>JAGSMZ010000043.1:2400000-3600000 GCA_029286645.1 Papilio protenor
ATCCTTAAATATTGAATTTCAATTATGGTATCTGCAGTTTTATGAAGATCGTATTCAATATTGTAAAACCAGTGCGGTAAAGAGCGATCGTGTATACAATAGGATCTAATTACGTGACAACAGAGCTGCGGCGATGGCGATCGCAAGTGCCGATGTCAATAGCCTCTCAGAAGCTATCGAGGTAAAGAGGGCGTTTGATTGTTTGTGTTGTACGACGGAAGAACCAATTGCCAAACTGTCTAATAGATTTGTAACTGCCCGTTTCCACTGTCGAAACAAGTCAGACCGGCTTTAACTTCAAACGTATTGCGATGTATTTTAGAATAGCTCGTTGATGGCTTTTAATGGCTTTTTAGCCAAAGCTTTAAAAAGTTTTCAGTTAGCATTATTTTATTTATAATAGTATAAGTTAAAAGATATTTCAAAGTCTCTATCTCTATTGGAGGCTGTAATATAGAAGTTTCATTTCTAAAATAATCTATACTATCTATACTATTATAATAAAGCGTAAACACACACTTCATTGTTGCCTAAGATCTCAGCAATTACAGCATATTTTTGAATAATTCTTTTTTTAATAAAAAGCCCCACACTTACGTCACGCTTTAGGCTATATATTTTCACGCCATTAAACTAAGTGGGTAAATATTTTTGATAAAAACCCTAATGTCAGAAAGAGACCATTAGTTGCTGCCAACATCAAGGAAGCAAGATTGCCATAGTAAGGTAATTGGTATAATATTATATTTTGACATTTGCAATTGAGAATGTGACAAATGTAAACAATAAAAGATTTTTTTATAGTTTCATGCGGATGAAGCCTCAAGGGAACAACTAGTCTAAGAATAAAATTTTTGATACTTGAAAAGAATTATCTATTTGTACGTGATTAATGCAAAGTAGTGACATGGAAATAGAATTGACAGGAAGGAGTAGTATAAATTATCTAAAACCATTTACAGATACGGAAACAAGAAAGGAAATCCACTTGAAAAACGTCGTTTGAAAACTAATCATTTTATACACACAAACACGTAACCGCAACACGATTAAATATATGCAGTCTAATTTAAACTTTAACTCAATGGTGTAAGGTTTAATTGGTTTCAAATTCTGATTAACTGCTAACTTTACGTATTCCATACTTGTAAGCCACGTAATAATAAACTATGTAACTATTTCTATAAGCATGATAATTGTCTGTACGCAAAAAGCTTAATTGTCAATCGTTTAACGCATTCATTTCAATTTAAAGTAATGGATAGTAAATATAACGATCAAGGTGAAGTGCAATAGTAATTATTGCATTGAATTCTTAATTTCATATAGTTTTATTCTATTTATAGTAAGTTACAACCTATGTGTAAGATTACTAGATCTTTAAACTTAAAGTGAATTACAAACATCGAATAGAATTCATTTAAAAGTCCACCAAAAGAGCCTAGAATTAGTGTTCAAATTAGTTCAAATCGACCTTACAGAATTACAAATGTGTATGGAAAGGACATACAAAATAAATTCCTCTTAAACCAGAAGCAAATACATTCAATAGTCTACTTGACTAGGAAAGGTCTGATAGTGGTTTGTAAATAAAAGATTTTAAGTATGGTACAAACTACCGTCTATCTAGGGCTGCCACCCCTTTGGAGTTGGTAGAGACCGTGGTGTGAAACAAGTCCATCTGACCAGAACAATTGTCATTAAGTAATTAACTTTCAGTTACTTGTGATTTAAGTGATTTAAACCATTGACAAGTCTTTTCAACGGAAGTCGGTGGTTTTTTTTCCTTCACTGCACTGTTCGGGTATGCGTTTTTGACAGCCCTACGTGTAGCGGGTAGCGGCAATACGTGACCGCAATGAATATAGAGTAGCTACATGCAGCGTTTTACGCGCAACAACGTTGCAGCACGTTGAATAGTAAATAGTCTGTGGAATATGGATTACATTTCCTTACACACTTTGTACACTTAAAAAATTGTAAAAAAAAAATCGTGCTTATACCTTAGTACAGTGATCTATACTAATATTATAAAGAGGAAAGATTTGTATTTTTGTATGTATTGAAATAACTCAAAAACTACTGGACCGATTTAAAAAAAATCTTTCACCATTAAAAAGCTAGGTTATCAGTGAGTAACGTAGCATCTTTTATTTCTTTTTAGTTTCACGCAGGCGAAGTCGCTAGCAACAGCTAGTCATAATTAAATATAGCGACGATTGTTATTTTAAAAAATCAGATTACGTAGAACAAAATAACAATTTAATTCAAATGGTTATGTTCAAGTGTTTAAGCGGCTTATAATTTACTTATCGTTTCAGAGTTTAATCCCGCTAAAGACGCTAAGTTCTGATAGTATTAACTGAACAGTCCGACTGCAAGAGGCTTTAATATGCGCTTTATCAACCTAAGATTGTTAAAATGAATCGAGTCATCTATTATAATAGTTTTGCAGTTTAGTCGCACGATCCCAGAATAAATATCAACACAGAGGTGACCTAATACGACCTGTAAAATGCAAATTATACAAAAATTATCATTGCATTTTATAACCAACTGAGAGACATTATTGTTTTATTCATTTTGATTCTTTTTGTGCATTTTGTCATTGGATTTACGTGTTTATACACTCCTGAATGAACTAATTATTTTTTTGCCATTTCATGCAAAAAGCAAGTTGTTTTTTGCCCCTTCTTTTGGAATTTTGGATTGAATGGTTATTTATTATTGACATATATCTATAATTTCTTATTTTTATATATAATATATTTTACATGATTTGTTATAAAAAAAAAAAACATATTATATAAAAAATTAGACTCCACCGGCTGCGGAATCCGATGACTCAAGCAACCAGTGGTCAGGGCTGCAGAGACAGGAACCTCCTCACAATACGTGCGGTTTCCAAAATAACCGCCTTTTGTATCGGGCCCTTAATCCAACCGTCTAGCGAGAGCTTCTTGAGATGTTGGTCGAAGCTCTTCGCTATTATTATTATATTTAGCTAATTATTGTTATTATTAATATTAACACGTGTTTAATAATGTGACCGGTGTATTGTGGCGTCCACGCTGACGTCACTCGCCGCCGTGACCTTGACTCGTCACGCTTCGAAGGTCACAGGTATCGTTATTTTTTGTCCGCCATATTTTTTTCGGCCGTTCATTGTGTGGATGATTTCCTTAATCTCGTATTTTGTAAAACGGTCGGAAGGGATGAAAGAAACTGCATTTTTGTAGTTTGTTTACGTTTTCCGTATGCATTTGAGAAGACGGATGAATTTAGTGTCAGTTAAGTTGTTAGGAATTAGGAATCATTTGTATTGAAATGTCGAAATAGGCAGGTTTGCGTAAGTAGTTAAATATGGCAAACAATAGGTGATTGACTACTATAACTAAGTTAACAGGACAATGACAAATAGTTTTCATACATTGGTCAACAAACCTTTAATAGTTATTTCATAATAAGCTCAGAATGTATATTATGACTTCGAATGCTATATCATGTGTCACTCCTTTGAACATATTTTTTTTCGTTTCTTAATGTAATAGTCCTATACGTGTTGAATGTTTCCACTACCTAAATACCTATACCAAACATATTGTTATTTCCTTCTTTTCATAGAGAGTGAGCAGGACACACACACACACGGACATTGACATCATAAATTTATTTTGTTCTTGTCTTGTATAAAATTTGTCTGCTTATTATAAGATCTTAGATGGATTGTATTTCATTTATAATGTTTTATTTGAATATATAAATATTAAAATTACTTAGTCGTTTTGGTATTTTTATATTTCTCACATGAAACATCCATTATTGTGATGTTATGTAAGCTTGATTATATTTTCATCATTCGGAATGAAAATTCAGAAAAACATACGCCATTAAATTTAAATAATGTGAAACCTTTAATTTAACGTATCAGTAATTTTCAATACCACAATATTCGTTTTTAATAACTAATTAGACAAGACACGAAAACATCAAAACTATAAATAGTTTATTATATCCCGGACGACATAAAAAAATTACATGATATAAAAATTCAATTAAATCAAAAAAATGTGTAAATGCATTTATAAACTAGCTGTTACTCGCGACTTCGACCGCGTGAAATAAAAAAACAAAAAATACATAGCCTTTGTTACTCACTGATAAATTACCTTTCTATTAGTGAAATAATTTTTGAAATCGGCCCAGTAGTTTTTACGTGAATCGAATACATACAAAAATACTAATCTTTCCTCTTTATAATATTAGTATAGATTTCGTTATCGATAATTTAAGATCTCGCCTCTTTTCATAGAAACTCACGCTAGTTACAGAATTTGTTAGATTACGTTCGGATATGGTCCATAAATTTCAATGAACAGAGTTACTGCAACTATTACGAAACGAAGATGTGTAAAGATAGCGTAACACCGAATTTAATGTGTTTCGCTTGCGATCACATCGTGAAACTGAAAACATTTGGGACATTTTTTTGTCGCTATATCCAATACTAATTGCTCGCTACTTCGTCCTCGTGAAATTAAAAAAATATATAGCATATGTTACTCAACGATAACGTAGCTTTTTAATGGCGAAAGAATTTATGAAATCGGCCCTGTAGTTTTTGAGTTATTACATGCAAAAATCCAAAAATGCAAATCTTTCTTCTTTATAATATTAGTATAGATTCGTTATTTTAGACCAAACAGATAACGGAAAGTCTCGAATATCACATCGGTTACTAACACAGTTTTTTTTATTCCACACGGACGGAGTCGCGGGCGATGTCTAGTGATGGAATAAATATGCAAAGGTGTTGACTTTAAACTTGTAGCAACCTTCAAATGCCCAGCAATGGAATGCGATCATTGTCGTACGTCTGTCGTAAATATTAATTATTTTGTATGTCTCCATTGTTACACGTTACACGATACGACAATCAGTCATATTTAACAAAAAAACTGATTATTGGTTTTCACAGTGTGTATAATGATTTGCAAAATTTTCTTCACTAAATTTAATTATTTAGAAGCTTTACATAAAAAAATAATCATATCACCAAACCTCATCATACTTAAAAAATATTTTTTTCAAAGTATCTTTTTCGATTATTTTCTTATTTTTACTATCAATGTGGGTATGAATTTTTTTTTTTGCACATTTATTTATTGAAACATTACTGTTACTATTTCGTTTTAACAATGGACATAGAAGTACAAATTTTGTTTGTAAACAAACTAAGTAAATGCTGACCCACATAATCGAGTCTGGTCGAAACCTTGCGGCTAGCGAGTTTCCACACAGTCTAATTTGCATTTTATGCATTGGTAATACGAATGAAATTGAATCAACACAGTACAATGCTAAATAGACAACTACTCAATAACAATATTATCATATATTTATTACGTAAAGTGTTTTTATTAAATTAGTATATTATTAAACCTGAATCAGTAGACGTCTAAACTAAAGTTTTGTTTAAAGTTTTTAAATACAGTTTTCACTTTAAAAACTATCTCCGTTCAAACGAAGCGTTCTTCAATAAGAAACGATTCACAGGTTGTAAACAAAACAATATTCAACAGGTTTTAGTTTCAACGCAATTATTTTCATGATTTATTACCGACGGCTTGGTTCGAGGTGTAGAGCGTGTTGCGAAATACGAACTTAATGAGGATTCACGATGCTCATACACCGATACGAATTTATTGTGCAATCTTGCGGATTTAGTAATGCAATACAAACTAAAGATATTACAATCAGTAGTTAAAGTGTTAACTAAGAAGTTAACACTTTACTGTAGGCGTTGCGGATGTTCATAGGCGTCGGATCGATATTAAAGCGATCCGCTGCTCGTCTGCCCCCCTTTTCCTGTTAAAAAAGCTATAAAATCCGCCACATTATATCTAAATCGAAGCATTTTAAGTAATACACAAAAATCTTTTCTTGTAGTAATTCGATAAACTTTGATACGATGGCCTCTTTTGAATGTTCAAAAAAGGACGATCTATAACGTTCAATTAAATCAGAATTAGACCAGAACTCACATCAACTTAATATCAACCCTATAACAATAATTTAACCGCCTTTAAAATAAGCTTTAGGAGACGTGTGTATTTTGTATTATCTAAGTTACAATTGTTGATAAATGTGTAAAGTCTCTATTTCAGAAACCTAGAAAGAGGTGGATAGATTGCGTGAAAGGTGACGTGATCAAAAAGGGAGTGATGACTGAGATGACGGATGATAGAGTTATTTGGAGGACGAAAACCCAGTGCGCCGACCCTACGGGAGTAGGATAAGCCAGTGGAGATGACGATGATGATGATAATCATATGTTTTCGTACATTCATTTCGGCAGTGGAAACCCAAAAGTAACTTGTATACTGACATTTTGCTGCATGTCACGATGCATCCACATTAATGTTTACTCTACCCATTTAGTGGAATTCAGTTGAGCAATCGTACCTAGTGCTTTGTTCACTTAAGGCCGATGTAAATATTTAACACAAGGTTGCTTATTAAATGCTATTTACTATATGGTCTTTCTAATTCCACAGCAGTATAGCAATAATTCACGGTTTAACAAACTTTTAACTATATCACTTAGAAGATTTCAATCTAAACTAATATTATAAAGATGAAAGATTTGTATGTATGTATTGAAATAACTCAAAAACTATTGGGCCGATTTAAAAAAATCTCTAACCATTAAAGCTACGTTATCACTTAGTATCATGGGCTATATTTTTCATTTTTTTAATTTCACGCGGACGAAATCGCGAGCAACAGATAGTTTTGTATAAAGATTACAGTTAAAACCAACACGCCTGTAAAGTGTTATCACTTAATAAACAGCGGTGAAATTTATTCGATCAATTTGTCAATTTGTTAGGCAATATTGTCGTTTTGATCATCCTAGCGAGATATTTACCTAATCGCCGACCCTTTGCGGTTGTTAACGTGATCCTATAAATTGTTATAGATCCTCGGGGAGAAAGGGTCGATCCCACATCTGTCGGGGAATTGCGAATGATTAAATGACATGGATATTTGTTTGTTTGTTATGTGTTTTTATATCGGTTTTTATGTCGATTATATTACGTATTCTGAACGTCATTAAAACAAATAAGTTTAATCAATTTTAATAATATCTTATTTGATAATCATAGTGTAAAAGGAAGTTGTAGATTTGTAATCACGTCCAATTTGATGATTATGAATTTATAGATAAAAATAATGTTTGACTAGCTTTTGTCCGTGACTTTAAATTAAAACAATTTAGTAGCTTATGTTTTTTTCCAAACTATTTTCTATATCTGTGCTAAATTTCTTCGAGATCTGTTAAGCCGTTTTAGATATTAGTAAGTGCAATTAATATAAGTATAGAGAACAGATGTATTTTTAACGATTAACGCGAAACTAGTTGTAATTAAGTATTAATCATTTGTCGGCCGCAAACCGTTACGTCTAATCGACCAACACGTTTGAACTCAAAACCCGTATTTAGTTAATTAAGAGAATTTTAATCAAAGTACATTTTTGTGAAGTACAACACAACCTTTGTCTGCTAATATATGTATTAATATAAAAAAATGGAGACATGTATAATTTAGATTTTGACAACTTAGTTGAAATTACGTTACGCTATGAATAATATAAAGCGTACACAAACGGCATTGCATGTTGAATCAAGGTGCAATCATAATTATTGCGAGACACCGAAATTATAATGCGAAGGGTGTTCTGGCAACTGACATAGCAACCGACCTTGTCTCCTTACGTAATGACATGCACTCCCACGATATAAAACTTATGCTGTTTATCAATTTAGGTTACAGAAGCTGTGATTACGCGTTCTGTTATACGGAGGATTCAATAAGGTTTAAAAAAAAAGAAACTTTTTTTATAAACTTTTTATTTCACACACAATAATTATAATTAAAAAGAATAACATAGGATAAATTTCACACACGAATTTAAAACACGGATTTAGTAAGGAAATGGCAGGCTTCTTAGAGGAAGACCGGAGAGAGACTCACCGTTCAAACCGGAGTAAGGATTATATTGCAAAGTAATAGAGCTTAAGCTTATCTCAATACAGTGTTAGCATTACTGTGCGAAGTGCAGGGGGTGTGCATATAACAGTTCGTCATCTTGCCTTTTTCGATACAAAGAGTGACACAATATGTATCTACTCATATACATCTATATACATCTACTTTTGATGTCATATATGAATTTACTACATTTGGACGTAACTATACACAATGCATTCATTCTTTCTTCATTTTTATTTACATTTTCACATTATAGCCTAAGCCTAAGTAACTATGTTACGTGCATATGTATTTAAAGATAGTACTGACTGGTAACCGTCTCTTTTACCGGACCGTGTCAATTTGTTGTACTATAATAATGTGTTTTGAGAGATGATAGATTCAAATGATACATAATGATAGAGCTGCTAGAAATTATAACGGCTTTAATAAAAAATAGCCGTTAGTTATGACAGGTATATTTTAGTTTGAACTCGGTCCCACATATCTGTTAAGGTTTTTGTTAAACTCTAAGCGCTCCCTCGCTCACCTAAAATGGCAGCTAACGGCTCGACCGGTAAACATGCGGACCAAGTATTTACAGACATAATTTAGTTTCGATTTCACCGCGATTTCCTAAATTGAAATTCTATAAACGGTTGTGAAATCTAAGCAACAGATTAATACGTTCTTTAATTTGGAATTCTGTAGCTAATAACTAAAAAGAAACGGAATACTTACTTGATTTTTTATCTGTATAGTAGAATTCAACAAAATTAAAAAATATATTTACATATTTCACTGACTGACAATGTCTTTTATTGTCTATGGATTTATTTTCGAAACGTTTAGTGTTAAAATTGATGACACAAACATAATAAAGGTTTAATTGTTTATTTAGTTGTTATTGTTACTTATTTCTAGTGAATTCCATTATCCTTGTAAAGTAAACCAGAGACAATTATGTTTTTGGACAGATGTTTCTGCAGTTAAAATTCAGACAATTTATAAATGACCGTTGAATTTATAATGAAACTTTTTTTTATTATACTTTTATTGTCGTTTAAATAAAGCTTTAAAATTTTCATAACAAATTGTGTCCGCTTCGTGCAATCAAATACGCGGGCACTTTCTCGGTGACAAAAACTTTCTAAATATTGTTAAACTGAACACGAACACGGCAGCCGTGTTGACTTTAGTGACGTCATCGTAGCCAACACGGTTTATTTAACTCCTTGGAAGACGATTTTTAATCTTTGTGACCTTTTAAAAATGTTATTTATGTACAGGTAATCTATTTTCTCGAGTAGAATAAACAAAATTAAAAAAATAACTTGTTCAAATACTTGATGAGTATGTTTAAATAGTAACTTTTAAACTCTATAACTTACTTGTCTACACTTGGTAGGTCAAAATCTAGTTAACACATCTATACTAATATAATAAAGCGTAAACACACACTTCTTTGTTGTCTAAGATGTCAGCAATCACAGCATATTTTCGCATAACTCTTTTTTTAATAAAAAGCCGTACACTTACGTCACGCTTTAGGCTATATATTTTCACGCCACTAAACTTAGGTGGTAAATATTTTGGATAAAAACCCTAATGTGGGAAAGAGACCATAAATTGCTGCCAACATCAAGAAAGCAAGATTGCTAAGGTTTGTCATGTCATGTAATTTTGATATATGCTATTGATAATTTGACAAATGTAAACAATAAAATAAAGTTTTTATAATTTCACGCGGATGAATCCGCACGCGAACAGCTAGTTTAAGATAAAAATCTATGTTGGTTTTAATTATAAATGATTATTAACACCTTAAAAAGGTATCCTCAATATAAAATGTCATTCCAGCAAAAATAACCTAACTCACTTTAAGTATGTAAGTTTTTTCAAGTGGCATTTACGTAATGTACTTGTACAAGTACTTATAAACTTGTTTTATACTTGTCATATAACATATTCGAGTCGTTAAACATTTTAACTAATGCCACACCATTACGTCTCATAAAATCTTAAATAAATAAAACATTTAAACAAACATCCCTAAATAACCATTAACAAAATGTTAAAATTAGAAACATTTAAATGTTATGTTAAAACCAAAATAAATATTTATTAATATGACATTAAATTCTCGCTCACAAATCTAATACTTCTATATCTATAACGACTATTATAAAGAAGAAAGATTTGTATTTTTCTATGTATTGAAATAGATGAAAAACTGCTAGGTCGATTTCAAAAATTCTTTTATTATTTTTTTAATTTCACGGGGTCGAAGTCGCGAGCTACAGCTACTCTTTTATAATGTAAACAAAAGATAGAAGTTAATAGCCTTTAATATCATAAATATTCATTTCTCAGTTACTACCGCATGGCAAATAGCTTAGAAACACTAGTAAATAACAAATCATTGTTATATATATGTATGTATGAGTTAGTTTACATTTACACCCAGTTGTAATGTATGTCAGACGTTGGAATGTATGGGAGTGGCTGAAGGCTGGCGAGAAAAGACGGTGTCTTGTAGGAGTTACTTTTTTACGCACATGTTTAAACAGAATTAATTCTTGCGAATTAAAAATCTCCGTTAGTGTGTATTTATGGTCGCTGAATACTTCCCTTTACGATTTTTAATTCGGCAGTGTTTCGAAGATTATTTATTACTAGTTGTTGCTCGCGATTTCGCCCCCGTGAAATTAAATAACAATAAAAAATATAGACTATGTTACACACTGATAACGTAGCTTTTTAATGGTGAAAATTTTAATGGTCAATACATGCAAAAATACAAATCTATCCTCTTTCTAATACCACTATAGACTAAAATACAATTTACAAGTTAGCGCATATTTTATTTTGTCAGAACTGACCCTTATGCGGCGTCTTCGTAGTGATATATCAAGTCGCCATAACGTAAGTAATGATTACACGGTGTTTAAGCGTATGAAAGCGTGGTGGGTCAATACACCGTGGATTATTTTCTAAACAAGAATTCTAACGAGTTATTATGTTATAATAACAAGATAAGATAATATCTATAGAGCTAGAAATATCAATGACGATCATTTTATTTTTTATGTCCTTATTAAGACGATTCATTTCGTTTAATTTAATCAAAGCTTCCTTATTATTCATTCCAGTTCTTAATACCGTCAACTTCTAAAACACCACAAAACCATGGTCATCAATCATACTATCATACTAATATTATAAATGCGAAAATTTAGATGGATTGATGGATGTTTCTTAGAGTTTGTAGCCAAAACTGCTGAACGGATTTCGATGAAATTTGGTATAGATGTAGAGGATAGTCTAGAAGAACACATAGGCTACTCACTTTTTTTTTATTCCACACGGACGGAGTCATGGGCGACAGCTAGTATCTTTATAAAATAGAAACGAGATTATGTTTTGCTACAAGTGTTTATCAGTGTAAACTCGACATAATACTGAGTCACTCGAAACCTGATGCAGAATTCGGGCCTCTTAACATACAATAGGTATTCGTACCGATAATAAGTGAGTTATGTAGCTCAGTACGACTGGTTTCCTTCCATTCTTTGCCACACCTATAGCCGAGGACGATCACCGCAAGGTCAATGTTCTTTACGAACTCTGGAGGACGCAGAATTAATCATATTCAGTTAGTCTAACTGGCGTTAAAATTTGTTTGTTTTACAATTAAGGTTTCAGTTTATAATAGAGAAAGTCATGTGGTGAAGTGGATTCTTAACACTTTTTCCGTATGTTTTGCCAAAAAAGCTGCAAAAAAAATTAATTCGTCATTCGCTTGGAAATTGTTTACAATTAAATTCTGCTTGATGGATTGTTTTTAACCAACTTCTTGTACTTACAATTCGCATTGAAGTTTAACTATAGTTTTCGTGATATTAAACATGATTTTTCCACGTTGATGAAACAATTCTATGGACATTACAAACATTACAAAAGTCTACATTTTAAGTAATGTTTCTCCCATGACTAACACCTTGACACATGTGTAATTACGAACGTATTACGTACATATAATCACAATCTATTGTTAAATGTTTGTCTAACATCTATTCTTTGTATAAAATGTGAAGAATTTACTAAATAAATTCTTCTATAGCAAGATTTACGACTCTCGTCATTTTATACTGCAATGTAATATACTCAATTTCTTGAATCTCATCAAAACATTTTATGTATGAAGAACATTTTGATGGTTTGGTCTAAAGCTTGTGTTTGGTTTTCTTCGTAATTAAATACATTTATATTACACTGGTTGTTGCTCGTGACTTAGTCTGTGTGAATTAAAATAAAAGGAAAATTCTAGCTATGTTACTCAGTAAGAACATAGCTCTTTAATGGTGCAAGAATTTTTGAAATCGGCCCATAGTTTTTGATTTATTTCAATACATACAAAAATACAAATCATTCCTCTTTATAATATTAGTATAGATATAGATTTTCGTCATACTCAGTTGATACCTACTATTTTTAAAATAAAAGATATCCTTACGTAATATTTTTACATTAAAAAAAATAATTCTAGGTGTAAGAATTGTCATATTTTAATGCATCAATACAACCCGTCACGCAATATAGATACATATTTCAATAACCATAGATAATATATTCGTATGACTATTAGAAATCCTTAACTTTCGCGACTTTCACCAACGTGACGTGTACACATTGGTCAAAATAAACAATAGATTACGAAACGCATCTGACTAATGGATTGTTTTTTTATTTATTGTTCGATTGTTAATATATGTTTGATATATTAGTTGAAGAGTATGTTATTAAGTTAGATTCATAAACATAACAAGCAGTATCAGCGAATGATTTCAGTCAAAAACCCAGTTAAAAAGTTATAAGATAGAAAGCGAAATCTTTGTACACCCTTTATAACCATAAAGCTGTTTTAAATAAAGTAAAGGGCAACCGCCATTTACATTTCTTTTAATATAATGAGTTATAGAGTGCTCTTGGTACTGTTAGCGTATTTTATTTTAACAATTATAATTAATAAAGAGTTTACTAACAGCAGTGAGTGGCGATTTAGAAAGAGGCGCAATTAAATAGTAGCTATGGCCAGTTAACACGAACAGAGATAAAATGTTCGGGCGTTGCATGACAGTTAAATATTTGAAGAAGATAAACCACAAGCAATAATTAACTAACGTAGCAATTAACACTGTTTTTTAACCACTACTTTATGAATAATAGACTGACGTTACAAGTGAAAGGATTTTTTTTGTAATTCTTGTTGTGAAAACAAAAGCCGATTTCATCAATTAAATAGGTCAATAATAAACGATTTAAAATGATTTAAGCTTTATTTTCTAATAAATAGAGTGTATATAGCTTTGTAAATTTACTAATAAAATAAAATTTAAATTCAAAACTGAACCAAAAATAATAGAAATTACCACATTTAAAAAGAGAATGTAATATCAATATAACATATAGTAACGAAGTTTACTTACTAACGTCTTATGTAATAAGAGATAGTTTGAAAGCCTAATAACGGACAGACTTGTATGTTTTTTTATTTAATTTTCTAATATAAGCTGAAGACGTACACGTAATGTGATTCCAATGAAACGCATACTCAGTGCAAGCGCATTTTGTCGTCGTCCACAGAATCATTAGATAACCGAGTCAATTACCTACCACTATTTATCATTATTCAAATTGACTATAATAGTCTAGCCGTTGTTTTATAATACTTACTATATGCGTCGCCAACAAATGTTATGTAGAGGAGGGCAACTGCCCCCCCTATTACAAGGACAATGGTACAACCGTGGATTCCCGTAGTCAAATACTCGTATAGAATCTTTTCTCGTTTCCAGTTTAATGCATTATTAATGAAAAAAATATTTGTTTGTAAAACATTATAATGAAATTCAAACATCGCACATTTAAATAAATGTATACTAATATTATAAACTGGAAAGATTTGTATTTTTGTATGTGTTAAAATAACTCTAAAACTACTGGGCCGATTTAAAAATTTCTTTCATCCATAAAAAGCTTTGTTATCACTGAGTAACATAGGCTGTATTTTTGCTATTTTTATTAATTTAACAGCTTTAATTCAATAAAATGTTTCACAATTTTTGTGTGATATCAGTTTTCATACAAAATTATACCAAAACAGTAGTTTTATTTACCGTGGAATAACTTGTAGTAAGTAAATCTTGTTAGTAACAAGTGCAGTTAAGTATTAACTTTATACATTCATGAGCGAAGTACAATTTAAAGTTAGCAGTACTGTTTGCGTTGGCGCGGCCTGCAGGGGCGTTACAAACTTTGTACACAAACATCGACAATCTTAAATAAACTATGTTTGAAATAAACTTGTACTCTTAAACGTTAGACTTTGAAATATAAGTGGAATATTTTTTAAATTTTTGTTTTTCCAAAAGTGATTAATAATCTTATCTATACTTCTATACTATTATAATAAAGCGTAAACACACACATCTTTGTTGCCTAAGATGTCAGCAAATACAGCATATTTTTGAATAATTCTTTTTTTAATAAAAAGCCCTACACTTACTTCATGCTCATATATTTTCACGCCATTAAACTTAGGGGTAAATATTATGGATAAAAACTCTAATGTGGGAAAGAGACCATAAGTTGCTGCCAACATCAAGAAAGAAAGATTCCTAAGGTTTGTCATGTCATGTCATTTTGACATTTGCAATTGATAATGTGACAAAAGTAAACAATAAAATGAAAATTTTATAATTCTATGCGGATGAAGTCGCATGGGAACAGCTAGTAATATTATAAATGTGAAAGTTCGTATGGATGGATGGATGGATGGATGTTTGTTTGAGTTTGTAGCCATAACGGCTGGGCGGATCTGGGTGAAATCAGGCATAGGTGTAGAGCATAGTCTGGAAAAACACATAGGCTACTTTCTTTTGTTTTTTTAATTACACGCGGACGGAGTCGCAGGCGAAAGCTAGTAATTAAAATAAAAATACCTGACATTTAACTGTTACTTTAAAAATAAAGTAAGTCACAAATAAGCTAAATGCAAAACTACGAAAATAAAAAATATCACAAGACAATAAAATCCATTATTTAGTGTCTGAGATGTTTATTCTAAAAGTTAACCTATTACATAAACCTACAGCATCTGCTCCCAAAACACAAAAAACTGAGATTCATTGTGAAACATGCCAAATGTTCAAACGCTTGTGTAACAGATGAAATGCAAATTATAGCCGCCGGTGACAGGCGCTATGTTTGCATAGAAATAACATACAAGTTATGTGTCTGATATTAAAAGCTTCTATTTAGTAACGTATTGAATACACCACAAAAGCGTGAATTTCAGACATCATTTGTACATAAACTGCAATAACAAAATTATACTGCTTTAAACCAAATCTATACTATTATAATAAAGCGTAAACACTCAGTTCTTTGTTGCCTAAGATGTCAGCAATTAATAAAAAGCCCTACACTTACGTCACGCTTTAGGCTATATATTTTCACGCCATTAAACTTAGGGGGTAAATATTTTGGATAAAAACCCTATTGTGGGAAAGAGACCATAAGTTGCTGCCAACATCAAGGAAGCAAGATTGCCCAGTTCTTTCATGTCATGTCATTTTGACATTTGCAATTGACACATGTAAACAATAAAATAATTTTATGCTGATGAAATCGCACGGGGACAGCTAGTCAATTAATAAACCCTTTATAAAAAAAACTTAAAGGTTTTAAAATTTTATGCTCGGACCCCAAGTGCGTGGGATAACACCAGGGAGATATAAAAGACCCTTTTCATTCACTAAGGATCGTGGTTATTGACGCATAATAAATTAATTTCTCAGAAAAATATAAAAAATACTAGCGATCCGCCCCAGCATCGCCTGAATATACATCTTTTATCTTGTCTGTCATATTATCCTTCCCGTTGATGTAAAATATAGCCTATGTTACTCAATGTCAATGTCGCTTTCTAAGAGTGATAGAATTTTTGGAATCGGTTCACTAGTTTCGGAGACTACCCAATGCAAACAATCAAATATTTCCTCTTTATAATAACGGTATAGATTAACTTTAAACTTTCATATATGTGACTACAAAGTTGCTTAACTTTAGGTTCAAATTTAAGGCGAGGTAGAAACTTAATACGTATACAGCAAAATGTCGCACGGTTGAAAAGATTCCGATACACGCGCGATAGCCGTCGCAAACGCGGCAGGAACCGCGCACACTGCATATTAATACTGACAAGTGATGTTCGCGTATGCTCTAAGTCATAAGATATACTCCACAATCATACTAATATTACAAATGCGAAAGTTTAGATGGACAGATGGATGTTTGTTAGAGTTTGTAGCCTAAACGGCTGAACGGATTTCTATGAAATTTGGTATGGATGTAGAAGGTAGTCTGGAAGAACACGTAGGCTACTCTCTTTTATTTTTTTTAACTCCACCCGGGCGAAAGCTTGTTATTACATAAATTTAAAAAGAATTTTCACACTATCGCGAAGTTCGCATTATACACTAATTTTATAAAACCTTCAAATAGTAAAAGCAAAAAACTTAACTTTGAAACGACCTATATAAACTAGCAGTTGCTCGCGACTTCGTCCATGTGGTATAAAAGGTAGTAAAAAAAACATAGCCTATGTTACTTACTGATAGTGTAGCTTTTTAATGTTAAAAGAATTTTTGAATTCGCTTCAGTAGTTTTTGAGTTATTTCAATACATACAAAAATACAAATCTTTCCTCTTTATAATATAGAATAGAAGAATAGAAGAGTAGAAATAGAAAATTAAAAATAATATTCTATTATAATTATACAAACATTCAAACTATTATAAAATCTTTCGAAACAACCTATTTAAATAAATAAACGGATATTGTTTAACTATTGTTATGCTCGTGACTGAATAATTGAGTTTTGTTGTTACAGGAAATGCACAACTTGTAAGTGAAACTTCCGAAGTAAAAGTAACAGCAAAGTTACATTAAACTCCACACATTTGATATTACAAAAAGGAGACGTTTTAATGCAGCTAATGCTATCGCGGAGCTTTTCACAGTTGATGAAAGTAATATGAACAGCTTGTAACTTGCACTATAGGCGTAGAATTGGCAGCATTAATCTTGGGCAACGGTAATTTGTCTCAAAGGAAACGGTCCGCAACGCTCGGCCGCTCTGCAATAATTACACACGCCTCTAACATCGATTGGATATGCTGGTACACCATACACCAAGTAACCGTTTAATGCATTAGTCGCGGATGTTTAGGTTTCCTTAAAGAGAGCGACAGATTTTTAATTAAGTAGATTGAACCATGAAAATGGATCTTGATAAAGTACCATCTCAAAGTAACCTATGAAAGTGATATTTTCTCTTACTAAATAATGCATCTATTTGAGATCTACTTTGGCAATAAAACAGATTATCTAATACTAGCTGTTCGCGTGCGGATTCATCCGCGTGAAATTATAAAAACTATATTTTATTGTTTACATTTGTCAAATCATCAATAGCAAATGTCAAAATGACATGACAAACCTTAGCAATCTTTCTTTCTTGATGTTGGCAGGACCTTATGGTCTCTTTCCCACATTAGGGTTTTTATCCAAAATATTTACCACCTAAGTTTAATGGCGTGAAAATATATAACCTAAAGCGTGACGTAAGTGTACGGCTTTTTATTAAAAAAATATGCTGTAATTGCTAACATCTTAGGCAGCAAAGAAGTGTGTGTTTATGCTTTATTATAATTATCTAATATTTATTTTCTATGTCCGCTTGTTTTTCATTACATTATAAGCATTTTCCATTCCAACTCTACGCTGAAATACTAATTCTAATTTCTAAACGTACCTAAATAATGTATTAAATCGACTTAGCTATAACAGCATTCCATTAAAACGTTTGATACAAACTAAATCAATATATCAATTGCTTTCAATAACTTTCGAATGAAACGAACGGAATTGATTCATTGCTAATATATTCTATCATTAATTTATCAAGGAGACATGTATCACGATGCCAAGCTAAAATATTACCAAAAGAGATCTTAAATTATTATCCAATTGAAATATGACATGTATTTGAATTATTTATTCAACTTGTACTTGATTTACATACTTCTAAGAACGAATAGATTAACAATTAAAAGCATTAAGAAGAATAAACAAAAACAATTTTGTAATCAAACAAGCTTTAATTCAATCTTCGTATAACTATGGGAATAATTTATATGCGAACTCAGTTAAACTATCCATTTTAATTTAAGTGTCAAGCTTATAATAAAAAATATTTTATGCAATAATTTAACGTACAGAAGAACGTCAGTTTTTAAAACGTTTTATATAAGATCTAAAGGTTTAGTACTCGGTAAGAGTTCAACTCTTACACGATAGCTTCGTAAATTTATAGCGATAATAAAACTCAACCGTAACTATAGTTAGATTTTCAATAGACACATGGAATTAACAAACAGTTTTTGATAAAGCCGGGATTGCTAGAAATTGCAGTGCTAATTTTAACACCTCAACTTGCCGCTGCACTTTGTTGCATTGCTCTTACTATCACTTGCAGTGTCATTTCACAGAATGGTAGCAAATATCTCATACCTGGTCAGTATCAACTTTCACAGAACTTGTTTTGTAACTGATTTGCTCGCAGCATGTTAGAAATTAAATATTAATATGTAATTTACATTTCTTATCGTATCGATATAATAGGCTTGAACAACTAAAAGTCAAAACAATTACATAAGTGTGGACATATAAGTGTAAATTTGTAAGATTTCTCTTGACCAAATCAGTCCAAAACATATGTAAATATAGTTAAAAAAATATGTTGACTTGATTTTTTAATAATATTTTCTAGGTTACGCTGTCTAGACTTAGAAATATTTCAAACTTTATGCACTGCTTACGACAGCGAGTAAAATGATAGGAATTCGTACATGAAATAAGTCGTGGAATATTATTACAAGTGAATGCTTGGGATATACGACACGCGCCGCGGTCGACGACCCCGTCTTGATCAAAATAAACACCGATATCACTGGATTGATCTCGTAATAGTTGTGTTAGTTCGCAGTTTTACTAATACATTTGCAGGGACAAAGTTCAGAGTGAAGAGAAGAAATTCGATGTGTGTAAAGTCAAGTAATCAGCACCGCGAACGACAGAGGCCAAATCAGTTCTCATTTAGGTTTGACAACATAATAACCAAACCCTAAGTCAATTACGGCCTTATTGTCTGAATCTCGGTATATTCTGTATTTACCTGAGAAGAAAAAAAAACTACATAATCGGCAATAGGTCAGCGTAATTGCTTACGAATATTATCCGCTTCCGATCTTATCTTACTTACATAAGTGGCTAAGCCTGACCATATTCAAAAAGGTGACGGCATGCCTTCGCTAACAAACAAGCCTAATATATCTTATGCTGACAGGTCACGATGGTGGCCGGAAGATGACGCTTAAATACACAATATGGAAGTTTATAATTTTATTTATTTATTCAAACAAAAGGGAAAGTATCACTATAGTAATCAGGTCATTGAACAGCTGATAATCGATTTATTTCTATTCGAGTAATCGAAATTATAACCGGTGAAAATTGTACGTTAATACGTTCATACATTTGCGTGTTATAAAGATAAAATCAATTTTTAACTTGATTCGTAACATAACACAACGTAAACTGTTCAATGTTACGCTTGAATAACTTGGCAACCATTAGTTTATCATGTTGACCTCCTTGTGGGCGCTATAACATTATAACTTGTATGCATGACGCATGTGTTAAACATAAGTTACAAGGCATTTCTATGCAATACTCAAATCACATAATGATTGTCTGGTTTCTAAACTACACAAATTTGTTTTTTATAATCCATATATGATACTAACAGCATACTCCGTACATTATTTCGTGATTGTAACTAGGGTTTTTGTAGCATTTACCTACAGTAAGGGCTTGTCCCACCAAATTGTAAATTGTCTGATAACAATCCAACGAGTAATATATGATGGAAATATTGGATTTTGTCTCATCTCATCATTCATCTCATCTCATCTGACAGTGACGTCATTTTTAAGCTATCTGAGCCTCTATCAGCCAGTGGTGGCACAAGCCCTTAATCTTTTGAATTCATCCTAAAAGTAACTTCTCAGCAACATTGAAAAGGTGAACGAGTCGCACAGCGCGTGTATTGAATGCTAACTGGTAGAAAAAGTTAATAGGCCACACCTGTTGCTTACATGAATGTGATGAAATCTCTACAGACATGTGGTTGACGATAATTATGTACTACACATTTAATCAATAAATGCAGGAGTTTAATTAATTTTATTATAACAGGAATGCAATTAATTAAATTTTGTGTTATAGTTGTTAGGGTGATATTAAAACAATTGTTAGCTTTTTAACTATTTTGATGTATTCTGTATTCTTGAAGGTTATTTAGTCTGTGCTATAAATTTATCTTTATTTAAAATAGAAATATAAACTTTGTAATTGTGATCCAACACATTATTTAAATATTTAAGTCATGGATTTAATATGTCGGAATTATACTTGTTATGTTAATAATCGAACAGTAGTCAGATGTCAGAAATAAGGGTGTTGCATTGGCTCGACGACACGACGGCCATATTGGTAGTGGCGAGCGTTGATACATGGAAAAACGGTATTATGGGTAAAGTTATTCTGTGCAAATTGGAAGAAAACATAAGAGGTAAAGAAGACTATATTTTATTAAAGCATAACATGGTTGTGACGCCAATACAATAAAGGTGTTTAACACGTCAACTATAACAACTTGCTTTAGTCATTATATCTCAGGTAAACAGAAGATTTTTAACGTAAAAATATAGTGTGAAGATCCTAAGACCTACAAAATAGTCAATTTAAAGTTTATACCATCCTTCACATTTAAACACTAAATACCTAACTAATCTCTAATCGCCCACTTTATCGTCAACGTGATTCACGTGCGGCCATGATCTTCCTCTTGTTATCTGCGTTAAATTATCTCCCACGTTTTTGTACATCCACACGTAGACAATAGTTATAATCATGATAATGACTCTAGTTAATGATCTACGCTTTTTGTAGCCACTGTTAGCGAAGTGATGTTTTTAAATTATAACTAGTGTTCAATCTATACTTCTATACAATCTATACTAATATAATAAAGCGTAAACACACACTACTTTGTGGCGTAAGATGTCAGCAATTACAGCATATTTTTGAATAATTCCTTTTTTAATAAAAAGCCCTACACTTACGTCATGCTTTAGGCTATATATTTTCACGCCATTAAACTTAGGGGGTAAATATTTTGGATAAAAACCCTAATGTGAGAAAGAGACCATAAACTACAAGCAGCCAACATCAAGAAAGCAAGATTGCCATGGTTCGGTAATTGGTATCCAATGTCAAAGGCCTTCGTTGACATTTGTGCATTTGAATTTTGACACTTGCAATTGAGAATTTGACATATGTAAACAATCAAATAAAGTTTTTATAATTACATGCGGATGAAGCCGCACGGGAACAGCTAGTTAAAAATAATACTCCGGATTGAATTTACTCCAATTGTACCATAGACGTATCGTTATATGAATAAAACGATCCTTTGTTATGGCTGCGAATGCAATAAATTCCGAACATCTTTCCGAGATATCGAATGGAATGAAAAAATCCAGAACAGCTGTCGGAGAAGTGTTCCGAGAAATAAGATCGCGTGCCAGAATCAAGAGCTTTTAAATAAAAAGGTTGAAAACAAAATTTTACACTTGTATTACGACATTTTGTGTTTTCTAAGTCAATGTTTCCTAACTGATTCTTAACTTACTATCTATTGATAACTTAAAGAGTTTTTTTTTATTATAAATAATTTAAGATTGTTGTTTTCAGTAGTTGTATTTTAAGAAGTTCAAAGGATGATTACTCTAAAACAATAAAAATATTATTGCGTACATAATAAAGGAGTCCACAAAAAAACCTTGCTGTTTTGGCTGTGAATTTTATCAGATCTACAAAGAATTTTTCTTTTTTCGACATAATTTTAACAATTAAAATTAAAATTAATTGGTCCTGTGATAACAATAAACAATGGCAACATTACAAGACAAGTTGGGGAGACATTACACAACCGGAATAGTTTTGTAAAGAAAATTCTTTCTCCCGTCCGGAATCCACTTTAGTTGTACTATCCGAACCCGGCCGTCGGTGACAAAATAAAGATGGACTTTTTATTATTATACCAAAGCAAATGTTTTCATGTCGCTTTCGAATATCTTTCCTTTCTTAAGATTTACCGGGGCATTTCATGAAGTGATAACTTCCTTATAGCTTCTAGTAAAACTGTTAGTTTTAGAAGAAATTTAAATAGCAAATTCATGAAAGAAATTATAAAAGGATTTAACTCATGCATCAGTAACAACAACAACAAATTTACATCATTCAGAAGTAAAAAAAAAATACTTTTTAGACCGAAGTAAAAGAGAAAACGCCTTCGTTACAAACAAATTATACAACACAAAAGCATATTACCTTATAATATTAATCTACCAGAGAAAGTGATTGTTAAACTGCGGTTTTATTGAAAACAATCTTTTGGAAAAGAAACTAATAAAATGTTAACAATAAAACTTGATATCTTAATAAAAATCTAGACGTTAGTGGTTCCTTAACATAAATATAACAGTCTTTGGACTCAAGTCTTCAAATATTATTCCGATTCATACAAATAATAACCCTCTTTAAACATAAACCAAGATTATGTTATGGGAAAAATCAAATCGACGTTTCTCAACATTGAATACATGAGTACGGATGTACCGACTAGGGTTGCCACTTTATAGGGTGTGACCTTCCTTTGTCCGCTATATATCAAGGGTGGACGATTGATTCTTTTCTTTAGTATACGGGTCTACATTTATTAAAAGTTGACAGCCCTAGTACTGACAATAACGACCCACGGGGATTCCCGGAACGTACCCGTCTATTGTGTTTCTGGTATTGGTAAGTGCATTGTGTGATCCCGTACCCATTTATGGTCCTTGAAGGTTAAGTATAAATGGAGAAGAAACTATAATTGTTTAAACTATAGTCACTTGATTGTTTTTCATATTGTACAATCTAACCAACTTTTGTAAAATAATGATTCCTAAAATAAAATCTTTTCGATAGTATATAACATCATTCTCCTTAATTACATATTCGTGTAATTATTAAATAAAGATGTGTAGGCGCAATATTTTGCTAAAGAAATCATTTGCAATATAAAAAAATTAAGATTGTCCCTAGGTCAAGGAAATAGAAATTATGTATTTTTACATATTTGTAAAATCATAAGTTAGGGGTAAATCAAGTTAACGTAATTTTGTAAGCATTAATCACTTTTGATATATCCGTTTTTTTTTTATTTCATGGCACGACAATCTTATTTTCTAAAATTGAAGATAAAAGATCTGAGAAATATTTCTGTATTCAATTTACACAGGAATGTTCGACTTAAGAATAATAGCCGTTTAAACGTTCAACAAGACGTTTATTCAACCCCCTTGAACATTGTACTCGTAAATCTTAAACAGGGTCGTACTAAGGTTCCGAAAAAGTATTTACATTTTTTTATTAAATTAATCAAAAGCGAGGAAACTTTATTGTGATAATGAGAATAAAACAAAAAATGGGAATTATAGTGAATCAAAAATAATAGATTTTACTTTAATCAAAAATTCACAATAATAGTAAAACTGCAGTTCCATTGCCGGTATTTAAGATTGGAAATCTTGAAGACCGGTAATAAAAATTAATAATAAACCTCTCTTCTTTCAGCGTGTGCCCTTTCTAATTAAGCGTCTTTACTTATTAAGTCGTACTGGTTTTTGCCCATTATTTTACACATTTTATAATCCTAATCCGACTCTGTACACATCTTACTACCAGTTCACGGTGTGGGATAGATCGCCGGAACCAATGTTCAAACAATAACAAAACTCAGTCGCATTGAACTGTTATTATACTACATCCGTAGTGGACATGCTGTCAATGACAAGAAGATATACATCAACTCCCACGTTGGTATATAAAATACAAGCTTTCGCCCGCGACTCCGTCCGCGTGGAGTTAAAAAAAAAACAAAAGTGAAAAGCCTATGTGTTCTTCCAGGCTATACTCTACATCCCAAATTTCATTGAAATCTGTTTAGCCGTTTAGGCTACAAACTCTAACAAACATCCATGCATCCATCCAAACTTTCTCATTTATAATATTAGTATGATATGATATCATTTTTTGAATATAAATTTTCTAAATTTTCACGACGGATTATTACGTTCCAATGATGTTTCTTTTGTAATTGTGCGCAATCTTTGCTTATCTTAGATATTATTACAGAGACTAGAAGATGTTCGCGCAGTGAAGCATGGACCCTCTGACGTGGCTATCACTGGGGCTGCAGCTAGCTGCTCTATGCTGCATCGTGGGTGCACTCCTGCTGTACCTACTGCGCAAAGTTCGCGTCGCTGAGGTGCTGCCGACAGATGGCGCAAAAACGGTGCTCGTCACATCCGTCGATACTGCTCTAGGCTTGCAGGTACTGTCCGTTTTATGTTACTGTAAATATATATTCTAGTAGGATATATCATCATCATCATCATCATCATCATCATCATCATCATCATCATCATCTCCTTATCCTACTCCCGTAGGGTCGGCGCAGCAGGTTTTTGTCCTCCACATAACTCCCTTTTTGATCATGTCACCTTTTACACAATCCATCCATCTCTTTCTAGGTCTACCTCTACCGATGTACCCTTCCACACGCATAACTAACGATATATGCAAAGAGTATTTTGTGAGAGAGCTTGTAGTCGTATCTCTTGGCTTATATGGTATTTGCTATCCTAATAGTAGAATTGGTACAAAGACGAATTTATAGCACATAAAAATGAGATTTGCTCATAGCAAGATCGCGCAGCTAATAGAAAATAGTCTTAAATACTCCTTAACCTGTACGATCCTCGAGAGCGGAGATAAGAATTACAATTTACTGGCAGTTTTTTTCATTTCAATATAAGTGTAAGAGAATAATCAATAGATTAGTTACTATAGCACTATTACACTCCATAATCCATTTTGATAGACACGCAATCCAACGTTCTGCGACTAAAATCGACGTACTCCTTTGTATCGCAATATTCTATTAAAAGATAAGAAGCACAATACAAGGCTTATTCCTCAGGTTATGTCTGTCACAAACGTAATGCCCGTGGGCTGAAAGCTGATTAACTGTCAACTCAAAGCCCTTAGTTTCGTGCAGTTTATCAATAGTACCTTTGAATATTGTGTAAAATGCGTCGTATTTCTCAATTTATTGCTATTATTTTGGTTATTTGGAATCAAATGTACGTCAATTAATTATTAAAAACATTATTCCTTTAATATTTCTTAATATTGAATTAGACTAAACCAACGCAGTGATTTTTTTTAATATGAATACGATTTTGAAACAATGGTATAGAATGATAATTAATTTCAATAATAAATTATAATGTAGGCGATGACCTTGTAATTTGCATGTATAATTATTAAACTCATCAAGCGATATACACCAAAAATCTCTTAACACATAGCTCTTAGCACATCCTTTAGTTTTTTTTTTAATTCACGCGGACGGAGTCGCGGGCGAAAGCTAGTACTACATAAAGCTAAGTACTTAGTTTATTTAATAAACAATCATTGTGTTCCAGATAGCGACATATCTAAGCGATCGAGGGTGGCGTGTAATAGCTGGCTGCCGCAGCGGTGGGTTGGGCGCGCGTTTGGCTGAGTCCTGGCTGCAAGCGCACGTGGCCGCCACACCCGAGGATCAGCAGCCACCCCGTCTCGCCACCCTCGAGCTGGACGTAGCCCGCGAGGACCTGCTTGAAGAGGCGGCGAGGGCCATCGCGCAGCATCTACCAGCTGGAGAACATGGTACGTGATCAGAACAGTTTTAAAGGCATAGTCAACAAAATACATGTAAATGACAAAAAAAATATTTCAAACATTTTCAGGGTTTGAAATCTTTTCATTTGTTTTTTGGAATTGTCATTTACACACCATCCGGAATCGGATTTACTAATAAATGTTTTTTTCAATTTTAAAAATAAATTATGCACTGCCCGGGAATCGAACCCGGGTCGCAAGAATGGGAATCTTGCATGATACCACTACACCAGCAGTGCTTGGCATATTGGGAGTAAATACACCATCCTATACTGTGTATTGTATTGAAATTGTTAATATTGTTTGATTTTAATTTATTGTTCGTAATTTTTTAACACATTATTCAATCATTTTATAGACATTATTCGTTCATACTGTAAGTGTTCATATTGTTATATTTAACGCCATCTATTGATTGAAAATCATACTTATTATAGCTCCTTGTAGCGACCCATATTGAACATAGATGGCGTCTTTGTTAAAAGTTAGCCACGAATCTATAATTTTAAACGTTCTTGTAACAATTTCATTTGAATTTATCAGTGCCACTGTAAAAAAGTTTATAATTGTTATTAAAGCGAGGAGAGGATGAGAATTTTAAAGTCCACCTAACTTGTCCTTCGTAATCCCCAATAAGAACCTTTTGTAACTATTGTTTTCCCTACGGTACATTGCAGCCTGCTGCTGGTACTGCCGAGATTGTATGTTCACGATGGTTGTGTCGATCTACAGATCAACATAATTGGATGTCAGGTTAAAATTATGTTGTGTTGTGCAGGAGTGTGGGCGGTGATTAACACGGCGGGGTGCGGCGGGCGCGGCGCGGCGCGCTGGGAGGCGGCACTGCGCGGGAACGTGCTGGGCGCGCTTCGCGTCGCGCGCTCCTTTGCGCCACTACTCGCCGCCGCCGCCGCCGACCATCCTCACGCGGGACGACTCTTCTACATCGGTATGACTGATTTATATGTATTTACGTTTGGTATTTCGATATAATAACAATCGCTACACAGCATATGATTCTTCATCTCCCCTACCTTATCCTACTCCCGTAGAGTCGGCGCACCAGATTTTCGTCCTCTTTAACTTCATCATACGTCATCTCAGTCATCACTCCCTTCTCTATCATGTCACCTTTCACGCAATCCATCCATCTCTTTCTAGGTCTACCTCTACCGGTGTAACACACTCATAACTAACTTCCTTCTTGTTGCCCATACCATGATATCCTTTTACTCCGTAATTTCTCAATCACTGGGTCTACTCTCAAACTTCATACTAATGATTCTTGCTTGTGTATATTTTAAGTTCAAAATATAACTTTCTACATTGTAGGTCTGACATCGGATACGGCGTGTGAGAGCTTATCGGGGGCGGGGCAGACTGGGCAGTCGGCGCAGTCGCTAGGCGTGTTGGAGGCGTGCGAGGCGGGCGCTGTGTGTGCGGCGGCGCGTTGGGGTACGTGGGGCGCGGCGCGCGCGCTGCGAGCTACGCTGCGGCCGCGCGGCGTGCGGGTCGTACTGCTGCACGCGCCGGACCTCTCAGCAGTTGAAGTGTATGCGCCGCCCGCGCAGCTCAGCGCGCCCAGCCAGCCGGCAAGGTTAGCAAACTATATATTAGACGTTTTAAAAATCTATTGTACCTGATTATAAATAAAATAAAGCAAAGGCGAGTTATAAATACAAGTTAATTCCAGAAAAGGCGGATTTTTTGACAACTATTAAACAGGGTTATTATTTAAAAACTATTGAAAATATTTGAAGAAATCGTAGAAAAATAAACTCAGAGCTGCGCCCACTTTACTCTCATTTGATGACGGAAAATTTTCTCCTTGTAAACGAATATAAACATATAATATGTCGAACACACATACAATCACACAATACACAATAAATTATATAATCCAAACACTATTTTTATCGGACAATTAGTTTTAATATGAAATAACCATAATTAGTGTTACAAATTAAATGAACTAGGTTCACATATCCAAAGAAATATTATTTTATTTTGCTAATATTTAAATCCAGGCGTTGCATAAAACCAGATTTTTCAGCAAACCTGAATTAATATACTCATTTTTATTATTGTTTTGTATAATCTACACTCATAATGCTTTTTTATTCTGTATTTTTTCGACCCACTGGTTCCTTGTTAGTCGAGGGCACAGGGCAGTGGAGGTATTGTGCCAAAACACAAAAGGTACTAACAAATTACTAATTTAAACATTAAAAAGTATTTATATAATGGAAATTGCTTTAATGATATTTTAACTTTGATAGTACCTTTCTGTACGATCATTCTTAGGAATGATAATGGACAAATGCCATTTAACAACGAGAATATATTTGTTATTTGCTTTTTATAAAGATAGCAAATAGAGGCACTCTGTGCTAATGTTATAAATGGGTTGATATTGGTGACTAAGGGCGAGGTATGGTTATACTCGATTTTATATAGAAACCCTATAGAACCATGACTAAAATAGACTTAGTAGAAATCGGTAGGTTGGCAGATTGTGGGGTTATTTAAAAATGTCACAATAAATATGTAAATAACTTTTGTGTTGTATATTAAAAAATAAAATATACCTTTTAAAATCGTTGTTTTCTTTACAGAATATATTTCTTTTCAATTAGTATTTAATTAATATATTATTTAATTTAAAGATTTTTTAATATAACATTGTTTGCCCCTTTTTCAGTTAAGGATAATTACATTACCAGGTAACAACTCGGAATTTTTAAATTAAAACTAAAATAAAAAAAGTAGAGAACTCTTGTTATTTACGTGTCATCTCTAATAGTTACTTGCATTAACATTCTGGTTCTCTAACTTTAAAATTATCAAACGTCAACCAAACAGAATAATCATCAACACAAGTTATAAGTCCTCCCTTTCCTGTCACATCCTCTTTATCCAGATTGCTGACACAAGTCCAGTACTGAGGCGGTGATGACTTCATTTTCTGCCAGGACGCGGCCGTACTGACCGCGAACCTCGCACGGTCAGTTAAGTTGCTTACATACTGTACTGATTCCATCAACTTTAATGATATCGTCCTTATATTACGTACACTGGAATTTAAGTTAAATAATACTTAATTCATTTTTGAGTATGACACTTAATATAGAAATGAAAAATAAAATAGCCACAGCTTCGATTGACTTACAGAATGCAAATTCTAATTTTCAAAAATAGTATAAGGTGACAAAAGAGCAAACGGCCACCGAAATTCGACAACGTGACCGTTGCCTATAGATATCTTGCATTTGCAGATGCGTTGCGTATCTTCAATTATCATAAAAGAGGACGCACAGAAAAAGGATATTACCCTTAACTATGTGTCCCAACCCCCGCTTAGTCCACTTCCCTGTTTATCTTTTCCTTGTACGAAAAGGATGCAAAATGTCCGTCGGTCGACAAATATACTTGTTAGCTTTAGCTTTCCGCTGTATACTAACCTAAAATTTTTAGCACACACAGAAGACAGATATTCGCCGTCAGTCGGATTGTACACGTCCAATACGAGTTGCTTAGAGGCCGCGAACTCCTCGTACAAAGATTCTTCATTAGTGGGTGGACGCGCTAACATCTCCACGTTCAAATACTCAGAATTTGTCAAGAAATTCACTTTTTTTCTGTGTCTTCTACAAAAAATAATCATTTTTATTTTAGATATTATTTATGGCATTATATCCTTAATATATTTTTGCAGTAAACAAGGATTGCTTACTCTTTTGAGTTCATATCGTGTTCAAAATTCCACGTAGGCAACAATTCTCGCATTCTTTTTGGTATTTTGACATAAGTAAACTTGGGTGCGGCGACTTGTAGTGTTGAAGCGATCTCATTGATGGCCAACAAGTCAATAGATAGACACATTAGGAGATGTCCATTCGCTCTCTCACTATCCGGGAATGTCGGACGATCATCTGTACAGAGGTTATGAAATACTAGTATGTTTTGTTATAGCTACTGCATGTAGCAGCCGTATTTTAATTTAAACTGTAACTTCTGTAGTTTAGAGTTGTTTTTAGGTTAAAGCCGTTGTTAGTGTAGTACATCTCTGTTCTTGTGTTTGTGACGTCTTATAGCCTATATTGTTTGACCGATTTTGAAGAGTAAGGTGTCATTCCATACATATTCTTCCCTGGAGTGTCATAGTCAGCCGGGTTTCCATAATTTTTCTACTATTTGTTTATAATCACAATTATTCTGACCACGCATATCAATCAAGCCGGGTACGGTATGCCCTATCCAGACACCGCCGACTTCGTCTGCCAGCAGGACTCCGCGGGCGTCCGACGTCGACCGCGGCTCGTACACTGCCACAGCTAGATAATCTGTATACGTCGGCTGAAACCAACGTTTCTTATGATATATGACGTTCATATCTATCCATCAACCTTGTGCATTTTCGACCTGACAGTAAAATAAATAATACAATGCAAGTTTTTATTTTTATTTTGCGACAGTTCTACAAACCTTTCATAGATCTACACAAACGCGGAATAAGTTTGGATTTTATTGGATAATTATCGGGCCGCTTTTGTGTGATTCGCAGCCAGGTTTAGAGCCCCCATGTGTATGGGTGTAGTGTTACAGACTATTCATCGGCTTAACATCGGCTGTTAAGCCGAAATCATAAAACTATATCGGTGTAATGTGCACACTTCCATACATATTTATACTGATCAAGTGTCCGATTAAACTATATGCCGATTAAGTCTGTAGTTTGCGGGGAATCAGCAGATTTGCTATTATCTTAAAGAATACTGGCATATTAAAACGAAATCCTTACCCTATAAATAGGTGATATCGTGTGCTGCAACATAGAATTGGCAGTGATATATTTGCTAGAAGGCTGCCATCTGCCGGCGTGTAATGAAGTTATATACGTGAAGTTCCGTCCTAACTCTAAGTACGGTGCAACGTCACTAGGAGGCTTGTAAATGTACCACCTGTATACAAAATGTACTACATAATATTAACTGGCAATCTTAAAGAAAGGTTTATTATCAGTGAGTAACATAGGCTATATTTTATTAATTTCACGCGGTAGAAGTCGCGAGCAACAGCTAGTATTTTTATATAAAATAAAGCCACTACAATTTTTGAATATTGTTTTGTTTTGTATTCTTTAAGTTCTGTAACGATCAATTAATATCGGAACATGGTTCCTTGTAAAGTAAAATGAACACAATAATCTAAAACTAGAAGGTAAATACCATCCAACTGGTCTATTGTCGTTATCTCTGCAGTGAAGACTTAAATAATTCCAACCTCTAACACGATCCAATGGCACGGAATATCCATATACGATGGCAATAAACGCCAACAGAATTAAATACATTATTGACTAACAGAGTATGCAACTATCGACAGTCAGTGGCAACATGACTACTGGATATTAATATTGGTTTAGGTTGATTTTACGATGTTCAATAAAATCTCATGATTTTATACTACGCTTATAAAACGCATAGTGAGTTTATGTATATCGAAACACGTAAACATCGTACATGTTATTCTCTTTGAAAATAACAGATAAGAATGTTTTTGTATTGGTGCTTGAATAGTGGAAATCCATTGTAAACGTGTTCATTTATACACGAACATATTATGATTTCTCAGATTTTCATTGTGTATAGTCCACAGAGATGGATTTAAAAAACTCCAGAATGGCTTAACGGATCTTTTCTAGTATAGGTATAGAACAATCTGGAACACATTGACTGCTTACTAAGTTATTTAGTTTTAATTACAGACACAGTCGCGGTCAAAAACTATTATTAATTAACTAATACTATAAATGCGAAAGTTTAGATGGATGGATGTTTGTTAGAGTTTGTAGCTTAAACGGCTGAACGGATCTGGATGAAATTTAGCATAGATATAGAGCATAGTTTAGAACACATAGGATACTTGCTTTTGTTTTTTTTATTCTACGCGGACGGAGTCGCGGGCGAAAGCTAGTAATAGAAATCAAACACAAAAATTCAAATCTCAAATTGTATTTTGTATGAGTGACATCTGAAAACAAAACTGTTAAAAAAATACATCGCACTTTCAACATTCCTTATATTACAAGTCACAATAAAAAAGGCTATAAAATATATAAAAAAATACAAATTATACACATACAAGGAAATATCGAGGTTTAATTAAAAATACATTTAATGGGAAATTACACAATGGCACTAATCCGTGCGATCTTTGTAACATATTGTACTAACACTAGAATATTAAACTTTTAAGGCGAGAGTATTGTCAATTTCTATGAAAAAAAATCTAGATTTTCATTTCTATACCACAATTTGTCTTATAAATCTATACTAATATTATAAAGAGGAAATATTTGTATTTATATATGTATTGAAACTCAAAAACTACTGGGCCGATTTTAAAAATTCTTTCACCGTTAGAAAAGTAATTCCGTGAGTAACATAGGCTATAATTTTTAATTTCACGCGGGCGAAGTCGCGAGAAACAGCTAGTGATTACATAAATCTCTTAATTACAATTGTTAATTTTATATTTTTAACAGACTTCCCAAAAAGGTTTTTATGTATTAACGAAATACACCATAAACATTCTAGTAGGTAAAACTCAAGTTATTACAAACTAGGTGTTGCTCGCGACTTCACCTGCATGAAATTAAAAAAATATAGCTTATGTTACTCACAGATAAATTACCTTTCTAACGGTGAAAGAATTTTCAAAATCGGCCCAGTAGTTTTTGAGTTATTTCAATACATACAAAAATACAAATCTTTCCTCTTTATAATATTAGTATAGATTGATATTTTTATTATTACTGTAAAATCATACATTTTTAGTTTTTACACAAATAAAAATTATAAATAAAATTTGACTCTGTAATGAGATATCAAAAAAGGGCAAAAATAACAAACTTGAAAAGTACAAGATCGGTAAAAGAAAACCCTCGCCTTAATAGAGTGGCACAATAGATATTTACACTGAGACTTAGTAGGAGACGTTTTAGTCCTTGTTTGCACTAGCGCTAGTTGCACGTCTGCACGGACTCGATGAGGTGGGCAAAATTGCCCCACAAGATTGGCCCCGAGGTGCACACCGTGCCCCCGCCCCGCGACTCCTGGGGCAACTGTAAACACATCACTATAAGAGCCCACAAACACTGCACACTGATAATCGGACGAAAGTCAATATGAATATTAACAAGTATGGAGTTGTGGACATTACATCGATTTTTGTTTTATATTTGCTTGAAAACCCGATTTGATAAAACTATCGGCTTATAAAAAGTCTGTAGTTTGCCGTTGCTCTAAGAGTTCACACAGTATAGAGCATAGGAAGTCCTTTGCTGTAGATTGCGGTGAGAAAACTGCACTAAGAACCCTCTTCAGTGATCTTTTAACAAATCTGAGTGTGGCAAGAAATAGCCTCACAGAAAACAGGTACAAGCTTTGTCGTCCTATGAGAGTATACCAAAATCTGATTCTCTACCTTTACTTTTTCTAGAAACAATTTTGTATCCTAATATTTGAGGCTTAATTACTCAGTATTCTGTTTATACGAACACATCTACAACTTGCTGTAATAGTCATGTAGTAATATAGCAGACATAAAAGTAGGAGGTAATGAACCTGAAAAGGAGGTAGTAAGGTGACGATGAGGACTTACCGCTCTGTTGATGTCGCCGACGCAGACCCAGTAGTCGGCGACTTTAGTATCCTGGCTGTTGTGCATCTTGTGCGCGACCGCCACCGCCCACTTCGAGTGGTCGTTGTGCGAAGTGAACGACATCTTCGCGATAGGGAACTTCAGCCGCTCGATGTTACGCACTCTATACAAATATACAATCAATCCTAAATAAACAATCTTATCTGCTAAAATGCTGCTTAAATGCCCCACAAAATTTGAATTCAATATGTGAATAATTTATTACTAGCCACAGGCTTGCCACAAACTTGCCACAGACTTGCCACAGACTTGCCACAAACCCCGCCCGAGTGGGATTAAAAACTTTCAACTTACCAATGTTCTTTCAGAGTATGATCTACATCTATGTTAAATTTCAACGAGATCCGTTGAGCCGTTCTAAGGATACCTTCTAACAAACATCCATCCATCCATGTAAACTTTTTAGATCAAACTCCCCCCATGCGGTTTCATCCGCATGTTTCAGCATTTAACGTCTGACTATTTTTCCAAGCTATTCACCCCCTCAATTAAATAGGGTGAAAAGCCTATAGAATGCCATTAGTGTAAGACTTTTTATTAAAAAAAAGAATTTTTCAAAAACATGATTTGATTGCCGAGATCATACAAAACAAATAAGTGTTTGCGCTTTATTATATTAGTATTAGTATAAATAGTAAAGACATTTAATATTGGAAATGTTAAGCAGGTAATGACCTAAAAGACTGTAATTTTAACTCCTAGAAATGATGCTACCTTCACTAAAATCAGTAGTTTTCACACACATCATTGAATCTGCCTTTAATATACTTACTGGAAGTTCCTCGTGCACTCAGAGTCCAGTGTGCCAGGGCCGTTGGTCCAGGACTCCACCAGCAGGTCCGACTGCAGCACCTCGGCCACCAGCCCGCTGTACAGGTCGTCGTTGAACATCGCACTCTTCGCGAAAGACAGGAACTTACGACCTACTAGAGTTTCGAAACTTTCTATGTGGTACCTGGAAAATTAAAAAGTAAAGCTGCTTTTTGATTTTTTTATATTCAATGATAGGAAGGGGATGTGACATGGGTGAAAATGGAGAGGAGATATTTCAATGTATCTTACTAATGTTAAAAATGTGAAAGTTTGGATGGATGTTAGAGTTTGTAGCTGCTGAACGGATCTTGATAAAATTTGGCATAAATATAGAAGATAGTCTGGAAGAACAACACACAAGCTACTAGGTTTTTTTTTTTTTAATTTCACGCGAACGGAACCGCGGGCGAAAGCTAGTATTGTCATAAATGTATAAGGCTAACAGTCACGAAACATTACACAAAGTGGAAATCTTGACAAGTTTCCAATAATATTATAGTGTTTCTTAGCCAGATAATTATATATTTTCAGAAACCACTTCAGTCTAGAAACATATATATTTCCATAATATTCTAGAAAACAAGTAACAACAGGGAAACGGTAAGGGCCGAGAAATATAACAAACATACGATATTAATATAATTCAGATAATATTCCAAAACAGATATCGACTAATAATTAAATAATGTTTTGATTAACCGTAATATACACAATCCTTGTTACTCACCAAGGTGATGCGTCAATCGTCTTATTATGAACAACATCGACTAAATTAGGAAGTTCACTATCAAAGTCCGGCGGCATATGGTAGTACACGATCAGGGGTTCATTGTATTTTAGTTGGGTTGCAATCTGATTTAACGTTGAAGTTTGAACAGAAACACATAGAAATGATTGTCCATACTTCGTCCCTGTTGTAGGATAATTATATGAAGAAACGTTAAGACCATGAACTGAAAAAAAATAATAAAATATCAAAGATAAAGGAATTTTTAATAAAATGCCTTTATTAAATATTCTTAGATTTTAATAAATTCAGATTTATCAAACTTTGTTTTCTTAAATTTTAATTTATTAAAATCTAGTAAGATTAGACAGGACATTGGGCGTTTTAATAAAATTTGATACTTCACAAATAATCTTACTTCTTACTTCTTACTAATACTATAAATGCGAAAGTTTAGATGGATGGATGGATGGATGGATGGATGTTTGTTAGAGTTTGTAGCCTAAACGGCTGAATAGATTTCGATAAAATTTGGTAAAGACGTAGAGGACAGTCTGGAAGAACACATAGGCTACTCACTTTTGTTTTTTTTAAGTCCACGCGGACGGAGTCGCGGGCGAAAGCTAGTATATATCTAAATGGAATAGGACCTTAAAATTATTATGTTGTTTTAAAATTATTTAGGGGAATAACTGCAATATTTAAGGTTTATATCAAAATGACTATGCAGTCATGTTATCTAACTATGCAGTTAACAGGAAAATTAATTTTAAATATAGAACTTGCGGAAAATATACTATTTACTACCATAAGCATCATAACTGCCATTTTGATGGCTTTAAGATTGAACCATTTAATGAAATTTCACTAAAAGGCATATAGAGATATAGGTTTTGAAAAAATAACTTACTATCAGGTAAAGGTGGAAATCTGGGTACAGAATGCACCAACCAGAGTGCAGTAAATTTATCCCCTAATATCACTCCCTTAGTGTGTCCGCTCTCAACTCGTGATTTCATAAACTTTGAATGCATCTTACACATTTCTGCTAAGTCGTAATCATCGTAATATTTATCGCCTAGTTTGAATTTCTTGAACTTTTTAACCCCAGCTTGATTCATTTGACCTTTGAAAAATGTTATTTTGTTTTAATAAGTAAAATTTACATAGAACGATATATATTTATATATTATAATATATCATTCTATATATATTTACATAGCATGATATATATAATTTGAATAGAATGATTTCAATAGGAAATTTGTATTTGGGTTTCTAATTAAAATTATCGTTGTTTTGATGAATAATGGGTGTAATGTTTCAAGAATCAGAGCGGAAAGAACGAAAACAATTACCAAACAAAAAGATATGAATTTACTGAACTTTAACACATTCCCTGCTACAACAATTTGTTGGAAAATGTAATTTATTCTTATGAAATAGAATTTAATTTTAAATTACATACCTCTTTTACTTTTGGAGTACATCTCAGCAACAGACTGGAGTATATCCGGCTGGTGCTCTGTAGCTGGAGGCTGATCATTGTACACCAAAGATATTATATTCCTATCCTGAAATGTGAATATAGAAAGCTTAGAAGGACAAATATAATGGAAGTTAATTGTTAATCAAAAATCATGCCAATATTATAAATGCGAAAGTTTAGATGGATGGATGTTTGTTCGAGTTTGTAGCCTAAACAGCTGAACGGATTAAGATGAAATTTGGTATATGTGTAGAGGATAGTCTGGAAGAACATATAGGCTACACGTTTTGTTTTTTTTTTTATAATTCCACACGCAGACGGAGTCGCGGGCGAAAGCTATTTTTCAATAATTCATATTAATAATTGTTTAAAATGACTTTGCCACACTCATAGTTATTTAATAGTTATAATGTAAATCCTTAGCACAAACTAAGTATGAGAAATATTCTAAGAATCTGTTTAAATAACTATTGTAAAAAAACATTACTTTCAAAGGAGCACAACTTTACAAGTTACCATCTTCTATCAAAAATGTGAGCTCATTTAATATATTTAAATCAGTGTTATTGCAACATATTTCAGAAAATTGTGTAACATTTATAAAATAATGTCGGCATCTAGCTATATAATAAGTCCAATAATATTGTCATGTAAATAACTTTGTAAAATTGTATTTTTGAGAATAAAGTCTTCAAACCTTAAACCTCTTAAATAAGTTTGATGAGGGTAAAAGCAAAAATACTATGAGAAAATGATTCTTACTTGATATAGAGGCATCAAAGTCTTTCCGACCATAGATCGGGAATCACTTATAGCTAGATCTGACATGATCCATCCTCCTCTTAACTTAGATGGAGTTAAGTACATGTATGCTACCCCTCTTCGCACTAACGGGTTCAAGTGATTCTTCTCCCGTGGCAACTTATACACATAAAACCTAGAGTAATATAAAATTATTAACAATTACTCCACTTGATTAGAATTAACTGTAGATTAATTTTGAATCTTCATATATATTTATAAATAACAATAATATGTGACATGAATATTAGCAACATTATCATTTAATGTAGTTCAAATTTGAAATTAATGTATTTTTGAATTTACAGTCATATTGTTAAAATAACTGTTTATTGTAAGTATTATTGAATACAGAATACTTCTTTGAAAAAAATGTATTATTTTTTTACAAGCAATTTTATTTCAATATTAGATGTGCAGTGTTTAATTATTTTTGTAGTAAATGTGATTTATTAAAACTTGTATCACTTCTTTTACTAAATGTTATATAATTATATTGCAATGAATAAGTAATATTCTGGGTCATATTGTTAGCTTTAAGAATAACTAATCCCTTTGTTATAAATTAAAGGGTTTTATCTTACTACTCTGGTAACTGGAGTGAATCATTTAAACAAGTTTTGTTTCTTTGTTAACTCTTCATATTATTGAATAAAATATTTAATAATGAAAAATGACTTACCAATCAACTGGCTCTCCCCTTTCATTTCTGCACTGAGGTGTTAAACTATAGCACTCAGTCAATATTAACGAAAATATCGCCAGTAATTTAATGCTATGCATCGCGAGACGTGTTTACTTCATGGATGTCCCCCGCGAAGTAATAGGAGACTCAGGAAGTTCACATTAGAGTTGTTTATGATGTCATGGAATTTGATCATAGAATGTATCTACATAGGCTGCAAACAATTGTTTGTTTATAAAACATTGTTAAATTGTTTCCTTTCGTGTATACAAATTGATGTGACGAATCGCCGCGAAATTCATTGATAGACTGCGCCATTATTTATTTTTATTCGCGAAACTTGTTACAAAGCTATTTTGTTATTGTTTACCAAACAAATGACAGTGACAACTAGCACTGACAGTATAGAAAGGTTAGAAAACGCTTGTTCCGTTTTGTTTTATCGTGTTTTAAAATAAAACTTATTCATGAAATCGGATCTTAATTCTAATAAAAATATAAATGCATTATAAAGATTTTTTTATTAAAAAAAAATATTTTTACTGAATTAGTTCAGTATTATGTGTAATAGTTACTTGTATCATTTTTATCAAATTCGGAGAACGACGAGCACCTGTTTACAAGTGTTCAATGAATGCTGCCGCTCTTGTTTATCCCAAAGAATAGAAACCGGATAATCGCGTGAAAACCCTGTCGTATCCCTTTTATGTATAAAGCAGTTTTACGAGGGTGAATCAAAAAGTTCTTAGAAGTGCATATATATGAAACCTTTTTGGATCAAGTTCGATATTCAAATTAAAGAGTGTCTATCACACTATATTTATGCACACTGTCACTTGTTTTTGTCAGTTCGTTCGCATGTAATAAATTTTTTTGTGCAACGAGTTGCTAAAAAGTCACAATTATGGATAAAATCTCAGTTTCAAAAAAATGTCTACAAAGGAAATTTTTTTGGATATTCAGCAGACATTAGGGGGTGATGCTGTACCCTATTCTACGGTTGCGTACTGGGTAACTGAATTTAAAAGAGGTAGATCAAGCTGTAAAGATGACCCGCGTTCTGGGCGGCCTTCAACCTCCGTTACAGAATAAAATGTCAAAAAGGTTGAGAATCTGGTTTTGGAAGACAGAAGAATGACTATAAAACATATATAGCTGAGATCCTAAAGATATCTTTTGGTAGCGTTCAATCCATTTTAATTGATTCACTGGGGTTCAAAAAAGTGTCAGCAAGATGGGTTCCACGAATGTTAACCGACGAAAACAAAAAGCGACGTTTGGAAATTTCCAAGCGTAATCTCGAAATGTTCCAGCGTGATTCGGATAATTTTTGCCGTCGTCTTGTCACCATGGATGAAACGTGGGTCCACCATTTTGATCCTGAAACTAAAAGACAAAGCATGTCTTGGAAACGGCCATCCTCTCCATCCATCAAGAAATTTCGAGTTGCTCCTACCGCTGGCAAAGTTATGGCCTCTGTGTTCTGGGATAGTGAAGGAATCCTTTTTATTGATTACATGCCAAAAGACCAGACGATTACTGGACCCTATTATGCAAATTTAATCCCGAAAGTGCGTGAAGCGATTAAAGAAAAACGTCGTGGAAAACTGTCGTTGGGCGTGTTGTTCCTTCAAGATAACGCTCCTGCTCATTGATCGGAAGTTGCGCTCAACGCAATCCGCTGTGCTGGCTTCAATCTCCTTGATCACCCACCATATTCTCCGGACTTAGCCCCAAGTGATTTTCACTTATTTCCAAAATTAAAAGAGGAAATTCGTGGAACAAAATTTCACGATAATGACGCGGTTATAGCTGCCGTAGAGGACTTTTTCGAGAGTCAAGAAAATAATTTTTTTTCACAAGGAATAAGGAAGTTAGAAACGCGTTATTCTAAATGCATTGCATTGGAGATTATGTAGAAAAATAAAATATTATTATTTAAATCTTTGCATTTTTTAATATTGATTCCAAGAATTTTTTGATTCACCTCGTATTATATAAATTATGTTACAACTGTGGTGTAAAAGGAGTAAAACTTGAAAGTATTCCTTTTCACCGTTTGACCGTTTTTTTATTATTAATTTACTAATTCTTGTATCATTCTAAGCTTTAGGGACTAGGCTTATGCCACTACGCCATTTTCATGTATCCGTTATCCCATTATTAGGGTAGGCTCCGAGCCCCTCAGTGGGGACGTATAGTGAGCTGGTGAGGTGAGGTGAGGTGAGGTTATCCCATTAAATCTTTTCACCCCTCACCATTATAGAAGTTAATTCTACTTCTAATATAATGGAAGACAATTTTCTAAGTCAAAGCAAGACATTATAATGTGTAAAATAATCAGCACTAAAAGGGTAAAAAAGTTATTTAAAAGAAAAAAAGAGGTAAAAATAAAATGTATCTTTTTATTAAAATATGACACTCTGAAATATAATTATAAATAACAGTTACAGATGCTAACCACGAATCACACAATGGAAGACATAAGAATGTTTTGTTCATAAACAAATGCTATAAAACATTAAGGGGCAGTACTACCAAATTCTTGTAAATTGCCTGATAGTAATCAAACAGATAAAATACGTGACGGAAATATAGGAATTTTTTGTTTCACAATTCAACATACCGATAAGTACGAACCTGGTAGTTAGTAAAAGCGGCAACGTCGCAAGGACGCTTAAAAGTTCCTATTCGGCAGTTTCGTAAAAAACTTTATTTTTCATTTTAAGATAAATCTTTCCTATTTTCTGCTTAATAATTTCTTTAAAAATATTGTATACAATATATGCTAAGTATTAAAAAAAAAACTTATTTATTTTAATATATGGTTAAAAATGAAATATATAAAACGAAATAAATGGAATGAATTGCGAATCGGAATTTCGTTACCATGACAACAGTATATTGTCATAAGTCATTCGTCATTCGTCATTCGAGTAATAAAATGTATATTATTGCATATTGTAAATTATAAAATGGATAAAATAATTAAAAAACGTAAACAAGTAGATATGACAATAACATCACCACCGAGGAAGTGGGCTGAGTGGAATCCGACTTTTTTAAAATCAAAAAACATCCTACTTTGTGTTAGTATTTATTTAAGTTAGAATGGAATAGTATTTATTTGTTGATCTTGTTTAATAGGCTTTTAAAGTAGATAAGTTTTTGGCTGTTTATTAAATTAATGGACGATCTTCAGACACTTCAGTAGAAGTGTGTTTTAAATAATTATATTTTACTGAGTTAAAAATTATCTAATTGTTTACAGGTAAACCAAAAGAAAAAAGTCCTTTTAAAAACTAGCTGAAGGAAAATTAGGAATTATAGCGTTGCAAAAAAAAGTCGTAGAAGAAGAACTACAATAAAAACTTTTAAAAAAGAAATGTAAAAAAATTAAATGAAACATAAAATAATATGTACATATGCTTTAGAAAATTAAAAAATTCTTTTACAGATAGACATATAATAATTAAATTTTCTATGGCATTCGAAACTTGTGTATTATTCTCGATGCCGACGATTTGCTTATGCCACTTAAATCTTCGACTGCTCTAATAAAAAAACCCTGTCGATTAGTAGCGCAACGTGAGTAATAATCTATTATGTGGAGAAATAGCTGCGTTTCTGGAATGCAAATAAATAGGTATAGATAATACAGTTTACGCAGAAAATGCACGTGTCCTTACATACATATGTATGTAGATGTTGAAGACTGTTATTTTGCATGATTAGTTAGGTACTTTTGTAAGAAGTAAATGTAGGGACTTACAAATTCGTTGCTGTTTTTATATCATTTTTCATATACAATAATACATAGTTAACTGCTGACTTTGTGAGACGAAACCTAGCTCTAAATTCTCCATCGTCGTATTAAAGTAAATTATCGACTCGATTCCTTACTACTGGGCGTTTGCGGGGACGAGATAATTGAACAAGAAAATCATCAAATTCATGTTCTAAAGACTCAAAATGATCCATGTTCATTCAATGATACCCCTAAGAAAGTCCACGCAATACTTGGTACTGAAAATTAATGCGGAAAAAAAATGGCTAGTATTACAATAGTCTAATCACTTTACGTAAATTATCTGACATCAATGAAGGTGTAAAATAGCAGAATGTATAAAATGATTTTTCTGTCCCACCACTGACATCTGTCATTATTAATATCACTGATAATTTACAGCAGTACAATAACGACAACGTCGCAACGAATGCTTATAAGTTCCTATTTATGCAGGTTCGTTAAAGAGACCACGACCTAAATTGCGTGACATCTTAATTTAGTTTTACTTAAATGATTGTTTTTACGTAATTGAATACATAACAAGCTTTTATATTAATAAGGGATAATAACACAACGAATGGTAAAAATTAACAAACACAAAAATAAAAAATAATTTTAACAACAAAATATTACGTTGAATGAATTTCGTTGCGTCATTTTGATAACGGATTACTGTTATAATGTAACCATACGGTTCCATGTAAGACTACTTCGTAAGATGCAAACTTCACTGCCATGAGTAAACTCAAAAACACAAAAAGTATAGAGTTTGTCACTCGAAACATGGCCCATTGTCATGCTAGATTATCGTCTCTATTTCTCACTACTGAGTGATTGTGGGGACGGTATATTCATGTTATATTGCAACACAATCATAAATTCATCTTCTCAAAACTCAACAAGATCTATATTCAGCCAAAACATTGATATTAACTCAAAATAAGATCAAAGAAAGTTTTCTCATCCAGTTGATAAAAAGATAATGGTCACACGATCTGGCAGTCAAATTAGGAGCTCGTAAATTTGCTATTTTACCTATCCGAAACTTGTGGGACTGGATTTTGCACCATATCTGACGTCATTGTGACATTCATGTCATTTTGACATTATCCAGAACTCTTTATCAGCAACCCGTGGGACAGAATCGAAAAGTTTTGTATGGCGCTTGTAAAAAAATTACATTGACATTTAAAACGTCACAGCGTTATCTGCTATTTAAAACTGGTGGGACAGAAAATTTGTATTTTATCTGACGTGACGTCATATTTACACTATCAGGGCCTCTATCTACCACCGGTGGGACAGCCCCTTATGCTTACAATTATTTTGAAACATTTCGATCCCCTTTAAATATTTTAAACACAGCTTAAAGACTTAGAAATTGCTAGATTTTCGTTAAAAGTTTTACTGTTGTGTTGGCATAGAAACAGCCGCTTTTGTATGAGACACGTCACTTTGCCTCCAGAAGGAAACCACCGTCTTCAATTCTGTATAGAAATCAATACCTTGTTTGCCACAGAAGTGGTTCGTACCGAGAAAACTGCCTCTTGTACCAGTAAAGGAGAACATCGAAAGTGGTACGGGAATTGGTACGTTAACCCCAACTTGGCCTACATCGATTTCAGCAGAGAATTTCCTAGCAGCTGCACCATTGGTTGTAAATATAGCTGTACCATTACCATATGGGTTTGAGTTAATCATTTGTATCGCCTCATCTAAAGTATCGACGAACAAACAAATTAATACAGGGCCGAATATTTCTTCTTTGTAGCATTCCATGTTAGGTTTGACGTCAGTAAGGATGGTAGGTCCTACAAAGTTGCCCTTTTCGAAGCCCGAAACTTTAACACCGCGACCATCGAGGACCAGTTTAGCGCCATCTTTGACTCCTGTTAAAAATTAATTAGTTTTAATTGTGATACAAGTTTGTGGTAAACTGAAATGAATTTACCGCTTTTAGGATTATTTAATATTAAAAAGTAAAGGATTGTCGCAACACAGATGATAAGTGTGAGGACCAGAAGCCTAATTTTATTCTACTTTCACTTCCCACCATTTTTTTATAAGAAAATGATGGAAAGGGGAAGTCTATTTGGTAGAGTAAGGGAAATATCTGTGAGTGCCCTCCTCCATTAATTAAAGGTAGAACAACGCATCTACTATTGTGAAAGTCTATAAGTTCGCTATTTTAGCGAATCCAGATGCTTGCTCGTCTGCCACCTTATAATATTAAAAAGAAAAAATCTAATGCAATGTGATTTCCTATAACTTAAAACTTCACTATAGATGTACCTGCCATCCAATTCTTATTTTTTAATGACACAATGCTATACTGTTTTAATGTTTTTATACCTGATTCAACAAGTCTGTTGATGCGTTCCTTAGCCTTAACGGAGATGACAGGTCCTACGTCAGTGCCGGGCACGTGGCCCGCGTTCACCTTCAGACCCTGGGCACGGTTCACCAGATCTGGTATCCATTCTTTAGCTTCTCCTGAAAAAAAAAAAAACTATGCATTAACAAAACTGTGAGAATCATGTATAGTCGCGTAAATTCGCGGTGTGTTGGTTTCAGAAAAATTGTCTTGGATCAAGAATAACTCGGCCCCTTCTTACAAATAACCAATTTGGTAGCAATTAGTTGCTACGGGATAATAATAAAAGCAATCAGTCGTGTACCGACCAATTTTTCATTCAGACACATTTAAAAGATGCGTCCTATTGGTTACTTATTTTTTTTATATTCTTTTATTTACACATTTTACTATATTATTACGTTAAAATTCACGCCAAACCACTTCGCGGTTTGTGGGCGTTGCACCTTTTAGACAGATAACAATTAAATGTCATGTAAAATACTAAACTATTTAGACATTATCTATGAATGTATAGACTCAATACATGCAATACGTATTAACTACTTATTGAGCTAGCGTGCTCTATCCTTCGACAGCGTCTTCACTTAACTTAGGTGGAGTCGAGGTCAAGCGCTGGTTTACTTACGTTAAAAAAAAAACTGTTATAACAGATTCCCCAACTGTATTCCCGGTTCATACGTGATCACTTGCTTGTCAGGCTTAAATTTACTGCCAGTTTGTGTTAAATATTTTAAGTTGTAGCACCGACAATTTCCCTGATAGTACTGACCGACGAAGACAGCAGTGCTGAGCGCCATGCAGCGCTGTCCTGCAGCACCGAAGGCAGCGCCCGCCAGCTGGTTGAGCGTGTGCTCCTTGTTGGCGTCCGGCAGAATCACGCCGTGGTTCTTAGCGCCCATGTTGCTCTGCACACGCTTACCTAACACATTCAATTATATTAATAGCATAGATATATTTTTGTCATTTATTAAAAAAGTTTTAGTTTTCCTATAACTATATGGGAGTTGTTGCGCAAAATGCAATTATAGGTGTAACTTGATAACTTAGATGATCTTATGCTGTCAAGATATAAGATTATATGTATCCTTACTGAACAACAATAGACAAAAAAACCCTCAGTCTTTCCCAATAATATTTATCTACTATTTTTTTATTTGTGGCAGACATCATCCGGAGGTAATCTTGTGCCACATTCGAAAGTTACCATAATGGCTTCTATTTATTTCAAACTAGCTTTCACCCGCGACTCGGTCCGCGAGGAATTAAAAAAACATAAATAGCCTACGTGTTCTTTCAAACTATTCTACATTTATGACGAATTTCATCAAAATCCATTCAGCTAGGCTACAAACTCTAACAAACATCCATCTATTTAAACTTTCGCGTTTATAATATTACTAAGATTACATACAGTATGTAATAAATGTAATCTTACTAATATTATAAATGCGAAAGTTTAGATGGATGGATCTTTACTAGAGTTTGTAGCCAAAACGGCTAAACGGATCTCGATGAAATTTGGCATAGATGTAGGGGATAGTCTGGAAGAACACATAGGCTACTCGCTTTTGTTTTTAATTAATTCCACGCGGACGGAGACGCGGGCGAAAGCTAGTAAATATTATATAAACTTACCAGCTGCGGAGGCTCTGGTGTAGATATGTTTGCCAGCTCCGTCTCCACCTACAAAGGAGACAGCCTTGATGTCGGGGTGGTCACAGATGAAGTTCACAGGGTCATGGGTGCCATGGATAACCTACAGATATTAAATTTTTCATGTTATTAACAACAACATCGCAGAAACAGTATTTCTCTATCTATATGTCTATACTAATATAATATAGTGTTAACGCATGCTACTTTGTTGCGTAAGCTGTCAGCCATCACAGTATAATATAATTCTTTATTTAATAAAAAAAAACACTACACTTAGGACACGCTTTATATTTAGGGAGCAAAAAAAATCGTCATGAAGGAAAAGGACAAAAACTACAAGCTAACATAAAAAATCACGGTTGCCACGGTAACGGTAATTGTTATCCAATGTCAAATGGCTTTTTTGTCATTTGTGCATTTGATTTGAATAGATAATTTCACAAATGTAAACAATAAAATAAAGTTTTAACAATTCAAGTGAATGAAGCCACACAGGATCAGTTAGTTCATTATAAAACAAGTCAAGTTTATTGATATCAACACTGTTTGTAAATTTACAAAATATTTTGTAAATTTACAACCAGTGTTGTTTTATTAATCTAACTAACATTAACGACTCCTGGTGGTGCACCAGCCTCCTGTAGGAGCTCCATCATCATGAGGGTTGCACCAGGATCCTGTTCGGAGGGCTTCACCAGGCAAGTGTTGCCTGTCACCAGCGCGGGAGGGAACATCCACAGTGGGATCATCACCGGGAAGTTGAATGCAGCAACACCTAACAATAAACAGATATTAGTGAAATCTACACTAAGGAGCACCCTCAGTATTGATTTCACATACTAAATCAACGCTTATATTAATAAAATTTAATATTAAAAAGATGAAAGATTTATTTATTTGTATGTGACTAATAAAATCAAAACTTTCTGGACATATTTCATAAATTATTTTGCAATTAAATATGTAGTAGATAGAGAAAAGAAAGTAGATTATTACTGAGTAACATGGGTAAACTTTTTAGTAGGATTTTATTTTTTAATTCCACATGGACATAACCACATATAAATGCTAATATTGTAAAGGCGAGAGTTCAGATGAAACTTATCAAGTTTAGTAAGTAAGTACTAAGTTATTTACGATGTTGACTTTAAAATTTAAAGACAACTGGTGCTTTGTTGTCCACTTTCAGTTTTCAGTTACCTTTTATCATATCACAAAATATTAGCTTACATTTGTATAGTTTTAGCAGATTATATTAATATCTTACCTCCAACAACTCCTAGCGGCACCTTATAACTGTGCGTGTCCATGTCTTTGGCAATATTCTGTATGCAGTCTCCGAGCTGCAGTGATGTTATACTGCAACAATGCTCCACCAATTCTACAACAAATAGATATTATGCACTAACGAAACAAAAAAAATATATTAATATGTGTTATTTTCATAAGGACAGAAATGGCAACATTTTGCTCATATGTTATTAAAATTGACTTATAACATGATCATAGAACGATTTACAGTTAAATGCAGATATCTAGTCCGGTGAAAGGTAGTACTAGGGAGATTTTGTCAGAAAATATGAAAAACCTTTACAAAATGGGGTGGCAGTTATAATACAAATACTACTTTTGACATTGTTTTGATATTAACATAATTTAGTTTGTTTTATGCCCATCGGATCAGATATTCTTGTCTGTCTATACATAGTATCCAATAACAGGCAGGTCAATTGTGAAATAACCTTAGTAAAATGTATTCAATAAAACAGTAATGTCGTTCCTATTATTTACATAATGGACTTTATGTTCAATTCATGTTAATAAGATTAAACATATGAAGTTAAAAGAATTGTAAACTATTTGATAATTAAAACTTTTACGTTTTTACCATATTGGGGTAAACAGAGGTATTAAATGAATGGATAATTTTTTGTTTGTTATGATTAAATTTCTATATGTATAGTGTGGTTTAAAATTATTCAATTGAGAACTGCTCAAAATTAAAATCAAAGTTATTGGAGATTAATATATTAACTCCATTAACAATTTAAAATGTGATTCACACTATGTTATCAAACCATATCAATACTGATAACATTTTCGTAATCAATGTTTTGCTTAAAAATACTTGATAACAGTTATGTCATGCATATGCAACACAGCAAAGAAAAGAGTCTTATTAGATCCCTAAAGAGATAAATAAAATAAAATAAGTCTTTCTTGCTGTTCTTAAAGCAAAATAATGTTTTAAATTTACAATTATGTGATATATAATATTTAGGGAGTATCTATTCGACACTCATAATGATTAACTAAAACAAAGTAAAACTATAGTTAAAAAAAAATATATTAAAAATATAAAGTAAAAAGAAATCAGTCATCATGAAAATCAAAAAATAATTGTCCACGGATTTCCTAATCTAATAATCTACTCATTGGCAAGTGGAAGCGGGAGTTTCCTATAAGAGATTTCTTTCAATAGCACAAGTTGATTTGTGATAAATACTTACGAATGCCTCTGAGGACATCTCCTTCAGCATCAGCTATAGTCTTGCCTTGCTCTTCCGTGATCTTTGCTGCCAATTTGCTTTGATTCTCTCGCAGTAACCTTGCAAACCTAAAAAATATCAATTAGTAGCTTTCGCCCACAACTCAGTCTATCTAAACTTTCGCATTTGTAATATTAGTAAGATATAATACTAGCTTTCTCCCGCGATTCCGTTCGCGTTAAATTAAAAAGAACTAAAAATAGGTAGCTTTTGTATTCTTCCAGACTATCCTTTACATCTATGCCAAATCTAATTGAGTTCGGTTTAACTGTGTAAGGTAAAAACTCTCACATCTATCTAAACTTTCGCATTTCTATAGTAAGATATAATACTAACTTGAACATAAGTTGCTGGCGAGTCATAACAGTGCTTTGACTCCATGGTTTGTATGCCTTCTTAGCTGCCTCAAGCGCTGTGTTCAATTCTTCTTTAGTTGTTTCCGGTACTCTGTAATGTAATATAATAGAATATACAGAATAATTACGTATTTATCAAATAATTTACATTTATATGTAACACAATAATTGTTAAGATAAATCAGTGAACATTTCTTATTTACATTACTTAATTTACTGAAATCAACAGACTTTGATAACAATCATCTTTTACATAAATGTAATAATGAAATTAATAGACCTCATTATTAATTATTGTTATTTATTCATCATGTTAAAAACTACCTTATACTCACGAATTTGCTCACTGGGATTTTTTTAAATTATAAAGCCTATGTTTCTCGGTGATAGTGTAGCTATGATAGCAAAAGAAGTTTTCAATTGACTCTAGCAGTTTTTAAGTTCATTTCTTACATATAAATCTCCTTATAATAATAGATATAGCATAGATATAGGCCTATGTTTGCTAAAATACGTAGATTGTCATGAGATGTACAAAGTACTTACAATAAAAAGATAAGCTGATAAAACTCATAGTACCCATTAAAATGAGAGATAACAGTAAGTCAATGTCAAAAAAGTGGTTTCTTAATAATTAAAGTTATATTGATAAAGATAATAAAATCAAAACATTCAAGAATTTTTTATCATTACATAAAATGGTTATGTTGGCAATCAGGGGCATAATTTAAGTCTTCCTCCCCTTTCCAAAATTCACTTATAGGAAATGAATGTGGATCTGACAGAGAAAGGACAAATAGGAACAGGAAATACCCTCCTTCTGTGTCTTTTCCTCTGTCGATTATTATTATTGATATAGTCAGTCACTTCACTATTTTGGCAAATTCAAGTGGCTTGCTTATTTGCCACCTATTATTATAAAAACTCTAAGCAATAATCATTTAAACATCTTGTGTCTTAAATCAATAAAATTGTGTAAATGTTGAAAGAAAAGCAATTTTTTAATTGCAACTTTTTACAATAGGACAATATAGTATAGTATGAAACATATTATTAAAAATTTTGATAGTTCATTAAATAATTTTTCTATAAGTGGAATAGCAATAGGTATATTGTACATAAGTATTACATAAACTATAATATTGCTAATTTATAAGATGTGTTGAGATTGTAAGACTGTAACATTATTTCAAAGTGTTTATATCTTACCTTCCTATAACTTCATTAGTTGCAGGGTTTGTTAGCTCTATCCAATTGCTAGTCTTGGATTCAACAAATTGTCCATCTATGAATAATTTTGTACTAGGTGCAGAACTGCTGTAACTTCTATTGAGTATTAAGCGAGACTGAAAACATAATTTAATTATTTGTATAGAGCTATATACTTTTTTATATAATGTAAGGTGGCAAACGAGCAAGCAACCACCTGAATCCGCCAAAATGGCAAAGTGGTCGCGGCTTACAGGCATCTGCAATTGCAGATGCGTTGCCTACCCTTAATCAACGGAGGAGGAGATGCACATAAAAAGGATATTTCCCCTTCCTATGCATGTCCTCCGCCGTCAAATCCACCTCCCCTACCCATCCTTACCTTATAAGAAAAGGGTGGTAAGAGAAAGGAACTTTTATTGGGGCATATACATAATTAATTAGATATATGACAGGGTTAAGGTATTATTTTACAAAAATACTTATGTAAATTTAAATGAAAATTAAGGAAAGAGGAGGAAAATATGGTAATAATGCTACACTAGAGTATCAAACGTGAGTGAAGGACCATTGCAAATGGGCCATGTGAATTATTGATGGGATATGACGAAACTAGATGAAGCAAATATTCTACTACGCATCAACAATCCACCGGGCCATTATGAATAATGTAAACGGTCTAAATAAACTCCTCGAATGATTTAAATCGTTGGTAGTTTGTCGCGAAACGATTCCAAAGTATATCGCAACCGGTTTTGGTGAAAACAGCACGAAATTACATGGCCGAAAGTACACTAAATCGATCAAGATATAATAATATCGCACAAATCACTAAAACTTACTTCGTTTCTAAATACTTTCAACATTGTCGATGCCATGATTATATGTTTTTAATAATTTTATGAGCACAAAAACTAAACATCAGACGGCAGGTGGGTGTGGGGGCAAGCCGACTGAACTGATTAAAATACAAATGTGGAGTCCTGACCTTCAAATGATAAAATTATACAAATCCAGCGGTCGTCGTCAACTCTACTGTTTTAATAACTTACGTACTGATAACGCTCCGTTTCATCAGTTTCATAATATAGGTATTTAGATTACAATAAGGAACAATTTAAAAACAAAAAAGATTTGATTTTATTTACACATACGAGGGCGAAGCGGGTGGCGGGAAAAGAAAACGTCATTCTTTTAAAATAAGAAACAGTTTAGTGATGTGATGTGCAGTCAGGTGGATGCAGTAATTACGTAAAACTACTACGATAAATTAATCCTACGTTTTCATCAAATTACATAAATGAATTACATGAAATGTACCTACTTGTACAATTTGGTAGATTAATTCAAATTATCGAGTAAACGCTACCGACGTAGAGAACTTGGCTATTATTGCATTATTTTTAACTACTACCCCCTTGTTGAAAGTCGGGTAAAATGTTTTAATAACTGGTTTTAACTGGGCACATCCCTATTTAATTTCTCGCAACCGGTTCAAGTACATTCTGCTAGATGGCGTTTTTCTCAAATATTCTTTTGAGCAATGAGTGAATAAAAACCATAGAAATGGAAATGGAAAAAGAAATAAAAATAAATGCTTTTAGGCAATCTTAAAATATACATTAAGATTTGATTATTACTTGAGGAATTTTAAAAGCCACAGAATTTAAACCATTTTTTATTTTAAAATTCTAATTAGCTAAATCATCCTTTGAAATCTTTTTGATAGTTTTCGCGATTGTAGCTCCTGCACAACGTGTAGGTATACCAACTTGTAACGAGCTAAAAACTGGATACTAATATTTCAATATCCTAAGTAAACTATATTTCGACAGACCTATTAATGAGGTCTCTGTTTCGAAAATAAAGTACATCGAGTTTGGTAAATGAGATAAAAGGTCTTTGCGGTCTACTTTATAAATTAAAGCATTGATCGTGATTCGCGCCTTGTATAATTTGAATACGAGCCGCATCCGGTGGGGTTGTCAGGGAGTCACAAGGGCCCGTTGATACGAACACTGCTCGCTCTGTGTTGATAAGCTAACACTTGATCAAACAACCAGTCGACCACTCCAGATATACTAACTTATAATGACGCCCTGTTCGTACCACCGTTGTGACGAAATTTAATAATCCACTGGTTTTCATCGATTATAAACTTTTGGCCATGTTTCATAGCATAATTTAAAAATAAATCTACTCCAACTTTAACTGTTGATATTTTAATATATAACTCACTAATTAAAGAACGTAATTGATGTAGTAAAAATAAAACAAAAGTATTACGCTTGTTTGTTAGTCATTTTTATACCTATTGTAAAAAATAATCGTGACCAGATGATCACGCCTACATTTTTAATTATTTTAAAGAAAATAAACAAGGTTCAACAACCTACAAGGTTACTTGTTAAAAATTAACTATTTATGTATAACTCAGTTCATTGGCAACATTAAAAACAAGGTGTATACATGTATTGAAACTGAGTAATGTGCTAAAAAAGTGATGTAATCTATACTAATATTATAAAGAGGAAAACTTTGTATTTTTGTATTTTTGTATTTTTGTATTTTTGTATTTTTGTATTTTTGTATTTTTGTATGTATTGAAATAACTCAAAAACTACTGCGCCGATTTTAAAAATTCTTTCACTATCAGAAAGGTAATTTATCTGTGAGTAACATAGGCTATATTTTATTATTACTAATGTTCAGGAACTATTAATAAACAGCGTGTTTCTGGACGCCGGCGTTAAAAACTCACTAAACTTTAACTTTTTTCGGCTTACGCTGCCTAAACCGTTAGAGGTATATAAAAATGATGTATGAAAGAATTGTAGATCTTAAAAAGTTCTACAGAAAAGTGCGCGATAGCATATATCTATCTTTAACGGTTTTCTTACAATAACCACTTTTGTGTTTACAAAATGAATTAAAAATTCAACGCTATTTGCAGCGTTCTTTTATTGGTTTCAATATTAATCCTTATCCAAATAAATGCGTTTGTTATCAGGAGAATTTAATGTAGAATAAAATTGTCATTTACAGTATTAACATTGGACTAATAGTTTAGAAGATATCGCGAACACAAACAATAAGGGTAACCGAAAAATCAGCTTACAAGCTACCGGACTTAGAAATTTGGAATCTTGCATCGGTAGATTTCTGTTATTACGTAGATTACTACTAAGTTAATACTTTTGGTAATAGGTTGAAAAAAAGGGCGAACGTAATAGGTTATATTTGTAATTTCACGCGGGCGAAGTCGCGAGCAACGGCTCGTAAAAAATAAAATAAATATCTCAAACTTATAAATTTTCTATTTCCGTCTTTTTATTCATTTAGGGGTTTTCAAAGGATTTTTCTTCAAATCAATTAATTAGTTTAAATAAATGTTTTACAGAATATAACACGTCGAGTACAGTATTTCATGCGCCTGTCAAATTAATCATTTGCAAAACGTTACACTTTTAGAAATAATTGCTGATGCCTAATCTAAGGGCAAATGTTAATAAACAAATCTACTACAAGAATAAAACTATAAAATAAAACTGTTTTGAAAAAAAATATCTTGTGGACAAAAGTTTTTCTCTGTAACTCCTACTTGTTCTACCCTGTTTGTAAATATCTATCCAAATTTACCTTACAAATCATTTCAACTCATCTAGATATATAGAATTCACTATCAGCATACTATTTTCTTTAATATACAAATTACCTCCCACAGATTCACTAATGTAATGTTTTAAGATAAAAAATATACACGAAGTAAAGTTACGTAAATAATTCCATGACGAAAACTTTAATGAAAATTAAGACATTAGTTTTTTTTAGTTTAACGGACATAAAATAACAATTTATCTCTATGTTACAAGTAATATCTGTCAATTTTCACTTCACAAAACCTATTCAAAACTGTATACTGTATTGTACTTGTACAAAATCATATTGTCTCTATTTTTTCAAAGAGAATGAGTGAGATAATAGTTTTTGTACAAGTGTTTCGGCAGAAAAATGTAAACTCACGGTAAGTGACAAATATGCTGGTAGGGTTAATGACACTTCATTAGAGACGCTCTGGTCATACGTTCGCGACTGTTTGCACTTTACATTAGCTGTTTAGTTTTAAATGTACAAAGTAAACGATATATGGTGTGATCAATCCAATACAAGGGCGTTGCTAATTACCTCAGTATTGTACATTACTATACTATAGAATGTTAATAAAAAATAGTGCATAAAATTCACAAAAAGTAATATTAAATTGTTATCCAACGTTAACGGAACTTTCGGAAAGTACTTTAAGGGATAATAATTTATGTAAAAAAAAGGAAATAAAAGTGCCAAGCAGACTTTAGCTTGAAATTGGTCAATTAGGGTGTCTGCGCCAAAGAATAATTCCTAAGATTACTTATTCATACGTATTCTGAATTCTCAAGAGAATCTTCTTAAAACTAGCACTAACGATTTACCGCCTTCTTGATACAAAAAACGTAAGTGAATCACGAAAGTAAGCATATATAGTGGAACCTCGTAATGACTAAACAATAGTGCGTTGAAAATTGAAAGGGACTAACATGCAACATATAATAAACTAGCTGTTGCTCGCGACTTCACCCGCGTAAAATTAAAAAAAATAATACAAAATATAGCCTATGTTACACACAGATAAATTTCCTTTCTAATGGTGAAAGATTTTTTAAAAATTCTTTCACCATCAGAAAGGTAATTTATCTGTGAGTAACATAGGCTATATTTTATTATTACTAATGTTTATGAACTATTAATAAACAGCGTGTTTCTGGACGCCGGCGTTAAAAATTCACGAAACTTTAACTTTCTCCGCTTACGCTGCCTAAACCGTTAGAGGTATATAAAAATGATGTACTAAAGAATTGTAGATCTCAAAAAGTTCTACAGAAAAGTCCGCGATAGCATATATCTATCTTTAACGATTTTCTTACAATAACCACTTTTTTGTTTACAAAATGAATTAAAAATCGCATGCTATTTGCGTCGTTGTTTTATTGGTTTCAGTATTAATCCTTATCCAAATAAATGCCTTCGTTGTCAGGAGAATTTAATGTAGAACAAAATTGTCCTTTACAGTATTTAAATTGGACAAATAGTTTAGAAGATATCGTGAACACAAACAATAAGGGTAACCGAAAAATCAGCTCACAAACTACCGGGCTTAGAAATTTGGAATCTTTCATCAATAGATTTCTGTATTACGTAGATTCAGCATCATCATCATCATCATCACCAGCTCACTATACGTCCCCACTGAGGGGCTCGGAGCCTACCCTAAGTTAGGGTGACTAGGACATAGTCAACCACACTGGCCCACTGCGGGTTGGTTGACTTAACACATATGTACATATCTTTAAATTTCTTCTCCGATATGTGCAGGTTGCATCACGATGTTTTCCTTCACCGTAGTAGTCCATTACGTAGCTTACTACTAAGATAATACTTTAGGTAATAGGATGAAAAAAGGGCGAACGTAAGTTTTGAACTCTAAACTCCACGCGGACGAAGTCGTGGGTCGTAGGCAATCATAATTCATACTTAAATACTATAAATTTAAACTTTTTTAAGTATTTATAATATTTAAATGGATTATTAAAAGTATTTGTACAAATAAATCTATACTAATATTATAAAGAGGAAAACTTTGTATTTTTGTATTTTTGTATTTTTGTATGTATTGAAATAACTCAAAAACCACTGGGCCGATTTTAAAAATTCTTTCACCATCAGAAAGGTAATTTATCTGTGAGTAACATAGGCTATATTTTATTATTACTAATGTTTATGAACTATTAATAAACAGCGTGTTTCTGGACGCCGGCGTTAAAAATTCACGAAACTTTAACTTTCTCCGCTTACGCTGCCTAAACCGTTAGAGGTATATAAAAATGATGTACTAAAGAATTGTAGATCTCAAAAAGTTCTACAGAAAAGTCCGCGATAGCATATATCTATCTTTAACGATTTTCTTACAATAACCACTTTTTTGTTTACAAAATGAATTAAAAATCGCATGCTATTTGCGTCGTTGTTTTATTGGTTTCAGTATTAATCCTTATCCAAATAAATGCCTTCGTTGTCAGGAGAATTTAATGTAGAACAAAATTGTCCTTTACAGTATTTAAATTGGACAAATAGTTTAGAAGATATCGCGAACACAAACAATAAGGGTAACCGAAAAATCAGCTCACAAACTACCGGGCTTAGAAATTTGGAATCTTTCATCAATAGATTTCTGTATTACGTAGATTCAGCATCATCATCATCATCACCAGCTCACTATACGTCCCCACTGAGGGGCTCGGAGCCTACCCTAAGTTAGGGTGACTAGGACATAGTCAACCACACTGGCCCACTGCGGGTTGGTTGACTTAACACATATGTACATATCTTTAAATTTCTTCTCCGATATGTGCAGGTTGCATCACGATGTTTTCCTTCACCGTAGTAGTCCATTACGTAGCTTACTACTAAGATAATACTTTAGGTAATAGGATGAAAAAAGGGCGAACGTAAGTTTTGAACTCTAAACTCCACGCGGACGAAGTCGTGGGTCGTGGGCAATCATAATTCATACTTAAATACTATAAATTTTAAACTTTTTTAAAAAGTTTAGATCTATGGATGGATGTTTGTTAGAGTTTGTAGCCTAACGGCTTAACGGATCTCCATGAAATTCGGCACTGATGTAGAGCATAGTCTGGAAGAACACATTGGCGCTACTTTTATCCTGGAAATAGTTGCGGTTCCCGTGGGATACATTAATTTTGTTTTTAATGTTTACTCGATAATTCTGCAACGGTTCAACTTATGTTATTGAAATTTGGCACAGATATTTAACAAAGTCTGGACCACAGTGGGATAAGGTTCATCCCCGAAAAATGTCAGGTTCCCGAGGGATATGTAGTTTTTTGTTATTTACACGATTAGTCCTTAGTGGCTAAACAACTTATTGTGATTTTGTATAGATACAGACCATAGTATGGTATGACACGTGGAATCCTTTTCTACCCCGAAAATGTTAAGTTTCCGAGGATATGTGTTTTTTTCTTATTTACATGTTAACGCGTTAACCCCGCAGCGGCTAAAAATATTTTACTGAAATTAGTACAGATATAGACATAGTCTGTAATAACATGTGTAATACTTTTCATCGGCGAAAAATGTCGGGTTCCGGAGGGATGTGTAGTTATTTGTTATTTACGTATTTACTCGATAATTCCGCAATGGCTTGACTTATCTAATTGAGATTTTGAATAGTAATAAATATAGTCTGGAGTAACACATGGACTATGTGGTTGCGAGTGGTTGCAGAAAAAAAAGGTTACATGTCACTATAAGAGAATGCAGATGGTGTCAGGCGTTTGCAGTTAGATTCTGGTGGATTAAGGGAGTTGCAAATGTTAGTAGGTGCTTGAAGGTAGTAACAAGTGGTTGACCTCAGGTTTTTTTTTTTATATACAAAAAGTTGGCAAACGAGCAAGCGGCCACCTAAATCCGCCAAAAATGGCTAAGCGACCGCTGCCCATAGACATCCGCAATTGCAAATGCGTTGCCTACCCTAAATCGACGGAGGAGGGAGACGCACATCAAGAGGATATATCCACTTCCTATGCGTCTCCTCCACCGTCAAATCCACTTTCCCATCCAATCCTTCTCTTATAAGAAAAGGTTGGGACGGGAAAGGGACTAAAAATTGGGCCTCCGGCACACACTCATCAGACGAAACGCGGAATTGCTTCCACTTCACGCCCGTCTTCTGTGTGGTCTTGGTATTACACCGGGCGAGCCGACCCATTCGTGCGAAGATGTTAAAACGGGCTCTACCACTGTTGTTCGCTTAAGTTAGTTTTTGGTGGTTTTGGATGATTTATAGCTGAAGACTGTTGGCAACCGGTGAAGCAGGCGGTTACCTTTTTATTCAAATTTTGCTAGTTTAATTATGTACTTCGTGTGTTTTTTTTTCTTTTAATACTGCGCTGATGAAGTCGCGTGGAACAGCTATTATACATATAGCACGAATCACGCCAAATGATATTCTAATGTACATATAATAAAATTGAGTGTCTGTAATATCAAAAGAAAAATTCCAGATTTCGGAAGATAATGTATTTGCGTTGCTGATAACGAAAATCGCTTTCAAATTTTTTTTGTCTGTCTGTCTGTCTGTCTGTCTGTCTGTCTGTCTGTCTGTCTGTCTGTCTGTCTGTCTGTCTGTCTGTCTGTCTGTCTGTCTGTCTGTCTGTCTGTCTGTCTGTCTGTCTGTCTGTCTGTCTGTCTGTCTGTCTGTCTGTCTGTCTGTCTGTCTGTCTGTCTGTCTGTCTGTCTGTCTGTCTGTCTGTCTGTCTGTCTGTCTGTCTGTCTGTCTGTCTGTCTGTCTGTCTGTCTGTCTGTCTGTCTGTCTGTCTGTCTGTCTGTCTGTCTGTCTGTCTGTCTGTCTGTCTGTCTGTCTGTCTGTCTGTCTGTCTGTCTGTCTGTCTGTCTGTCTGTCTGTCTGTCTGTCTGTCTGTCTGTCTGTCTGTCTGTCTGTCTGTCTGTCTGTCTGTCTGTCTGTCTGTCTGTCTGTCTGTCTGTCTGTCTGTCTGTCTGTCTGTCTGTCTGTCTGTCTGTCTGTCTGTCTGTCTGTCTGTCTGTCTGTCTGTCTGTCTGTCTGTCTGTCTGTCTGTCTGTCTGTCTGTCTGTCTGTCTGTCTGTCTGTCTGTCTGTCTGTCTGTCTGTCTGTCTGTCTGTCTGTCTGTCTGTCTGTCTGTCTGTCTGTCTGTCTGTCTGTCTGTCTGTCTGTCTGTCTGTCTGTCTGTCTGTCTGTCTGTCTGTCTGTCTGTCTGTCTGTCTGTCTGTCTGTCTGTCTGTCTGTCTGTCTGTCTGTCTGTCTGTCTGTCTGTCTGTCTGTCTGTCTGTCTGTCTGTCTGTCTGTCTGTCTGTCTGTCTGTCTGTCTGTCTGTCTGTCTGTCTGTCTGTCTGTCTGTCTGTCTGTCTGTCTGTCTGTCTGTCTGTCTGTCTGTCTGTCTGTCTGTCTGTCTGTCTGTCTGTCTGTCTGTCTGTCTGTCTGTCTGTCTGTCTGTCTGTCTGTCTGTCTGTCTGTCTGTCTGTCTGTCTGTCTGTCTGTCTGTCTGTCTGTCTGTCTGTCTGTCTGTCTGTCTGTCTGTCTGTCTGTCTGTCTGTCTGTCTGTCTGTCTGTCTGTCTGTCTGTCTGTCTGTCTGTCTGTCTGTCTGTCTGTCTGTCTGTCTGTCTGTCTGTCTGTCTGTCTGTCTGTCTGTCTGTCTGTCTGTCTGTCTGTCTGTCTGTCTGTCTGTCTGTCTGTCTGTCTGTCTGTCTGTCTGTCTGTCTGTCTGTCTGTCTGTCTGTCTGTCTGTCTGTCTGTCTGTCTGTCTGTCTGTCTGTCTGTCTGTCTGTCTGTCTGTCTGTCTGTCTGTCTGTCTGTCTGTCTGTCTGTCTGTCTGTCTGTCTGTCTATCTATGTGTACAAGTAGTGGGTATAATTACATACAAGCTCAGTAAATGACTACATACACATCGATAACAATATAAATTACCCGACGCCATAATGTCTCGATTGAAACGAGGGCTTTAACCAACGCATTTCTATATTTATATTTATTCAATTTCGAATAATGTATAAAGTACTAGCTTTCGCCCGCGACTTCGTCCGCGTGGAATTAAAAAAAAAAAAGCGAATAGCCTATGTGTTCTTCCAGATTATCCTCTACATCTATGCGAAATTTCATCAAGATCCGTTCAGCCGTTTAGGCTACAAACTCTAACAAACATCCATCCATCCATCTAAACTTTCGCATTTATAATATTAGTATGATATAATAATAACCGCAATAACATAATTTACACGTTTAGCATAATTGACCACAATATAACCTACTAATAAAATAATTATCCTATTCGTGAATGTTACGACCTTGGTGATATCGTGACTTTATTTTTGGAATAATCCTAGTGTTTATTTCCATTTACAATTTCATCTTACGGTGAGTCTCCATTGTTATCTCCCTCGTTCATGTGTATAAAATGTTTAATACAAGTGTTTCATCAGTGAAAATTACGCTAAAACAAACTGCCATTCGAATTCTATAATTAATATTAGTGACGAGCTGTCGCCCGCAAACTTCGTTGGCGCAAATTTGGACCACCTGTTACGCCATTTTGACAGTGCGGAATTAAAAAAGTAGCCTATAATATGCCCGTCTATGTCAGCAACCCTTCAGTGAAAGTCCGGTCGAAATCGGTCGAGCCGTTTCGGAGATTACCCGGAACAAACGCGGCTTGCTGACAGACACACAGACAGACAGACAGACGGACAACAATTTTTTAAATGCGATTTTCATTATCAGCAACGCAAATACATCATCTTCCCGAAATCTGTAATTTTTCCTTTGATAATACAAACAGACACTCCAATTTTATTATATGTATGTATAGATAGATTATTTTCATAATTTAAGCAAATTTAATATGCAGTAAAAGAGATAATCGGTCATTGTTTCCGATACGTCGTAGGATATTCGTATCTGTTTAATAATCGCGGATGAAGGCTGGCCAGAGATAGCCTCGATTTCGTAAAACTTATGAATAAGAATGAAGGCAAACCTACTATTTTATGGCGAAATAGTGAAATGAATCTTAAATACTTCGCTTTGCAAGCACTACTTACAAATTGACAGACGTCTAAAGTAAGAAAGGATTTTAAGCGTGCCCTTATCATTTAATACGAGACATATTTAAATCACTTTTCAACATTCGGCCGTAAGTCTTTATGATCATTTTGTACGTTAACAACATTTTCGTGTTTAAAATATGTAATATTAAACATGTTAATAAGTGTTACAACAGTTACAAGAATAGTCAGATATTCTTAACCTTATGTGTTCATAATTTAAGCAAATTTAATATGCATAAAAGATAAATGGAAACAAGTCCCATATCTTCGTTGGTGACCAAAGACTCAACAGTATTTATAGAGCAAGATGGCGTCTGAAAGTAATATAAAAGGCTTTCTTCAAATACGTTGGTGATGAAGTGACACAGGTGGTGCAGTGCGTGTGTTTGCTCGCTGCATACCTGGGCCCTGATGTCGCGACGTGTTTGTCCACTTTAAACAACCTCACAGGAGTTATCACATAACCATAAAGTTATAGGAAGTGTCCTACATACGGACATAATTACTTGTACGAATGGTATTTCTCAGTGGCTCAGAAATAATTTGTATTAGTTCAAAACAATAACAAGCAATTGATTAAGGCTAGGCAACGCATCTGCAATTGCGGATGTCTATTGGGCGGTCGCTTCGCCATTTCGACGGATTCAGATGGCCGCTGGCCTCGTTTGCCACCTATTAATATAAAAAATAAATACTTAAATTCGCAATCTAAAAAACATATATGCATAAAAGATAAATGGAAACAAGTCCCATATCTTCGTTGGTGACCAAAGACTCAACAGTATTTATAGAGCAAGATGGCGTCTGAAAGTAATATAAAAGGCTTTCTTCAAATACGTTGGTGATGAAGTGACACAGGTGGTGCAGTCCGTGTGTTTGCTCGCTGCATACCTGGGCCCTGATGTCGCGACGTGTTTGTCCACTTTAAACAACCTCACAGGAGTTATCACATAACCATAAAGTTATAGGAAGTGTCCTACATACGGACATAATTACTTGTACGAATGGTATTTCTCAGTGGCTCATAAATAATTTGTATTTGTTCAAAACAATAACAAGCAATTGATAAAGAGTAGGCAACGCATCTGCAATTGCGGATGTCTATGGCAGCGGTCGCTTCGCCATTGCGACTGATTCAGATGGCCGCTGGCCTCGTTTGCCACCTAATAATATAAAAAATAAATACTTAAATTCGCAATCTAAAAAACATATATGCATAAAAGATAAATGGAAACAAGTCCCATATCTTCGTTGGTGACCAAAGACTCAACAGTATTTATAGAGCAAGATGGCGTCTGAAAGTAATATAAAAGGCTTTCTTCAAATACGTTGGTGATGAAGTGACACAGGTGGTGCAGTGCGTTTTTTTTTTTTGACAAATACATAAGTGACTTCCATGCAAACGAAGCCGATTGTAAAAGCTAGTTCTTGTTATTCAAATAGAATCGATAAATGAGTTTGAATGTAAAGAGAAGTCAAAGTAAATATGAGTATGTAGCACTTGAGTCAACAAATTGTGCCCTCGTTCTGTCGCACACAACTACCGTATTTAAGGAAAATGTAAACAAAGTTTCATATAACATTAATATAATATTAGTCATTTACCTTTGACCACAATTTTACTTGATATGTGCATTAAAATTGTCTACACAACAACATTGCCTGTTAATTACACAAATAGATTGATTTACTTATTAACTCTATAATTACGTTTAACTCTATAATTACCCAATGTATATTCAATAACATACAATCAATAACTATAACATAACAATTACATTATTTTTATAAAGAAACGTATCTTTACTTTACCGATACTAAATAAAAATCTTTACACAAACTATTTTCAATTAATATCAAAAATAAATACTTAAATTCGCAATCTAAAAAACATATATGCATAAAAGATAAATGGAAACAAGTCCCATATCTTCGTTGGTGACCAAAGACTCAACAGTATTTATAGAGCAAGATGGCGTCTGAAAGTAATATAAAAGGCTTTCTTCAAATACGTTGGTGATGAAGTGACACAGGTGGTGCAGTCCGTGTGTTTGCTCGCTGCATACCTGGGCCCTGATGTCGCGACGTGTTTGTCCACTTTAAACAACCTCACAGGAGTTATCACATAACCATAAAGTTATAGGAAGTGTCCTACATACGGACATAATTACTTGTACGAATGGTATTTCTCAGTGGCTCAGAAATAATTTGTATTAGTTCAAAACAATAACAAGCAATTGATTAAGGCTAGGCAACGCATCTGCAATTGCGGATGTCTATTGGGCGGTCGCTTCGCCATTTCGACGGATTCAAATGGCCGCTGGCCTCGTTTGCCACCTAATAATATAAAAAAAGCAATAGCAGGACTTCGATTAAAGGGAATTCGACATTCACAGGACTATGTGGTTGACTGTCATTTCATCAATCTCACGATCAGTTAATCATCACTTAAAATTTCTTAATATAGATTTCCCAACCATTTCGACTCTCCTTCTCTAAGACTTCAATTCTGGTTACGTTTGTCTCAAATTGAACTTTATTGATATCAAATTCTACATATGTAATGATATTTCAAATCATTTAAAAATTACCTTACGTACTTAACGAATGATAAACACAAACATTAATGTTCGTGGTATAGGAAGTAAATGGATACATGATTTAATACTAAGGCTATAAATTAACGATAAGCCGAGTAATGTTTGAAACCACACGCCAAGTTGCAGACGCATATGGCAAACGCTACAAACTCACACGTTAAGCTTTGAGAATAATAATTTTATAAGCATTAGTTAAAGGAGTATATTATTTTGAGATAAAATAAATACTTTCCTACAATGTTACCATCTTAAAATTTCATCGTTAACCAGATTTTAAAAGCAATGAATAGATTACTAAAACAATCTCGTTTTTATTCGGTAATTGGACAAAGTTACGATTTAATATGAAGTTTTTAACAGAAATCATCCAAAAGAGTTACATACAAACTATGTAAGAGACATAAGAATTTTATCGATATATCACATACATCCCTTTATGTATATTGCAGACGTTAAAACGAGCCGAGCCGTCTCACCCGACACGATGCTTTCGATATTCTTTTTATGAACGAGTTTTTTCGCTACGACTGCGAATCCTTGTGAATAAAAAGTCGCTTTATCTCGATAAAATTTTTTGATAGCATTCAGGTAGCATTATCAGACAGTGCATGAATTATTTACATTAGCAATAAATAACGAGGAAAGATTTGGATATTCAAACATACAAAAATCCAAATCTTTCCTCTTTATTATATTAGTATAGATGACAAAAACCACCCATGCGAATCCGGGATGGACTAGTGAATCTAAAATTATTATCATGCCTATTAACTATAACATAAGTGGAATAATACTAAACAGTTGACCTAAACTAAATAATTTTACTGCACGCAAGCCGACGCAATTAGGCGCGTATTTGTGTAATTGTGAAGCGCTTTGCTTTCAGTGGAGTGCGGTATCAGATAACGCCGATGTGGGTTACTGTCGATAACCGGCACAACTAATAATAACCACCATTGAACGTTACCCCAAACTATAACAATAAATACTAACCTCAAATTATGCTAGACCTATACTATCTTCTACATTTGTGTTCCGTATGATCTGAGGGTCGGTGGTATTGACATAAGGTAGGTTATAATACCTTACAAAGGGTTATAGTGTTTTAAAATCAATCGCCTCTTTCTCTAAGGACAGTATATCTACCATATATATCTGGCAGCCATCATATCTGAGTTCACTCTACGCATATCCTCTTTACCACCCTAACTTTAGGGTAGGCTCCGAGCCCCTCGGTAGGGACGTATAGTGAGCTGGTGATGATCATGATGATGATATCCTCTTTCACGCAATCAATCCATATTAATGATAAACATTAAGTCACAAGACTAAAAAGACGCCTTAAACGCAAACAGTTTGAATTGTAAATGCATCTTACAAACCACAGAATGTAAAATCATTGAAGTGACTATTCACCGTCTCCATTAGAGCTCAATCAGTTGTTAATGAATCATATCCACTTAGTGGAGACATTGACGTCTGTAATGTACAAGTCGCTTAGTATACTTGTCCGCTAATGAAACTAATATTAGTAACTAGTGACGTCACAGTCTAGTGACATGAGCATCTCTCAACTTCCGTCAATGTTTTTTTTATTTGTTGTCGCGCGGAATGCATTTACGCCGTCCGTGCTGCAGGGGCAGCAGGGACAGTTTCGTGTAGGACTCCCGTCCTTATATTTTGGCCGGACTACCCACTAAACCCCGCGGTGTTCTCCTTCGTCCAACCGGGCCGTGGCATCTACGTTAGTTTATCCACGACCCGGCTAGGGGGAACTTCCGTTAATGTTCTTATTTATACCACCTTAAGATTTGGTTGAAACTATGAATGTCACCAAATATTTCACATTTAATATCTATGACATCAAATATTTAAAATCAACTCAACTGTACACGCCTGGATTAATTTGAAAAACGTAATAATCTATATATATCTATACTAATATACATAAAAAGCGTAAACACATGTTTCTTTGTTGCCTAAGATGTCAGCAATTACAGCATATTTTTGAATAACTCTTTTTTTAAATAATTAGCCCTACACTTACGTCACCCTTTAGGCTATATATTTTCACGCCATTAAACTTAGGGGTAAATATTTTGGATAAAAACCCTAATGTGGGTAGAGACCATAAGTTGCTGTCTACATCATGTCATGTCATTTTGACATTTGCAATTGATAATTTGACAAATGTAAACAATAAAATGAAATTTTTATAATTTTATGCGGATGAAGTCGCATGGGAACAGCTAGTTTATAATAAAATAGATGCACATAAATTATTAGGTTATTGTCCTGTTACTCTTTCCGGAAATTCCAATCGTGGGGCTATCAGAGAATAAGCAAGAAGATGACTCAGCGATGTGTAAGTGCAGACTGGCTCCTGTCCCCCCGCTACTAAACAGGTATGACCATAAACTTTTATTTTTAGTCTGAACGCATCTTTAACGCCATATAGTGCGACTAACTTGTCTGGCCTGCTGAGAGGTGCAACTGCACCTTGATAGAAAATATGTAAAACCTATGTAGGCACAGATATTTGCTATTAAATACGATAAAGAAGTTCTTTTTTTTTTCAGAAGATATTTTAATTTAGTTTCACAAACTCCACCTGATCAGATAATTTTGTACGACTATAATGTCGTTTACGCAATTGCTTTGTAATGGCTTCAATTCTTTTTTTTACAAAAAGTTTAATAAGATTTTTTAGTAGTTTATATCGATATAGTTATTTTTTAAAGTTTACATAATGTTTGACTACGATCCAGTTCATTGAATTGTTAAATTCAAGTCTATAGACCGATCACGTTTTAATCTATTAGGAATAAAAAAGTCAAAACCACAAAAACTTTTTTGTCGGCAAAGCTCTATCCAAATACACTTGACTTGTAATTCAATGACGATATACATTTTTTGTTAGGGAACTTGTATATTAGTTATCTTTAAAATCTGTAATAATAAATAATTATCGAAATAAAACAAACATTATGGAAAGTAATTTAGTCTCGATATTTCATTGCCATTTTATTTAAACTGAGAAAGAAGGAATTCATTCCTTCCAATAATAAGTTTGTGATATATAGATATATTTACATTTTGGACATAAAGATTTGTTTTTCCAAGACAACGTCAACGTAAACTTCGACTAGGACAAAATCTTGTACAAATATCTTGTAATATATTTCCGTCCCTCTCAAATTGCTTCAAAAACTTGAGATAACGTCATTTGTTAGTATATCTCAGTGTTAACTGACTATGGTGTTAACGCTTACTTGGTGTTATTGACGCGTACCTTCAGAGCGACGTTGAATTACAAAAAGGCATTTTAAATTTAAATAAAGGTAGTGATACACGATGAATAATATATTTCAACCTCGTTTATTACTCATTGGACGTTTACTGACGTTCATCCATGCGTGGCTCTGCAGAAAAAAAAAACACTGATGAAGGGTGCTCGATAACTGTATATGTCTATATTTAGTATACGTATTTAATTTTAAACCTTTAAAGCTCCGATCTGAGTTGCATGCATTGCAAAATCTTTCATTACAGTTTTTTAATGCCAATCTGATTGAACTAGTGTCTCTTTTTGAAATAAAATATGTTTTTATTGATAAAAACATGCGCTTGTTTATGCTATTTATTCTCACGCTTCAGTAATCTTTATAAACCACTTCCAGTACTTAAAAGTGGTGATTACCAAATAAAAAACAGAAACTACTCACGCCCGTAACCCAGAGTGGTAGGCAAAAACTACGGAACCTCTCTCGCTTCTTCTACATTCAAACAACTTCTTGAGTATCAACGAGTTTAAAAATTAACTATTTGTATTTAACATTCTCAGTAAAAATAACCACGAGTCTGTAAATAATTTTAGTACAGTTGGCAAAACTGGTGCCACTTCAAATACTACATATCGTTTGTACATTTTGAAACGAGATGCGAAACACAAATCAATACAACGCTTCTTATAAATGTGTCTGTACGAAACAAAAGCCGGTTAGTGATACACGGCTAGTTTCTTTTTATTATTATCCATTCGCTTGCACTCACTGCTATCTAATTAGTTATTTGTAGGAAGATGCAAATTTGTGTCGTTGCAATGAACAAGGCAATTTTTCCGGAAGTGGGACACTGCGAATTTCCGCGACTGTACGTGTAAATATTAGTGGCAGTAAAGGCAGTGCACGTGTTTATATTTTTTGAATAAGTTGAAGTCGTACCTTTACGAAATCAATGCGGTTAAGTTACTTATCAGTCGTTATCAGAACATTCGATGTTCCTGAATGGTTAGTTATCTTAAATACGATATGGATTAAATGGTTTTTAAAGGACAGTCTAAAAGTGAGGTCGATTTTCTCTGAGAGAACAACAATTAGGTACAGCATGCTTTACACACATGATCTCAAAGATTTTTTAGTGTAAAGAAAATTATGTATTTTTGTTGCAAGTAGTAGTTTACTTTTCTTAAAGTAATTCGTTTTAACTGTTTTTTTTTTATTTTAGCAGCAGTTAAAGCAGCATTTTATGGCGCCAATGTATTAAGTTTCAACTCTACTTATGTTATATTCTTTGACACTAAACGCAAACGGAAGTTTAAATGTGTAACAAGTTAGAACATGACCGATTGCGTTTGCGCATACGCAACCTAAGTTATTACGTTGATAGTTACATCGGTTGGATTATAACTTCATATCTACGATACTAATAGCGTGCGCACACCTGAAACTAAACTATCGCTCAACTATTTCGTCTTGCTTTGATTCCTATGAGCTTATATGGAGGTGCGCACACTACTCGATTTTTAGTTGTGCAACTAAACAGTTGAATGGGCTGCAAAACAATCGACAATCTCACAACAGTTGTGCAATAGTTTACTCAAAGGAGTGGGCCCCCTCCAAAACGACATATCGGTTGTTAATATCTAAAATCGATACTCTAAAAATATCGGTTATTACGATTGAATAATACGAGTAATTACCTACGATGTGGTTAAAGCCTACTTTGTTAGGTCGGTTTGTTTGGACCTCTGATAGCGATAAACTCAAAAACTGCTGATTGGATTTTTATGTAGTCAGTAACCTCAGTCAAATGTACCTTATGTAAACAAACTAATTAAAATAAAAGATGAAAAATAATTTAATACATTTCGGTCTAAGCCACAACTTAGATAAGGATTGTATTAATTGTTTATTTCTATAATACATGCTTGTTATTTTTCATAACTATCATAGCATTTAATTGCGTGTTTCCATTCAGTTAATTACAATTTTTATTTATAAACTTATGCGTTACAACGGGTTAACTCTTATCAGGTGCTTATTTCCTCTGTTTAACGTTGAAATGAGGTCGCTATACATTACAGGGAAGTTGTGGTTTCTTTAAATTGAAACTTATGAGTCTACTAAACGCATAGACGTCAATTCTGATGTTCTTTCTATAAAAATCCGCAAATAAACTTGCCTTTATTGATGTTAAATACTAATGCCGTATAATTAAAAGTAAATAAAAATAACACGGTTCTTTTTACGCTGTTTTAGGAAAACAAAAGCCGTTTTAGGCGGTTAAAAAAACATGGTGGAAAATCTTTATTATAAGACTGATTCGACAGCTTTGTGCCAACTATGAAAGGTGACAAACGTTATATACTGTGAAATCTGCTGTATTTCGCAAATTACTGAATACTCTTTTCAACTAATAGACACTTTGGAGAGATCCACCATGGCTGGTTTTTACCTTGTCCTGTTTAGTTGAATAGACAACTTAAACGTAACTTAACCCCGTACACATTTTTTATCACTAAGCAACGCTATTTGATACGCCTTGTTACAAACCGGTGTTAGATCGAATTTCATGAATATATTACACACAATACTCAAAATCTTCATACAAAGCAGTCATGTAAGTAAATTATCTTAAGATATCTAACAGTAGAATTCTATAGCCGCTTATAATACTTATTGGTATTAATCTATACTATTATAATAAAGCGTAAACACACACATCTTTGTTGCCTAAGATGTCAGCAATTACAGCATATTTTTGAATAATTCTATTTTTAATAAAAAAAACCCTACACTTACGTCATGCTTTAGGCTATATATTTTCACGCCATTAAACTTAGGGGGTAAATATTTTGGATAAAAACCCTAATGTGGGAAAGAGACCATAAGTTGCTGCCAACATCAAGAAAGAAAGACTGCTAAGGTTTGTCATCTCTTTTGTCAAAACAATAAAATAACGTTTTTATAATTTCATGCGAATGAATCCGCACGCGAACAGCTAGTAATAATACAAATGTCATTGCAATGGAATTACGTTACGAGTACGCAAGACTTGTCAACTTTTTTATAAATTCACATTTCTAGCACACGATTGATTTGCATTTGAATTAACTATGAATTGTGTCATATGTGTTGCGGGAAATATTTCTTATTCAAAACCTAGTTTTAGTTCTACTAGCGCCCTGGGATAGTTTTCTACGGCGCCTCCTTTTTTACCAGGATTAGAGGATGCATAAGAGTGTTATTTGAGAGTAATTCGCAGATTTCTCTGTCAACGCCCAGGGCGTTAACGCAAGCGTACACCCTAACGCCGGTACTAATTCATTTTCCTCAAAGGCCGGCAACACATTTGTAGTTCCTCTGGTATTGCGGATGTCCATGCTCATCGTTGACCACCTCTGTGTTCATGCCGTTAGTTTGCCCCCTTTTCTTATATAAAAAAATTGAATTCTACTTCTTACTCTACGGTCATGCTCTTGACAAGTATAGTCAAACCAAAAATATAAACCTGGCTTAGGTTACTTCAATCGGCTTCTTCAATAGATTACTTTCTAGTGTAGAAATTAGGTTCATATTTGTCCGCTCTTGCGGCGATGTTTGGGTTTTTATATTTCTGGTCGGACTATAGACGAGGAACGGGCTGTGAACGACTGCGTTATCGTGTAAAAATAAGTGCAAAGTTCTCACGTAAGGCTTCGCGGGCGTGTGTAGTTACGTAAAGCCTACGTATCTTTATGAGCCTTTGTTTCGATTACGGCCAACCGTATTGCACTAGTACTGTTCTTGACAGAAGTGGTGATGTTACAATTAATTATTTTTAAGTACCATCGTGTACAATGTTAATGGTTTGAAAATTACACACGGTGTCTTGCAATGTTGTGCGGGATTGTACTTCTATCGACCTCTTTAAGTTTGCATAAGGCATTCTAATAAATTTAAAGGGAAAGTTAATATGCAGTAAATGTAATATTTTACTTAGTACTTACAGGTTAAACAAGCAAATTATAATCTGACACGGAAGATTAAGAAGTGTCTGGTATGCTAAATTAAAATAGGCGTTCATCATTCATCATTTCATCACCAGCTCACTATACGTCCTCACTGAGTGGCTCGAAGCCTACCCTAATAAGGAGTGACTAGGCCATAGTCAGCCACGCTGGCCCAGTGCGGGTCGACTACAAACATATCTTTGAATTTCTTCGCCGATATGTGAAGGTTGCATAACGATGTTATCATTCACCGTGAAAACGTCGGGTAAATTTAAATAGGCGTTATTAAAAGTAAATTAAAATAAAAAATCAACATATTTTATCATTAATTACAATTGATTATTCTTTTATCATTTAATTAATCGCAATTGATATAACTAGTTTTAATATAAACTTTACGGAAGTCATTATTAGTTAGCATTAAAAAGCAATCTAATTTAAAATACTAAACACATTCTACATATGTTGGCAAATGATCAAGTTACAAAGAGTTTCGTTTGCAACCGCTCTTGTAATGCATATAGTTATCTCTGTTTTGTATTAGAGACTAGCTGTTGCTTGCGACTTTGCACGCGTGAATTAAAAAAAAACATAGCCTATATTACTCAGAGATAAATTACCTTTCCAAAGGTGAAAGAATTTATAAAATCGTCCCAGTAGTTTTTGAGTTATTTGTATTTTTGTATGTACTGACATACAAAAATACAATTTTTTCCACTTTATAATATTAGTATATATTAGTAAAAGATGAATATATGCAGTAACACTATTAGTTTTACTGTATGGCAGTAGGATTATATGTAACGACTAACTTGTGTGCGCGAATGTCCGCGGAAATACAGTGGGTTATGGTTTTTGTTCTCAGTTAATCAATTGTGTATGCGAGTGTACACCACCTACTAGCGTCACCCGGCAGCGGTCACTCCTTGATACATAGAAATATATAGACAGTACAATTGTTGTACGAATAATTTAGATCGTAATCGGTTAATGATATTTTTGTTTCCGTGTCCCTTTTAAATTTTTAATTACAATCTTTTTAACAATCCATGTTAAAAGGTTTGTATATGAGAAGGATCTACGTAGAATTACATTTCAAACTGTCGCCCGCAAACTTCGTTAGCGCAAATTTGAACCACCCGTTACGCCATTTTGACAGCGCGGAATTAAAAAAAGAAGTAACCTATAATATGCCCATCTATGTCAGCTACCCTTCACTGAAAGTCCGGTCGAAATCGGCCCTGCCGTTTCGGAGATTACCCGGAACAAACGCGGCTTGCGGATAGACAATTTTTTTTAAATGCGATTTACGTTATCATCAACGCAAACACATCATCTTCCCGAAATCTGGAATTTTTCTTTCGATATTACACAACAGACACTCCAATTTTATTATATGTATAGATATAGATTAAGTAACTTGTTATATCATAAACAATTAAAGTTTTACCCATAAATCGAGAATCACTTTATAGAATTGGGACTATTATCCCTCCATGTAGGTGTAATATTACGTCCGAAGTTTAAAATTACAAATTCTATGTTCATTTTACTATATCCTGATTCTGACAAATTTATATCAAACGCATTAAAATATAACAGTAATAATTTGGGTACGTCGAACTTGCGAGTACCTTGATTTGTATCGTGGCCGCCACATATCATGTAGAAAGTAAATACTTGATATTTGTTCGGTGATAATAATAATTGCTGCTGGATGTGTGATAAGGGCGTCAGTTATCTAATATTTGTTAAGCTAACAGAGCGATTAGATAGCACGTAAGATGTACCGTACCTTGCCAAGGAATTACTAAGAATTACGAAGGGATACGGCAATGGGTGGACCAGGAAATGGATAAGGCGTAACGGAGTAACATTTTAATATTTACATTGGTTTAACTTTTTAAATAAACCACTTCAAATATTAATATACGGAGGTTAAGAAAACAAGCGTTATTTCTGTTATGTTTACCTTGACGGAGCAAATATAAATATTATCAATAAAGGATAAAAAAGCAATTATGATAATGTTAATTTACTTGTACATAAAACTATCCATAACTACTTTCTTATGAAAAGTTAAAAATATAATAACGGGGCATAAAAGAAATGTCACATCGTTGTTGCATGTTCACGACAGTTGTTTATATTGGCATAAACAGATAGAAGTGAAGAAACATGCCACGTCCGCTTCCTACCTCTGAAGAATTACGATGTTTAAAAAAATATATAACAAAATTTGCATTGGCCCTAACGTGGGTCTGGTCCCGTTTACGGAAGGGATTAACCGAAGGGTAGACCGATAAGAGAATATTTAACCTCGTCAGAAGACCCCCACTCAGTTTTATCTAAGACCACATACGTTGATATTCAAGTTTTTTATGTATTTATTTACAGATAAAATGAACTTAAATAGGGACGTGTTGATAGAATGCTATTTTTTAACAGAATACAATATTTTTAACAGTCAACTGCTATTCTATGATTTTTATTTAAAAACTAGTTTTCGCCCGCGACTCCGTCCGCGCGGTACTAAAAAAAAACAAATGCAAGTAGCCTATGTGTTCTTCCAGACTATCCTCTACATCTATGGCAAATTTTATCAAAATCCGTTCAGCCGTTTAGGCTACAAACTCTAACAAACATCCATTCATCCATCCATCCATCCATCCATCAATCTAAACTTTCGCATTTATAATATTAGTATGAAGTATGATGATACTGTGATATCGGGACCCCCGTTTAATGCGCCAATCTATGAATCAGTCGTACTACCCCGAAGACCACTTTTTGCTTACTTTTAACACACGGTAAACATTTGAAAGTATTGTAATAAAATTGCACATTATTATTTAACTCACGTAAAGTACAGACATCTTAAACATTTATAAATTGTATAAAAGGTCGATAGCCTTCCGTGAAAAATGTCGACCATTTTCCTGTTTTATGTTATTGAAATTGTTTACTAAAGATTTACTTTTAATGTTGTCCTTACGTACAATATATAAACATGTTTCCGTATTTAATTAATGTTATATTTAGTTGGCTTTATTTAACTTCCCAACAAAAGTTCCGGTAGAACAAGTAAATATGTAACAAGAATAAACCGTGCGAGTGAATAGTGAATATTCTCTTAAATCATATCATATCATATCATATAAATATTATAAATGCGAAAGTTACGATGAATGGATGGATGTTTGTTAGTGTTTGTAGCCTAAACGGCTGAACGGATCTCCATGAAATTTGGCACAGGTTTAGGGCATAGTCTGGAAGAACACATAAGCTACTTTTTATCCCGGGAATAGTTACGGTTCCCGTGGGATTCATTAATTTAATTTTTTAATGTTTACTCGATCATTCTGCAACGGTTCAACATATATTATTGAAATTTGGCGATATAAAACAAAGTCTGGAGTACACATGGGATAAGGTTCATCCCCGAGAAATGTCCGGTTCCCGAGGGATATGAAGCTTTTTGTTATTTATATAGTTCGTATGTTTTCTAATACCACGCGGACGAAGTCGCGGGCAACAGCTAGTGAATTTATAAAATAAATTCAAGGGTGTTCGCAATTTATTTTTTTCTAAGTAAATGACGCATGCTAACAAGAGTATACGTCTTTTATGGGTTATTGGACATCCTCTATATTGTTTGACTGTTAATGTTTTTCGTCTTCATGGGACAATATAGTATTGAACAAATTTTCGGCAGTATAGTAATCATGGTTATTTGTACGTATTGTTGCATATAGAATAGGAATCCTTTTTTCAAGCAATATTACTACAAAATTATAAACGACTTTCGGTCTCACTTACGATTAAACCAACTCCAAAGTAAATTAAATAGTAGCTGAATCATTATTTCGATAAAACGTATATAATTTGATAAGCGGAAAGTGCAACCGCAGTGTATACATTTGTAATTGAATTTGAACCTTTTATACTCTATGGTTACGATTGATTTGTATATTGTTTGATAGAAAGCAATATCGTAGTGGTTTAATCGTTCGACTATTGTAGACTTCACAGGTTTGTAACCAGCCTGGTTTTCCAAATATTGTTCTGTTGAACCCTATTGTGATATATTGCAAGACTGAGCCACTAAAGACACATTAGTACATCAAAAAAATAAACAATTGCGTCCAAGAGGAACAGAATTGTACTGTAAGCCAGTACCATCACACACGGTTAAGAATTTCTCAATGTTATTTAGAAGGCATACTTAAAAAGGTCAGCCCGTCTTGTTCATATCTCGTATCGTATAAAAGCAATGGCTCACACACCCAATGTAACATTAATGGACGTTATTTTTCGGTTTATCTGCCGTCCGGTAATCGTACAATGGCTTTGATTAAACTGGTCGTACGTATCGCGCCACCTATCGGCCGCGATGCGGAATGTATTCATTGTTTAGTGATTACATTGAGCTCACGAAATATTGTCGTACATACGTCAGTCTAATGGGCATCATCGATTTAAGTATACCCTCATATGGTTGTTACGAGAACCTTTTTTAAAATAAGAACATTGGAGTCTATAGTTCTCTTTATGGTAAGTGATCTTGCAACCCGCAGACTACGATTTAAAAAACAAAACCTTTACTAGACGATAAGTAGCTCTCACTATTATTATCGGTGCTCATACAAGATGTGGCTAAGTATATTTAAGGGGAATGAAAGGTAAGCTAATATGGTATAAATCGAATGTATAGAAATACATGATACCTAGCACTATGATACTATTTATTTCATTGGAGATGCAGGGACTCTTGCAGTCCCAAATGCAGGGTATTATTTCAAGACTTCCCCCGAATGTCAAAAAAACTGAACTGACATTCAAATGCGAACACCAACTGGCGCTAGTGAGTCCATACAAATTACAAACCATACCTGACCTGCGTTACTTGTACTGGCCAAGTGTGAATCGCGCATAAATCTAAATTAATTCCAGTCAACTCTAGGGGTAGTATGTTGGGTATGCGAATTAGTATTGTTTTATTTCATTCTTGCTACTTATATTTGCGTATTTTAAGTACTCACGAAGGAGTAAAACTTTATCTTCGAGTCTTACCTTCAAGAAACGCAGTAAGCAAAAGAAATAATTTTAAATTACTTACGCTTTTAGCAATACGAGGATATTTTTATCTCAAAACTGGTTGATCTTCCGATGACCCGGAACTTCGTTTTAATGTTTTCGTTTACTTCGACAAACGTTTCAAAGATCCAGATTTTTTAATCCTTTTTAATTATCATTAAACTAATTTATAATATATAAATTACATTACTAATGTAATATTTTAAGTTTTATCTGACGCAAAGAGACATTCTAGACTTTTTCCTAGATTAAATAGTATTGATAAATTAACATTTTGTTCTTTAATTTGCCAGTTTTTGTAGATTTTGATAACATGTTAATTCACTACTTGAGAGCTGGATCATTATTATAAATATTTATAAAGTAGTATTAATAGGATCAATCACCTTTTGGCGTAGGCTTTTTCTAGATAATTAAACTCGGCACGTGTTCTTATAATGTTCCTAAAATAAAACATATAGTTACCTACTTCCTACATAAGCTATACATATTTAAAAATTAGCAATGAAAATATTTAAAAAAACGATCTATAGCATTTGTAATTACTGGTAAACTATTTAAAGCGTTCACTCTTTTCTTTTATTAAAAATACAAGCTCGTTTATTTAATTCGACAGACCGCAGATTATAACATCCGTTTCATTTCATATGTAGAATAAAATTTATTAAATTGAACTTTATTAGTCAGTGATCAGGGTTAAATATGATATGAACGAAGGTCGGGTAGTGTTTTGTGATCCCAAGGCCATTCTTATCTGAGTGTTGGGTTACCATAGACGCCGACGAAGCAAAGGGAACGGCCATCCGACGCCACTATACTACGAATTTATTGTTTGCTTGTCGGATTTAATTTCAAATGATTAGAAGCTAATGTCTCAACTAATAACATTGTTATATTACTGCTTTGAAAGCATTCAACTGAATAATTTGTTCGATAATACGCGAAACATTTATTCCAAAGATCGCATATTATGGTGTATTCGTGTCTTGTGGTAATTATTTTATATTTTTTTATTCCTAGGCTTTTTAATCCCTTACTACTTAAATTGATGTCGAGCTAAAAGCTAGTTGTTGAACCGGATCGAGTCTTATGAAGTTGTATTAAAACCTTCAAGTAATTACGCACTTACCTTTTTAATACAAATCTGCAATTAAAATGTAAATACTTGAGGCTTAACCCTTATTAAGAGCATGGTTTATACTTTAGAACGTTCAGTTGTAAACTTCGTAACATGTTTGTAACCATAACCATGAGTTTCCACAGCCGAAAAAACAAACAAAACATATCTTGGAATCATACGATTGAGAGTTCTGTACTTTAGACAACCTTTAATATCCAGATGAAAGTAAAAATGGTTTTAAATCTTTTTGGCCTCTCGCAAGCTTTTTTACTACAAAGGCTGGCATCACAGTTTCTGCATGTCTCCAACTGATAGAATTTAATCATTTTGATTTGACAAGGCTATGTCTATCAACATATTTTAATAAGAGATCCTCGTTTACAAACTTGATTTTTTTGCTAGTGCAACCGATGAAATTCTCTTTCAGTATTCAGTTCCCAAGTTCCTTAGATACCGTTAATCGGCTTCACTAAGTTGATTTGATTTTAAAGTGTACGAGTATATCGTCTTCTGCTATCCAGCGCGCGTGAGCTTATTTCTTAGAAACTACTTGCAAGGCAAGTATCGTCCTTGCAGTAACTGTTGCATTAACGCAACGCATGCATAAGAACACTATTGTCAACTCTGTTTTTGAAAAGACAATAATAGAGATGGCTATATTGTTATCCAGGTGTAATAACAATGGAAACATTGCGAGGCGTTGTATATCTTTTGGCTTCGTTGCTTGTCTGAGTCATTTGTTACTTTTCAATTTTCATATGTAATATACTAATTTGTTGTGCAATCTTGTTAACCCTTAATTGCATATTGTTGCCAAAAGTCTACAAAAATATAGTTTTTATTGAATCCAAGATTTTTTTAATTATATTTCCCTTGATCTGTGACTCAAAACCTATACTGAAATACTTATTTCGTAATTAAATAAAAAATCATGCATTTATGGGTTAAATTTGTATAAATGATGTTTTTATGTCCTAAGACAAGTTTTGTTACTTCTTATTCGATTTTTTACTTGAATAAATTTGATTCGAGCTTTAGGTATGATTAAATAGGTTGAGTAGGTGTAAAGTGGAGGGATGCAGGGAAAAAAATAAAAATAAAAACAAAAAAATAACATATTTTCACTATAATTCAATAAAAATGCAGATGGAAATAAGAAAACTTACAAGAAAAATGTCATAAACAAGCTTTAGCCTTAGTTCGTTTTCTTTCATAAGAAAATAGAGTAGTCAATTTTTTTGAAGATTAACTTAATGGAATTAAATAAAAAAAATTAAATACTTAATTACAATTGACGTAGGTACTATAGTTTACACTAATGCCTGTTATATTAAATGACTCATGATATATTACTAAAATTAAGTTATAAGTAATCATAGTACTTAAATGTCTGTTTAAACACAAAAGGAAATTAAATAATCAGCTTTAATGGTTTATAATTCGTAATGAACTGATAATAAATAATATTCACGAAGTTTATGAAAACGCTTACAAACTAATCTCCTTAGCATTAGGTACAAAATTATTATCATCAGTGGTCACCATGCAACACTCGCACCGAAACAGGAGAAACGCCGAAACTAAACGAGCAGTTACACAAAAACTGGCAAATAAAACACCACCATCTCGGTTCTATAGCTGACAAACAATTAAACACAAAACCATCAACGGTCAACATGTCATTTATTTCTCGTACAAAATCTTAGATCTGACAATGTATAAAAATAATTTACGGAGGCGCGAGGATACAGTTTCTCGGTAAGAATCAAAAGCGTATCTGGCCCTTTCTATCAGAATTTCTCCTAAACACTTACATTGGTCCCTTAATTAAAACTTTTTTTAAACTTTGTTATAAATATTATAAAATATCACACTTTAAATTCAAAGAAAAAAAAACTATAATGCTACCACGACAACTAATCACTTAGCTCTGTCAAAGTCCTAAAGCAATAACTGTGCCGATTTGAATATAATATTCAAAGGAGACAATAAATAAACAATCTATCCCGATCAACTAAAAATTAAATATAATCGATTTATTTCGTTATAAAGTAAAAGGCACTGCGCGGGAGGCGGGGTCGCCCGCCCTATAAACTATCGTGTACTTATAACTTTATACAGGTATTTCGGTGAAGAACGAAGCCTCGGTAGTCCGGCGGGCTTATTCTCGGATTTCTGACATTTTTTGCGTGAGCTCAGACGCGGCCGTGCCGAGCGCCGAGCGCCGAAGCGAGAGGGAGCGCGCGGCGCGAGGACGAAAAAACAATCACCAAAACACTGAAACTGGTTTGTGATCGCTGTTCGCCCTCCGCACCGACGCAAAAACGAAAAATCCCTCGCGCTGCGGCAGCCGGGACGCTCAAATGAGCTGCGGATGATTGATGTTGTGGACGCTAGACTCGAGGTAAGGTTTGTTCTGGGTATGGCAGCCCAGCAAATTCTTCGTCGAGCCCACGCAAAATATGAGGATGAAATTGAGCGGTGTATGAGTTTGTGCCGCCCTGCCGAACTGGCGAGGTGGCGGCCGCCGATTCCGTATACTGTGGCGTGGAAGGAGAGAGGAGTGGCGCGAGAGGAATCGGCGCGCCGCCGTCGCGCGGGCCGCGTCCCGTCGCCGCGTGTCGGCCGTGTGCGGTGCAGCGTCGCAGCGTCGCAGCTGGATACCGTCGGTCATTACAGTTAAACGAGACTCCAAATAAATAATAAATTATTATCTTAAATCCTTAAAAATAGATCACGAGCGCCTTCTCGCGGTACGGTACCGAGCGCGGGGAGCGGTATGAAATAAATAAAATGTTTCTATAAACTAACTTTACAGTGACCACCGCTCGGCGGAAGATCGCATCGGGAAGACGACCGCGAGCTACGCAATAAATATTCTAACAATATAAGGTGCCATTTACAAGTGCGTGCCGATAACTAAAAGATATATAAGACTATATTCACACCGCAAACTTTCGAGACGCCAGTGAACGGGTCACGGGGAGCATCGGCAGACTGGAGATCATTCGTTGAGCGGGTGAGACGCGGCGATCGGGACGTCGCCCGCGCGGCTGGAAGACGTCGAGGAGGCACTAGGGTGTCGGACGATCCTTACACGCTACGCTCGGGTGGCGGCCGGACTAGGCGATGACGAGGTCGCCAAACGCCGAGGACAGCCGGTTGAAGACGGGCAGCCGCTCGTCGTCGGGGTCCGGCGAGTGCGTGCGGCGGAAGGCGAAGGCGCCGGCGTGCGCGGGCGACAGCGCCGGCGAGTGCGGCGAGCGTGGCGATCGCGACCCATCGCTCATGTAGGAGGCAAGCGAGCCCGAGGCCGAGCCGGAGCCCGAGGCCGAGCCGCCCGAGCCGGAGGAGAGCGAAGCGAGAGAGCCACCCGGCGACGGGGGCTCGCGGCGGCGCGCCTCCTCCGCGTTGTGCACGAAGTGGCAGCGTGGTCCGTACGGGCAGAAGCCCACCGAGTGGAAGGTGCGGCACAGCTCCGTTTTGTACTTGGGGTGGCGTTGCAGATTGCGCAGCTCGCGGACGCCGTGCGCAAATTGGCACTTGTCGCCGTACTTGCAGACGCCGGCCTCCTCGAAGGGGCGACAGAGTTCTGTCTTGTAGCGGCTGGTGGCGGGTGGCGGCGCGGGCTCGCTGGTTGTGCGTTCGAGGCGGCGGTGCCCCAGGCGGTCCAGCAGGCCGGCCAGCGCGCGGTGCGGCACGGAGGCGGCGCGCGCCAAGGCAGGGTGCTCCCAACCCGCACCGGCAGCGCCTCCACCCGCACCCACCGCGCCTAGCGCGCTGTTGAGTGCGCTGTTCATCGTCTGCACTGGTCGAGTTTGGTTCTGAAATTGAAAGAAAACAATATTTATAAACCTTATCATTTTTTCAAAAGTGACGAAATTCCTACAACGATAAAGAACTATGTACTGCGTTAAATGATGTTCAGATCACGTAGACTTTTTACTATTAATTTACGTACTAGTATTTGTTGTTAAATATTGTTATTTTATTTATACTTAATTCATTGAACAGCTTTTTAAGGATTGGGAATCTAGCTATTTTCAGAACCAGCACAATTGTAAATTTTATAAAAAGAGTTTACTATTACAATAAGAGATTTAAAGAAAAAACTTGTACCCAAGTGTCGGAACAAATAATTATGGTCCGTCGCATCGTTTTGTTTTTTTTTTATTATTATTTGAAAACTTTACGATAGCCGTGTTTATTGTGTTATAGAAAAAGCGTTCACAATCTGGCAGGGCAGGACCGGGCCGGGTCGGGTACCTGCGATAACAAAAAAAGCACCCCGGGATGCTGGTGCCGTCTACCTGCGCCTCGTTTTCAGTAATGGCTTCGACGTTAAAACGCTTAATATTACCAATTAACCGAAACCTTAACTGGCACTGCTAAGGCCTCGGGGTGCGTCGAATTTTAATGGCCGTCGACCAGATTTCTTTCGTCCGGGACCCTGTCATGAATAATTTATTTCTGTAAAATCTTTAGCTATTGGAAGTTAATTGTCTTAGGAGAACCGGAGGGGAGTAGTTTTAAGATGCAAATGTGTCTATAGTGTTGTTTTGTTTCGTGCAGTGCGTCGAACTTGTCTGCTGTGGGGTATCACCATAACAATGGCGGTGTTCACGCGCGCGACGAGCGACAGGCGAATGGGTTCGCCTACGTGGTCGCAATCGCTGCGATTTGTATACAACGAAGTCACACTAGCCGTCGTATAACGTCTTTAGCTGGCACATTACATGAATCTTTATCTTTACAATAAAACATTTATATCCATGCAAACAGCGTTATTAATAAGTATGGTTAGGCTACAATCTAACCAGCTTAAAATCCGCTAATCATCTTGTCAAATCTAACATCTTTGACCGAAATATAATCCATTTTATATGTGTTGATATAAGTTACTAAATTAAATGACTTATAAACAGACACATATCTATTACTATTAAATATTGCACTAAATAATAATACTTGTGTATGCGATTATTACAGCATAATGTCGTTCGTGTGTATGTGGCCTTATAGAGTGTTCGTTGTATTGTCGCAATGAGGAATAATTGTCGGCTGTTGTGCACACGAGGGGCAATGGTCGACGCGTGTCGCAAGCAACAGTACCTAGCCACATGTAACATATCAATACATCTATCAACTAACTGCAAGACAAAGATAACTCATTATTTTTAAATGGTGAGTTTTTTAGAAAACGTATTTGTGTTTCACGGACATAGATATTGTCTATTTATGGATTTAAATTCTGTAGAATTTTATGGTTGATGAGGTTAGGTTGTGTTGGTCGACGCGGAACACGAGTTCTATACATAATGTATGATACATCTCGTATGCGGCCTCAATCGATGTGAATGACACATCATTGTATATTCTATTCGACTCTGCCTCGTCCGGGGATCGTAAACATGCAAACACTTGTGTTTTGGAATACAACACACAAATTATTATGCCACACTATGATGTGCTTAGCTATTCTACCGTGCCACCATAATGATATTGCCGCCTTTGTTGTAGTTTTATTTTACTGTCGCTTTAAGGTTGCTTCCAGACCTTTGCAAGAAGATATTTCGATAAGGCATAAGTGAGATGGCGTGGAGTGGAAAATATACGTGAGTTCATCCCTATTGCAGTGCGTCTCGTCTGGAAGTAGTTGTGCGGTTGGCAGCGGACTGCGCAAACAATTACACACGAATGCTTTTAGCGGCGTATGAGTGGTTATTGTTCGCTCACTGGGCAATAACCGGCGGCCGCCGATCGCCTCGGAGACTGTACTCGACCTTCTTACAAGTAAACTCTGTTTACAAGACCTTTTATATATTTATGTACGGTAATCGTTAAATAAACCAATATTTAACTTGGAAATGAAGTTTAAGAGAAATATGAAAGAGTTTCAAAAATTTAACCAAAAAAACATATTTCATATACATAAATATATGCTGCCGTACCACGGGACAAAGGACTGTTACCCTACTCCAAAAACGTCAAGCGGGCCTGAATACATGAAATGTATTTATTGCATGCAATACGTCACTATTCAAACAATACGGAAGCGTAAGAGCGGCCGTGTCAAAGGGGAAAGTGTAGCTAACGAATGAACGTTGAACTGTGCCGGGGCGGGTGAAAAGCCGCGAGGAGTCGACTCCAGCGTTTGGCGAGTGGCGATGGAAAACAGCAACCGAGGCGTAATTAGAGAGTTATCAGAGCGGAACATTGGTTAAGCGTCGCTTTCCATCGGAGGTTGCGCGGCCGCGGCGAGCCCCAGGGAAAATGGTAATCACTATCGATTTCGAACGCGATCGAAACTTGGGGCAATCAGAAGCGCGCCAGCCGTGCGCTTTGCGATCGCGTGCTAATCGTATAACATGAGTTCTTTGCATACGTTGTGTCTGGAAACATGACAATAAATATGGAACTGCTTGAGTCAGAGGCCAAACTTCACGGTAAGTAATTAACAAGCGGCTGGCATCTGAGGAGTGTGACGAGGTCCCCGTGAGCTGCCGCAGTGTGTACTTTCCGTATTAGCGAGCCGCGGTGTCAACGCGACGGACACGCTGCGACACTGTGTTTACACTTCCACAAATGGGATGTTGCGTAAGGCTAATATACAATGTTTTCAATGTACTGGTAATTTGAGTGCTGTCAATAAAATTGACCAAATTCGTGACATGCAAACAAGAGCTTTAAAAGTACTGATTTGCTATGCTAGTATTATATGGAAATTAGTAATTCCTGCTCACCCTCCTTAAATATCAAAAAGTCAGTATATCCAGCAATAAAGCTGTAACTGATTATAAACATATTTGTTATCGAGATCTAGTCTACGTAAGAATCGTCTAAAATTATCGCAATGATAATTACAACCACATGAATTAACTTTGCAACATGCGTAATTAATCCCAGATGTTGCCGAACATGTGTTTTGTATTCTGTGAACGGAATTGCAAGGTTTATCACATTATTCTACTTGTTAATGACTCACATTATATTCCTTGTTTCAAATTCTATCGTTAAACTGAAAAATCATAATAGCGAGGGCAACGACACAGTATTGGCTTATTCATACGTTTCCTTTGTTTTTGCAAAATTTATACAAATGTGTGCAAAAAGTTTAAAATGATTTTGTTAAAATTAAATAGTTGTATGTAATACAAACCAAAAAAAATCGATCTATGCAAAAAAAAACGCAAAGCAATATAATTAATGCGACATTAATTTTAAGGTGCCTTAAGTTTATTGACCGAGATAACTTTAAAGTTCGTGGCTGTAAATTTTCTCGCGTGCTCACCAAGGAAACTACAAAAATCATAAATTTACAAGGGTCATCGACCTCTCTGTGCGGACGCTAATATTAGACCGCGTATTTACGCCAGTAACAAGTAAAAATTTACACTATTAGCGGATGCTGTTTGTTATTGAATCTTTAGAGGTCCTGTTAAAAATATTCTAGATAATTTTGGGAGGGCAACGGCACCGGCAACAAGAGAACGAATCCGGGTCACTGGTTTTCAGCAAATTTAAAATATGCAGCATTTCATTTAAAGATTTCATTTCCATTACAATGGAAAATTGTATTGACTTATTTGTTTTGCGTGACGGAAACAATTATTAACATGAACGTGTTATTCTTCTTAAAACGGTAAAATTGAAATTGTGCAATGTACAGGAGTTAAGAGTAAATTGTAATTTCTAGAAGTTTGAAATATTTATTAAAAAGTCAATTATATTATAACGTGTTTTTTTAGACAAACACAAATTCAGGCTAAGTCGTGACGTAACATACCTTCAATGGTCGTTTATTTGATCCGAGTGCATTGTAATTTAGCCCGTAGAGAAGTGATTGCAACGGCCCAGACGTCGCGTACAAAGGTTAAACTTTACCCGCCATAACATCCAACACGACAATTGATGCCGAGGCGTAATACAATCCAAGAGACCGGCCTTAATTACTCTTTAATTGTCTTTAATCAAATGCGTTCTATTTATAAACGAACTTTTAATAAGTTAACACAGCCGTCATTGTCCGTGAAACTAATTTAAATGATATACAGCTTTTTATTAGTGAGTGAGAGGGTGGCGGCGAAGTAAGATTGGATAGTTATTCTAATATTAAATTGGTCCATTTCTCTGAGAAGTCGGAGGGTCTTGTCGATTGCGGCGATCACGTTTATTGAATGATTGCGCGAAAATACATTCGAGATATGGTCGTCCCCTCGGCGGGTCACGGCGCGCCGTCGTACCGTCAACCTACCAGTAAAGTCAAGTGATTAACCTTATCTTTCGCCTCGTGTTTGTTAAAACATTAACAAGTAAATGTTGCATACATGTTTGCGTATCAGTATAACAAGTAGCGTATACTCGGAAATAACAAACAATGAATACGAAGCGTATGATTCAGAATGCGACGATGCGTAATTAATCCCTCGCGTCTGGTATTGTAACGGATTATTTTAAATTAAACGTTTCACACCCACCGCAATCGATTTGGAGACATATGGTTGTAAATGCATTGTGTGTGCCTATTATTTTGTTAATTATAATCGTAGAACAAACGAAAATAGTTTAAAACGTCGGTAAGATGCATGTACTCGTGGCTAGTCTCCCGCAGAGCGGCCGCTTGTTAATTACTGCGGCTGGGGAGCGATGGAGATTATAGTTGCTTAACACGACACACATTTTTGTATTAATATATGTACAAAATGATGCTCAGAGTCGTTTTTGTCTATCTCGATGATGTTGCATGAAGCATTTTAGATGATAATTTCTAATCGTCGTATAGCGGCACGAAGGTTTAATAGTAACCTTGTTTAATTTTGTATTTAAGCATTAAGCGATCCTTTACTTGATACAATATTGATGTTACACTACATCGCTATAAATATCGTATTAAATTGTTACTGTCGTTTATCCCCATTATGTGCGTCTTCACGAGGAAAATGTGTAAAGAATTCAATAAAAATACATCGTCTCGTTGAGCGTACGAGTATGTCCAACGCATGATAATTAGTCTGGCCAACAGCGGAGTGGTGAACATATAATAAAGTTAGCAACTGTTAAAAGAGCAGGACCGGACGCGCGGGCCGCGGCGCGCATTTAGATCGGCCATTCCACATTGCCATGCAAGAGACACCCGCTATGGTAAAAATGCCATCGCATGTCTTTATTTATAATTTGAATACACAAAACGATTGTTTCTGGTTATTAGAAGAGACAATGCGCTTCCATTGTTCGAGGTAAACGTTAATCTTTGATACGGCGAAGAGGAAATCACGTAGGGGGCCTGATGTTACAAGAATCGTAAGTTCGTAGCCTGTAGGATCGTATTTACGTGACCGAGTCGTATATTTGTGTCTTATGTTTTTTAAGTTCTACGATACGATTACATTGTTTTGTAATGATTTACCAGACATTAGGAACAAGTGGTATTACTTTTCTTTGAAGGCGTGAGCTTCCTGTTGGAGTGGACCACCACTTGCGTTACAGCGAGTGTTAAGTTAGACATAGCTTTAGTGCGTGCGGTCACCGACGAAGCTGGTAAGTGTGTACAACGCGCGGCTCGCTGCTCGGCGCACACGCAGGCGGCGTAAGACGAATGTCAACAAAGGGCTCGGGGCGTGTTTGCTCCGGCCGCTCAAAGCGGAGGAAGCACGTCCCCCGGCCGGGCCGCTTTTAGCACCTCCTTATTTATAGATGCAACAAATGAACGCCGTCCGACACTGATTTGCAGAATTGTACGTGTAAACAAAGTTGCTCACGACGCCCTGCGGCCGACGCGACCGTGCCGGCTCCGAACTTAACCTTTGTGTGTTGTTGCCATCAATACCAATGCACTTAAATCCATAATAGAGTTCGTGATTTTCAATAAGTTTCGGTTCAACTTATTAAACAAAAAATTTGCATAAAAAGACTAGTAAAAAAATTTGCGTGAGCAAATTAAAAATGGTAAAAACACAAAACATCAAGTTTTTTTAGAAATAAAATGAATCACAATTCATAATTTTTATGCAAAGTTAGTGTAGTTAGTCAATAAGCCCTACATTTATACTGTAACCACGTGCAAAACAAAGATGGTATTTTTATGTCTTATCTGGCGACTATCTTATCAGGATTACTAGACATTAAGTAAATTAATCTCGTACATAAATCTATTAAATGTCTTGTAATAAGATTGTTTACTGCGTAGCATTTAATTATTTAATTACGCAGTTTTTGTTGCGCGTAGTGCATTGTTAGCGTAAACGCATCGCCGTGCAAATGCCGAGTCATTACGGTAGCCATTAGCTGCGTAAACTGAGCCCTAGCGTCAGGTGCTCGCAATTCCTTTGTCCGTGTCATTTTTATTGTTGCGTCACAACGCGACGCTTTCCCCGCCAAACTGACATGACTCAACCGACGCAATAACACAAAAAAATGACTAATTTCCTTCACCCTATTGTTCTCATATACTATTTGTTACACTTAGAAAGTTATCATGCGGTCCACGGACGGATATGCATAATCGTTACCGTACAATTTACATGCCACTAAGTGGGCAACTTAGTCGGTGTTTATCTGTTAAGATAATTCTATTGATGGCGTACTTAAAGCTATATTTCTTGTACCGACGTCGGTCCATATTGACTTTAAGCGACGACATGTATCTATACTTAAATGACGCACGATTTGTTGTTAATAATAAAGGTAACATTTCAAAGTTATTTGCTAGAAAACCCACTGCTATAGGCAGTCTAATGTGTTCTATGTCTTCCTCTATTAATGACATAAAATCATAATAAGCTGACAAATTCAACTTACAAAACTTTTTACTCCACCATCGCTCTGGTAATCGGGGCTCACCTGGAATAAAAAAAAACAAGATTAAAACTCATCACAGATTGAAAATACAGAATAAACATAATATTCCCCGACAAAGTTGTAAACGCTCGATAACAAAGATAGAACGGTTAACAATGATTACGTTGGAAGCGTTCTAAAGACAAATACTCCTAGGCTTACGATGCGATAATATTAATAAAGAGCGCCTCAGTACGGCCAACCGGTCCCCATTGAAAGCGACAGCACTTCCTACAAGAAAGTAAAACCTTACGCCGTCCGGCAGCGCGCCGCTGCGCCTGTCCGGAAAACCAGCGAAGACACATCATATAACTTTACTAGTTTTTGCCTGAGACTTTATACGAGCGGAATAAAAAAACAACTAATAATAAGTAGCCTATGGATTCTTCCAGATTATGTTCGTTATCTATAACAAATTTCAACGAAATCTGTTGAGCCATTCTGGAGATACCTTTTAAACATCCATCCATGCAGCTAAACATTCGGTAAGCTAGAGTTTAAACTTAAACACGCTAACTTACAGTCACAATATGTGTGTAATTATTTTATACGTATGTTTACATCAATGGGTCAAAGAATGATCGTAAAGCATGTGTTCTAGTTTCGTAGATAATATTACAGACTAATGGTTGTAAACTTTTGAACAGATATTTCGCAATCTATCCCAGTAGGAGGCAGGGTATCGAATGGGACACATGCGGCGAGTAATAATATAAATTTGACGAAATCCTAACGAACAGACGAACCAAGCACAGTTAAAGAATTAAATTCGCTTCCCATTTGGACCTAGTATGATTCGCGTATAAACTGTCACTAGCTATAATTTAGTATGCATGTTGCTATTCCAAATTATCGACCTAATTATAGCATTGTGTTAAATGTCATTTTATCTGAATGGGTAGGGAATAAACGTCCTCAGCTGTACATTGTAAAATATTAGTGGCAATTAAAATTTTAGACGCGTTTTACGACAGTTTTATTGGAGGCGAGCGTTGCGTATGGCCGTTAGTTATCGGAGCTTATGTACCACTATCTGCCAACTAAATCACTTATGAAACCCGATTGACTTGCTATTCAAACACTATGATGAATACATGTTACAATATGACTGGTAATACTTTATTACGTGACTGTTTTTTCAACTAAAGGTATGAGAGATTTACAACCAAAATATGTTCACATTGACCGAAACTTCAGAAACATTTTAATCCATAGCATATAAAAATATGTTGACAGCTGAGGCCCTAGGAGGTTACCTTAATTTAAGACATTAATATAAATGACTAGCTGTTCGCGTGCGGATTCATCCGCGTGAAATTATAAAAACTTTATTTTATTGTTTACATTTGTCAAATTATCAATTGCAAATGTCAAAATGACATGACATGACACGACAAACCTTAGCAATCTTTCTTTCTTGATGTTGGCAGCAACTTATGGTCTCTTTCCCACATTAGGGTTTTTATCCAAAATATTTATCCCCCTAAGTTTAATGGCGTGAAAATATATAACCTAAAGCATGACGTAAGTGCTTTTTATTAAAAAAGAATTAATCAAAAATATGCTGTAATTGCTGACATCTTAGGCAACAAAGAAGTGTGTGTTTACGCTTTATTATAATAGTATAGATTAGTTAAGTATACATTACATTGCATTGGACTAAGGCATTAATTGCTGTAAGTTGAAAGCATAATGTTTAACAATTCAATGCTTACCGTTTGTTTGCTTGACTTTCACGACAAAATAGAACAGACTCCAGTACGTTACAATTAATAATAACGACTCTGACAGTAATCGCAACAGGCTCGGCCTGAATCATTAACAGATATTTAATATCAGCATACAGATAAGACTGTCATGTATGAAACGCGCTATTTCTAACAAACTACAAACATATTCATATGTATGGCGTAAGTCATTCAATGAACTATTAAGTAACATGCACTAGTAATGATAATTATTGCCTAGAAGCGACGTGCAACGTAAAATATTACAAAATAAGAGTTGCAATGCTTTACGTTTTTGTAACTACAATTTTAAAAGTAAAACTACAAAAATAAAGTTATTTCGTCATTGGCTATATTTAACTAATTGTCTGGATGCAAAATAAATAAACAAAAACGATCTCAAACTTCATCTCGGTATAGATTTGGATTAATTGTAATACAAAATCCCATAAACATCTAATTCAAGCCAACTGTTCCAACGCCTTTAATGAACCTAATGATAAATTGAGGTAATGATAGCCTTACGACATCTTAAACTATGTTAGCTATAAATTCTAATTTAGCTTCAATTCCGTTGTTTGTGAGCTACTATAAAGTGAGCAGTTTACAATTGACGGCAACGCCAGTGGTAGCACGTGGCAAACGAGTTGGGAAACAGTTTGCAATTGATGGTAGTGGTCGCACGTGGCAACCGAGTTGCGCCAGAATTACTTAGTGCGAATGCTCTGCGCGAGCTGATAATGGTACCGGTTGCCAACGGCGGGCTTGTGGTTCTCGGGGTAATAGGAGTCGACAGCGCGCGAAGGTCTGAGCAGAATGCGTACTTAAACACACCGCGAGACAATTAATGTTAATATTATAGTCCTTATATTGTTCCAGTCAATTTATGTGTCGTTATGGTCATCCCCTACTGACGTTACCACTCACTTTTATGTCATATATATTCTTAGTTTCAATAAAGATGAAACAAACAAACGTGGACAGATAAGAACGACAAGTTTTACAATTAATTACCTCCCGTAAATAAGATAACCATTGTTTATTTAGAAATTTCTTGAAGTAGTAAACAATTGCAGGGGCAATTTCAAAGTTTTATCACACGAGGCGACGCTGATTGACTGATAATAAAGTCGTTTTAAAAACCATTATTTCTTAATTACATACGTTAGGTAAAACGAAATCTTAACTGACTTTATACTTATGAACATTCAAACTATTCAAATATACAAGGCGTGTATTTTACGATTTTATCACAATGCATCTACAGAAGTCATAACAGTATATTATTTTATTGATAAGTGTGCCAAAAATCAGTTGAACACGAGTACATCGTCAGCGTGTGTGGCGCCGCACCGAGCCACAGTTTGGCGAACAGGCCGCCGCAGATCAACGAAGCAATCGAGGCCACTTGTGCTAATGAAACACTTCAATTGAATTGGGGACATTAATTCAGCGGCCGTATCGTGACGCTGTTTACACTCCGCCGCCGAATAAAAGTCGTTAGACGTATATGGAAATGTACAGAGGCGCTGAAGCGCTTCGAAATGTATTCGACTCGCGCGAATTACGTGAGCGTAAGGCAATTGGATTGGAATAATCTACCACTTAACATCGTCCAGTTAAGTACTAAATTAAATTAACTGTGCTACTTATTGTCTTCAAGTAAAAAGGCATTAAATAATCAAAATTATAACTTAACCTAGATAACGAATGCTGTTTGTGTGGTATAAGATTTGTTTATAAGATTCCACAATATAATGTAACGTGGAACCTTGAAAGTTGTCCGCTCACGGAGCTCTAAACGTATCCATTACTTTTTTACCGGACCATATCCATTCTTAACATATGGAAACTTATTTAAATAAGCATCGTTGTATTTTACAACTTATGACACAAACTTGTATAACTTGAATATCATCATTTTGTAATTTAATGATATTTTGAATTGGTAACAAGCAAATTAGTTGTTTGACATTTTGATGACGTTTTAAATAAATTAATACAAATAGCATTTATATTTAAATACATAAGAAAAAGTTTAAAGGTCATAATAGACCAAAAAAAGAGACGAAGAAACAAACAAAAGTTTGGATGAATTTTATAAGATGCAGTCTTAAATGATATAAACACTAAATGAAATTTAACATTTACGTAAAAGGACAGAAATAATCAGACACTATAATTTTGCGGTACCAACAAAACGAAATAATCTGTAATAACAAATAAATGTGCAAAATGTAATTAAAAACAATACCAGTTCTTAGATGTTCGTTCGTAAAAACATCTGACTAATATGTACGAATCAAAATAATAAGTTTACCTTGTACATGTTTAGTTTTATTTCATTCAAATATCCTATTTCATACATCTTTATATGCGAAGTACAAGTGTCGATTATGTTTTCATTATTTTAATTACGGTAGCCGATAATTAAGTTAATGAAAATTCATTCAATCGTTGTCGGATCCAAAGGGAAACATATAACTAGTAAATTGAGAAATCTCGTCAAACAATTATGTAGTCGATTATAATGACCACATAGAACCTTCACCTCGCGCCCTACTGAGCTCACAAGCAAACCTTTACATATTTAATCCGTTTTAACACTTGTTTAATACGAAATCGTTCAACGACACGCAATATTGAAACAAAAAAAAAGAAGTTCATGGCAATTCGAAATCAACGAATACATAATTTTAACATGAAACTTAAACTACTTTTGTATTGTTTTAGCACTAAATAATCGAACTAATCTTCCACTTATAAGGTCGCAAAAACCAACACCCAGGCAAATATGATTATAAGCCCAACAATATAAACTGGAATATCAACCATTAAATGTCGTTAAACGACAAACATCAGTAAAAAACTATTGTATTGTATTTCAATAAATATATCACGTCGATATAACCAGCAAATATGGCACTGACTTATGGATGCCAGTTATTCCACGCTTAAATATAAGACAATAAAAAAAAGGTAATGACCGCGTAGACTACCAGCGATGACCTTGAAAACAAAGATATTTCGCCGGATAAATATTAATTAAATATTTCACAACTCGTTTAGTCGGTCCATAATTGGCGTGTTAATTCGCAAGAAAAGCATTCGAAATGGACATCAGGTATCGTCGTTACTAAGAATAATTCCTGAAAATACTAAAAATTCGTTTTATATTCGCAGTTTTTCGGAGATTGTTGCGAACGAGTTGAACGAAAACCTGTCTGTTCTAGTAGAAGTTCATTCATTTTTTATAAAATGGTTAATACTACTACAATTTTAAAGCACTAAACTCAACTGGCAGGGTGTCCATGGTACTGAACGTGTCTAACAAAAACTAATCATCGATGGACCGAGATTCGAACTCTGGACAGACAACTAGTCTAACGGTCAGCTATTACAGTATGATATGAAGTTTAATTGGTACAGCAATTACGACATCGAGGTTGTATGTAATGGCACGCACAATTACAGCGATGTTGGCGGATCTACGGAACGATTGTCGCGGGCGGAGGCGGGTGCACGCGAGCCGGCACACGCGATGCACGATGCACGACGATCCTGTCAATCGTCACACAACTAAAGGTTTTGTATCTAAGAGCCGGTTTCCACTGCGGAAATGTATAAATTCATATGGTATTTTCAAAGCAGCAACAATAAAGAAATTATTTCTCAATTTACAGAAGTCATTTGAGAATAGCGTTAATATAATAAACATTAAAGTCAAGCTATCAACAATTAAATTTAACTATTATGAAAATTTATAGACAATTAAAAGTCCGGTAACGAGGTAGACGAAACTATTTTGAATAAAATTTTCCATTTATTTAATTTAGGTCGTAAAAATCACATATGATTAACTAACAGAAACTAATCAGTCCCGTCTTCACCATACGAATTTTTCACAAAATAATTTCATAACATACAAGGCAATAAATAAAAATTTTACTCACAGTAATATTCAATAGTATATTAAAGGTGGTTATTCAAATTTTACGATATTTGATGTGCCGGAAATCCGGCTTTTGAAGGTCGAATAATAAAAAAACGACAAGGTCGCCAGCACCACTTTCTCCCCAAACCGAGCAAGCATGCGTCACGAAATAAACTCCGCGAAACAATGATAACATGTTACTTATTTAAGGCATACCATGATTTTAATAGGATAAGTCTCGAAGATGTAATAATTTTCTAAATTAAATATTAATTTTCTTTAGTTAGTGCCAAATTTTAGTTAAACATCAAAATAATCAGAGGTACAATACAGATGCCATTTACATAGAAAAATTATATTTTGGAGACTAGGCCCCTAGTAAGCACTCAAAATGGTATACAAATATAAAGCGGATATGTAGTACTTAACATAGTTTTTGGATATTTTATCATTTTGTGTTCAGTCAAGTTATTAATAGTTCCGTTTCAAGTGTGGGACTATCCGTCAAATATATATTTTTTGGGAAACTTATACACTAATGCTCTGTCTTTGGAGCGGTTGACATAATCACCCAAAATTAGGAGTTTGCTGCCAATTTAGATTAGACATGAGGTGGGCCGACGTATGTATTGTCAGGGAGGCCTCGGTCTCGGCCCGTGGACACGGTATTCTTATTATGTATAATACCGACCGCTTATTGTTTACGCAATTCTGTTTCGTAACATTGATGATTTACGCAAGCCGGCATAAAATAGTTAACATTGGCTGGCTTCTTGCTTACATCGTTAGCGTATACCTACTTCCTACTTATGCGTTATGCATTTGTGTATGATGCATTCTACTATAACTAGTGACGTGAACACTTTTACTTTTGCGCATTATCTCATAGCCGAGTTGTGCAAAGCTGTTCGATGTAACGAGTCGCAGGTATGTGATCACTGGATGTGGCATGCGAGACACAATCATTTCAAACGAGACGTATCGTTATCAGTACGCTATGTTATTTAAACTAACACCGTTGTTGTACTAATGTGCAGCGCGGCGTACGGTAATGTGGCATTGTCTTTCAAGGTGTAGAGTTACGTTTCAGACGTCAATCTAATCGTTTGGTGTTAGAAATGAGGTGTTATATCCATTGACGTGTTACAAAATGTAAACACACTTAAATATCTAATATACGACAGTGACACTCTCTGTGTACGGACAGTTTGTGAAATATTCCACCGTCACAAGGCAATGTGCAGTATTGCGATGTATTTGACGGGTAAACTAGATGGTGTTAAAATGGCAAATCGAAGGTCTTTCGGGGTGGGGTCGTCGAGGCGATGTAAGAGCGTTGCAACGGGTTGCGACAGCCGCAGTGGGTGGCGGTACGTGCCGCGGCGGCACTGAGCTGCCCGACTTAGTCAATGTTTTCACAATCAGCCTGAAATATTGACTGGCTTAGCAACGATCACTACGCACACGACGCGCATTCACGATGCAATTTAAAACTTATGGTTTTGTACATTACTTCAAAATCGCGCAAGAAAGGAAATGTAGTACCTGCTTGTTCACTATAACGCAGAAGCGCTTGAAGATTTATGTCTCACTAAACAACGTAAAATAACAAAGAAATCGTTACAAATCAGTTTACTCCAACTATAACACTGATTTGAATGGCGAATTTGTTACAACTTACGGCAGTTTAAATGTCCAAATTATACCGAAAGTAAAAGTGTCGTCATCTAAACGAAAGTAGCGTAAATCTTACCTGCAACAAACAAAATAGACACATCAATAAAACAGTCAATGGGACAATAAATACCAGGATACGTAACTAAATTCATTTTTGTATCGTATAAGTAGGTTAACCATAAGACACGCATTATTCCTGCGGACATATCAGACAAAATAAGAATAGAGGCTACTTTTAATTCCCTACATTATGAAATGTCCTATTTATTCGAGTGTTTATGGTTGCTTTATTAACGAGGAAGCTACTTGAGTAGACAAAGGCAGTTAAAGGGGGGAGTATAAAAAATAAAACAACATATAATGCGGTTAACTATCGTTAGGTATTCAACGATGACCGAACTGGTCCCTTATCGCTCAATGACGACGGTGTTTTTATAACAAAGTACTTTATATTCGTCAATACCAGAATTCTTCATTAAACATTTTCATGAAATTTAAGTTTATCCTACACAACTATAAATAAGAATAGACCTGAAATATAGACATATCCGCACAATATGCTATTGGAACTGGAACTCTCGTTCCCAAACAAATAACTATGCTTCTTAATTCCCAATTCATTTAAAGATGTTATTGTTCACAATTGAACACATCCGTCATTTAATTTCACTCTTGACACAAAAGTTGACCCAACGTAGAGATAATGAAGAGAAAAGACGCTATCTATATAGTTCCTTTGTTATGAATTCGTTGAATACTATTAGATAATAATGATGTAAGAAATACATATTCAAACTTAAGTATCACAAGGTTATCAATTTATGATATAACCTCTAATGACAATTTAAAAGTTTAACTTATAATTTGGGCAGAAAATGTTGAGCTGCATTTAAGTAAAATGAATAATATAAATAAATTAAAGTAAGCTTAAGAAAGATTATCGAGATAACTTTATGTATGGTGGCGTATTTTAAAATGAACGTTCTGATTTTTTTATAACTATTTTTGTAACCAAAAAAGAACAAAATTGGTCATCAGGTAACGAAAAGTAGGAGCTAAATATTTTCGATCCGGAATATTTAATGTTGGTTATCGTTTATTACAAGAGGTTTGCATTGAAGATTCAACATTTTACAATAGCAAAGAGGATCTGCTGTCGAGTAGGCGTATGCTGTTACAAGCGGTCGACCTTCGCTCAGTCGCCAGAGAACGGCACATCGACGAACGCTCCGCCAGTTAATAAACACCTTTAATTATACTCATTTTGACGATTGCACGATTATAATAACTTTAATAACATAACCTCAATAGTGATAAGGCGTTTACATTGCGTGATTAGATAAATGGCTTATACGCAAGAATAGCGCCGCAAGCCACAATCTTGGGCAAGCTGTCTTACTTCTAGTAATTTCTTTTACTTAATTAAGATGAGTTTAGATTTTTAGATCGATGCGATATTGTTGATCTTTTATCTTCTCTATGTAAAAAATACGACTCCTTTTTCCATGAGCCATAGGTAATTGAAATATAATGACATAATTATTGCCGTTAGCCGATAATTAGGCCACAAACATTATAAATATATGCTTATCTACAGCTTATCATGCGTTGTAAATTTGTATCATTTTTATCGTTCTATTTAATCCTTTCTATTCAATTTACGACTTGACCATCAGGAGTTAAAATAAGTCGATTGTTAGTTTAAATCTGTTTAATATTTAATAAAATCTGGTCAGACTCCTATATTCATAAAGCCGGAAAATTAGCTTAACGAATTGTATAACTAAATGCACATAGTAAACATGTTTATTTCTACTTTTGTCAAAGACAAGTCACTCGTAGTCGTAAGCCAAAAGTATTTACAACACAAATTGTTCAATTACGGCGAGACATGGATTCAATTTGACGAGGCAACAGCCACCCCACATGGGGGGTTAGGGCCCCGACGGAAGCTGGTATAAGACAACGTGCGTTACACATTGTGCGAATTTGTCCACTGGACTCAGTCCCGCCTCGCTAATTACTTGTAATGCTCTCAAAACCGACAGATGCGCGACATCCGCCCGCGGGTTTCGCAAACTTTTTATGTTCCCATACTTTATTTGACAACCCCATTGCGGTAGACAGAAATAGTAATCAGTACTTTATTTTTAATGACCATTTTACACCATACGTAGTCTAGATAGATTTGTTGTCAATACACACAAATATTGCAATTCTAGCATATTAAAAATCTAGACATAGGGTCCATCGCCGGCTGTACATCACAGATTTAAATATAACCTCGACGTAGAAATATGATTTATGTCCCTATTTATGACATACGAAATATTTCACAAGAGCTGTGGGTGTTTTAATCACACGCTTAGTGTTGCGTTGCGCCAAACCGTCCGCTTTGTCTTTAAATCGAATTATTTACGGCGATTTCGTCGAAGTAAGATGGCGTCAGTATTCATTGACGCAAAATGTGGCTTATACCGCTAAGCTATTGTCAATTGACACCAATTCTGCTTAAACACAGTTACATATACACTCGTAAATGCATGGATACATTAAACATGTAATTTCGTAACGTACGAGAAAATAATGACAAAATTCACTTTCATTCGAAAAGCAATCGTGTCGTATCTAAACTATTTTGAAACTGTGCTATGAAACAGATTCTAACGAAACACTAAATAAATGTGCATGTAATCGTAAATGTTACATAAGACTAAATAATTGTTTATAAAATATACCAAAAAAATCTACAAACTGTATTTTTAAAATCATTCGACATTGGAAAAATGTCACAAATATCCGATTATTCTTAGCACTTAAACTTTAAATTTGCACTAATATAAAATCTAGTATAGGATATATAATTGTCTTAAACTTTGTAAGAAATTGTAAATAAAGCATCACACGAAACGTAGTAGGTTGAACAAACTTCCATAAAACGGATTCTCACAAGCGGCTATCGGCCAGGTCAGGTCTGATAACATTTGAACTGCCACTGTACTAGTTTTGGATAACATATCAATTTGCGTCACATACGTTTTTTAGAGCTTTTATTCCAACCGAACATAAAATTATGAAGTCATTGATTTCCCAACCAAAGTGTAAACTATCGCAACTGTATAAGAAACATTATTCCGAGAACTACGTAATTTTACAATCTAATGTTTAATTTTAGGTGTATTAATGTAAAATCTACAACTTGGTGTTATCTTTTTACACTCATTGTTGATCAAATATTTAAAAACTCAATCCTAAATCACACTTCTTAGAAGTAAATCTGATCTGTAACATAAATTTAAATGACAAATATGTCATTAAATTAGTGAATTTCCAACTTTGTGGTTAACAAATTTTAGAATTAAGCAATTTTACTAACTTTTCTTGTGCACATACTTGGGACGTTCAATTATTCTCCGAATTGGCATTGATGCTGGCATAGAATGAATATTATGAATAGAGAAATACTATAGAGATATGTAGCCAGTTCTATAATTTAAAGTAAAGGTGGAATTGGTTACCATTACCAAGTGTATCGTCCGAAGAGCAACGAAGCATAGCCTCACCGTCATAGACCACCCCACTTGTTACGCTGACGGTTTCTAACCTAACGATGTGTAGAGGGTTCAAACTTGTATCGTAATTTATAAGCATTATATTATACCGTCTACGCTCTAATACAAATAAGTACCGAAATAACAATTTATTTTAAAAGAAAAATAAAAGTTGTTATTAAAAATTACAGTATTTTTGTAAAAAAAATAATCGATCGGTTCGTAAACAACTTTATGCTAAATTAAAAAAATTAAGACGCAAAACCTGCCAAGGTCATTCCGATGAACTTGATAAGTTACAATTGATTATTATATTTGTCTACTTTAAGGCGTACTTCATTTTAAACTTTTGTTTTTCTTTAAACTAAGCATTTGTGGTTACATTACGATTAATTACAAGAAATCTTTGGATCGAGGCAACAGTATGTTTTAAATTAGTTTTAGATATGTTGCGAGGGGCTATGACCACCACTCCTAGTGGGAGTGCATAGCGTACATCGTATGAGAATAGCTGGTTACATTTCACGGGCCCTTAAGCGTGTAGGTGGGGTCCGCCCGAGCGCATCGGCGCGTGAGCCGCGATTTGATAACGCGCACTACTTGGTTATCGCTATGTGTAACGCAGCTAGGCCACTTCACCTTGTGAAATGCATTTTATCAGGCAATTGATTGCAATGGCAAGCGCCAATAGTTTACTGCTTGAGGACACCGCCTGTGAAAATAAGGTAACAGGTTAGAGTCCTAAATTTCGCCACCGTATAATACCTCTTTACTACTTATGAACGGATGCTACATATGGTTTTTAATGCTAATTAGCACTAACAACGTTTTAAATATATAGAATGTCATTAAACAGAAGATTGAAACAACGTTGTTCATAAAATGTGAAGGTTTCGGTAAATATGACTAGTTCTGCCACTCTCCGCAAATTTTTGTATAAACGACGAATAAATTAACGTTTTACAGTTTCGTTTCTAATGAACGTCTAGTCCATTCACAAAGCCTTACATTCTAGACTATTTCTACGTTAACTTACAAAGTTGCATTAGCTCTTAGATAACCCGCAATAAGTAGCTTAAATCGTAATGACTTTAATAAACATGTTTACTATTTTGCCTACTGATTACAAACTGAACCTGGGATCGATATTCCACGTAACAAAGTTGGGTATAATCGTTCCAAGACGCTGTAAGATTAATAAGTATAACCTCGATTTACGAACAGTATTAAAGGTCTAGTAATGATGGTACATTTATGTGTGATTACTTGTATAACTGTAGATCGTTGTAGTGTACTTGATTAGAATCACGCATTCGTAAATGACGTTTGCAAGGAATAGTATCAGATATTGCCTAAGGCGCGTTGACTCATTGCCACGTCATGAATGACATTACAAGGGCTATATAATTACGACCATCTATTCCCTTATTCACGTTTCCCTATATCACGTTTTATTAGTAGGCACGAAAAGCGGCGAGGGCACAGCCGGGCCGCTCTAATCCGGAAGCCTTTAAAACCCTTGACCTTCCAAAGCGTTCATTGTTTATGAAGCTATTATGACAGGTGCGGTATAATCTGTATACATCTGAGCTTTGATATTATTAATATGAGATAGCGTGTAATGTCACTGCGTTCGGTAACAATGGATGATTATCGACCGTTTGTAGTTCATGGAAAAAGCGTTACCTTTGTGTAGAAGCAGGAAATAATTGCGAGGCCTTGTGAAGTTCATCGCCGCCGACGAGCCCCGCGTTTCTTCCTGCCCACACTGTTCGAAACTATATTTCCGCGTTCGAGAGAAAATCGATCGAAAAACCAATCAATTATTTTTGCCGTGTAACCCGAGACGTATTATTTTAGCCGTATGTTATAAATTACGCAGTATGCAAATAAAGCGTCCGACGGAGTATTGAAATGACAATAGTTGTGCTTCGTTTCATGCGTGAACAATTGACGTTTTTTACTTTTTCACTTTGATTGTTATAAAAAGACAACAAAGGTTTAATATCTACAAAATAATTTCTTAAGAACGTCGAGACTGGCAGATTACATTGCATCATACCAACTCCAGTAAATCCGTTAAAAAATAGAAAGTCTATTGTTTTTTAAACTAATGCCGATTTCATAATAATTAATCGATGTAGATCATGCATAAATCGATTATAATGGCGATGCCTCGATTCCTAACATATTACGTAAGACGCGACACTGACCCAGTATTGGCCGGTCACGTGCCACTTTCCTTTCTTTATTGACACTATCTATAAATGGAAAATTACTATCACTGTTCCGTATAAGCGTTGTGGTGTAAACAAAACCGATTAATGCAAGTTTTGTTTACGTATTTAATGAAGGAAGAATTTAGATGTGTCGTCGTAATTTTGTCGTAATGTTATGCGAAGATTTGTCTTTGTACTGAAACTTGTCTTGTGGTTTTTAATTTAATTTTGCTTCAATGACAAGAAACTCATAAAGAAACATTTATCGTGTTGTCTGCACCTTGTTGTGTGCGTAAATATTACAATGTAAAATTAATACCCACCAAGCGTTTTATACACACAGTAGTATAACTTTTGTATGCGTTTTTACATTCTTATGTATTCAATCTTATAAATAAGTTGACATGCTTATCGTTTAGTTTTATTGCTAGGTTTAAAGTAAATTTAGATCCTTTAAAAGGTGTTGAAAATATTTTGAAACGGGTCACCACAACATCCATAACTTTAACACGTTATAAAAGCTAGAATATATTTCTATATTTCTTGGTTGTGAGATAAAAGTTGATTATAAAACGTAGTTATGATTCCGCCTTTTCTTGGAATTCATCTTGCTGTTTCAATAGCACACGTCATGTTTAAGAAATAATTCATTGAGTCTTAACATTCAAGTATCAACTACGCGAAAAACATATCGAGAATTGAATAGGTCGTTATATCAAATCCAGAAAGCATACAGACGTGTATTACATAAACATTGTAGATTTTCATTCATTTCTCAGACGTGTATCCAGTGGTACATCACCTACTTGTCGGTAATTGTGAAAGCATTTTCATAACACGACGTCTTACGACCGGCTTAGCGTTGCGACATTAACTAGTTATTAACTACACGTGACTTGCCGTGTAACTAGGACCACAATGATGAGTGTCATCCTTGACACCCATCCTCATAAACTGACCGCTTGTTTGAGCGCCATAACGTATTGTTTATTGATTACCGTAGCTTTTTTATTTGTTGTTACAAGGGTCAAATATTACCTCGACAAATAATACATCGATTACTTTTAATAGTCTGTGAACAGACTGTTCCTGTACTTTTAGCAGCGACATGAAGTTATCATTCTATCCACAGAGTAGCAATCAAATGTTAACAATTATCGATTTTGACATACGAACAATTAGACAACAGTAGATGTGTACGATTACCAAATCATTATTACACCAATGAGCAATGAATATTAAAACTGGAACGTTTCAATGACTAAACAAATAGCGAGGTTAGGGCATCGGGACTCGCATAATAACAGGTACCCGATAAATTAAAATACAATGTAAACCCGGGGTCGAGTGACACATCGCATCACCTACATTATACGGCACAATGTACAAAATTAAAACAGGTACAGCGGTAACAATGCTAATGGGACACGTTTAGTTCCGTTCACCCTATATCCATAGACAAGTCATATTAATGTTTTTAAGAGCCAATAGACGATGGATAGTCGTAAAGTGTAACTGGCAGTCTACATAGAATTATTTCGCATAACCCTTTACTGTCGCTAAAGAGTGCACGTTTTTGTTTTTAATTTAAAGGTGCGGCGAGCTCTCGGAATTATTCGGCACGTGCTGTTTCTCTGAAGGTGAAGTGCAAACGTGTTGCAAAAACTTACCGGACAGCACGTTTTAAATACTTAAATATTAAGGATATAATTGACATCAATAATAGCGGACAGTCACGTATCATCAGGTGAACGTACTGACCGTCTGATAACCAAAAGATTATGCCATATACATCGGCGTATCAAACATTGCTTGCGAATTTTTGTCATCGTAATCTAAAATTCAGTACGGGGTATTGTATTTTTATGCACTAATACGGTTTAACCGCAACATCGATGCACAATGAATAGCAATGCATTCGGGAACTTAGCAAAGCATTACAATATGATGCATTAAAAGTGAAAGAGTTCGAAAGTTCGCTTCCTACATCACGAGCGTAAGATATGGCGCATGCGCGGATTATAATAGCGATGTAACAGACTGGGCTTTGTGCAACAGTTATGCAAAACGCAATCGTGCGGATCGCGCTCGACGTGGGCCGATTCTGCCACCTATACCTCTCCCCTCCTTCATGTCACCGCTCCTTTGAGCTCGCATAACAATACAAAATCAGCTACTGCAGATGATGTCCTAGAAATATAAAATAAACAAGCAAATCGGAATGGCTACACAAATGTCTTTAAATATGTATATTCAATGAAAATGCTATTATTTAGCTGAGACAGAACGCATAAAAGTAATGTTGAGTAAATATAGTTCAATAGCGAATGCCTTTTAATCGTACGGAACGTAATGTAAGATTTGTAGCAAATCGTGTTATCAAAATATTATGCATGCTTCAGAAAAAAGAATCGTTTTGTGCGCGAAGTATATTGCAAGCTATATTTTGCACATGAAATAAATCTACAATTAAAAAGCCTTTCGAATTAAACCTTATTTTGATCTCCGTCATTTTAGTAAACAACGGAATACTAGTGTTGGGAATCGATCGTACCGATATTGTAAAAACCAAAAATCGATATTTAAAGTATCGATATGCAGGTATTGATTGTGAAATGTCCGGTGTAGCAAGGCGCCAGGCTCCTCTCCGGTCGGCCGTGGGATTACGAAACAAGAAAAGAAAGTTTAAGTTCGTTCCGAGAGAATGCCGCTCTGCTAGCGTTGCACTGTCGCCTTGCAATTGTTATAGCAAGCGCCCTATGGCCCGCTCCGCTTCTCATGTACCCTCTCCATTAGAACTTGCTCTTTTTAAAGTTCGAATTGAAATTGTTGTTTATACAAAACTATAATACGTCTATGCTTATTTACTCAAACATTTTTTGTCTGTTTTATAAACATAATAATTTGTATAAAAATCGCATAACGAATCTTCAATTGCACACTAATTAGTTAATCGCTGAACATTTGTGTAACATTGTAACAAAACAAAAACAAAAAACAAGATAGAAATCAAGAGTATGTAATACACACGAAAACTATGAAATTGGAGCAATCAAACTGACCGTGTTTCGGGCAAGCCGAGAATATCAAATGGTCTCGTAGTTGCGTAAGATTATAAGTTTACGGGCAATTATGTAAAGTTGTGTCGAGAAGTAGGTAGAGAGGCGCGGAGCATGTTGCGAGTTGCTTATGGTAAAAGTGTTACGCCGCGTGCTCGATAGCTCGGCGATGTGACGCAACACTGCGAATGTGTGCCAAAACTGCACTCGAACCTCGAGTGCGGACGCAAAGCGGGCCGCAACTGTTACACCCCTGCAACACCACGTCTTACGGAACGAAAGTGAAACTAGATCGTCGTTTACAAGCGCTGCACTACAGTGTGTTTTCGCAATAGCGTAAATCCAATATACCTTTTTACGGAACAACTAAGTCTCTAAGTACAACTTCTAATGATAACAATCTAAGCCGTTTTAATTAAAAATACGTTGTGATAAAAACTCAACAACTTCTGTCAACGTGAACATCTCAACCTTTTGACGTTATCGTACAAAGTCCCTATCGGTTTAATACTCGAGACTCCTTCCATATCGGCTAATAATTATAATGTTCATATCAATAACACATTTTGCTACTGTAATGCTTACGACACAAATAAAGATTGTTTTTACTGTAATAACATTTCAAAATAATAAAAAAAAAACATGAAGATGATAAAATAATCTGTACAATTTATCACATTGGATGTTTATCAATATTTACGCCAATTTACGTGTATTGCTCAATATTTTTGTTCAATTAAAACAAGAAGTATCTCTACTGGCTTTCTAAAAGGATTGAAAGAAGTTGATATAATTATTCTGAACGTTATTACGTCGTATGGTTTATCAGACTAAGAGATAAGATACACTACGTATATACAGAACCCCTTTGTTTATGCACTACACTCCAATAAGGTCTCAGATATGCATTATCACCCGCATAAGTACTTCTTCTATAACCATCTATTTGCTTACTCACTTCAATCGCCTATTATTTGTCTACAAAGTAAATATGTGACAGAAATATCTTGTGGAGTGCGTGTATTCTTTATATAAGTACAAAAGTTATTTTTAATGATATTATTTAATGAATAGTAAATATTGATATCATTATTTCATACTTAACTAATTATATATTGTTTTGTAAGTATTTAATTGTTTATTTAAGACTAAGAGTAATGAGTTTATTAGAGTTTATAACTTACTATATACGAACATTTATATGAGAAAGTTTAAATTAAGTTATTGGTTAGTAAAAATCCTATACTTTTTTAAAAACAACATTAAATTTACAAAGATGCGATATTATAAATGCAAAAACTATGTCGTTTATATCAAGATGTGTCCATGCCTTTAGCGTGTTCACGTACGCGGCCGTGGGCGTAGCCTGTACGTCAACAATGCCGCCCGGCCGGCAATGAACCCTCACATTTGCTTTGCCGAAACAATTAGCAGAGCTTCACAAATACATACACAGCGCGGCGTTATCGAAATTCCCGATCCTATATGTATAGCTTAATCCGGTATATGTATTGTAATAAAATTAATAATTGTGAATACGACAAAGCAACTAACCTTTTCAGTTTCATAGTCTCGAAAATTGTATGTTAATTTAAACTAATTTGCGTAACTTAAGTACATAACTACCGAATTTGGTAGTTTAGGTCAATGGCGCAATTGTTTACCTACCGCTTAATAATGCTAATTCGAGTTATTTTTCTTTAAATTTTAATGAACTTAACGTGGGCGTTGAGTCGATTGGCGCAATATGCGACAGGGCCGCGCCTTCTGCCACGAATTAGAATCTTGTGACTATATGAGTAAAGATGTATAATGAATCGTCGCGTTGTGTAAGAACGGTTCAAGGCGAGCTGGATATTAAAAATCTAAACATTATTTGGAAAGCTTCAGCACCTTGAGGTGTGTTTGAACGTCCATCTCTCAGATCCGTCCCCAGTCCCAGGCGAGGTCGTGCGGCTGATCGGGGGGAACAAAGGGCCGTGACTCACGTCCGGGCTGCGATGGCCGGAGAAAGGAACAGTTCTCGAAATAGAATAATGACCGGTGGACCTGGCCTACGCTCGTTCGACAAACCGAGCCGCACACTCGTGCGGAGTTACACATGAACGGATTTAAGCTCGCTCGTTATATTCATTTAGCCTGGGAATATCTTAGCAGCTACTCGCATACGCGACGTGTTTATTGATAAGTAAAATCTTTAAACACGTTCCTTGCATACGACCGGCGATCGAGTGAGGCGAACCGGTTGCAATCGGCACTTACGAACGCGTTTTTCCACTGAGCCGCTCAATCGTTTTGTAAATTAATGTAAATGCAAATAGCGCGATAATCAAATATATTCCACGGTCACAGCGAGGCAACGAATACTGTTGGTATTTAAAACTAATCGTGTCACATTGCCGCGCAAAGCGACAACAATATAGGAAATAATCTAAAATAGCTGATTGTCTACATTGAACGCTAGGCTGGCGGCGACTCCCACGATCGAAACTTATTGTTCGCTGCACTCGAAGGTTTCTGCAACGCTTGGATGTTGGGAAACAGCGGAGGTGGCTGCTTAGAGGCCAGAACCGGCCGTTTGAGAAACCTTTCCACTTTAAATTGCGAAAATTGTTGGAAAGCTTGTTTGCGTTGAAATCTTAAACATACATTCGCTATCAGCAACTATTTCTATAAGAAACTAACAGTCTTTTTATATCAATTTCAACATCACATGTGGTAGATGGCAAATAAAATGTCTTGAATCTATAGGCCGTACAAAAAATTATGAAATACTTTCCATAACCTATTTTATTACTAGCATTTTATTAATTTCATGAATGAGTTCGTAAAGTTGATTAACGGAAGTTTACAGGTGACGCGTGTGATATACACCGGGCGGTAGGGGGGAAACGGGGAGGGCAATTACAATGCCTTTATCTGAACACGTGGAGAGCTAATCATGTCGCGTGACCTCCGTCGCTAACCGGCAGCATGTTAGCACACGGAAAACGTTACGCCTTACACAACAACGGTGTAGACAGAGGATCAATGAACTATGTCGAGTGGGCCGTCATTGTTGACTATGTTCCAAGAATAAGACGTTCCCCTTTTCACCAAGGTCAGGTTTGAAATGTGACAGTAGCATACTATATACGTACTAGCTTTCGCCCGTGACTCCGTCTGCGTGGAATTAAAAAAAATAAAAGTTTGTAGCCTATGTGTTCTTCCAGACTATCCTCTACATCTATACCAAATTTCATCGAAATCTGTTCAGCCGTTTAGGCCACAAACTCTAACAAACATCCATCCATCCATCTAAACTTTCACATTTATGATATTAGTATGAAGTATGATATTAAATTATTTTTGAACGTACTAGTATTATTGTGGAATCGGAGTTTCATATAAAAATAATTCTACATTTCAATTCAACGTATCGTTCACTTCTGATCGCAATAGAGTTTCCTTTTTCCTTATTGATTAAAGTCGGTTATATATGTTAATTTATCTCGAGTTAATTATTATAACGACTACGAAATAACACCCTGTAATGTATTGTGTAAAGTTGTTATCTTTGCATTTGTTGAGGCGTTTCCTCTCATTATTTTGCAAACGATAAGAAATATATAATGCGCACAAATAATGTAAAAAAATACGATCGATGATGAAGGCACCTGTTACAATTACGTGTGAAAATTTCATTCCTTACTGACCAAATTTTTATGCGGTATAGTTTATCACGTTTAATTTAATAAGTCAAAAAATTAATAGTTAATTTTTAACTATAATTAAATACAACAACAATAACATAAATCATTTTAAGTACTATAAAGGCTTTTTGTTCACTTCGTAAATTTTCTATAAACTACCTGCAATTCAGTATCTATAGAAAGCCCGTTTAACCTGTGAAGGTACCCAATTTTCAGAACAATACTAAGCGTGGGGTACAAAGCTCTATACAGCAAGGTCTCGGTGCAGGTACAAAAAAAACTTTTCAATATAATAATAATACACGGAGCGGTTGTGTTTGTAAATAGGCAGGTAGACGGTTGTAGGTGTATTTACGGCCTCAACGGTTTTGAGATTTTTTTTTTCAAACCGCCGAAATACAAAAAGGGCCCCAGAGCACCTTTCGAAATTCCCACTGCCAGAATTGAAAGCGATCTATTGTGGTACCGTGAGCAAAGATCACCTGAGTTTTGCAAACTTATTTATGTAAAAATCTTTAACATATTGGTAACGTTCATCACCTTTTATTGAAAATAACTACGACGATTGAGTAATACTATCTAGATATTCTAGCTTATTGTATTGTTTTCGTAAATTTAACAATTGCTGACAATGCATGTATTAAAATACGTAGTGTTTGTAGGTTTTGAAAAATTTTAGTTGTAAATAACCATTACATTTAAAAATATATCTCGTGTTATTTACACTCTTAATATTATATTACTCTCCTATATAAACAAAGAACCCTACCATTCCCTACCCTACATAACCGAATATAAAATGGCGCTGAGCAACAAGTGGTTCATATGCAATGTAAAACACCACAAAAACGGACAGCAGGTAGCGTAAAAGACGAGCGAACGATTTATAACTATGTGAATTAGCTAATAGAACCGGTTTTGCCCCACCACAATACTCGAGCTTCAGAACGTATACACATGCGATTATGTGACTTATGACCACCGCTCAAGATCACTTTTGTATTGCACTAGTAATAATAATATGAGCCGTACCAGTCACACCACTTAACCAAGCCTGTTCTTCACCCCTGCTGAGATTTGAAAAGGATTTGTCAAGCAATATCACTGACGATCGCCTATGTAAAAAACTTATGTAGGTACATTCTATTCTTCGACCAAGGATGAGCTATTTACTACAAAAAATAACAATAATAATAATGATAAACCATAAGTTCTATAGTCGTTAAAAATAAATAAAGCTGTTGGAGAACCTAAAAACAATTCCTTCAATTAAAATAAATACATCAACGAAGAATTACAACTCTTTTCATTTACTTTATTTGTAACGATATAAAGAATTGATTAAAACAGAGAGTTACATATAAATAAGAATATCGATTGTTAGAAATTCATTAAGATTAAAACATCATAAATTCAATTTGAATTTCACAGCCGCCATGACAGTTTGTGTGTTCTTTATTTTCAAAACTACGCGTTCCTATTGACAAGTTTTCTTGTGTCCATGTCAAAGTGTCAACTTACTTTTACTTTTCCAAGGAAACTGGCTGTACGCTAGCCAGATCGTATTCATGCACTTCATGAACGGACTGGTCCCACAAGCGCAATCGCACGCAATACCAACTGGTTTAACTCTTTTTCCGTATAATGTAATTATGGAGTTAGGAACCACTGACTTAGGCAGTAAAAGGTAAGGGGAAATACAACTTACCTTGTTTAGCGTAAGTGTACACAGTTGGCTAGTTACGGACTATTACTAACTCAACGATTACGATATAAAATTTAAATGTTGATTAACTTTAAATACGAAATTATGTTTTTTTTTTTTAATTTAAACAAAAACATTAATTATATTTGAAATTTGTATATTTGCAATAAAATACAATTTCATGTTTCACCATAGAATTCCTAATAAACAGCAATTAATTTAATACTAATAAAATTTAATAATAAATCATAAACAGCAATAAAACAACCATAAAACAAATATTAATCGAAAAAAAAAAATGTTGCACTAGTCCTCCTTAAGAAATTAATAAAATAGTCCAGAATCTATGCCAAATAGAAGAAAACATACAATATTGTCTGTATCCATACGTTAAATGTATTATTTTTGTGCATTATTATACTCCTATAAAACTACTAGTTTATTATCCCAAAACTATTTGAAATCCTAAGAAAGTCGTTGCACGCTTTAAATTTACGCCATTATTGGGTAGTACGATAATTGCATACATCCACTCGGAAATAATACTTCTTTAAATAGAAACTAATAAATAGTGACAATATCGGTATATTTTTACTTTACTAAAATAATTTAACTTTTAAAAAAGTTTTGAATTTGACCAAAATGTGGCAGTTATTTTTTCTAAGATATTCGAGTGACATTGCAAATGAATTAGGTTAATATTTACAACATGCTTGAATTTAGTTAATATTAAGAAGTCATCATGAATTTTATAACATGATCCTAAACATTTTTCATACGTTTCAAAACTTTTACAAACTTTTGGTAAAGTTTGGTGACATTTAAAAAGTTGAATAGGTTAAAAACGTGTTACATACTGTTACGAGCTAAATGCAATATTTGTACTGATATAACTATCATTATATTCAATAATCTGTAATGACAAAATAATAATCAAATAAGTCTTACCTTCAAGAACAGATCCCCAAAATCGTACAGAGCAGACTGATGCATTATGGCAGTAGACATTATGTAAAACCAACTCGACACTAATTTAGATCCAGGATTTTAGAGCTTGTTTTGCGTAGTTGACAAACTGATCCACTAAATCACGATACGTTCAAGGAACTCACTGCAATTTTGTTGAAGTAAAATAATTAGTCCACGATGTTTCGACAAGAATTTAAAGGAATCTCTGCATAAAGTTTGTTGAATGTTGTAAGAGTACGAGAATTCGTTGCGTTTTTGTTTTTCGTTCGGTGACCACAGATTGACTCCGAACTAGTTGGCCGAGGGCGATGATTTTTTTTTCCTGTGCCCTCCACGATTAAGCCAGAACAATTTTTTTTTGAACACAATTTCGCATTAGTTGCGAAAATGTACAAAACAGTCCTTTGTTTCGAAAAGTCTTGTTCACTCTTATTTTTCGCGTCTATACGGAAATACACAAATATCGGTCAAAACTCTGCGCGAACTGTATTTATATACTTTGGACAATAAATACTTTTTAGTTCTCGACTTTATACACCAAAATGTCTTTATACTGGCTGTATAAATCGCAAGATTAAAAAAATAAATCGCAGTGTCAACGTCCGCGCAAAACGCACCACACGTTCATTCCGTATCACGCTCGCTCGCGCACTGAGCCTGCGATTCGGTTCGCCCGTGACTTGTGAGCCCGCGGCAGGCGGGTGGATTTTGTTTTCAAATCAAACAGCGCGATCACGTTTTGGAGCGAGATTCGTTTTCCGCTCGGCCGCGCTCGGCGCCCATCGGCTGTTTTCGACGGTTTGTTGTTGCTCCGACCGCCACAACAAAAGTGACAAAACTCTCCCATGGCGGCCCGCTCTTGCTTTTTATATTACGTTTATTACGGGATACTTTTTAGACTACGCAACTATAGCAATAAGAATAAACACAAATTAGGACGGCTTGTGCTTCATGCTGAGAATTAATATCTCACGATAATAAATAACTAGGATAAGTAATGAGAGAAAAAGACCGATTTACTTAGGTATTACCTATTTTGTCATAAGAATGGCTTGGTTGGTGTCTTCAGAGTCTTACATACCTAATGTAAGACTCTGCTAGCTACCCACTTAGTCATTTTGTTTTAATTTTAAGTGTTCATTTCAACGTTTTAACTAAGTTTTACATTCAAAACCATGAATACAATGTCGTACATTGAAATATAATTAATGTATCGATATACAGTCGTTGGTAATAATACCATGCTGGCATACTGGAAGACATAATGATGCCTGTATTGGTACTTGAAGAATTTGCTCTTGAGCCTAGTACATACCCGTCAACTATATAGAATTCGGCGAGGAAGTGCTAAAAAGTGGCCAGAACGGTGAACAAACGCAAAAAGTTGTAATTTTAGAGCTGGTCCGACCAATGGAGGTAACCGCTGCCCGCGTCCATTTTAAGGCTACTGTTATTTTAACCAGATCAGCGTTTTTAACATTATGACCATTTGTAAAAAAATTTCTTAATTAAATATATGAATATTAATACGTATTATTAACGTAAACTCTGGAATCAAGTAATAAGGATTTTTTAGAGAATATGGAATTTTGGAACGCTTCCTTTTTAAAAGATACTTTTAGGCCATACTGTTTACATAGATTATATTATTACTATTAACTAAACAGTATATTTATTTACATACAGTAAATATTTGATTTTATAATTACTTTTCAATATACGCTCCGCTCGTTAATAAGTCGTTAGTATGTTGTCCGCCGCGTCCCTCGAGCAACTTTTTATTATGGCATTCGTTGCAAACCCGTTTGTCGGTTTAGTGTTATGCGCTATGTTGCAGCAACCAACAACCATACGGGAATCGATGGTACCAGTATTCCAACACTCGCCGTGGTAATGACGGCACAGTTTCATACTGTGTGATCGAAACATTATAGATTAACGGCCGAATCCTGAAACGACAATTACCTTCGATGATAAGGCCACGGTTAAACTCCAAATTTACACTCAACATATGTTTTGATACTGGTTGATAAAAATTTTGCAGACTTTTTTCATTATTACGCGATGGCATTATGCTATGACAACAGTGTTGTCCTACACTACAATGATTTTCATAATTATTTATCACGACTGCGCCCGCGTGAAATTAAAAATAATACAATATATAGCTTATGTTACTCACAAATAAATTACCTTTATAATGGTGAAAGAATTTTTAAAATCGGCTCAGTAGTGCGTGGATCAAATACGTACAAAAATCTAAAAATACAAAACTTTCCTCTTTATAATATTAGTATAGATATAGGTAAGTAACAAAATAATTTCTATACAATACTGTTGTGAGCGGCAATTCTACTCTCATGGGAAATATTCTGTAATGTGAGTTGAAATATGTAACGCGTTTTAGGGTTTCAGTAGACAATTTTCGAATACAAAAACGTTATCTAGTCTTTGACGTGGTTTATTGTTGTTTTAAAGTGTTGCGCCTGTGTCTCTGCCAAGCCGTAAAAATAACATAATATCAATAAACTAGGAAAGAAATATTTCAAATCGATTTGAAATGACTAAAGAAGTATTATAATTAAAATGCTGTACACTATTTTAGTTGTTTTAGTTAATTTTAACATTTACCCTCGCGGGAGGTCGCTTGATATGGAGTACAAATTCATATTTGATAATTAACTCTCTCAATTTATCCTTGATCTTTGTAAAGGAACCGTAATTTTATCGATGGATTTAAATCAACAAAAAGGTTATAGTCTCTGCAATTTTATCTAATACGTGTAGAATTTAGGGGAATATAATACTGTATCTTGGTATTACTCGTTTTATTATTAAATTAAGTAAACACTGTATAAAAAAATGTCCGTTGTGATTCTTGGATATTTTTAGTTTAACTTTGAAGTATCTATTTATTTATGGCCAGTATCAATCTTGATTAAAACCTTCACCTAGATTTAAAGGTTTAAAAACATTTTTTTTCAAAATTTGAAAATCGAACAGCGTTTATTTTATCATTGCTATTTTTTAAATTCAGAACAATTTTAACAAATCTTACGAAAACATGAATTACGCAAGATATTGTGTGTACAGGACACATATATTTTGTGCATTTTAAAATGTTTAAACATTTGAATGATTCATTTATTCTATAATTTCAATAACAAAAACACAGCTGTATAAAACATAACTATAATAACATCTTTATTGTCCTTCGTAGGCGATCTTTTGAATATTAAATTACTTAAAAAAAATTCCATGGTAGACATAAAAATAAATATTTATACGGAACCACCGGGGCGATGAACAATGACTATACATGACTGTTTTATATAATGTGTTAGTGTCGAGTGACGAACACGTAGTGCTTAGTGCTTACTCCTAAAGTTATGGCGCTTGGAAACCCAATACATTGTATGCAAACACGCTTTGTATCACAGCCCCTCCCTGTACACGAACTTTATTATTAACCTATTATAATATCATACATTTGCGAAAAATAATACAAGCAACCCACAAACAAATGCATTTTTACCAATTTAACGCACTTCCTAGAAGAGTGTGCGGTAAAAATTAGAACTTTCGCTCAACGCATGCGGGCTCAAACGACTACTGAAAACTCACATGCGGGCACTATGGTATGCGTGAACAGGAAATCTATGGCTTTGACGCGACAGAAGATAATCTGTATTTCTTAAGGATATATCTTACTAATCTTCTACTTCTACTTCCTAATATCTTACTTCTTACTAATATTATAAATGCGAAAGTTTGGATAGATGGATGGATGGATGGATGGATGGATGGATGGATGGATGGATGGATGGATGGATGGATGGATGGATGGATGGATGGATGGATGGATGGATGGATGGATGGATGGATGGATGGATGGATGGATGGATGGATGGATGTTTGTTAGAGTATGTAGCCTAAACTGCTTAACGAATCTCGACGAAATTTGGTAAAGATATAGACGATAATCTGGTAGCACACATAGGCTACTTTTTTTTAATACCACGCAGACGAAGTCGCGGGCGAAAGTGTAATATATTTAATTAAAGGTTTCAATTGAAAGATATTCGATACAAACAAAATTCGATTCACATTCGGCGACTAAATGAGTCCTTGATTAATTCAGAATGCTTTGTAACCCGAAACATTGAATCGGTTAGTCTACTAGTCAATTAATTTGACTTTCCATTTTAGATTTACTCTTAGTGCAGGAGCACTGACCAATTATTACTGTACCTGAATTAATTCTCTATTATTCTATTAATAATTAATGAGATTATAATATTTATGTAATTAGTTAATCAAAGGATAACTAAATTACATTGTCAATTATTGTAATTGACTATTTATTGTTATTGTTTGTTTTAATAACAAGATTGTAAACCAAACACAAATAAAATATAAACTAGCTGTTGCTCGCGACTTCGCCCGTGTGAAATTAATAAATAATAAAAAATGTAGCCTATGTTACTCATAGATAATTTACCTTCCAACAGTGAGAGAATTTTTAAAATCCACCCAATGATTTTTCAGTTATTTCAATACATACAAAAAGACAATTTTTTCCTCTTTACAATATTAGTATAGATGTACAATAATAAACTTATAGTTTGAAATTTGTACAGAATTTGGAGTGTGTAAAACTTGAATTTCAAAAGTATATCCGAGAATTCTGTTAGAGATATCAGTTTTATCTGTACTTCTCGAAATCAAGTAAATAGGTTACAAGTCTCAAATAAAAACAAAAGAATATAGCATTGTAAGAACTGGCTTAGACCTAATTCCAAGAACACAGTGATAGTGGTACTTTATTGTTAGTCATCTAGAACTTTAAACAAAGAATCGGCCAATGCGGGATCCACGACTTCTTAGAACCAAGCAATAATGTAATCCGTACTATATTGGTACTTAAAAATATTTTTATTACTCTTCACGAAATATTTAGAAGTTTTATTGATAGTTTTAGTAGTAGGTTATTGTTTGTTAGAGCGTAAAATAAACTTATTACAGTAATTTTAGGACAGTCTAGTCCTCTTCCTCATTTATAAGTAACGTATAGGAAGGGGAGGTAGATTTGACAGAAGAGGGGAAGCTTATGAAGGAGAACTATGCTCTTAATGTAGATGCGCAAATGCATCGTAACGGTAATTTTGTTATGTTGGCGAATTCATGTGGCTGCTTGATCGTTAACCGTCTTTTACTATAAAAATAGCTTTGTAATTTAAATATGTTGACGGAACAAAATTTATCATTGCGACATTTATATTTTTATTCATATAATGAATTTAGACAGCCATTAAATATGAAATTAAACCAAAACAATATTGCTGTACAATATTCAACAGTGTGTTGATACATTGGCACCACGATATTTTCAATTTTTTTCTAAAAATGTAATTTTGAGTCTTATTTTTTGAAAAACCACTAATACACATTATTACATTGAGTAGCTTGTAATCTATGTAGAACTTAGTTTTGTTTCTTTTTGAATATTAAGAAATTCAATTAAATAACAAGGAAATGGCTAAAAGTCAAAATCGCTTTCCTTTTACGATAACAACTTTATAAAATTGTTCAAAGAAAGATTTCTACGATTTTTAGCATTACTTTATAAAAACTATTTATTTGTTAGTTTACAGTTTTGTTCAATCACTTTAATTATTTTGTAGGTCTTAAAGGTTTTTTAAAAGTTAAGTTGTTATAACAACACAGCGCCATCTTGTGATGGCGGCGACTGTAAGTTAATTTTGTGAAGTTTTAAAATAAGTGCATAAAGAATCGCTTAGCCCATTTCGGATTTATGAAGAATTAATGTGTAAGTAGACTCCATGTTAATTATAAGAATTGTTTGTAGAACTTATTTTTATTGCTATTATCTATAATTCAAAAACCAATGCATTAAAAGTAATGAAACCAAGTATGCCTTTTGCCGTTCACATTTAAAATACATATTCCAAACTAGACGTATATTTGATTTAACAAAGCGAATGCACTTAACAAGAGGAGATATTTTGCTTATTACCTTAATTTTACATCGTTTATTAATTTTCTATCCCACTTCTGATTGTTTAGGAACATTTCTTATTAACATCTATGCATCTGTTCATTCAAACATCAAAACAGCAAGCAAACAGCACTGGACACAAACATTGCAGATTATGTAGATTAACTTCAATCATAGAAAAGCTAAAGAAACATACAAATGTAAGGAAATGTTGACGACTTGCTGAGGGTCTATCACTATTTATAACAGTTGCGAGAACGTATTCGTAACTACATCGATTTTGTATGAGATTTGTTGGTGTACTTTACCTCCGGTAGGGGCGCTGCACAAATCTGATACAAATTTTGTCGATGGCGTAATGAAAAGTTCTCACGGAATATTCGAAATAACCGTCAGTACTTTATCAAATAAATCGCATTGTATTACCGTAGGTCCGATCGTGTAGAAAAAAGTCACCTTTGTTATCGACCGGTATTTTATGTCGTTATATACTCGAGTGAGTGTAAACAAAATCATTTCTAATCACTAAAAGACTATTGTTATACCTATATCGAAAATAACTAGGTATAAAATGTTTTATTGCGTTTTTTTATTTATACACAAGTTACGTATTAAATAGGCATTAAGTCCCAATTTACTGATTGAAAATTTGCAACTAGTAATTTTTTTAGCAGTCGAATGAAACATATTTTTTTGTCACTTGTTGTAAATTATCCTAATACAATTAAGTAAATAAAAAAATAAAAAAGGTTAATATAAAAAATTTACTATTAGGTAATAAAAAATCTATAAATCGTCCGCGACCTACACAATCCTAACTATATTAATACAATCTAAAAAATATTACAATTTATTGATAACGTTTTATTTTTGACGAGCTGTCGCCTGCAAACTTCGTTACCGCAAATTTGGACCACCCGTTACACCATTTTGACAGCGCGGAATTTTAAAAAAAGTAGCCTATAATATGCCTATCTATGTCATCTACTCTCCATTGAAAGTCCCGTCGAAATCGGCCCAGCGGTTTCGGAGATTAGCAGTATATCCTAATTTAAAAAACATAAATACTAGTAACGGATCAAACCTCAAACGGATATTAATTTTCGCAAGGCAAGTACAAAAGAAATATAATAATTATATACATAGGAAAAACCTTTAAAATAGAATGAAAAGCAAAAATCTGTTTAACTATTGAATTTATTTTGTTATAATACATGCGGAATTAGAGAGAACAGTATGCAGGTTGCATTTTAGACCCACATTACATGTGATGGAAAACATAATAAGAAAATTTTCATAAAACGGCAAAGCGGGTAATTTTATAATTTGGCGCGCATTTATTGCGTTGAAACAGGGCTGCGATGCGGGCGCGGACGTCGCTTATCACAAACATATAGAATATATAACTCAGTATGTTACACGATAACTGATTTTTACTGCTCTAAATACTTATGTAACAACAGAACGTAACGCGCCCCGACGCAACTAAATCACGAACTATGTGAGTTCGTTATCTCCGCGTTTCGTGTGCATTTTCGACATATTTCATTTATTTTGTTGCGCTCAAGTATGCTTAAGTAATCCATATTTAAAGTAACAATTTCAGTTTGTAAACATTTACGAAATGTTGTTACTTTTCAAAGAAATGAAATGACTATCTAACAGAACTAGCTGTAAGTTTTATTTTTTTAACACGTATGTGTTTAAATTATTTGTTAAATCAACTTTATAGCGCTAATTTTAGGGTTGATTTTTATTTATGCTTTATATTCTGATCTACATTTTATATTACATTTCGTTATAAATGTCTTAAATTAATTAAAACACATCGGCATTACAAAGTCAAAGCGTTATATTACATTGGTGCTGTTTTGCGATAGAAAAAAACATATTCTATCTACCTTAGCTATTATTTCATTTCCGCTGATGTCTCTGTATAGGTTTTAAGTTGTATAATTTGATACCATTACTTACGTCAATACGTGAATATGATATTTTTAATAAACAGGTATATAGACACCTCAAGTGTATGCATTTTTAAATAAATAGATAACTTCTTTAAATCGTATGAAAGTTAACATACATATCCGAACTACGAAAACAACATTCTTTATCGCGAAATATTTTTGGCTGTACTATTTCCTTGAGTTTAGTATATTTGTTCGGCACAGGTGCATTTGTATCACTTGCTCAAACAGCAGTTAACACCTTTACTATTGTAATTACTGAATGTGTAGCGCGAACGTTGGTTCCGTACAATATAAATAATGCCTAAAGCACGTGGTGCGTTTACACAATTGCGATATACTTCATACAAACACGTGACTAGGTTATACATAATATGAGAAATGAGTACTTAATAAATATATGTTACCTACCTAAGTCGTCCATTTTTCCTGTCCTGATCCCTTAGTACTTTGTCTACCTACACTAGGCGCTATGGTTGCTCGCCCCACTTTGCCTCACCCTAACGCCTAATCATTTAAATTACTTATAATCATATGAATATTATAAATGCGAAAGTTACGATGGATGGATGGATGTTTGTTAGCGTTTGTAGCCTAAGCGGCTGAAGGGATCTCCATGAAATTTGGCACAGGTTTAGAGCATAGTCTGGAAGAACACATAGGATACTTTTTATCCCGGGAATAGTTACGCTTCCCGTGGCATTCATTATTTTAGTTTTTTAATGTTTACTCGATCATTCTGCAACGGATCAACATATCTTATTGAAATTTGGCACAGATATAAAACAAAATCTGGAGTACACATGGGATAAGGTTCATCCCCGAGAAATGTCCGGTTCCCGAGGGATACGTAGCTTTTTTATTTATATAGTTCGTATGTTTTGTAATACGCGCGGACGAAGTCGTGGGCAATGTCAAAATAAATGTGAATCCAATGTACTCAAGTTAATAATCATTATATTTTTTCCAGTATTACTACAGTCAATTCGGAGCTCATTCATTATGTGTGCGTCCACTTCACCTGGAATAGAAACCTCATCAACATTCTGTACAACTGCTAGTTAAGTAAAGTAAGTGTAAATTTAAATCATATTATACTAAATAATGAAGTAGTCATTGCCAAGGACACGTAAGTTTATAAATTAGAATACTTATCAGGGATTAATATGAAAAAGCCTATGGTACATTTTAACCAAATATGTTCGTTTACACACTTACGCCTATAACCACATCTACATATACTAGTATTATAAAAAGGAAACATGTATATTTTTGTATGTAATCAAAAACTACTGGGTCGATTTCAAAAATTCTCTCACTATTAAAAAGCTACGTTATCAGTTATATTTTTTAAATTCACGCGGGCGAAGTCGCGAGCTACAGCTAGTGAAAAAATATAATTGCATCTCTGTCATTCTCTTTGAATAAAAAAGATATAAGTTACGGGAGTGAAAACGCACGGTTCGATGTGCGATCGTCTTTTATTGCCCTTATTTTATAAACGCTAAAACCATCTTAATGGTCAAATATACGATCTTATCTAAATTAGGATCTGCATTTATTAACGTTTATAAAAACAGGAAAATTATATGCAACTTGATAGCAGCTAATTTTGTATTTCGCGGTAGTGATGAAAAAAAGAGAAATACGCGTTTTATATTATTTATACCAAAGTAATATAATTAAGAAACTTGTACATTTAGTTGTTTTAATTCTTGAAACTTGAAATTCCTGTTTATGAAAATCAATGGGTCCTGAAAATATAACCAGACAAGGGTTTAAGGCAAGGTTTTTAAGTACACTATGTTTTATGCCACTTTCTACGACCATGAAGGTTTTACGTATTCCTTCACAGTACCAACCTCTAGCAGCGTCTGCCTCCCCAAGGTAGATATAGGGATATCTATATTTACCCTGTCAAATAGGGATTTGACCATGCATAAAAACCAAAAAAGAATAGGTCGTGAAGTTTATAAAAAACACACAATACAGCTTATCTAATAAATTAAATTTACTTAAATGAGTATGTTAATTTTAAATATATCTAAAAATAATGCTAATTTAATGGCAATTGAATTGTTTAATGGATTGCAATAATAAATGTTAAAGTTTCTTCCTATATTGAAACAAAAACTAATCATTTTTTTTAATTTCATTTATTTATACAAACACACAATATTACAATACAAATATAATTTTACAAATACATTTCATACATTTTTTTTTCACTTTTAATTTTAAATTCGGTATTTTGTTCAATTATATGTCCTTGGCTCCTTTACTAGGTGTTGTTTTATTATATCAAAAGGGTAATATTAATGTTTGAATATTACCAATGCTCAAAATTGCAATTAGGATGGTATTTTAGAGTTATTAAAGCAATGGATTGTTAGGTAGATCAGATTTTTTTAATTATCCATTAGCACTTGATAATACGATAACAACAGAGTATGTAAATGTCTGAGATCAACTTAAGATATGTTGAAATGTTGACTTGTTTATAAAACCTAGATTGCTTCTTGTAAATATAATTGTCATTTGCATCTTTGTTGCTCTGTCAGTAATAAAACCACAAAACAAATTTATATGAACTAGATTGGAGGACTAGTACTGTGGAATACTAACTAAAATTAGTTACTTTACTTAGGGAATAAATGTTCAGATTAAGGATCGAAACTTACAATAGGAAAAAGGTTAAACAAACAAAAAAATATAAACATAATTTATGGTTAAATCTGTGACGTATGGTTTTCCTTTATTTATTTTCGTACAATTATTTCTCAGACAATCTAATTTCAAAGGTAACATTCAGCCAACAATCTTACACCGATATCGGACACACGAAATAATTAAGAGAAGCCTTCAACTAAATAAACTGTTCAAAGGGCATACGGTGTAATGAAAGAATGCCTACGATTGAACAGTCGCGCACACAATGTACACATACAGAATCTTATCTATGTAATATAAGTTTTACTTATCCTCGAGAATGTAGCATTGCATGCGTGTATAACCACTATGATTACCATACGAATGGATTTCAACAGGACTGTACGTTACAATGTTGCGTAGAAACGGTTATAACATTTTTTTTTAAATATTTAAGTGCTAATGAACTTGTTCGTACTAAGAACTGATGTTTGAAATCACAAGTTTATAGATAAAATTGAGAATATATAAAATTAAACGTAATATAAATATGCTAAAACCAGTACTGAAGAGACAAACGAAATGGTTCCTATCTCGTATCTCTGAAATAATTATTTGCTTATACTTAATATTATCTTTGATATTTAGTGCAACTAATAAAGAATATTTCAGATAAAATTTATCAATATAACAATAATAACGATATAATTAAAAAGATATTGATAAACATAATTATCATTATAACGAGTTATACGATGTTTACCTAACAGTTCCATACAACATTGAACTGTCATATCAAAATACAATTCCCGAAATTATCCCAGCTTTTCTTAAAATCATGCCCCATCTATTCACACTCCCTTTTGAGGACGGTAATTTGAAAAGGGCAGGCGTCGATCACCTCGAGACTCGACCTCTCTTACTGCCGGGTTGCTCGAGCACGTGAACGGATTAACATTAACAACGAAAACAAAGGCCAAGTGCGACTCTCGAATAAGGCATTTCAGGAAGCGATCCAGCAAGCGGTTCTTATACTTTCTAACGTGGTTAACGTGTCTAAACAAGGGCAGAGATCCGATGCCGAACTAATTGTCGCTACCGCTCTAAGATAGAATATACGCTCAGTTCCAGCGAGCTTTAAAAATATTGTACTTGACAAAACTACTTTTGAATTACACGCTTTTACTAATGCATTGGTATTTATATGTTTTGATTTTTTTTGTAGTTTTATTTAAAGCTAATTGCAAAGTTCCTCAAAATTAATTTTGGAACTGCTATTGTTTTTGTATTAAATAATTCGTTAAAATAAGCAACGATTCTCTTTAAAGATGTTTTATTCTTACACTACTCTCAATTTGCAATAAATAGATTCTAGAAGTTTAAAATTAGTTTCACAAACTAAATGTAAGCATTAAAATGAGTTAAAGGAATTTTCAGAGTGTTTTTGTGTTCATCATAATAGTTTCGCATGTCTGAGCAGACCTTTTAAACCGCAAAGATAATAAATATACCTAATTTTATTCAATAACCTCTCTTATCACTGTTGGTATTATTTCCTCTTCGTTATTTAAAATTTGTAAGATAACATAAAACTGGGTCGTGTGTGTAACTAAAATGTTTGTTTTTCTGAACTTATCTTTGTGGTCGTTAGGAGATTATTTTTATACGAATATACATAAAATGATTTATCTTAAAGGACAGGCAAATAGCAATGAACTGTGTAATAAGTATACACTTAACGTATACTAGATATGTTTAAAATCGATAGTTCCAACGTAAACTGACGTATGTTAGAAACCAAATTTTTAACATAACAAAACTTAGATTAAATACACTTTATTCTCATATTTATATACAGTAGGCAACCAAATGTACAGCTCTTCTTTCTCAAGTAACTTTTAAATTTACACAAAAATGAGTATTTATCAAGTTATTTAAAAAAAACTTTAAATAAGGCGTAAATCGCAAAATTGTGGTTTACCACAATCTACGTAAGAGCCGTCGAAATATTGACAGTATGACACGAAGTACCAGTTGTGGGTTGGTCTCTCTTATAGAATCCGGTTTTAAAGTCAAACTATTTAAATGCAAATTAAGTTATCGTTAAATATTAAAAATACAAATTAAAAACACTATTATGACGGCCCAGCTTCAAGTTATTTGTTCATAACATATTGCTTTCAGTAAACGTAATAAAATTATGGATTCATACAAAACAAGCAATGGATGCTAAAATTATTCATTGCTTGCATTGCACTTGTAAGGAGAGTAAAAGCTACAATAATAAATTAATTGAAGTCGCGACATCCAGTCTAACAGTTAATTGTCCTCATCCTCCGGACAGCAGTGAATAACGCACGTAATTATTAAACGGAAGAAGTGACCAATTTGTAGATTTTGTAATTTTATAACAAAAGCTTCCCACGGTATCTTAAACTTTTGAGTAAATTTTTTTTTTAATTTATTTCAACGAAAACATTTTACATAATTGTGTTAACACAGCTTGGTGGTTTAACAGTGGTAGAGCCCGCTTTAACATCTTCGCACGAATGGGTCGGCTCGCCCGGTGTAATACCACGACCATACCATACCATAGAAGACAGGCGTGAAGTGGAAGCAATTCCGCGTGTCGTCTGATGAGTGTGGTGCCGGAGGCCCAATTTTTAGTCCCTTTCCCGTCTCACCCTTTTCTTATAAGAGAAGGATTGGATGGAATCCACTTTGGATTTGACGGTGGAGGAGACGCATAGGAAGGGGAAATATCCTCTTTATGTGCGTCTCCTCCTCCATTGATTTAGGGTAGGCAACGCATTTGCAATTGCGGATGTCTATGGGCAGCGGTCGCTTCGCCATTTTGGCGGATTTAGGTGGCCACTTGCTCGTTTGCCACCTTTTTGTATAAAAAAAAAAAAATTAAACATACAATGTTTATATTTGCACTGCACAGTTCACATTTATATTAAAAGTTAGTTATATGTTACAATATAAAGTTTAAATAATGGTTTAAAAAATTAAGTAACAATGCAATATACTAGGTATAATATTAACATTAAAAGTTCATGAGTTACCCACCGACAAAGTAGCCCTTTAACGGTGAGAGAACCTTTGAAATCGGCCCTTTTTGAATTCGAATTGAAATGCGTGCGCACACCTAACACTAAACTATCGCAGGACAGTTTTCACACTTTGATACCTATAACCTTATATGGAGGTGTGCACACTACTCGATTTTTAGTTATGAAACTAAACAGTTGAATGGGCTGCGAAACAATCGACGATCGACAGTCGCACAACAGTTTTGCTATAATTTAGTCAAAGGTGTGCGCTCTAAATGTATGTTGTCCAAGTCATCTAAATTTAGAGTTAAGGCTTCTTTCGTTTGATCAAGCGATATGTATTCTGTGAGTCTATCATGAATATTTGTGTGACAGTTGTGAGAATGTATTTGTAACGTCATCGACAAAACTTGTATGGGATTTATGTTGTACTTTACGCCTGGTAGGGTCGCTGCACAAGTCTAATACATGTCGATGACGTTACGAAAACCCTCGAATATTCGGGATAAGTCCTTTCATAGTACTGTGTAGTTCTCTATTCTAGTAAACTCGTTGCAGGAATGAATCATTAGTGGACAACTTAACTTACATGTACACAATCAGTTATAACATGCGAGCTATTCTTGGACTTATCAATGTAGCTAATTCATTATGTCATGAATACACTTGTGTGGTACAACGATGCCGATAAGTGTACAGTCAGCTGCATAAATATGTATGCATTTACAAAGCTTCAGACCTTACGCCTTCGATTTCAAAAATATGTGTTTCAAAACCGTATATAACCGTATACTTTCGACCACTAACTCATGCTATTACGTGCATACGTATTTTTGGAACAGGAGTTTCCAATGTTTTTTGAATGTATGCAACTTTATGAAGCTGACTGTACCTTTTAAGTAAAGAGCAAACAAAAGTAACCATGATTCCGTGATAAGGATAAAGGACAAACGGTCATTCCGATAAATAACCCACGGTTATTCTTTAACCTTGACATTGAGAAGAGATAAGTTTTCTAGTCAAGGTCTCTGAAATTAGGCAAAAGGCAATTTTTTCTGTCATTACAATATAAAAAAAAACTTCTCTGCAACTTTAGTTGCACATATGCAATTACAATCTGTGATCAATTGCTTTGTTACAGACTATATAAATCAATATTGCTTTTATATGCTTTATTTCTATGGGTGAAAATATAATTTTGATTTTATTGCCTGCGATTAAATAAAATAGACTGTAACAAACGATCTTGATTCATAAACACGTTGAATATCTTATTTCCTACCATAGTTTTTTAACACATTCTTGATGAATAATGTTTCAACAATTAAGGAGGTAAAAACTACCAGAATTATTGCACTTCTTAATAAGTAACATTTTAAAATATTTTATCTAAAATAAAGTAAACGTTATTTAAACCATCACGTTTCTGTTTTTATCACACAATCATGAGCGGCCGTTTTTTAGGTTATCAAGTTCAAGAGAACGTAATTTATTAATATTACGGTTTCGTTTATTCATATATCATACGATAACAGCTTCTACTCAATAAGTTAATCTTTTGTTATCATATTTGTTTATTTTTAAAAACATATAGAATGCTGGTTAGCTAAGTTGTTAGTTGAAGCATCTCTGATATCGAATTGGATAGATGATCAAATATAATTTGTGGATCGACTAGTTAAAAAAAATCTAAAATTAAAATTGTTTATAGAATTTGTGTGATTCTAATCATACTTCATACTAATATTAAAAATGCGAAAGTTTAGATGGATGGATGGACTGTTAGTTTATAGAATGGCTGAACAGATTTCGATGAAATTTGTTATAGATGTACAGGATAGTCTGGAAGAACGCATAGGCTTACTTTTGTTTTTGTTTAATACCGCGCGGATATAGTCGCGGGCGAAAGCTTGTATTTCATGGAGGAAATATATTTCTGACTTGTGTCATATTGTTTCAAGCTTAAACACATCTAGCCTATGTTTGTAATTGTCATAAATAAAAATAATTTTATCCAAAAAATAAAGTATTCATTGATAAGGAATTCAGTAATGCGGAAGCGTTCTTGTTTTATTTAAAGTAACAGATAGCAACCGAAGATTTGTAACAGCGGTTTTTTCCATTGCAATACTAGAAACGCTTTACGCTGTTTCTTTGTAAGGCAACATGATATGTATGAGAATTATGGAGTTTACTGTACTCTTGTTTCCGAGAAAAAACAACACTATTAATGCACGTGCAGAAATAGAATTTCCTTGTCTTTTGATACAATTTTTAAAAACACAATTGTTACATAATTTAGAAACTAATACAAGGTAGACATTTTAGAAATAAAGAAAATAGTTATTGACCCCTTGTGAATATTGTCACGGAAGACATCATCATCACCCTAACATTATTAAACTATTCTCTTTAGCCTTCAAAAGAGCTATTCTTAAACATTCTGTGAAGAATTTTGTTTTGCTTGTACACATATAAACTTTTGGATAGCAATAAAATCATAATAAATATCTATGAACAGTTTTCATCTAGAAGTTTGTCTTTACATCAAGCTATTAAAACTCTTGGTTGTATTTCGGACTTGTACTATCATAGAACATTTTAATAACACCAAAAATTCCAGCCGCTTACTTGACAATCCCATAAGAGTAATATAATCGTGGTGCCTTTTGTAGACTCAAAATTATTTAGCTTTGTTCGACAGCCATTACTAATCGTAATCGACGTAGAACCAAATATGTAAAGAAGTCTCGCAAACAAAAGTTTCTAAATAATTACGCGAATGCCTTTTAAAAGAATTGCATATTTCGCGGCGTTCATTGTTACACGGTTTTATTTTCAGTTTGTTACGACACGAGGACGGATTATGATGCGACACACTTATTCATTGCCTTTGTAAGGCGTTTTGAATGTTTATTATACGTATTTACTTTCATTTTTTCTTTCATCAGTTGAGAGATCATATGCTTCTTTATTATAAATTATTTTAATTTTGTAACAGATTGTGCATTTCTATTTTGCTCTCAGTTGTCGTTGGCTGTTTGAGTGATGTTAAAATTGTATCGATCGTTTCCTATCCTTAAACGTGTATTGAAACCGAAGACTCCTTTGGAGTCAGAGGCGGTGCCAGGTCGGCTAATAGTTCCAATAACGCGGATCGGTCGCGACACGAGGAAGTCTGACGGACCGGTTCTGCCCCCCGAGCGGCTAGGCCCCTCGAGCGACTCGGTGTCGCCGTTGCCTCATACATGCCATTTATAATAATACCCTCCTCCTTACAGCTGACAGCCGGCTCTGCCTACGTTCTTGTGACGTAATTATTAAATATCAATTGCAAAATGCAAAAGGATGAGACTTGTAACCAGGAAGTCGTGAGAATTTGTTGAGATGTAACCAAATATAGCTGCAATATGATTATGCGCAATTTATGATGAACAGTATAATTAAGTTTAACATAAAAAATGTGTTCCGGCATATTGCAGTAACAAGAAAATGAAATGTTTGTGATTAACAAAAAATATTTTAGCTACTCATGTTTTTATTGTAATCGAATTGATCATGAGTAAAAAGCTTACAATTATACTGATCATTAAACGAGACGTGCATATGTAAAAACTTTGGGTTTTTACATGTGATTGAATCTTCAACAAGAATAACCGACTAAGCTCAACTTAGACTCGCCACGGTTGATTCCCTTAGAATAATAAGCAAACCAAATAGGAAATGCAAGTTAATATGAAAAACAAAGCTAAAGTTAATCAAATAAAAATGAAATTAATTTAATTCAATTAACAACGAAGGTAAAACGAAAGTTCTTGAAACTTTTCGAAGCTTTACGTCTAACTCATAAGTCGTGAGAAGGGCTAATGGGAGTTGGGAAGACGAAGGCGAATCATAACAGGCAATTTGAATAATGAACATTGTTATTGTGTGAGCGGTTAGATCACGCGACCGCAGTTTCTGAGCTGGTTCGCTTTACGATCGGGGATGCTAGCTGTTGTTGCCATCTTCTGGTTCGTACCAGGACGATCTCTTAAAAATGTCTTAATGATCTCATAAAAATTGAAGACTTCAAAATGTTTAGACCTCTCAGTAATGATGGTGAAGTTTCTTCTTCTCTACCTTAGCATTAGTATTTTTGAAAGGGCTTGCAACACATTTTATGTCTCAAACGTTGTGGATATTTTCACTATATATGTAAATTAATATTCAGTATAAACTGTTCTTTTAATTTAACTAATAATCACTGGTTGTTAGCATCTGACTTTTATTAAACCCAACAACGAAAATTATACAACAGAATATTAGATCCTAAGTTCGTCGCTCGGTTACAAGGTTATTAAGACAAATTGATTTCTCGGTATAGATATGCACACGCGGTGTCCGTGACGTGATAAATAAAAAAAATCATCGTTAGTATGGTGAGTTTTGTGCAGTCGACGGTCGCCGGATGTTTATCAACATTGGCGTTCCCAGTATCCAATGGTGACCCTAGCGTTGGCCCATAAATGTACGCCATAAAACTCTCGCCATTCCGACACACGAAGCGTCTGAGAAAAAAATGAACGCACACTCTTTGTTATCCTGTTGTGGTGAATCAAAGTACTTACTGGTGTAGGATCGCTTTTTTCTATTTTCGTTTAATTCATTCACACAGCAATAGTAAAATCTATTTTCATTCCTATTAATAAACGTAAAGTTGTAACTATTTTTAAATACGACTAGAGTGTGTAAACCTTCATCAAGGAGTTGTTCAACAAAACATTATTATGTTTCTTCACTAGTTAGTCTATTAGACCTTTGCAAGGCAAAAAAGACAGCGCCTATTTGTTGTTTAAGATTTCAACTTAGTTATAAAGTTACGGAATATCGAATAAAATCAAATTCCTATTAACAAATATACAATGCGCAGACCGTATCTCATCAGTTATATAATAATACATCATCGCCAAACCAGTTTTTGTCAAGTCATCCTGAATGCCAAGTTACATAATTTAAAAACAAAAGGGTCACGACAAAAAAAGCCTTAGGCCCGCGTTCGGATGAGAACAAAGCATTTTGCCAAGATATAACCTGGAATAGGTTCGGCTCTTAGACGTCACATAAATCGAATCCTTGAGCGGAAACAATGAACGGCCATTTTTGTTTATGATTTTCGGTTTCGAATTTAGGTAGGCGTTTTGTGGCTTCATTATAAATCTTTATATGTATAATTCTAGCACAATAATACTAACGAAATGCGGTCAGAGTACTCCGAATGAGCACGTTATGGTTTCTATTTTATTTATTAATGGTCTGATTGATTTGGGCATCTGCGTGTATAGCGTCGTACTACGCGTGGGTAGTACCCCAAGATGAACCATCATTATCGTTTTAATTGTGAAAGTTCATATTCAGAATATTAAATGTGAACTTAACGAGAAGACCTACGTCATCTACTACGTCATATGTCTCATGTAATAAAATTGGTTAAAGGCATTATTGCATTTCTTCAAGGAATGGTTTCCTTTACAGTTGCTCCCTAATAGCTAGAATAAAAATGGATATGTTATATTTACCGTTCTTAGGGCACTATAATAGACGATGGTCTTAGGCAAAAAACTTGGAAAACTCGCCTTATATGAATTGAATTAAAATAACTCGACTTTTATATGTTCTAGAGACTAATAAATAATCATATAAAAGGTTTAATTGTATATGCCGCGGCAGAAAACTTGTCTAAAATTAACAAGATCGTGGCTCGTTAGGGACCACGTTTCGCTGAAGTTCATTTATATGTCAACTGGTCCGTAAAAAAATAATATTCCTACGGTTGGTGACGATTGCGTATTCGTCCTAAAACAGCTATAAATATCGTACTTCGTGAATGTCATACCTTGATAATTAAATCTTATATCATCATGTATACGAATTAACTTTATCTTGTTTTTCTCATTTACAAAAAAGTAACAACACGTTTTAAAATACTTATTTATAATCCGTAATTAAATCTGTAGATTGTTAAAAAGGCAAAGTTTTAAAATTAAAAACGTAATATCTTAACTGACTTAAACTAATTTTAATGAAATAGTTACTTGTAGGTTACTTTAAAATTTCCACCAATCGTCTGGGTACTTGATGGCATTTTTTTGTTTCAAATTACCTACTAATTTAATATACAAATGATAAAAAATGTTCAAAACAACTTCCACGCAAAAAGACCGGAAATTAACTACAAGAAGTTTTTTCTTAAAATTTTAATTAGTGTTTTTTAGAATTCCTGTAAATTTGCGCGACTTCTTATGAACTAGAAACCAGTCCATCGTTGTTATGTTTTCGCTTTCGTGCGGCGGAACACGGGATACAACCGAAGCTTATCGTCGGCAACATTAATTAAATTTATCAACTCAAACTAGGTTGTGGTACGATAAGGCAGTTTTTATACTTTATATTTCCGGTTCACTGTAACTTTGGCTCTAATTGTAAACGTAGCACGCTTTGTTCCTGATATATTTTTTACTATAAATAATAATAAGATTACGCAATTGTACAATTATTATTGAAATTTAGGATATGTTTATTAGCTTATTATCCAGGGGTACCATCGCGTAGTAAAGTTTTTATTTTATTACTAGTTTAGTTTTTATATTATCTGTGTTTTACTAATATTTTAAGTTAAGGTACAGTTTTAAGCCCATATGTTTTATGTCCACACTTTATCATGGCCGATAAATTTCTAAAGTTTCTTGTATAAACCAAAATATATTTTTTTTAAATCTTACCAATTTGTTCGTTTACTACTTTCCAGTAGCCAGTTTAACTAAGTTCTATGCGTTGTTAAGATATTTTTTCAAGATATTAGTTGAATAGCGGGGATTCGAACCTTTAACCACAAGATCGGACATTATTGGACTGGATTAAGAGGATGAAATGTTTGCATTCTTACGCTACGCAACGCTAATATTTTCATATTAATACAAAGTATTATAAAGAAGAAAAATTTGATTGCATTGAATAAGCTTCAAAATTACTGCACCTATTTCTTAAATTCTTTCGTTATTAGAAAGTTACTTCATCACTGAGGAACATAAAATATGAAATAAACGAAACATCAACAGAAAAGGTTTGGGTATTGTAGAAAAGGTAAAGACGCATATTCTTCGCCACCCAAGCGAAACTAAAGGGTATCGTTAGTGTTAAAATAATTCAGTATGCAATAATAATCTTTGTACCACAGGATATTTTTAAACAATATGCTTTATAATCACAAAACAGGTTTTCTGTAGGAACTAATGACCTAGACGGATAATGGGTCCGCATTTATACATACATAATGAAGTTTATTTGACGTTCGTAGTATTTAATTGCTAATTTCTGTTTAAAACAATATTTTGCTATTTATACAATGCTTAATTTATGTTTTAATTGATATTTTTTTTTTATAATATACGAGTAAGGTGGCAAACGAGCAAGCGGCCACCTGAATCCACCGAAATGGAAAGCGACCGCTGCCCATAGACATCCGCAATTGCAGATGCGTTGCCTACCCTTAATTGACGGAGGAGGAGACGCACATAAAGAGGACATTTCCCCTTCCTATGCATCTCCTCCACCGTCAAATCCACTTTACCTTCCCATCCTTTCCTCTTAAGAAAAGGGTGGAAAGGGAAAGGGACTAAAATTATTATTGGCGATGTTATAATTGCTAAGTTAATATTATGTTTCGATAACTTTGTAACTTGGTAATATATTGTAAATATATAAATATATTTATAGTAATAGTTTAATGCTTAGATATGACGAAACATATTTGTATAGTTTTCTTAAATGTTTAAATGTTCCTTTTGTTGGTTTCTTCTGAAAGTAAAAATCTTTATTCACTTTATTAGAAAAGTCTAATCGGGTTGATATTTTCTTTATTAATATCATTGACTCATGAGAACAAGTTTTCTATAACTTCTTTTTAATGTCAAAGTTTTTATTTAAAGTACTCGCGTCATTTTAATTTAATTAACATATTGCGAATAATGAATATGGTAGCGACAAATCTTGTTATTTTTTTCAAATCAATTCCCTACAATTTCTAAAATTAATTCATTGATATCTAGTAATAGATTAAGTAATCGAATGGGACTAGATTACAAGAAAGATAATATTAAAAGAATTTAAAGTAAAATAAATCTATGTAGAAGAAGATATCTTTAAAAAGTTCGGCGAGTTTGCACAATATTGCGAATAGTTAGGAACAGTGTAGCTCGAAGGCCGGTAGTCGATAGCTGTTATCTGCTGACCCCGGCCGCTGCAGATAGCGTGCCACTCCACACCCCATTGTGATCAGACTCTCGCTTAAACATGGAAATAGAATTTTGTATGACTCAATACTGATATCAAATTACCACGTCTTCTACTATAGAAGTTATAAATTTTGTGAGATTCAATTACAAAACGTTCGGTAATAACAAGCGAAAACCATTACGCTGTGTGATTCCCACTGATCTGCATAAATAGATAGGCTATTTGGTTGGAAACGACTACTTTTGCTCCATTTCGACGGATAAGAGTCTGTTGATGTTGAAGGCATTTAATTATATCTCTATTATTAGTACGAATCGCTGCTACTTACCGCAATTGTCAGCATCCAAGAGGCGAAAAAACATATAGGTACAAAATACCACGTCCTTTAGCCTGTCTATAGAGGTCAGTTGTACCACAAAATGATTTGCATGCCAGGAAAATGTCACCCGGACTATGCAGTGTGTACGCCGGCACTGGTAGCATCGCACTTCACTTTGATGAAATTTGGTTTGGCAGTCATTTTGATTTGTATAGCATAAGTTAATAAGGGACAACATAATTAGAGGGTTGATGTCAAGAGACGGTTTTTACTCTATAAATGTAAGTCATATTCAGTTTGTAATAAATAAAATCATATAAAATTCTAAAAATACAACCACAAGTTTGCATTCAATTTGATAGCCGCATAAAATATTCAACAGCTAAACAAACGAAGCGCATCGCGGACGAGTGCGCATTTGCATTAGTTGAAAACAATTTATCATAGCAATTTATTTTAGGCATAGACTAAAAATATTGCGGGCCATCGACACTGCAGCTTCGCAACGGACGGGGAGTCCGTAATTAGACGTCAATTGACCCGGGCCCGGGATTGGAGGCGCCATCAGTGGCCACTAGTCACTACACTGTCACGTGCTGGGGAATGGCCTTCAGCTGGTCACAGCAGCATGTCGTGATACTCTGTATTGTGGCTAATGTTTATTGTTGATGAGTATCTCACTTTAGAAAGTATCCTTGTTGAATTAACTCTTTTGGGATTGCTATTAATAAAATGTTGCTAAAATGAAAAAGTTGCTATGAAAAAGTTGGTTTTTGACATTGCTTGAGAACGACCGTTCTTGGTGACCACATCGAGAGAAACCTTTAAGTTTAGAAGTCACGTACAAGAACAGAATCTTATAAAATTAATCTTCGTAGAGGTAGAAAAACGAATACGCTCTAATTGTTTGAGATAAAGATTCTTTTAAGCCAATGTAAATGATCGAATAAGTTAAAAAGGTTTGTCGAAGTATATGAAATATTGCTATTTATTAATGTTTGATTAGACATAAATATCAAGTTATACTCGTCAATGTAAAAGCATGCTGACATTACGGCGCCGGTGTTACGTCGCGTCTATTGAGCTCAGAAAAAAAATGACCTGTTGAATGATGACGAAACTCGCGCACAGATTTTTGTTACGTATGCGGAAATGCGAAATTACTCCCCGTCCTGCCTCTAACAAAATGTAACTCATTAACATGAAATGATACATAGATCGAGGTTTATGTCTCCGATTTTATCTTTTTTGTGGTAATGATGACGTCATACTGTGAAGATTTGTTGGGAAATTGTTGAATATAATTTATGAGTACACAATTTAATTATAATAATAGCTTCATCAGATATGTTAAACTAAATTTATACGTAGTGAGCAACATTTTGGAAAATTTTAACAAGAATTTAACTAAAACGGGTTTAAACGAGTTTTCGACCATTAAAAGCAGTGGGTACAAAATAAGTGCAACTAGGCCAAAACACGTAAACAGACATACATAAATTGAATTCAGAAACGGGACTTACGAAACAATAACTCAAGCTAGCACTACAAAAACAGTAACAAATCGGTATGCTCCAATAAGTGGCTGGTGTTGCCAGTAAAAGTGCCTGGGGACCGGTTATTTATTGTTGCAACATTTACCTAGTACAATGCTTTAAGTGACGTTCATTTATTTGTCTATTTCAATTTTAGGTGTAATTTTGTTAGGCGCGGGTTGTGTGGCGATTTGTTTTCTTAAACTGATAATGTGATTTATTTTAAGATTTTTGTGTACCGTATTTAAAATTTGTAGCGCGTCATATGCGTCTCTTTTCTTGGGTATTTCCTTAAATACAATATTTACTCATTTACAAAATTAAATCAGTGCGACCCAGCTTTCAATACTCCTTCTTCCGCTGTCACTTTTGTCGATTGTAGATTGGTTTACTACCAAATTATGTTAATTATAAATCACGGCTGAACTCAAGTGAAACATTCAGTATAGGCATAGACCACTTTTGGACCCGTCGGGGGTCCTTCCCAGTCACGCCGCCGGTACCAAGTTATGCTTGGTGTGAATAGTCGTTTGTTCTTCCGTCTTGTCTACCATGGCAACAATGTTTAAGAGCAATATACACCGACTGTCAAATGGCACGATGGTTCGACGTCACGGTTGGCCAGCGCGCAACTTCCGTGCGGATACTTCGCGGTCTCTCGTTACGTGCTCACCTGATCCACTATCTCGCTATTTGTCGCTTACAACTTTGTCTCCGAACTGTTCAGGGCTGCTACTACAATTGCTCTTTTTTCATTAATATTTGTGAAGGTTTTCCATAATTTGAATTGTATACGGTTACGGAAATGTTAGTTACAGGTTACTTCTTTGTTCATCTTGATTGTTTAAATACGAAAAACGCCAAGTTTATTTAATAAATGTTTAAAGGCAAGTCATAATAAAACATCGGCTGATGCTTGATTATTTTGCTGTAAGATTCTAAGTATGTTCTTTGTTGTTAAAATGTTATACTTAGATTTATTAAACCATAACACATCTGCTGAAGACAATATCTTTCCGATTTAATTGTATTTAATATTAAATCCAGGAATATTTTGAAAGAGTTGACAACCCTATTGAAACAAAACTTCCCGCTCAGATTTCTCGATAGATAGTACTAGGTAGTCTAGCTTGCTTTTTGCAGTCGAATTTAGCTCTCTATTGCCGCTTACGTATTAAAGTAGGTATTTACTATACGTTTTGTGTAAGCCTTCAATATAAGATTGATTTGTTTTTAATTCGTAAGTACAACGTAACTGTTTTGCTATCAAGTATTACGGAAAATTGGACTTTGATAAATTATCGTATGCGTCACAGTACAAACTATTAAAGACAGTGTTAACTATTTAAGATGATTGTTAATTAACTTGAGAATTTTCCTTGTTGGAAATTTTAGAACAAAATTAATTATAGTTACGTATTATGTATTAGTTTTCTAGTAAGTTCCTAGTTTTTAATTAATTTAGCATCGATTCCAATTTAATATGTAATAATAATTCATTTCGCTATATGGAAAATCCCTGTCAAATTCGAGTAATCAATTACTATTTGAATCCAAATAATTTCCTTTAAAACTAGCATTTCTTTGCTTTCATTCACCTTAGTGCAGACTGATGTATTTAACGGGCTATGTCATACACAAATATTGTTTATTGTATATTTGCACAGCAAACACTGGTAGTCAAACACTAAAACTCGATCATTGTAAGAACATGGCGCCGCGAATGTAGGGTATGACATAAAGCGCACCTTTCACCAGCTCAGCGAGGGAACGGGCGGAAGCTCGGTTATGTCACTGCCGTAGTGGGCCAACCGCTGACCGTAATGCCACACGCCGGCACACTTACCACGACCCACCAAAACAACTCTGACGCAACTAACAACATCTTGCATAACTTATTTGGACTTTTGGATGTTATCATCGCTGTATTATACATGCATATTAGCTATGTTCCGAGCATTGTATTTATGATGATAGATTCAATCGTGACAAGGTTAACTGTCGTAATATGAGACCTGGTTTCGTATAATATCGTATTATATTTGGAAATGTGTTTTGAATATGTTTTATTTGTTTAATGCTGAACATAAACACAGAGTCTCAACTTTATTTTTTTTATGTATCATAAGGTGGCAAACAAGCAAGCGGCCACCTGTATCAGCCAAAATGGCGAAGCGATCGCTGCCCATAGACATTCGCAATAGCGGATGCGTTGCCTACCCTTAATCGACGGAGTCTCTCTACCCTCAAGTCTCCTCCACCGTCAAATCCACGTTCCCTTTCCATCATATTCTTATGACAAAAAAGGTTGGGCAGGAAAAGGGACTAAAGTTGGGCCTCCGGCACCACATTCATCAGATTGAACGCGGAATTGCTCCCACTTCACGCCTGTCTTCTGTCTGGTCGTGGTATTACACCGGGCGAGCCGACCCCTTCGTGCGAAGATGTTAAAGCGGGCTCTACCACTTTTAAAAGTCTTTAAAAAAAAAGTAAACCATCGTTGTATGTCATTTCTTTATTATCAGAATTGTTCATAGCTTTGGATGAAAGGCAGTGTCGTGTTTGACTTTAAAACTCACCAATGAGAATAAAATTGGCTTGAAATTTGTGAACGAGTGTTCAAATTTGCAAGTTAAATAAGTGTACTCGTTGCACGGGAATATGCTTTTGTGGTCAGTTTTACGGATTTGCATACAAATTGGTAGTCTTTTTAAAATTGTGCTGTGGACCGAATATGTACTGGCTAAAATGGACGCTGGTAATAGTCGATATAAATACATAGATATTTTATAATAGCAGATTTAAGGGGTTAATGCTTTTAACTAAATTAAAAAAACCTTTATTGGACCAAAACATTTTTGTACAAAATCGGTGGGACTCTGTCTCTTGAACTAGTGATACCTGTGTTTCAGGGGGCAGAAATATTTAAATGAAATGTTGTTGTTACTCTCTGTCTGTCATTAGGGCTATTCTTATTGGTTCCGGTTAATTCCACGGAGATCCCGGAACACTCTTCTAATGTACTAGAGGCTGGCTATCGAGTTTTAGGGGGTTTTAGTGGGTATAAACCTCACATAACCCTGTCTTCCCCCCAGAAGGAAGGGTATCTTTTTGAAGTTCCCCCCCCCCCCGATACAAAAAAGGGCTATTCTTATTGTGTCCTATCGCTTTGTCGATACAGATTTTATATTTACAGTACTCTTATTAAGAACTATGAAGTTATTATTTAAATTCGCAATCTTAGATTGGAACTGCAATGAGTTAAAAGGTCGAGATAATGTTTCAAATAGAGACGTTCTCTAGGCGGCGCGATGGTGACGTAAGATGACACAGATCTAGCGAATGCATTTGAAAGTGACAGATTCCGATATCCGAACCGACTGCATAACAGATTTTTTTGCAAATAAGTTGCGAATGAACTAAAAATAACCTCGAACTGAAGATTAATTACCGGAAATGTGATTCAGGGTTGGAAGTCAGATATTTGCTAGACAGGAATCATACTAAATCAGACATAAGTGCAAAAGATAGATGTTTGTTTGTTACTCTGTATCTCCAAAACAGTGTAACGGATATTGATAAAATTTTGTACAAATGTAGAGCATATTCTGTTCAAAGACATTGGGTACTTACTAAGTTTTTATTTCTGCACGGACAAAGTCGCAGACAAATCTAGTATGTAATAAAATTTTCACTTTCAATTACATTTATTTTTATCAGTGTTTATTTATATTTGTAAGAAAACTATTAACTTCAAGAACACCTTCAAACTTTTTGTTCAAATTCGAAGTGAATTAGCAATTAAGGGAACGTTGTCCTTTGAGCAAAAAGTGCGTAAAATGACTTTGTTCGGTAGAGCGTAGCAATCGGTCCACTCCAGTGCTCAGGAGATGTGCACAGTCATCGCTTACCCCGACCGCACCTAAAGCCCTTTCTATTATATAAGTACAAAGCAACTGATATTTTTTAAGTAATCGTGTCAGTCTTCTTTACGTGTGTATGAATGGATACAAAGGTAGAGGAAGACCGAAGAAAGTATGGATGGATTGTATGAAAGAGGATATGCTTAAGAACGGAGTGGATGCAGATATGATGGCTGATAGAAATGTATGGAAGAGCACATGCTGTGCCGACCCTCCGTAGGGATAAGGGTAAGTTGATGATGATGATTTTTTACTGTCTCATATAATTTTTTAATACCAGTGTCTAAATTTATCTGTATCCTTGGACTTAAACTTAAGCAATTACTAATACTTATTATGTTTTCAACTACACGCATAAACGTGACTGAAACCACCATATAATTTTGGGCAGAGATGTAAGAAATTGATAACAGTATGATTGAATAGATTCAGACTTAATAGTTCCTCGCTGGAAATATTCGTTCATCATCATCATCAGCCTTTATATCTGCCCACTGCTGGACATAGGCCTTCCTCTTTGCCAATATTTGTTCATTCATTTTAAATTGATTTGAGATCGTTATAAACCCCTCATTCCGAGGTTTCGAACCAGCAAAAAGATTATTTCTGCACTACAAAGTGGATATATATTTTTATTACATTTCAAAATTGAAAACAGGAGTAAACAAATATGAAGTGTATCAAATTACTTTATAATCATTTTTATATCACCTGAAGGTTCTATTATAATATTCTAATAGTATGTGTATTTTAATAAGATTATAAATATTTATAAAGCTTAACGTCATTCAAGATTATAAAAATGTTTACGAGTATGTAAAAAAAAACTTTAAATTATCTGTTTATCTTAATGTAATTCACTATATTAACTAAATCACAATAATATCATAAAATATGCAAATGAAATCCTAAATAAGAGTGTGGACTCAATTTTTTTTAAATAAGGACTTCCTATAATCGAATTTCCTATTAAACCACATATCAGTCTACAAACTTTCATTCACAGTAAATGCATTTATATTAAGTTATAAATTATCATATACAAGATAAAGAGGCATGTAATTAACTTCCTTAATAAGTAAATAAAACAGTACGGAATAAGTATCTAGTATACCTGGAACTTCCTAGTAGTTAACTTGAAAATAAGCATACGCCGAGGTTAGGGCTGTCACTTGCTATATTCTGGGCTTAATAAAGATCACGGACACTTGATTGGATCGACATTTGATCGATTTAAAGAGGAAGAAATATAAATATAATGTTATTTATTAATGTAGCAACAAGACGTTTAAAAACATTTATTGAATATAATATGTAGATATGTGGCTATTAATTTATTTATGAAACATTTAATAAAGGTCGTGAGTTTGCGAATCGAAAATACCATATAAAGATGATTACCTCCCACATTCATTTTACTTCGTATTTGATTGAAGATTTATGATTTTAGTAAATTGTGAATACCTAATGAATGATGTTATTTATTATTTAATTTTTAAATCTACACTTTGACAGCCCTGGGCGAGTGAGAGTGTACCGCGCTGCTGCGCCCGCGCAAGTTAGGTTACGTCACCGCGCACACTCACACACACACTTTCACTGTTAGATAATAACCACGCCACTGCCTTACTTACACACTTACACACACATACACACTCGCTGTAATCATCCCGGCGTTTTGCATTTGACTTTTGCTTGCGACTCGATTCGTGCGGCGCCCGTAACAATTGATGTAAATGTTAGCTTTTATACAAACATTTTATGTAATAATACGTTAATCGCCAGCGGTGTTGTTACTTAAGTGTATGAAAAACGATTAATCGATTAGCAACGCTTGGTTGATGTAAAAACTATCGATTTATAATCGAATTGATACAACAAAAAAAACTTTTTATATTTTTTTTCATACAAGCAAATTTGGAATACTTTTACGATATGGTATTCTTGCAAAATACCTGATTTGTTTGTCAACACTTAACACTAGCTACTTGTTTCTCCTCTGCGTAAAAAGCGAGTTTTGTAAAATATCATCAGCTTTAATATTTCTAATATACGGAGCCATTGACCGTGTCTACAGCAAGGTACGAGCGAGCCGCGGGTTGGCAACAATGAATTTTAAGTTTGGCATATCCGTATGTAGAGACTAACTTGACCTTGGGTTCTTGCTCGTTCACTAACTTAATTCTTTCCGTATCAAGATGATGGTAATGGAATGCTTACAAAGCTCGTTAACAACTATTGTAGAATATAAACTAAGCTAAGTCTTTGTTGGTATCTCACAAATTAGGGATTTATTCAAACTCCATAATGCATTATACATCACGTGTGTTGTTAGAACTATGTAATTTGTATTGACTATTTTAGTTAATGTATGCATCTATTTATATACTGGCTTGTTGGTTGCCAGTCTTAGCTAGGTTGATCACTAAATGATTGTCTAAATTCATACTTTTATGTCAATTGTGTCTTTAATAAGAATAGAAGCAATCAATTTTCGACTTGGATTATTTAAAGTTTGATGGAAACTTTAGAACCGTTTTATAAACCAAAACACATTATAGTTAATAACATAGCTATAATTTCAGATTATAGTTATTACGTATATAATATAAGTTATTGTTTTATGCTAATTTTGTTACACTATGTTTCCACTTTTTGGTTAAACTTGTTCACGCAAAATACGACAAATGATTTTTAAAGAAATTAGTTGCGTCGTTAGGCACAGCTAGGCGCGCCTTTTGCCGTCCATTTAAGATATTTCACGCATTTTTTTTGTTAAAGTTTAAGACTGGTCACGAACGGAGACAAAAACTTTATCTTCGAATTGTAACCTTGATCTTTGTTGTAGAAATAATTACGTCTTTATATAACAATCCTTAGCAATACAAAGAACGTACGCTACAAGGAATGACAAAGCCCTTGTTAAACTATTTTATAAGATTAATTATTTGAGATTAGCAATTTAAATTCAATTATGGTGATTGCGTAGCATTTTTTTATTTTTGGAAATTAAGTAGGTGATGAACTTGACATCCGGCTTTAATACTTTAAATTGCTGAAAACAGTAGAAGTAGGGTAATAAAGTTCACGACTTTCCGACGTGCCTTTCTCATTTTATTACTCTAAGTTTTCTAATATTGTTTTATAGGCTACCTGGTAACACCTCGATTACTATAAAAAACTTATTAAATACGCCCTCGTTATTAATATACTTACTTTAGCACGCGACTCCGTCCGCGTGGAATTAAAAAAATCAAAAGTGAGTAGCCTATGTGTTTTTTCAGACTATCCTCTACGTCTATACCAAATTTCATCGAGATCCGTCCACCCGTTTAGGCTACAAACTCTAACAAACATCCATCCATCTAAGCTTTCACATTTATAATATTAGTATGAAGTATGATAGTATGATTAGTATGATAGCGTGATATAAATAACGAAAATCCTTGTTATATTTAGTTTCAGTAAAGTACTTCTGTACTCTTTTGTTTATTACAAAATATTCTAATATACACACATAGAGGATAATTGGTTTATAAACTCTGTAACCGAGATGGTGGAAAGTGAAAAGAACATTTTAGCGTGCTCCAATTCGCGATCGTGTTGAAATTGCAAATCCTGGACGCGTTATCACTAGCGGACCTAGTAAACGATTGATCGATGTGGCTGATTTAAATACGGCTCATTTAACATAATCAATGTATAAGTTTTCCATTGTATCGACGTAGAAAAAGCGAATAATCCCGTTGAATGTAAAGAATATGTTTGCTAAACGGATTAATATTAAACAGTTCTTGGACAACAATAACAACGAATCAAGGCATCGATGTGGTAAATCTATACTAATATAATAAAGCGTAAACACACACTTTTTTGTGGCGTAAGATGGCAGCAATCACAGCATATTTTTGAATAATTATTTTTTTAATAAAAAGCCCTGCACTTACGTCACGCTTTAGACTATATATTTTCACGCTATTAAACTTAGGGGGTAAATAAATTGGAAGAAAACCTTAAAGTAATGAAAGGGACCATAAAGTACAAGCTGCCAACATCAATGAACCAAGATCGCCATGGTTGTCATTTGTGCATTTGAATTTTGACATTTGCTTTTGAGAATTTGACAAATGCAAACAATAAAATAAAGTTTTTATAATTTCATGGGGATGAAGCCACACGGGAACAGCTAGTAGTTAATGAATATAAATCTATATTTACATACTAACATTGATTCTACATTTATATATGCTTCATTTTTTATGTTTCATAGACGGAGATCGACAGCGGACTGCGTAATCCAGGGTCGTCGCACGATAAAAAAACATTCGGCACTTTATCACCGTACGATACCAACCTGTTAATAAGTCACAAAGTGTACTCCGTAATGACCGTTCACACGATGCACTTATCAACCTTATTGACTGAGCAATGAGTTTGATTATCATTAAACTCCAAATTATACTTTAATGAGATTACGTAGATACAATAATCTGATATCTACGTTATCTGATTAAATTGAAACATTGAAAATAACATTTGAATGGAGATTCGATTGCGTTACGTTTTATGCATGATTTCTTTAAGTATCGCTTTCTCTCGAATTTTTCTTCGTGTACACATACCTCAGTGGTTACACTTATATTTTAATTACTAATATAAGTTTTGAAAGAAAACTTCTTAACTGTTATTTAGGTTATTGAATTGTTTTATGTATTAGAAATACTACTACTAGATTTTTATGGGTAATTTCACGTAATTGTGTTAAATAACAGGGAGAGAACATATTTAAAAGAAGTTTTCTTCAAATTTGGTTAAAATTAAGTAATAAAGAACCCTTTCTCATAAAACTATTCGAATAGCTTAACCTTTAGAATTGCTTTACCTGGCCTGATCTACGACCTGTTTTGTAATAAATCTTGTATTATTAACGGTTTTATTACTTGTGTTTATTTCTAAAAAATGCTAGCAGATGTCGCGACGACCGCAATCTTACGACTGATGCGATGGACAATAAACTTTCTGCATTGTTCATTTAATACGAGACCGAACTTGGTGACCGCAAACTATAACTTTCGATCCGTCGTTTACTGCTCGAATGTATTCAATACCGGCTTGCGAATATTTTTGTAACAAAAAAGAATCAACCCTAGCGACGAAATGCGGGTCGCGTGTCGATCGCGTGTCCCACATATGAGAATTCACACAATAAAAAGCATCAACTGACACTCGAAACACGCAGTTAAATAGCGTGATGAATCTATGAATGTTATTTAACGATGCATTATTAACCTAGGGGTGCTGCAGAAGGTGCGAAAAATGTAATCTCAAAGAGCACGAGATTAACATAATAAAGTAGGTATTTATTACGAGGAGTATACCGGTTGGTATTTCGAAACCGGATTCTATAACTTCAAATTATATCATTAATAATTCGATTTGGTTTGGAAAAAAAACACAATTGGATTTAAATGTGAGATATATGTACTTTGTACTCATGTTGGTTTTAATATTTTTTACGATCATGTCCTTCAGTTAATTAGCTTATCGCAGTCCCATTGGATTATGTTTAGGGACGAGGAAAAAAGGCTTTATTTGCCATTTGCGTAAGCATTGAGAAACAGCATAACGTTACTTTTAATATACCGTAATTACATGTTACTTTAATATACTAAATGCGATGGATGTTTGTTAGAGTTTGCCTAAACAGCTGAATGCATCTAGATGAAATTTGGCATAGATGTAGAGAATAGTCTCGAAAAATACATAGACTTCTTACTTTTGTTTTTTGCAATTCCACGCGGGTAGAGTCGCGGACGAAAGTTAATTTAACATAAAAGTCTTTTAAACAGACTTAGAGTGCGCAGAGGTCTATAGTAAGTCAGAAGTAAGCACTATTATGCATGAAATATATCCTACATATATTAAAACTATAAACGAAGAGTTACTGAACCAGAAAACCCATCGATTGATTCAAAGTTAAAACATAAAGTTCAAACGGGTGTCAATATCGTGATAGCTTGTATCGTAGCAGCACATACAGTTGCGTACAGCGATAAGGAATATAGTTAACCTTTACCAAGGGGTGGTTACCTAACCGATAATCGACGACCGTTGAAATATAGTAACCGTTAGCCTAATGAACTCAGCCCTTGAAAAACGTCAGTCAAATTGATTGTAGAGTACGTTCTTAGCATTGGAATGTAAGGATATTATATTAATATATTTTTTATAAGATTATTTATGTAATTAATATGAACTATAACGTTTGTTGTGGAAAGAACACATATATGAAATACTAATTAAATATGTTAATAAAAACATTGCTTTAGAAGTATAGTGTTATTATTTGCAGTTTTATAAACTTACTAGCGTTCGCCCGCGACCTCGTCCGCTTGGAATAAAAAAACTAAAGTAAGTAGCCTGGTGTTCTTCAGGACTATCCTCTACATCTATGCCAATTTTTATCGAAATTCGTTCAGCCGTTTAGGCTACGTACTCTAACAAATATCCATCCTTCCTTCCATCCATCCATCCATCTAAAGTTTCGCATTTATAATATTAGTGAGATTAGTAAGACTAATCTGAACTGGAAAACTCAAGATCTAGGTTATAAATTTAAGTAACGTTAATAATAATTATTATGATAATAGAAGTGTTAACTAATAAAACTAATGTAATTCAAAATCTCACGTTCTGTTCCCAGGATATCAATCTTCATGTTTTGATTGCACCACTAATGGCAGATTGTTGAAGCTTTTGAAATTTAGCTTCTATAAAAGACAAGTAAAAAACCACTTTATTCACTTGTGTTAGAAGTTATTATTGTTTACGAGGTTATAAGGGGTGATTAAAAATCCGTTGAGCACTCGTGCTCGGGAAGCCCGCATATTTTACCCCACACTGATTACAATATTAGAGGGCGGCTCACCCCTAATAGCTTAGCTACAAGTACTAGCATATTACAAATTTTGTTAACGATCTTTTATGATACCATCATTTTAAAAAATAACAATTTCAATAGTTCTTGTAACTCTAAATTCTATCTATTTAATCCTTAAAATTGTTTTATCTTTTATTCAAAATATTGACTTCAAGAAATTGGATTACTTATTGAATTAAAAACATAATTTATCAAAGTTCTTTGGGCGTTTACAATACAAAATTAAATCCACATCTACACAATACGATTTGTTACTATCATTAGCTACATTTAAGTTTGCGAATTGCGCTCTAGTCTCTAACTTAAACAATTTAATTAACTAACAAAAGAACTGCAGACTAACGAAGAGACTAAGTAGATTAACTATTATAATTTAAAAAAAAAACATAAATCCATGAGAATTTGTGTTAAAACTGCTCAGTCCAGTCAAGTTAATAAAACAACTATAATGTGGGGCAATTAAAAGCGAGCAATTGTTTTAGAATATTAAACGCGCTCGTCGCTTATCTTTGTATCGAAATGGTAATTGTGAGCTAGGGAGCCAACCGTCACCGGGCAAAAACATGCTCGAGCCCGCGCGGGTAGGTAGCGATAATGTGACAATGTTTCTTGATGAAATTATCGGACAATTTTATGTTAAATATTACTCAAAAACAATGCATAAATGTAGGTCGAATTTCATGTAAAATGGGACAAATTGATCGTGGTAGTGTAGTTGACAAAGGCCTTGATACTCCTAACTTGTTTAGGCTCCGAGTCTCTGAAACATTATATGGGAAAACGACTAATAAAGTCTCTTTAACATATATTTTCCATGTACATAAAGTTGTTTCTATTATAAAGAAAATTGTAGTTTCACTATTGAAAAAAATAATATCCTCAATATTTAAATTGTTTTCGTGGACACTCTACTCACCATGAAAATGAACTACCCGCATAAAAGTTATAGTGGTGCGCCAATCTAGTTATGTTTCCCTGCAAGCGGGCTGTTTAATCGGAGGGGCGGCAGTAAGGTAAGCCATCCGTTAATTTGTCTATACATTACACTATTAATAAAAGGAGCGTGAATTTTTAATCTTATTATTGAGTACATATCATACTTCATACTAATATTATAAATGTGAAAGTTTAGATGGTTGGATGAATGGATGGATGTTTGTTGGAGTTTGTAGCTTAAACGACTGAACGGATTTCGATGAAATTTGGTATAGATGAAGAGGATAGTAGAACACATAGGCAATTTACTTTTGTTTTTCTTTTTTAATTTTACGCAGACGGAGTCGTTGGAGAAAGCTAGTTTTACCATAAAGTTATGATATTAAGAGTTATATTCAATGTGTTTACAACACATGTATAAACTAAAAGATAACATGATTGTAATATGAAATCATTATGAAAGAGTAATAAATTAACTTCAGATTCTTAACAACGTACTTATGTGGTTTGGAAGAATGATAACAGACCCATTGCCCTCAAGGCATCAAAATGATAAGTGGTACCCTCTGTTCTAAGATTAGAACAGATAAATAAACGGTATTTCTTAACGTCCGACTTCTAGGAAACAATCTAAAAGTTATATTTGAACACTACACCATTAGTCACCAGTACGGTGGAGTCGTAGGTGGACTTGAATACAATCAAGCTAATAAACAAATCACTAGAAAGCTTGCGTAGTCTTATTAGGATATTGCAATTAATTATTAGATAACGTCGCTAAAATTGTCCGGTTTGAAGGACCAAAAAGGAATAAATCGTGAAAGTACGATAGCTCAGGTGTTGGAGCTAACGGCGTATGAACTAAAGTGTTTAATGACATTTGACAGTCTATTGAATTAAATAATATTAATATATTTTGTGTAAATTTAATATTGCTTTTTAATTTGTACAAACATAACGAACCAACGAGTTTAGCCTACAAATGAGTTGTGCTTACAAAAGTCCCAAGGTTTTTTTGTTATTCAGACAGTACATGGGGCAGAAGTGTTCCAAATTTAGTTAATTTGCGTGCACCTAAACTGAAAGTCACGTTTAAAAACAAAACGCTAGCGAGTCGCGAGTTCGAGCGACCACCGCGGTGCGTTCTCGGAACACACTCGTACTGTATTTAAGCCGTCCCTCTGAGCGAAAATAATCTCCCAGTGCATTACGGGCGCGTTTCCTAGCGTAAACAACGTTACCTTTTTACTTTTTGTTCCTTCAACCTATATGTACTGCAGGCCACGGACCGTCTACCATAATGAAAGGGTTCGATGCCAGTTTGCCAAGAGGCTTGCATCGCATTGACGGACTTCACATGGTAAATTATATTAGGATTATATCGTTACTAGTTTTCTTGGGACTTACCATTCTTATTTTTGTAATAACTTGTTAGTTCTTTGTAATTAAATAATTGATACAAATTTAAATTATGTCTTTTTATAATATAAAAAGGTGTGATGGAAAAAAATGTTTGCTTGTTTGCTCTGGTATCGGTGCGAAGTCAGAGAGGGTCGCTAATATTTGATAATCACATTAAAGGAGTTTTTTAACTTAAATAAAGGGTTTTATGTTATTACAGAGGTAGTTTTACAGTATTGGTCGCGGTGACAAAGTATTCCCAGCTGTGCGTTGTGTATTTATGTTGAGAAGCGATAAGTTCGTCATACATTACATTTACATGAAGCCAATAACTCTCGTTTAACAAATGGATGCGGCAAGGTATATAGTTTTGGTGTTGAAATGATTTGCTTAAGAAATAAAAACAAATGTTGACTTCTAACTATTGGTGAAAGTCGCCTTCTTGTAAACATTAACACCTTTTGTTCATATAAGTTAGTATTTCTTGGAATAATAAAAAGTCCACACAGCTTTTTAAATGTTAACAAAGACGAACAGCTTTCTTAGAACAACACAAATTATGCCGTTTTCAAAAAGTTTATTTTTTGTTTTTATATTGTTAACTACAGACAATACTTTTTGTTTTAAGGTTAATTTCTTTGTTTTTTTTTTTATTTCTAGGTAAAAATAACTTTTTAATTTAAACAACGTTTTTAATAATAAATCTAATAGAAAGTTTCGTTAACGTTGAATAAAAATATTGTTTCTTTTTAGTAGGTTTTTGACATCGTTAATAAAAATGCGAGTATTACTTTTTTAGTTTATTATATTAGAGCAAAAGAACTTCAACGTGTAATTTGATAAGTTACGAAATATAAAAAAGGCAATACGATAGTACTGAGCTTTTAGTGTTTTTGTAAATAGACAGAAATATGAATTTATCGCATCCATAATTCCAACATCTACGTTATACAATGTGTGCAGACGATATCGTACACAATATAAGGGTATACAACTGCGTAAAAAGCATTATAGCATCAACTTGCATATATTGCAACCGCTTTAAAGTCTAAATTCGCGTGCACTTGCTATATCTCGACAGGGGAAAAGGTCGGGGCTATCAATTGATAAGAGTCTGTCCGACGCCGGGTTGACTGAGCCGAAACGACAAACTTATATTTATATGATATTAAAGAAGCTTTGTGGTTATGTATGTGAACTGGTCTCTCTGTTGCACTACACTGTGACCTATATCACCACGTGACTTGATGACTTAGATATAAAACGCATTAGTTATGTCTGCTAACGTCATTAGCTGACGTTCTATCATTGCTAAGATTAAAGTTGAATTATGTTGTAATAGTATTGCCTATATGGTCTACAAGAATGGATAACATCATACTTCATATACTTAATATTATAAATGCGAAAGTTTAGATGGATGGATGGATGGATGTTTGTTAGTGTTTGTAGCCTAAACGGCTGAACAGATTTCAATGAAATTTGGTATAGATGTAGAGGATAGTCTGGAAGAACACTAGGCTACTCACTTTTGTTTTTTTTAATTCCACGCGGACGGAGTCGCGGGCGACAGCTAGTTTAGAATAAAGTAGTGGTTTGTACTTAAAATCGCAAAAAACAATATATCGAACAGACATAATTTGCCATTTTATACTTGAATAGAAAAATGTCATGTGCGCAACAGATTTGGGTCGCATAACAATGAGTGTTCTTTATAACAAACTGTAGACATATTCGGTCCCCAAGCGTCATTAATTTAAGACAGGACAGTTTAAATACCATTCGTATCTTCGTACACTTAATGCCAATAAAATGTACACGCATTAATGTCGACAACTCGGGCCCCTATTTCATGGTGGATTTCATTAACATTTAACAAAACGGTTAATAAATGTTGTTAAGGACTATTTTTACAACAAAGGCTATATATGGATGTGGTCATTTACAACGTACATTTTAAGAGTACCAACATGTTTAATTACTAGGTAAGCAATAACTTTAAATGTATCGTATAACAGCTTCGAGAAAAACGCAAACATACTTAATGTTTACTAATAAAAACTTTACCATAAATTGTATGTTGTTTAAGGGCTATGTGCTGGCTTCCTTCATTTACCAGATACTCCTTTTTTATGTTTTTAAAATCAGCGCTTGACCACGATCCCACCTATAGTTAAGTGGTAATGTGGTCGAAGGATCTTAACTTCTCTTTACCTTTATAAATAGAACCGAAGTTAGTAACCGAAGTGCCTTGCTATCTTCTTTGGTTTAAAGATTGACAACGCATGTCATCTATTTGATGTTAAAACGATGAAAACTAGATAAATATATACTAAGATTATTATATCAATGTATCATTGCTTTTAAATGACCGCAGCGTACAATATTATAAAGTTCTAAACAACGCGTTCACTTTTACTTTCATTACAACCGCTCAGTCCTCACTTCCCACTTATATTGAGAGGGAACGGTGTAGCATCTGTCTCTGTCATGTAAACGGAAAGACAGATGTTGTTGTCTTCGTCTTAAATGTCTTTAAGATCATCTTTACTTGTACCAGTTCTTGTTTGCGCTTAGTCATTCTCGGGTCAGCTATGGCCGTTCTAAATGTCGTGTCGTAGCGATTTCTTAGATTTATCTTTTTCGAAGTTTTTAATACATTAATTGTGAAGAAATACTGCTTTACAAAGTTATACGATTGTGTATTCTGTACTGTAAAAACAATTACTTATCTGTATTATTGTAAGAAATAATTAAATTTAATCAAGCCCGTCCGTGACCTGGTAGGCAGGGGTTACAGATTACCATTTTGCAAACTTCGGAGATCATTCGGGTCTTCCGCATCCGGGAACTAATTTTAAGACTGTAATAAATATACTGGCATTTAAACATTGATTAAACAAGACAAGATGATAAATTATATCTTACATAGCTATTTTGTCTATTAATTTAGTGATTTCGAATCAAGTTTTTTAGTACACGTGTATTTTTTCAAAAATGCGTAGATATCCAATTCTGAACTTTATTTTATAAGATTAAACTAATTACTATTAGTTTAAATTGTATCAAACATAGGTTTAATAGCATTTTATTATATTATAATTTTTCGAGAAATTTTTTAGCAGTTTAAAAAAATACTTTATATGCAAAAGTTTAAATTAAGATGAGACATGATGAAGTCGAATTTTGGATATCGTATTACAAACAGATGTTTAACAGATAACTAGACGATAATTAACATATTCTCATTAACTATACTTATAGAGTATGTAACATTTATCTCTAATTATTTACTTATTCTTTTGCACAATAGTTACAAAACATATACTTAAAAGCTAAGACAAGAATTGCGCAAGAGCGGCCTTATTGCTATAAGCAATATCTTACAGGCAACCCAGCGGGACAGGAGAAGCTAGACAAAACACAAGTTTATTTAATACATTTAATTATCTATTTATATTTAATATATTATTATAAAGAGGAACGATTTTTAATTTTCACGTAAAATTGTATTTTTACGTTCACGTAAAAACTACTGGGCCGATTCCAAAAATGCTTTCACCATTAGAAAGGTAATTTATCTGTGAGTAACATAGGCTATATTGCTAACATTTCTTTTTAATTTCACGCGGGCGTAGTCGCGAGCAGCTAAACTATACTAATTCTAAGAACAATAATGATGAGTAGCAAGTTTATATGGCATCTGTAACAAAGACGGCCGAGGTTAAATGGCAAACGCGATAGTCGACGCATCAAGACCTCTCGTTAATATGTTGCTTAACAGCAGTCATACATTATCATAATTTATGAGATTTTTGATTGTTAAATTTAACTCTATTTTTAATCTATACTTCTATACTATTATAATAAAGCGTAAACACACACTTCTTTGTTGCCTAAGATGTCAGCAATTACAGTATATTTTTGAATAATTCTTTTTTTAATAAAAAGCCCTACACTTACTTCACGCTTTAGGCTTTTTTCACGCCATTAAACTTAGGGGGTAAATATTTTGGATAAAAACCCTAATGTGGGAAAGAGACCATAAGTTGCTGCCAACATCAAGGAAGGAAGGTTGCAATGGTCATCATGTCATGTCATTTTGACATTTGCAATTGATAATTTGGCACATGTAAACAATAAAAATCGCACGGGAACAGCTAGTTTAATTATAAGTCAGTAACTATTCGATTTCGAATAAAGTGGTTTAGTTTTTGTATTAGTTCTTTTCGTTCATATTTGCTGTTTACCTTGAAATGTCATGTATAATATTAATACTATTTTAAAAGATTTGATGACCAATTAGCATTTAATTATAACACTTAAATTAAAGTTTTGCTAGACCGTAAGTATCACAGGTCTTAGTACACAGTTAAATATAGAGATTGAGTTAATAATCGAACATAAAAACTGCTTTTTATCATTCAATCTCAATACTACTCTAACGGATGGATTCTGAAACGAATCTCAAATACTTTGCTTTGAAATCCCGCTTACAATTTGTCGTACGTCAAAATTATAATGTAATTTGGAGTCTCCCTTATACTTCCTTATCATTTAAGACGCTGTTACATATTTAAATATCGTTTTAATATTTGACCGTTCATTAGGAAACACTAACTGTTAAGAAGCTCTATTTTGTTCTTCATCATCACCAGCTCACTATACGTCCCCACCGATTTTGTTCTTAACTAAATATATTTCTTTATTTACGTACCCTACTGATATGTTTTAGACCGAATATTACTAAAGGAAATATTTTTTAATCTCTTTAAATAAGTTTGTCATAGAATTTAAAGTTTTAATTCGTAGAATTATATTAAAGTTTGGTTAAACAGATACGTGCATATTATATACATATATATATGTACATATGTACATATGTATCGATTGCTCGCGCCCGCATGTTTATCAATTCACTGAGCAAATAGCGAGTCTACGCTGATAATACTCGTTATGAAGTTTATTTTGGTAACGCGACTCAATTTACTTAGCGCATATCTACTACAAACTTTATACGTTTCTGGTATCTATATAAATAAAAGGTAAACAGATTTTTTGTTGAAACCTGAACACTGTTTACTTGATACGAGACTGATAGATTGGTTGCCGATTTTTTAAAGTATTGAAAGCATTTTTTAAATTTCATTGATCCTTCTTCCTTTCATCCATGAAATCTAAGCAAGCTTGTGTAATTCAAACCTCTGTTGTGCCTTTGTACAAACGATTTACAGCTGATTTACAGATTCAACTTGATTACTTGTACTTAGGATATAATACTTTAAGCATTATGCTTATTCGGATTGTTCGTATATATCTGTTTTTTTTTTTGTGATTTGTAGTCAATATCATTGTTGAATTATTTTCGTAGTTTCATAAAAAAACTAAAGTCAGTATGGTTATTTGTTAAACAGAATATTTTTAGATTCTTAACCAACAAATAAGTACACAATTGTATAATACAATCTTGTTTTTAAGCATAATAAAGTCATGCTAAGTAGAAGAGAATTTATTATCAAAGTTAGAAGGAAACATTTAATGCGATGTAAGCCAAAGCTCATAATTTAAACGCGAAGGAGAGAACCTAAACGGGGTTAAGGTAAATTTAACAATCACCGATACAACTTCGTTATAAATTTGCATTTAAAGTTATAACTTTGAAATAATTTAATACTGGTTCCAATACAAAAATGATGCAAACAATTTCACAATACGATACATCGACTGACGCAATATTTGATTGTAATATGAGTCATAGTACATTCGTATGTCTTAAAATTGTTATTATAATTAAGGTTAAAAAAGTCAACTATGATATACATACATATTACGAACAAAGTCTAATGCAATCTTTTTCTTTACCACATAATAAATTTGATATATTCAGAAGCTTTGCTGATGAACTCGTGACGTCACATTACTAAACAGACGAGAGCATGACGCGGTCAGTGTTAGTGGGAAGGGAATACATCGGCAAACCTTATGCGCGACTAATATTATTAAATGACTAGCTGTTCCCATGCGACTTCATCCGCATAAAATTATAAAAAAATCATTTTATTGTTTACATTTGTCAAATTATCAATTGCAAATGTCAAAATGACATAACATGATGTCAAACCATGGCAACCTTGATTCCTTGATGTTGGCAGCAACTTATGGTATCTTTCCCACATTAGGGTTTTTATCCAAAACATTTACCCCTAAGTTTAATGGCGTGAAAATATATACCCTAAAGCGTGGCGTAAGTGTAGGACTTTTCGTTAAAAAATAATTATTCAAAAATATGCTGTAATTTCTGACATCTTAGGCAACAAAGAAGTGTGTGTTTACGCTTTATTATATTAGTATAGATATAGAAAACGCGTTAAATGTATCGGAAATTATTTGGAATATAATTGTCATCAACTTTTACATTGACATTTAACAAAGCTTGTACGTGCACTTTCGGTTTTTTAATAAAATAAAGATTGCATTTCCTTGTTACGTAGCTCAAGTTTATATAAGTATTTCTATTAATAACTGTATTAACGCGTAACAAGTTTTAATGAAAAAACTTGTTCATATACACAAAATTATCTGTTGACAATAATATCAGCAATCAGTCTTACATTAAAAAAAAATATAAATCCACAATAACGGAAATAAAATCCTTTCACTAGGAAATAAGTAACATTACAACGAGGTCAAAAATGTTTATTACATCAAATTAATTTTCAATATGTCCTCGACACAGATTAAAATATGTTCGAAATGCGATCGTTTAGCGTGCTGCATTTATTCCACATTCTGTATGGCAAGGACATAGTCTGTGGACAGTTGCACCCAGGGCTAGAATTAGTGCCACGATGAATATTCATATAAATATTCTGTATATTATATCTTAACGTCGATATTTACACTAAAAATAGATGGAATATCTGATTAGCTAGTATTTAAAAAGAGTTTTACGATGGCGCTCAGACAATAAATAAAACGTATAGGACAGGAATGACTTGTGACTTCTGTTTATTTTAAACTGATATCCTAAAATTAATTATATTCATATGACAGATATTGATAATATAAATAAAAAAATGAATATATAATGAATTTCAAAAACATAAAATATTTCCATTAGCCTTCACCTTTTGTTGGCGGATGGTATTTTAAAACAACTATATATAAGATTTTAATTATATTATATTATATTAAATCAAATATAATAACCTGTGTATCAAACGTGGTAACACTGAATATGAAATTCATTTGACGGTTACAAATGGCGGTTTGTGTATTCACAGTCGACGCAATCCTAGCTCTGTTCTAAATTTCAAATCGGCAACAGCCGTGCTACATTAATTTCGTTATAATCATTGTGATTGTTGCGAAATTGTAACCAAGCAACTTAAAATCATGTATAGATTTAATACGGATTGTTTTGAATTAAGATTTATACTATAGTTTAATGGCTATATTCACAAGCAAACCTTTAAATTTAGGAGTCCCTTGGGCAGTATTTAGGAACCAGTGGTTTAACAGTGGTAGAGCCCGCTTTAACATCTTCGCACGATTGGGCCGGCTCGCTCGGTGTAATACCACGACCACACAGAAAACAGGCGTGAAGTGGAAGCAATTCCGCGTATCGTCTGATGAGTGTGGTGTCGGACGCCTAATTTTAGTCACTTTCCCTTTCCACCCTTTTCTTAAGAGGAAAGGATGGGAAGGAAAAGTGGATTTGACGGTGGAGGAGACGCATAGGAAGGGAATATGTCCTCTTTATGTGCGTCTTCTCCTCCGTCTATTAAGGGTAGGCAACGCATCTGCAATTGCAGATGTTTATGGGCAGCGGTAGCTTTCCATTTCGGTGGATTTAGGTGGCCGCTTGCTCGTTTACCACCTAATGTTATAAAAAAAAAAAAAAAAAAAAAAAAAAAAAAAAAAAAAAAAAAAAAAAAAAAAAAAAAAAAAAAAAAAAAAAAAAAAAAAAAAAAAAAAAAAAAAAAAAAAAAAAAAAAAAAAAAAAAAAAAAAAAAAAAAAAAAAAAAAAAAAAAAAAAAAAAAAAAAAAAAAAAAAAAAAAAAAAAAAAAAAAAAAAAAAAAAAAAAAAAAAAAAAAAAAAAAAAAAAAAAAAAAAAAAAAAAAAAAAAAAAAAAAAAAAAAAAAAAAATAATGAGCCTAGGTGACACCTAAGCGTTAGTCTAAAAGAAACAGTAGAGGTTTTTTTTTAATAATATAAGATGGTAAACGAGCAAGCGGACACCTAAATCCACCGAAATGGAAAGCGACCGCTGCCCATAAACATCCGCAATTGCAGATGCGTTGCCTACCCTTAATAGACGGAGGAGAAGATGCACATAAAGAGGACTTATTCCCTTCCTATGCGTCTCCTCCACAGTCAAATCCATACTTTCCTATTTAGAAAAGGGTGGAAAGGGAAAGGGACTAAAATTAGGCCTTCGGCACCACACTCATCAGAGGAAACGCAAAATTGCTTGCACTTCACGCCTGTTTTCTGTGTGGTCGTGGTATTACACCGGGCGAGCCGGCCCATTCGTGCGAAGATGTTAAAGCGGGCTCTACCACTGTTAAAATTAAAATTACTACTACTACACTATTTAAATGCAGTTTATGAAGTAAAAAATAACGTTATTTTTAAAAAGCTTTACAATTTTAATTTGGTTTAAAAAAAGTTTACTTAGTTTGGTTATTATAACTTCGTGCTCGTCATTTCGTTCAGCTGGCGTGTTTACATTAAAAAAGCTATAATTTTATCCCATTGGTTGTAATTATTTCAAGAGCTATTTGTTCGATGCATAATTTATTCTAATGATATCATTGTATCTGTTTGATTGAAATAAAAAATTAATGTTTCCTCTTGACTCGAGTTATTGCGAATTAATTGTTGAATTAAGAAAGTTTAAATGAAGCGAAGAAAATGTAATTATAGCGGTATTGAATATTAAAAAGTTTTATATTCAAGAAAGTCTAAATACTTAGATGAAGAGTGAAACTAATGCTTCTTTTCGCATGTTCCATTGTTTATTCTTTACCTTAATAAAACTTAATGCTGATGTGTCCTTTTCCCCCGATAACTCATGGTCAAATTAGTATTCTAAAAGCGTTGGATAGGTGACCGCTCGTAGAAATTATTACTTGTTCTCACGATTTATGAGAATCAGATATATTACCTATCACATTTAGGGTTTGAATTGTGAAAAAACTAACACAGTTTATTAACACAATCAGTTTCATCGTTTCGTTAAAATGAATTTGATATGTTTGTCTATACTAGGCTTTGATTACAATATCGCATTTTATGCAAATCTTATATCGATACCGAAATTATCGATTAACCTTAAAACCGTAATGATTCTTACTCAATTCCCAATTTACATTTCAAGGATAATAGTAGAAAATTAATCTATTGTATTCCAAAAGGTCAAAAATAATTCGTATTTCTGTCATCATTGCTAAACAAACACTTTGTTAGCGTTTCTGTAACCTGTAATAGCTGTTGCTTCAACCTTGCTCAAGCTCGTGTCATTGAAAAAAATCTTTAGCAAATTATTTCATCCGAAAATCGTACGCTAACATGTACATGCATTAAAAAAGCAACACAAGACCCATGTTCGCGGAAATACGTAGTAACTAGCAGCAAAGAATTGGAGGTAAATAATTATTAAAGACATAAATACGGATGGCAGTGAACAAGAATGGGTTCGTCGCCGTCGATGCAGACACTCTGTAAGCGGACAGCATTCGCCGAAGGTCAATCGCCGTACGCAACGTACCATCACTTCCTCGTTGGCAACCGGCGCGCCGGCCAGCTTGGGCAACCGCCTCTCACCAGAATTAGGCACCCGCTTGCGACACGTCACATATCAAGTCACAAGCACTCACAACTCTTTATAAAGTTCTACATTATCTTCACTTTACCACCACACAACTTAACAATCAATACATTGTATAGGAAATTTAGTGGGTAAAGGCTACGAATAAGCTTTAAGCAAGCTATAAAATTATTATTTTTATAGCCTGCTCATGTAGTCATCTTTTCTACGTTACTATCTACCTTTAAACTGTACCGCAACATAATATTGCTAAAGATTTTCATCTTACTAAGTCATGCTGCCGCGAATCCAAGTTCTCTGTATTTAAAGGACAACCACTTAATGCTTTTGTCAATTTACTCTATACGGTAGTTACTACATTTTCGGCTTCTAAAATCAAATGCAATTTATAATCTGTAAAATCTACAATACTGCAATACAATTATTATCAACAACTTGTAAATTGGCTAAAATGTCCAGTCAACTCCATCAATTACAATGCCGGCTGCATTCTCGCATTCAAACGACAATGGGTTTAAATCTATTGTCACTTGAATGCGGCAAGTACCAAGATTATAAGTCGTCGTATACGCAAGTGAACTAATAACAAGGCATTAATTGCGCCTTACATTGTACAATGCACATTAATAATGAGTATGTCGATATTTCCTTATTGAAAGGATAATAAACTGATCTTTGCTTGTTGCAGGAAAATCGTAAAATTCATTTCAAGGAAAATATTGTACGTTGAACCTTTACGTTCATTTATTGTATTTGCTACCGATAAATCGAAAATGACGAAAGGTTTTAAAAATAAAGAAGGATTACCTTTACAAGTCAAGTCCTTTACGAGTATACTACCTCATTCTGTATAATGATAAGTGTCATTAATTTCCGACAATATATAGATAGTCTTAAAACAGAGGCTTATGTCCGGTTTTCCAGGTATATTTAACCATTCGTTTGTATTTTTGGTTCCGTTATAAAATAAATGAAAACTTCAGAAACCCAGCATTAATGAAGTACATTAATTAAATATTATACAAGGCCGCTCCCGTTTTTTGTAGCAAACGTACAAGGAAAATAATTAGAACAAAAGAACGTGTACAACAGGAATTGATAAAATGTAACTGAATTAACAAAATTTACTATGTTAATCGTTCAATAAAATAAATTAACATAAATAAAGCAGGGGCACGAGCGGTATAGTTATCTACACCGCATTGCAATTCAACTTTCAAGGCTCGAAATGGGCGTCGCACTCGACGGATCACTATCCATTATACAGCAATACTCTAGGAATAAACCAATTATCTGTTACCTTTATACCAAAGTTAATTGAGCATAGATAAGTTGCAATGAATATTTATGTAGAAATTCAACAGTAGCACTAAATGTTGAACATTATGTCGTTTTCAATCAAGGACGTTGAAATATTTAAATCTCTTTGTTCTTATTCCAGTATGTAACTATACTTACAAGATTCTAGCCTGTAGCCGATAGTCGTTTAAATTTTACCTTTATTAAGCTATAAGTTTCATGTATTTATCGTATAAGCAGTGTGATGAAAGGAATAATTGATCTTGTACCTATGTATCAACGACGCTTCATACAATACAGCAATTTAACACTCGTTCTTGTTAGCTTCTCTTTCAAAGTTTAAAAACCCATATCTTAGCACATTTATCGGTTTTATATTCAAACAGCCTTCAGCAACATATTTAAACAGTTTTATAGTCAACTCCATACGAAAAACATAATATCATACATCATATTAATAACTAGCTTTCGCCCGCAACTTCGTCCGCGTAGAATTAATTAAAAAAAATGAGTAGCCTATGTGTTCTTCCAGACTATCCTCTACGTCTATACAAAATTTCATCGAAATCCGTTCAGCCGTTTAAGCTACTAACTCTAACAAACATCCATCCATCCATCCATGTATAATATTAGTAAAGTACGTATATCCAAAAATGATTTCAATGAATTTGATACAGATCTAGATAGTGGAAGAACAAATAGGCTACTTGCTAAGTTTTTTAATTCCGCGCGGACGAAGTCGTGGGCAAAAAAATAAAAGGAAAATAATCACATGTATAAAATTATCAGCATATTACAGACTGTAAAAAGCTGATGGTGAATTATTTTTTGACACAAGTGACAAATTGGCGTTTTAAATATAGCAACAGAATTATATCGCGGTCATAAAGCATATTCACATATTACGTGCTAAATGTAACTTTTACAAGCTTGAAAGTTGAACGTACATAATGTCTTTGTCTTGATTCGATGTTCCAAATTTAAATGTGTGCCAATTAATCGGAATTATTCAAAACGGCATTGACTAAAGTCGGTTGCGACGCCGCTCAAGAGGCGCGTAAATAAATTATGGTAACGATTATAAACTCAATGTCGTTCAAACAAAAGATTTTAACACTTTAAACGTATTCAGCGATTCATAAAACAAGGAGGGTGCCGGATGTTTGAACGCGAACAGAAATAACTTTGGATTTGGTCCCAGTTCGTGTGGTCTTTGTTTCAGATCCCTTACGTTGTTTCGGAATAATCTAAATGTTGCGCTTTATAATACGACTACAAAGGCTACACGAATCGTATACAAAAAATGAGTAATAATATACCGATTTTTTGGAACACATAATTTTACAAAGACTTACATGACCTGCGACTTAACGCAATACCGTATCTAAAATGTTAATGCTCGTTTTTATGAATTTTATGATTTAGCGTCCAAAACAAAAGGAATATCAAAATTAACAACCGCACGGTCTGCTAGGCATCGTGATTAAGTGAAAATGAATTAGATTTGATATTATAATGCCTTACGAAAATGTGTATTAAAAACTCTTATTCGTACTTAAGTATTTTAAATATATTTCAAATTAAAATACGAACCTAATAAATAGTTATTTAACAGATCACTGTCCACTTAAAACACGACATTATATTGACGAGTCAAGAACACGAACAAATGTATTCAAATGGTCGTCAGTTGCGAAACCTCCCTATACTATGTCATTCAGCATCATATTAACCCACTGACCCGAGTAATTTCACAACTTTCAACATTTTTTAATTTTTTAATATCATTTAATGTATTTAGCATTTTTTATTTCGTAAAGGGTGGCAAACTTCACCTGTAGATACACCTGCCACTAATTAACAAATAACCTCAAAAATATTTCCAATTACATTTAGTTATTTTTATTCTTTGGAATTATTAAGAACTATAATAAAAGTCAGCCGATTCGTTAAATAATTATTAGTGCTCTTATTCAGACCACGTTTCATCATCAGCTTAATATACTTCCTCACTGAGGGGCTCGGAAACTACCCTAAGTTAGGGATGACAAGGCCTTATTCAACCACACTTTTCTACTGCAGGTTGGTGCTCTTTAGTTTGCCTAACCTACAATCTAATATGAATCGAGTTATTAACATTCTTAACATATTAGGACTACGTGTAATCGTGGCAGAAAAGATGTTCCAGCTATCCCAATATTCAAGAACTTCACGATTACGTAATCTTTTTTCTAGATTTTTAGATGATTTGAAAATTAGTTGGCCCACATTATGAAGGGAGTTTTAAGTGCAAGATATGAAGCAAAGGTCCACTTCTAATCAGTTTTTTTGGTAGAGAATACGACCTCAGATCTTATATCTTTATCTAAATTACTGGGCTATAATCGATTTCTGCTCAAGGATCCAATACAACGCAATATTGAATCGGTTAACAGAGCAATATTGCCTTGAAATGCCATGGAGTGTTCCACTGTAGCGCTTTTTGTTGAAAGCCTCGTTTTATGTTTAAGGTACTTGTTAAATATAAAGGCGTACTTCGTACTATAATTTATCACAATGACAAGATTATTCGTATATTTTTCTGTTAACATTATTTATTATGTGGTTGTCGTATTGTTAATAATGTTATACGTTTAATATCACCGAATTTAATCGTTCATTTAAAATATAGAAAACACTTCTTACAAATGAAAAATCCGTTGAAGTTATTTGAGTATATGCCACTCTTGTATTGTACCGTGCAAACTTTATGACAGCTTGCAATGTCATACGACACGATGTGTACAAGTTTTAGGTATCAACAAATTTTAAAAGAATGAAGGGGCGCGGCCTACACTTATGCTTTCTGCAAAGAATTCCCCCAGCTAACTACAAGCCGTAGTAAAGTTTGGATCGTACAATATAATGAGTTGCAGGAAGTGAGTACTAGTACTATCTTACTGCCCTTAGCAGAGTGTGTTGTGAACGCTGAACATTCCACGATCGTTCGCCTTTTAACCGGTTGATACGGTGTGACAGGTGACTCGACCGGTACGACTCCTTACGCTTTAAATGGCACTTGATTAAAATATTGTAAGGGAAAAAATCATTCTCATTCGTTCTAAATTAGTAAACAAGCAGCGCAGTACACGTGTTACTAATAAGATGTGAAAACCCCTCAATTTATAATCTGACCAGATGTTTCATCTTCCAGCAAACTGTGAACGAATGATTTTAGTTTTTTGTTTATTAATTGTAATGTGACACTTTATACGTCCTATTATGCTTAAATTATGTCCTACGCATGTTTAAATTATCGTATTTGAAACGCAAATTGGCAAGACAAAGCTTTAAACCTGAATATGATTAATTACGACGTGACATAACGATAGACGGCCAAAATGCATATTTCTTATTTCTAACATTTACTTTTAAATCATACTATCATATTTCATACTAATATTATACATGCGAAAGTTTAGATGGATGGATGGATGGATGTTTGTTAGAGTTTGTGTAGCCTAAACGGCTGAACGGATTTCGATGAAATTTGGTATAGATGATTTGGTCTGGAAGAACACCTAGGCTATTCACTTTTTTTTAATTTCACGCCGATAGAGCCGCGGTCGAAAGCTAGTTTACACATATAAAGTTAATTTTAACAATATAAAACAAAGTGTTTAACGCAAAATTGCGGCTTACGATAGTTTAGGAGCCACCGTTTATGTTGTATAACGGTTAGTCTGTTTAAAGAATGTCGAAGTTTACAATACATCGGTGACATACGCATGCCATGCTTTTATCTGTAATTGTGGGTTGGTCTCATTTGGTTTACTCATCGGTTAACTTTAATATGGTTATTATATGTGTATAGTAACCGGTTATTGCGTAGTCAATTGTTTTGGTCGGTTTTATTGCGTTTTAACTGCGATGGAGTAAAAAGATTGTACACTACGCATAAATACTAATTTTAGAATTTATTGGAAAACTGTAATACTTCAAATGTTATATTTTAATTACAGAATAAATACTTAACTGTTAGATTAAAAGAAGTGAACATTATTTTTTGGAATAACATATAAATAAAATTTTAGAGGGCAAATACGACCGTATTAATAAGAGACCCCCAGACCTAGCCTAGATCATCGACTAGCTATGCTCAAGCCTTCTAATAATACGTATTTCCACTCGCTGCATTTATAAGGACATGCAACACAACTGGAAATATTCTCATATTGTAAAGATGCTATACATTGCATATTGAACCGGGTAATTATGCACAAGCGACTCAATATAATCGTTTGTTTACAACCTTGACAGACCTCGTAGGGAGCGACAACCTGCAGACATTGAAAGCTGCCGGCAAGCGTATGAGCATGCGATAAACTTAATTATAGTATTACAAATTTAACTGGCTCACTGAAAGAGTAATACTGCATTGGGTTATATGAGAAAATGGCTTACACGCACGAGACAAGAAATAAAAAAATAGCTACTATCCAATCAAGATATTATATTTCTTTACTTTGAAATTAACTGGACGCTTTTGTGTCACTTATAACTACCGGGTCAGGTAAGTTTGCCCGACTATAATACCAACTTACTCGATACACGAAGCTCGCTGCATCATACTATGCTTCCTTATTTTTTCACATCATAAGCAAAAAGAATATCTTTACAATAAACAATTCAATATCCGGGACTCGATACGAGGAAAATAACTTTAAATACGCATAACTCTTAAGTGCTACATAAATGTTAATGAACACTTATGCGTAACAATGTTGATGATACGTTTTTATAGAACTTTTTAGGTTATTAAGACGTGATTTGCCGATTTTTTAAAATATCTTATGTAAGAATACTATTGCGTGATAAAAGATATTTTTTTTTTATTTTGTTATAAGCATCATGCTAGACTTAAGAAAAACTTATTTAAATCTGTAATATTTAAATATGTTTTTCGTAGTAAATAAAATTACTTACAGATTTTATCTGATTTTTTGTGTAAATTTCTCTTATAAACTTAATTGTCTGTAATGTAATACGGAAAATGTAGTTTTAGAGTGTTTGAACAGTGTAAACCTACGTAATTCGATGCTAAACCGGCTCAGTCGCTAGTGTGACGTTCAAAATATCTTCCACAAAATGATCGCAAAGATAACCAGCCTGTTATCCGTGAAGCTAAATGCACCAGCAAAGTAATGTGTACGCATCAATTAACATTTGTAATATGTTTATAAGAATTCTTTGCATATGTAATACATAAAAGAATGTTATTTCCTTGATCGTGTTAAAATGCCACACGATGCTGATGTTATTAGATTTGATTTTAAAGTTCAAAAGAAGGTTTTCGTTTAACTCTCCTAACGTAGGCGCTTTGTGAAATACTAGTAATAGTAATAATATTTCTAAACAGTTACGTCTTAGGAGCCTTCAAGAATTAGGCGTAAATCTTTTAAAGGCCGGCAACGCATCTAAGGTTTCTCTAGTTAGGCGATCCGCTGCTCATTTTAACCTTTAAATAAATCATAAGTTACTAAGTTTCTTACTTTTTCTACGTAAATAATAGTTAATCAAGAATTTGCTAGACTAGGAATAGTATGGTTAAATAGGATTGTAGTCAAGCACTATTGTACAAAATGTATCGATTCTACATATTAATCGAATTGTTTACGATCATGCAATTCGATCGTAACGTAACGCATAACAAACATACATCGAAGATCGATGTTATATATCACGCAAAAATATATGAAGTTATTATATCTAAGCACGCAAGAAATAGTTCACAAGTTCAGCCTACATATCAGAAAGAATGTCTTCACTTAGATAAGATTCAGTACTGCTTCCATCATTAGCAATGTTGATTACTAAAATTCTTATGTATTTCTGACTCGTATCTTTTGTAAAATAATAAAAAAAATAATTATCTGCAACGATTCACGGTTCGTGCGTATATTGAAATAAAAACCACTAAATACATTTGAGTCACTCTTTTAAAGAGAATTAAAAAATTATTTCGTAATTTAATGATAAAATTGTTCAACTTTAAATGTCAGGCTACGTAGAGATGACGTTGAAAGGAAAATTCCATATTGCAGATACGTAATAATGACTAACACACCTTTTTTAAATAACTTTAATTGAGAACTAGAATACTCACAATCGATGCGTGAAGAATCGCACGTAGTATCTGTTATGATGACTACGACAGAAATACCTAAATACAAATATTTACGGAAGTATCAATCGATTAAGAATAAGTAGCTTTCGCCCGCGACTCCGTCCGTGCGATTTAAAAAAAAACAAAAGCAAATAGCCTATACGTTCTTCCAGACTATCCTACACATCTATGAAAAATGTCATCGAGATCCCTTCAGCCGTTTAGGCTACAAACTCTAACAAACATCCATCCATCCATCTAAACTTTCGCATTTATAATATTAGTAAAGTAATTAGTAAGATTAGTAACTATAACAACCCATATATATCTATTGCAATATAACAAAATCAAATAAACTGCTGTACTTCTTTTTAAAGCAATTAAACCCATGAAACAGACGCAGTTAAATTAAATGATGAAGGAATTCAGGAAGAAATTTTGAATAAAATTCTGGTTATGAATTATTAGTTGCAATCGACAAATTGGCGACCACTGTAGTATAGAAAAATAATACCACAAAAATATAATAAATAGTGTATTAATGTTAATATGCCACGATCGAGTATCGAAAGAATCACATACAAATATTTTAATTAAGTTTCATTTAAAGTCAAAATAACTTAAATGATTAAAATATTTATCAGAACTCCCATGCTCATAGGCCACATAAAATTGCTTTTTTAATGAGAACTCAAGTATACGGAGTTAATTTAAGAGCTTCTCTTTCTGATAAGTTGTACTCGACATTTAATGGACATTTTTTGTAAATCAGCACAATAATTAATCGAAGGGATTCATTAACGATAAATGCTTAAAGTTTCGTATAATGTGAAATAATTCAGATTCGTCAGTGGAGCCCCATGTTTAACAATTCTTTAATAGTTTTTTAACGTAATTATTTTCCTATTTTTCCTTACCTGAACATTTTCAATGATAAACATTAAAGTGTCGTATTATTATTAATACAATTGAGATTATCATTTTTTTAAACGTATCATTTTAACTCTGCCTTTAACTTTATATTTATCTGCTGTTGGTGTTAAAGTTCTTTACCATTTAATTTTGAATTTTCGCAAATTAATTCACCGGGGAATTTATTTCACAGGCATGTCATTTTCCCATTGTTATTTTCTGAACACGTACACTATGACTTCTGAGTAACTCCAATCTTGTGCAATAAAATTATTATTGTAACATATCTAACATCCTCCTATATTTTTCCTTTATAACCTGATCAAAATTAGACGAATTTAGAACGAGCTCCTTTTTGGACGTAGATTAAAATAATACAGGCATATTCATATGTTTAAAAGATTTATAGAAATGTTTTAAATAGTTGTAAGCTAAAAAAATGATTGTACAGACGGAACTTTGTATATGCAAGTGGTAACACTCGACTTGGCTTTACAAAACAGGTTTATAGCTCGTAACGCCCGCGAGTCTGCCTCGACCAGGCAACCAACAAAAAATAATCATACTCAAAGTGGTATTGAATCATTATTGATTGTATACGAAAAAATACTAAAAGTATAATAATAAAAAACTTGTATAAAACACTGATAATTCCAGTTGTAAAGGTGTGATGATGACCTTGTCAATAACTATTACTTAAAGATTTAAAAAGGTATAAAAAAATCAAAATTTACTTAGCTTATGACGATAGTCGTAAATTGGGAAATACGTCATTAGGAAATCACGTAAGTTCCTTATAATTATGTACGTACGTATCAGGTAGAACCTGACAAAATTTCCGCACACACGGAAATAACAAGTTGTTTTAAAAAAGGGATCTTCCGTATCTGACGTCGTAGTGGGGATTTATTTCGTTTACTTAGAAATCACTTAACTCATGTTATTATACTTTAAGATTTATATCAATATATTTTAATAACACATTTTTATTTAAAAACATACAGAAGTATTGAGGGCCTCCCCTTTTTGACGTCCATTAAAATAGGTGTTCGAACGAATACGTTTGTTCTTAGGAACTCATTATCATATATTTTTACCATCGATTTAACTATCTTAATTTACAAATTTGCTTTTTGTGACTAATAAAAGTAAAAGTGAGAAAAGAGAGGGCATAAAAAGAGTAATTCGTTAGCGGCCTTTACAACAGGGATTGTCGAGAGATCTGAGCAATACATGATAATGAGAAATGTACGTAAGAAAATATTTCACAGTAAAGTTCCTATGAATTCGGACTTCTTTCCTAATAATTGCTCAAGCCCATAGATCATGTTAGATCTGTTGTTGATTCCGAACTATTTACAGGATATACTCGTATACTTGTCTTGAAAAACCACGAACAGGTATTATGATTCTAATCACAATGTGTTAAGCTTACAAATTGCTTGCATAATTTAGGTAATAATCAACAAAAATGGCGTCCATAAAGCACTGGGACGTGTCGACGATGATATCTGGAGGGCTGCGATGTATTAAACATATCGCGATACTGGGAACACTCGCTAAGTATCAAAATGCGCATCCCAATAGCATCGACACTGAACGTCAAACGAATGACAAGAAGTTGCAACTCTACAGAAATAAAATGCGATAATTAATTTTATTGTTGATACAGTTTGTTGACATTGACTCTAACTACGGACGAAGCGGGCCTAGAGAGAACTGGTATGGCCAGTGGTGCTTACGTTAGAGATCCTTAATATTCCTTAACCATTTTTATTGACATAACTAGCGCTTTTCTTCGTTCCCACTTGTCTAGTCTAACGTATACAAATACTGTGGTTAAAATAACCAAATTTATGTTTAATCGAAATATAACATCATTTTTTTTAATAATATAAGATGGCAAGCGACCAAGCGGCCACCTGAATCCACCGAAATGGAAAGCGACCGCTGCCCATAAACATCAGCAATTGCAGATGCGTTGCCTACCTTTTATTGACGGAGGAGGAGACGCACATGAAGAGGACATTTCCCCTTAATATGCGTCTCTTATCATATCTTATCATCAAATTATTGGATTCCTGTAGATAACTTTTAAAAACGGTAACTAACCTCTTTTTAGGCAGTAACATGTTCTAAATTAAAAATTTCTCATTGAATTAATTATACTGAACCCTTGTTGCGTCTAGATTATGATCGACATGAGTTTTTGTAAGAGAGCACACATTCTCCATCACCTTATTTAGACGTCACCGCACAAGTATGCTGTGTGCGTACCTTGTTCCTTGTGTTTTTTTCTGTTTTATTCGCTCAATATTGATTTAGTGGGCAGCTGCGTTTTTATTATCACATTCGAGGCGTCATTACACGGGTTAAATAATGCTTATTGTGTTCTCTAGCGCTGTATCACTTTACGTCCAACTTTTTTTGGTTTCCTATTAAATCTTTAAGTCATTATGATTCAGATAAATATAACCCTTTGTGAATTCAGTTATTCACGTATATATTTTTGTTTTCTATTTATATCTAGATAATTTACTTGAAATCTTATAGCGTTCTAATTTTTTCATCATGAGATGGCTATCCAGCAAGCCAGCTGAATTCACCCCAATTGCAAAGCGATCGCTGCCCCTAGTCATCCGAAAAAGCAGAAGCCTACCTTTAATTGACAACGGAGGGGACAGACAGAAAGAGAACACTTTCTCCACTTCCCCTTCCCATCCTTTCCTCCTAAGAAGGGAGAGTGGATTAAAATTAGGCCGCCGACACGCAATACCTCAAAATAAGACATAATTAATTATTAATGCTAAAAGGAATGAGTAATGTCCTACTTGATAGGTGAAATCCACCAGACCTTGACTTTGCCCTCCTTTCTACAGGTAACATATTACGTCAGTGTTGTAACTGGGGACAAGACACGTCGTATAACCTTACAAAATGGCCGTAGCTCTTGGTGACATACGGTTCGCTACGTGCTCAGAAGTCGAAATTCTCACTTTATCTAACGCAATCCATCGCCTACTAACACATACATTGCGCGACCAGGCCGGGCATCACTTACGTTGTTAAATTGATGACAAGCATTGATTGTGTAACATAAAAGCGGGGGAAATATACCCATTATGCAGATTAGCACTATTTCCTTGCATTAGCACCGACTGATTCGTCTTCATTTGGAAATAAATTGTCTTTTATGTTCAGCCAAAGAATTCGTATAACAAAATAAATTTAGTTTAAGTATTGTACGTATAAACAAACATATTAAGCCACACCTACAGCTCTAAGTGGATAAATATATGGACTTGGAATTGCAAATCAAATAACAACAAAGGTGAAATAAATGACAGGCATACAATGATTATAATTTGTACACGTTTTTTCTTAGCACACATATGTAACTCTATAGAAAAAAATGTTTGTTCCTATAGTTGTATGTCGATTAATGTTTTAACCAGAATTATTTATTACTGATTGACTAAGGACTAGCTGTTGCTTGCGACTACTTCCATGTGGAATTAAAAAATAGGAAAAAATATAGCTTATGTTACTCTCTGATAATATAGCTTTTTAATAGTGAAAGAATTTTTGAAATCGGCTTAGTAATTTTTGAGTTATTTTAATGCATACAAAATTTAAAAATACAAATCTTTCCTCTTTATAATCATCATCATCAACTTGCCCTTATCCCTTATGGAGGGTCGGCACAGTATGTGCTGCTCTTCCATACATCTCTATCAGCCGTCATATCTGAATCCACTCCTTTCTTAAGCATATCCTCTTTCACACAATCCATCCATACTTTCTTCGGTCTTCCTCTTCCTTTGTAGCCATCCACATTCATTCTTAACACTTTCTGGTTATGTCCCCATCGTCTCGTCGCATAACATGTCCATACCACGCTAACCTTTTGCTTCTCAATTTCTCCACCACTGGCGCTACTTTCAAACTTTAAATCTTTCCTCTTTATAATATTAGTAAAGATATAGATAAAAATTATTCACATCATACTTAAAATAGTCTTAAGAGTTTATCTGATTCGAGTAAATAACTTCTGTTCCTGGACTTCAATAGTGCCAGGATGTCATAGACTGCCTTATTCAATAAAATAATGAGTTAGTTACGTTACCTTTGTAAATCGAAATGTGATTTCTGTTAACCTCTTCAATCAGTATTGCAAATTATTGTACAATTAATATAATTGTATAATGTTTGTAAGTTTCACGTAATTTTAAACATTAACCGATAAGACACGAATCTATTCACCTGTAAGAAATATATTTATCTATGTCGGCTAGAGTATAACGTTATCTGTTGCTAGGCTAGATAACTATTTGAGAAACCATTAGCTTTAATACTTGATTGACAATAAATCAGATACTAAAATTTACAATACCATGTCCTTTTCGGGAAAATAGTCTAATAGTAATACCAAACGACAATAAAATTACAGATTTTATTATCAACATAAATTCTATATTAATTTAAGACTTCAGCTACCAAAACTGGATCCAGAATCTTAAACGGTTATGTTCTGTTTAATTTTATTCATGGGATAGCAGCCTACGGGTTGTCATATACAAAACCTCTGCATTTAATCTAGTGAAGGAAATATTATAAAGATGTCCTGTTTTAGTGTTTATGTATGGATACCATGATATATTTATCTATAGAACTCAACAACAGCGATTACATAAAAATTGTGTCGATATTTATCATTGATTGAAGCTAATTAATGACATGTTTTCTAAAAGATAATTTATATTTAGACCACTTTTTACAATCACGATTAATAATGGATTCGTTTCTGTTAATATGCGATATATTTATGATTTCATATATTTTTTTGAGCGTCGGTGGCTCAGTGGTTTAAGAAGCGTCGGTGGCTCAGTGGTTTAAGCACTTGACTTGTAATCTACAGGTCTGGGGTCGAATCCCGCCATGTACCAATGTGATTTTTCGACTTTTCATATGTACATAATTTACCCGACGTTCTTACGGTGAAGGAAAACATCGTGATGCAACCTACACATATCGGTGAAGAAATTCAAAGATACGTGTGAAGTCAACCAACCCGCACTTGGCCAGCGTGGTTGACTATGGTCTAGTTACCCTAACTTAGAGTAGGCTCCGACCCCCTCGGTGGGGACGTATAGTGAGCTGATGATGATGATGATGATGATATTTTTTTGAAAAGTTCATTTGATTGACGATGATTTAATAAAATTAAATATAACTTGCAGAAATTATATCTTGGAGGTGATGACAAGGTAAGTATTACAGCTTAGATAAGTGCAAAAATAGAATCAGGAGAGTATTCGAATATCTAGTTTGTCTTAATTTTCTTGAATTTACCAGATTTTTTTCTAAGTTATAGCCTAGTAGTAAAATTTTGGGAATGTCAGTTGATAGGAACTTCAACAAATTTTTACAGTGGTAGAGCCCGCTTTACAGTGGTAGAGCCCGCTTTAACATCTTCGCACGAATGGGTTGGCTCGCCCGGTGTAATACCACGACCACACAGAAGACAGGCGTGAAGTGGGAGCAATTCCGCGTTTCGTCTGATGAGTGTGGTGCCGGAGGCCCAATTTTAGTCCCTTTTCCGTTCCACCCTCTTCTTATTAGGAAAGGATTGGATGGGAAAGTGGATTTGGTGAAAAAAAGTCGATGACAAAACTATTATCATTTCAAATAACTAGCAATTAAACTCGCCTTATACATTTTAATCGTCCTATTCCTACATTACTCAATGTATTTATCGCTTATATAAGTGTATTTACGCTCCATTAAGCACGTCGTGCGATATTAATTGATTTAGGTATCCTAGATCACACGCGGATGCTAGGTATCTCGCTGTTGCATTCAACCAGCTGACCCGTGTTTACGCAAACAACCGTATTGACTTTCCTGCTTAGCAAAGCCGCTTATATTGTTGCCCTGGGTCGCACTCGGCACTTTATTTATCTAGTTAATTTATTTGTTCCTTATTACCCGAGGTATTACCGGGAGGGATTTTCATACAGGAAAAAGAGATGTTTAAAATGTTCTATATTTAAACTTTCTGAAGAATTATGAAATATAACCTTAAAATTACAATTAAGCTTTGAAACTAACCAAGGTAGGCACAAGAAGGAATAATTTGTTATTAAGTATGCTGCGTCTATTGATGATTTTATTTTTTTATGTCTAAAAAAAGTTATTTAATTAAGTACTTTGCAATAGATAACAGGTGACAACCAGTGACTTTTTGAGATCTTATCATAATGATAAAAAGCAGGTAGTAATCTACATAATATAAGCCTCTATGTATTAAAATTAGCATTAATTTATACAATTAAATTATAATAGACAATGATTGTAAAAAGTTGTAAAAAAAAACACATTGAAAGTGGTTTAATTTAAATATGAATGTCATGCAAAATTATAACGCTAGTAGTAGTAAATAAATTAATATATAGTGTAAATTATTATCACAAGAAAGTAAAAAGTTGTCGTAATAGTGATAATTAAAAAATGAATTTAATGTACCGCTGTGAATCCGGCCCTGTAAATTACGCGCAGGCACCTGGGGACCGGTCCCACTCGTTCTGCAGGCCCACGCAACGCCTGCCTCCCCTACCATGATATTTATCTCTATAACATTATCGCTCACTAACCACACATTTACTAACATTGCTTACCATTGAAGACTTCGCAAACAAAGTCTATTTTGCCCTTCATACTAAAGTAGCAATAGATAACTATATTTAAAAACATAAAAAATGTAATTGCGAATTTTATTAAAGCTCTAAGCATAGGATAGCGAACTATTTGCATCTCAAGACAGTATTTTTCCACGAAAAGTTAAGTATTACAATATATTTAAGCGTTTATTCGTGGCGTTGATAGCTTCATTGTAATGAATATTGCTCATGTCTTACATGCGAAAGTGCATTACAATCTCGTATGTAAATTTTATGTTCGCGGCAAACCAGGCGTTTGTGATGCCGCGGTAATCGCAGCCGGTGCGTCTGAGAAGCGCGAACATTGTGTTACGAAGACATTTATTGCATTTCATTGGACTCGTTTAGCTTTTTAAAAATGTTAATAATGTACTAATGACAGAGCCGTAAAAAAACATTTATAACTTTAATGGATATGACAGAAGAAAATTCCTTTTTGTATAAGACAAAAAATACTGAAGATTCTCGAAGAGCGCACACCTTTGTCTAAAATGTCGCACAACTGTTGTACGATTGTCGATTGTTTCGCAACCAATTCAACTGCTTAGTTGCACAATTAAAAATCGAATAGTGTGCGCACCTCCATATAAGCTCATAGGAATCAAAACGAGACTAAAGAGTTGTGCGATAGTTGAGTCAAAGGTGAAAATCAATTCTCTTTTGAAATAATTTCTGTCTAACTGAATTCTTAGCCAAAATGTATACTAATAATTTCTCGTTTTAGAATTACAAAGCGTTGTTTAATTCAAATAGTTATCTTTGTCCAAGCTATGTTTTAAAACTTTAACGGCATCTATTTTGTATTCAGTAATTGTACATTGTTCAATCACTTCCAGGAAAAATTTAAACGGTATCGATACCAGAAACAATTAGACATTCATAGTAGACACGGCGCCAAGGTTTTTCTTGTCTAAGTGTGACATATCTAATACTAATGTCATTAGTATGGATGCTTTTTGATTAATTGTCGCCTTCCCCTCTTACGTACTTATGTGTCTTGTATCACCAGAGGTCGATAGGAAGTAGCAGTTTCCGTCTCCAAGAGTAACTTCCGGTTAAAGGCGCAGCTTCCTGAGACTGCCGCGCGAGGTCGCTACTGTTCCGGCTTTAATATTTCGGCTGCTTCACTTCCGTACATTGAGTTCACCTCATTAAACCGGCCACACACGTTTAGTTCCATAACGTACAAATACAATTTAAACGCATAGTATAGATAATTATGACGTTGAAGATTTCTTTTACAAAAAAATATCTTAGAGACTACTGGAATTAATCCTGGAACTCTCAGATGCTGAGATAAATTTCTAGATAAGGATACAACGAACAGAAGAAATGATATCCAAATATCTCTTTAGGTATGAAGCCGATGATCTAAGCTAACTCTAAGTTGCAGCTTTCGTGGTAGACTGTATCTTTTACATTTCTCGATTCTCTATGCCCATGATTGTTTGGGTGGCCTTTTACACCGGATCAAATCCCGGACGGTGCATACCAATTGCGTTTTTCCGTCAGTTTCAATAAAAAGTTGTTAGCTTTAGAACGACAATGGACGACGACGGACCATCTCTCACGTCCGGTAAAAAAGCTCCGGTAAAAATGTAGAAAACAATTGAAAGTTAAAAACTATGCTCTCCTTAATGCCTGCTGATGCAAGTGAAAACTTTAAATAGTTGAATTTTTTCTCCCAGATTGAACTACTAGCGACATCTATGAGCGATAAAATGAAACCATCAACAAAAGCACAGTGGTAGGGTCGGACACACGTACAGATAATCTATATTTATGTCTATAGTCTTCACGTAACATATCACTATATAGAATACAGATAATTTATATACTTTCATGTACTTAAACGTCCAAACATTTCTCTCTGTAGTAATAATCTTGAGTCATCCGCACCTTAAGCCACATTATTCCAAGAAAAGTGAAACTGGAAACCGAATATACATTTAAAGTTCTGAAATGTTCATTTCAATTACAAAGATTTAGTATTCGAAGTTACGTTGTCAGCCATTTCATAAATTGCCCATTAAGTTTCGACAACGGGCGAGATGGTTTCTAACGATCTTATAATATCTATGTCGTTTGATGTCGACACTTACATCTGAATCACTGACACTCGGCTACACGTAACATATTCCAAAGAATGACTCTTTAAATCCGTAGATTTCGTTAAGGTGACGCAACCTTTGGTATACTCAAATATTTAATGCTTGTCAACGACAATGATTGCGGTCGTCTTTTATTTAAATATATATGTACTTTTATGTTTAATATTAATTTAATGACGTTATTATGATCTAAGAACATTGTTTGAAATACACCAATTATTAGATTTCTAAATCAAATCGCAATGGATGAATGCAGATATTTAATAAAATTTTGCTGAATCGTGTCTCTCGAACAAAAATTAAAAATGTTAAAACTAGAGTTCATTGAACTTTACGTTTCAAAATATGTTTAAATACTAGCGATATTGAATTGTTCGTCACGCAATCAAAATCGTGATATGTTTTTGCAATATCAACATTAAGTTTTTGCTGCGCAGTATACTTTATTGCCTTGGTTAAACATAAATAACAAGTAAATAATTTATTTCTGTTTACAATCGAAAACCACTAGGTTGACAGTACCTACATATACTCATTCTATAAAAAAAACATAGAGCAAGTGAAGTAATGAGTGGGCCTGCTGGAAACTATAATGGTAATTTCGCTTTGTTTACCGGAGCGTTAGAATTATTACATACTAAATCGCTCGTGACTCCGTCCGCATGGAATTAAATAAAAAACGAAAGTAAGTAGCCTATGTGTTCTTACAGACTATCCTCTACATCTATACCAAATTTCATCGAGATCCGTTCAGCCGTTGAAGCTACAAACTCTAACAAAAATTCCTCTAAACCTTTGGTATTTATTACATTAGTAAGATTTGTGCGGGGAGTAAGTTGTCCGGTTGTTAAAGTTTTCTCTTAACTTGTTATATGACCCCCACACCGTATGAATAGAGTAGACTCCAAAATTAAGAAACGCCTGTCCAGTTGGATCAAGTCCTTACGCTGATAGACATAGAGTTTCGTATAAGTATTATTTTATTAACACACAAACATGAATACCTACAAAAACTCACAATATATATTCATTCAGATCAAATACTAAACTAAAAAGGCAACTAAATGAGTTTGTTATTAGTATTTCTCGGAATGACAGTACCAATTATGTTGTGTGAGCGTCGAACAGCGGGGCTCTGTTAGTTATAATTTGGCACGTCTGCGCTGCGCCAGATGATCCGATAGTCAGCTACAAGTGACACGGCTCACCGAAATATTAGAATCGGAATCACGGAATTCGTAGATTTATTACACACGATTCTAACGCGTATAAAGACATTTATTATTATTATTATTTTTTAGAAAAAGTAATTAAATTCGAGCTGATAACTTACAATGAAAGATTGGCATTCGCTAGGGTCCTCCTTACCTTTAGCCCTCACTGACATAGGCTAGGATAAGTAGAAGTTAAAGTAACAGATTTCCCTTTGGCACTGTTCTATATTTGACTACAATCACGTACTACGTTTCAACCTATAATATCTGCTTACCGGTACGGCCTTTTCAAGTTTTTATCGCGTTTCTGATAGAAGTTATAGAATATTCCCTGCTGAAATTACCACTCAATTCTGCAAGAGTAATGCGTCTTTATTCAACACTTTATTACGAAAAACGATGTGTGAAAAAACCTGTCATTTTTTTATGTTAATCAGGATAATTTGCGTTATAATTTTAGTAAAAGTGCAGTTCAAGTTTGCGTATAAAATTCAAGAGATCGTCTCTAGTTATGGGCCTGTTTCATGGCGCACAATCTTAGTTGGTATTATTTAAATTAAAGACAGGCTAAAAACTGGTCGGTGCGCGGCGGCAGGCTTTGATAAGCTCGGCGAAGTGTAGAGGGTTGCAAGGCGTGCGTGCCTCCCGCATACCCGCTCCGACCGCTTTACCAGATAGCTTTTTGTGGCTTTCACGTCCTAATGCAATAAGTTTAAGGAACGAATTAAGATTTAAATCCGATCACGTAATAAAAAAAAATATTTTAACCCAACTAACAAGTTGAAAATAATCAGGGATTAAAATAACATAGACCAAGCTCTTCTTTCTTATATCTACATTTTTATACGTCGCATAAGAAGTAAATTATTAATTATTAATGCCTAAAATAAGATGTAAATAGAGCATACTCTGTTTTTTGACCTGAACTTCTTGATTTCGATTTCAAACTTATCATTATTTAAAAACATAAAATTTATTTTTCCCGGCTGTCTTGAATAATTTATTCAACATCCGCCAAGTTAAAAGTGGACAAACCAAAAAATATTTTCACTTTTAACAATGGATATGTATTCGTATTGCTTTGTTTCACTAAAATAGTATGTGAGGGAAAGAGTTAGTTGCAGGGATGTTGAGGCGTTCATTCAATGGATACTAATATGTCCATGCCAAATGATCATTTCTGTCCATAAGTCTGAAAGATATCATATGTTATAATTTAAATTCTGTCTGAAACGTGTGTTTGGTTATTTATTTTTATAAGACTATTATTAGCCTTAATTTATCTACATTAGTATTATAAAGAAAAGATTGTAGCATAGTAAAGAAGCGATTGATAAAATCCTCAAAATTGTTTTATATTATTGTTTGTGTAATAACGTTAAACATTTATTCGTCTGTTTATAGTAAAAATTATATAGTCTAAATAACAATGGCCATAATCTTAATAGCGTTGAATATTAGAACAAAGTACAGAGTACTTACGAACGAATACAAAGGAAACCTTGTTCGTGAACTATCGAAGGTCGACGAGCGACAACGAGTTACTTGCGTAGTTGTTAATGTACTCGCACATACTTACACAAGTTCATGGCTACTTTTATTTTTGAGAGAGATAAACCCGAAGCAAAGAGGTCAAGGATTTTATTTTGGCGTACACCTCCCAGGCTCGTTGCCAACGCTTTATACCTCGCATCCACTAAACTCGAGCGCAATTACCGTAGTACGTGTTAGCAATTTTACTTTTTAATTCATTCATGTAACCTTTTCGGCCAACAACATTTTAATTTAGATGTTTATATTATGTGTATTAATTTTATTAGCATGTAACTGTCAAAAGGTTTGATGTAACGATATTGATTGAGTAAATATTGACGGGGCCTTTTCGGACGTCCTATTTACAGCCTCCTTGGCGATTTCCTTCGCGGCCGAATATATTCATATATATGTATGACATGGTAGTTTTTTAAGTTCACATAAGGTATTCACCGTAGCGCACGAATTAACATTTCGATGTTGATTCGCTGGCGGCGAGTCGTGTGTCCTTGGAATAAGGATGTGCCAAATGTTTCTGTTATCTACCAGTTCGCACCGCCATCGCCCTATCAATGTTAAAAGTCCAATCTGTTTTTGTGTGAAATACACGCAAAAACGTGTGAAAAGTAATAAAAGCTTTTGAGTGTTTAATTTCAAATATTTTTTTGTATGTTACAATCAAGTCTTATATGGTATTCATCGTCATCACCAGTTCACTATACGTCCCCACCGAGGGCTCGGAGCCTACCCTAAGTAAGGGTGACTAGCCATAGTCAACGCTGACCCACTGCGGGTTGGTTGACTTCACACATATCTTTGAATTTCTTCGCCGATATGTTCAGGTTGCATCAATGTTTTCCTTCGCCGGAAAAACGTCGGGTAAAGTATGTACGTATGAAAATTCGGAATATCGTAAAACACATATAAAATATAATTGAAAATTATTTATTGACATCTATACGTAGATATAAAATATAAAAAGTTCCAAGTTTACAATAAAAGCTTTCTGCGGACAAAAGCACTTAAACTTGGAAATGAAACTTACCCGTCTTTTAAGTTCTTAAAAGTTTTTAACTGACGCTCACAACACATAAATATCTATTGGTAACTTATTCTTTTTTTAATATTAATTATTACTATTTTCTATTATATACCTTCAGCTAAGCGGTTAGTAGTTAGAATGGGTTCAGGGTTCGACAAATAAGTAGAGTGTTCTTACTTAATTTATTTTCGACACAAAACAAATCATCTTACTAATCTTACTTCTTAATAATATTATCTTACTAATATTCTTTCTAATATTATAAATGTGAAAGTTTAGATGGATGGATTGATGGATGGATGGATGGATGGATGGATGGATGGAAGTTTGTTAGAGTATGTAGCTTAAACGGCTGAACGGATTTCGATGAAATTTGGTACAGATGTAGAGGATAGTCTGGAAGAACACATAGGCTACTCACTTCTGTTTTTTTTAATTCCACGCGGACGGAGTCGCGGGAGAAAGCTAGTTATTTAATAATTAATTGTAAGATAGTTCATCCTGATTTACAAATATTGTGTCAGTTTAATTTGAAGACCTTACTTTCGAATATTGTTGGCATCACAAGGAATGAACTACCGCATACTATGACGTTTTATACGAGTATTACAGAATATGTCCGCATTTGTATTCAGTACAATTAAATTAAGTCAAACGTTTATTATGTTCCGGAACCGTCGTGTGACCTTTGTCTGTGTAATCGATAAAAAATCCGGATGAGGAAGATTTAAACCCGCTTTATTCCATCTTACTCCTACTAATATTATAAATGTGAAAGTTTAGATGGATGGATGGATGTTTGTTAGAGTTTGTAGCCTAAACGGCTAAACGGATTCCGATGAAATTTGGTATAGATCTAGAGCATAGTCTGGAATAACATATAGGCTACTCGCTTTTGTTTTTTTTTTTTAATTCCACGCGGACGGAGTCACGGGCGAAAGCTAGTTATTGCATAGTTTTATATACGTTTCGTACCAGAAAACAAGACTTATTTTGTATTTTGAATATGCTTTTTTAAGAAAATTTCTATCACTCGTATACGATAGGAAAAAAGTATCGATCTAAGAGAATGGATTCGAGGAATTCTTCGGTACTATTTTACTAAGTAAATAAATTAAATTGTGTGAACACAGTTTTTTTCCTAAAGATGCCACTGAGTTTATCCTTGTTAAAGTTTTTTCTTAATTCCCACAGAAAATTAATGAACCCAACAAGAGTATAAGTTACGTCATTACGTCCCAATCAGTATAGGTATTTATTAAATCCAAGAGAAAAGGTTGTTCGATTTTAAAGGTCGGAGATGTGTTTTTTAGTGTTAAACACGTTCGTAGTAAACTTGCACAATTTATTAAACAAAGTCCTTTGTTTCTTTGTTATGAAAACACGTAATAATGTACAGTTTCCATTTAGCACTCGTAAATATTGTCTTAAATACCACAGATAAAATAAAGCTTCGTTCACATAAAACGTCGCACAATCGTCGACGTTTACGAAATAATGCTCGTAGACACGTCATGCGTTAACGTAAACCAACTGAAAAGATTAATTACTAATTTTTAAGCGTTTTGCACCAAATTAAAATTGTTTAAATGATTGAAGTTGACATTACCGTTTTTTCCCGTTAAATATAACAGTACAATACACATCACAACAAACATTTAAGGTGTACAAGTTTTTTGACACCTTATTGACTTTTGTTCGCATTCGTTGGAATTCAATTTACAGTTGTTACAAAAACTTCAAAGATATTTACATATTGCTGTAAGAAATAACGTTACAATAGCCCAGGTTATACATGTCTTGTAACTACATTTTTTTGTTAATTTTTCATATGCAAAAAATGCGAAAAGAAGACATCTTGATGATGTAGTAATTGTGTGGTTGTTGATTTTATAGATCACAGACATTTAAAATGAAACGATCTATGCAGTTGAACCAGTCAAGTATGAATCGTAAATCTACCTCTTCCAGAAAATAACCACGAAGTAGAATTCTTAAAAATACTTGTAACTACTACATTGTACTTCACATCTTCAGAAACAAAGGAGCTAACAAACAGACAGGGCAGTACGCATACCAATTTCGGCAAGACGGTGTCATCCGAAGCAGACAGACGGACAGAAATTACAAAGGATCCTATTCCTGAGAGCTCTGAGCTGGGACAATGCGAAGAGACGCGTTTAGGGAAGTGCGTGACCTGCGTCGTAAGACTCGCCGACAGGGACGCGCCGTATGCTAATGTACGCCATGTCGATAATATCGATAATGCTAATAAAGTTCAATCAGTCGGAATACGTTAAGCTTTGCATGATTGAACAGGAAAGTATTTCAATGTTTTCCTGCACATCACTAAATGCCCTTGTAAAGTATTCCTTGGCTTTCCACGATTTAAAAAAAAAACTTTTTAAAAATAATACTTATAATCAAGGCAGTATTGCTTTCTGGCGTCACATTTAATAAGCAAAAAAATTATTAAATTATAATAAAAATGTATTTTCTACTTCTACTCATAGCATTACTTAAACCATAATCGTTTAAATATGATCATAAATTTTATACCGTGTGTTTTCACTGCCAAAAAATTGGTATTAAATAAGCTATCCTATTTCTTCAAGGTTCAAGAACAATGTGTTTGTATTTAGTACAGATGTTTCAGTGAAAGGGCAACACACGGTAAACTGTACAAGGCACATCACTAGAGCGCGTTCGGTCTGGCGAACTATGAAAGTGCATTGTATACGTCCTGGAAGGGCTACGTCACGCCGTACGACATTTATATGCACGATGCAATCCACATCGTGAGACAGACGTATCTCACATCGATTATTAATATTTATAACGAACAAGGAAGCTCCGTGTTGTAACATAAAGTCAATTAACAGGTATAAAATTAACATCGTAAATGTAGTTGATAAATAATATAAAATTACTAGCTTTAGCCCGCGGCTTCGTCCGCGTGGTTTTAAAAAACAACAAAAGTGAGTCGCCTTTGTGGCTTTCCAGACTATCCTCTACAAATACCAAATTTCATCGAAATCCGTTCAGCCCTTTAGGCTACTAACTCTAACAAACATCCATCCATCCATCTAACCATCTAAACTTTCGCATTTATAACATTAGTATGATAAGTGCATTTATATAAGGATACAATACAAATAAATGTTTAAATTTACAGTATACATCACTCTGTAAAATACAAAAGATAATTTCATCTAAGCTTAAATCAGTTATATTTTAAAATTATTAACATCAATAACTATATACTAAAGCTATGTATAGTAACGTATTTAAAATACATTTACGAGCAGCAGTTTAACAATTCCAACAGAGATTTGAAAACAATGGAGAGGACACATTTGTTTTCAAAGAGGTTCGTTGTAACAAAAAGTTGTTAGCAGTCGCTTTACATGCCTCTCTCGACCTATGCTTCTTCGAAATAAAACAAAGGAATATTTCGTATATTCCGGTAGACAAATATATTTTTACAACACATAACAAACGGGAATTGATAAAATCGCAACGTGACTACTACTACAAGCTTGCTTTTATGTTTGTACACGGAAGTTCCTTTATATTATTACTTTAATAAAATCACTAAAATCAAAAAGTCTCTGGAAGTTACAGACATAACTAAGAATTCATGAACCATTGTCTTAAACCATTATCTAACAAACGTTTTCAATAGGAATTTTTTTTAAATTTACTTTTTTACGACAAAAACAAATATAGTTACCATAAACAAAATATAATTTGGAGAATGACTATGTCATATGAGACGCCCAGTCAACGGGGCCGTTTGAAGTAATTTGATACAATGTAATTATTTATTTTATACCTTCTAAGTTTTTAAACTTTTTTATCAACATTATACAAAAAATGTTTAAAGCGTAGCCAAATCACTGCGCTTAAAAAAGGCTTAATCGATTTTAACGAATATAGTTTTTCATAGCATGATTGTTGAAGAAGTATGATTAGAATCTAAAAAGACATGCTTGAATGGTTTGGATTTGGAGTAAGTGGTCAAATATGGTTATATAAACATAGTACTCTTTGTACTTCTTAAACAAAAACGTTCGTAATCGTTAATGAAGTAAGGCACTGTAATAAGTATTACCCCATAGTGAGAGAATCTATGGTTAACATCAACACTAAAATATATTTTCAAGAATGGATGTTAAAACATAATGCAGTAATAACCTTTGCCTATTCCAATTAAGGGCAAATTAAAAACTTTCCTGTACGGATTATAGCATACCATTCTCTTGTACCACTCAAGGTTTTCACATATTTGTCTAAAGATTAAATTTATAATCTAATTTAACTTATATATTTCAGTCATGAATTACTTTAAAAGGAAGTTAATTTTATGAAAATACTGCGGGTACGTGACGACCTCGCTCGCAGACGGTTAACGTTCTGTTTGATCGAAGGTTATCATAGACCATGCTACCCATAACTACTAAGATAACATGATAATGTTATTACTATAATGTTAACTAGTAACTACAGTTCTTAACACTACATCACTCTGAGAGTAAATAAATGTGACCGCAGTGTGTGACAGGGAAAGCCGTGAATGTAATTCTGCACTTCAACTATGTCGATTCTTCGTATTATCTATACTAATATTATAAAGAGGAAAGATTAGTATTTTTGGGTTTTGTATGTATTGAAATATCTCAAAAAATACTGGGCCGATTTAAAAAAAATCACCATTGAAAGGCTACGTTATCGCTGAATAACATACAGGCTATATTTTTTACTGCTTCTTAGTATTACGTGGATGAAGTCGCGAGCACCAGCTAGTGTTCTAATAAAATTGTATCTGTAAACGAAATTGGATTTTTTACTATACAATTATTGATTATTCTTTCATTGGATCTAAAAATCTGTTAAGAACACCTAAAATGCTTGAGATAATACAGAGAGTGATTGCATATGTTTCCTCACATACTTGGCCCAACAGTACTTTATTGCGCCATACAACCTTTTCACCCATACATCAGGACAGCTTCCTAGTAGTTGGCAAAATGCATGCGCCCTGAGGCATTTTGTACTTCAGCCAAAACACGTACGAATATCATCAAAGAGATCCGCTTGTAAATTTAATACCTACGTGATCGAGTTACTAATAACAACGATTTTACTTGTTACTGAATTTTAGAATACACGTAATATTTTTATAAATTTAAATATTAGAGTTTTTAAAGATACATCCTAAGATAATGTTTCAAGTTGTGTTAAGATTTATCTTTAAACTTAGCTTCTTGAACTAGTGTTTTACATTTTCCTTTATTACTGTTATTAATAATACCAAGCTAGTACGTTACGTAACTATTAATAATTTCAAAGTATTTTTCATTTTGAAATGGCAAAAATTCAGTCGTGTTGACATTTTTCCAAAGTTCCTTTTACATTAGTCACGTTACTAAATCTACATTATATTTAATTACATGTTGGGATTTGTTTATACAATTTCGCAAGGCCCTAAGCCATATGATATTAATTTAAAAAGAAAAAAATAACAGTCAAGTGGTTAATTATTGAAGGCAGCCGAGGATGTTTATGGGCCATTAGAAAGTCCTCAAAAGGGCGAGAAATTAAATAAGACAAAAATACTTCAAATCAGTTTTAAGGGTATTCGAAATTTTTTCCTTGTCACTAAAGCTACCTTTTTTTTGCCTGTACCGAAGACCCTACTCACTTGAAACAAAAAAGTTTAGTGATGGGCAACATAATAAATCATGATTTATTTTACCAAACAATATTATTAACTTGTAAATATTAATTAAGATGTTACTGGTGATAACTTATGATTTATAATAAAAAATGTGAAATTATATTTTACACCACTTTTACATGCTAATTGATTCAATAAGTTATTAATGTACACGACAGTAAATATATTTTTGATACCGCAAACTTAATTATTCGCGGTTTTATAAGTGCATTGAGCTGTCAGGTATTATTAAAAATTAACACGTTTTTAATTCATTTAGCACAGTCAAGGAAACATTACAACTGTGAGTTCCGAAATGTCAGATTAATTCGAATGATAACGTCAAAAGAAACTATCGTAATGCAAAAATTATTTGCGTCTCCGTAAAGATTTTATTCATAAGTACAACTATATAATCAAAATATCTTTGTTAATCATATTCACAAATATTTTTAACAACTCAATTAGATAATATTTAACTATATTTCATCCGAAAACAAGTATTCATCCTAATTAAAAATATCAATATTTGATTACATTAAAAATATCGATATTTTATTTTTGTGTACATCCCATCCCTAAAGTATAAGTCAAGTTACAAGTGCAGGTTGGGCGAGGTCATGTGTCACTATCCTTTGAGCGGGTGCGGAGTATCGGGCCCAATCACGCACACAAAAATATCTTCATACTTACAAAAAAACTATTTCTCAATTTTATATTTTTCAACTTATTCCTTTTTGTAAATCGATTCTGATCTGAGATATGTTAATCGAGTTTAACAATCAAAATCTCTCATATCGATTCAAATTCAAACTCGAACTTCTTTATTTTCGGATAACAAGAACTCTATATTTTAGTAGAATAGAAACTTGAATACTAGGGTTACTAAATTAAATAATTCGATATATTAAAAACACTATCCTAACCTAATAACAACTTGTGAACAATAACAGAAGCCTTGTCTATCGACTCTATCGATCATATTATGCATTTCCCATACGTTCCGGTTTGTTCAAATAATTTAGAAAACGCTTAAGCAATTTTACGATGAAAATCTTTAGTATAATTACATACTACATTTGTATGATACAAGTGCGAGAATTTCAGTACAACAATTCAAAAAACCTAGATGTCGAAATAAATTAAAAAAAATTCTAGCCAGTCGTAGCCATATTGAATCAGACATTTATTTGGTCTAAACAAAATTTATTACAAAAGTTTGATTATTATCAAGTAGAAATTTCGAACTGTAGAACAAAGTATTAAATAGCTTTTGGTTCTTGAAAATCGTAACGGTTAATGGGTGTCTAATACGTGCAGGCAGTGTTAGAGCATGCGCACACCTAAAACTAAACTATCGCACAACTGTTTAATCTCGCTTTGATCCCTACGAGCTTTTATGGAGTTGGGCACACTACTCGATTTTCAGTTGTACAACTAACTAGTTAAATTGGTTGCGAAACAATTGACAATAGAACAAGAGTTGTGCAATAGTTTAGTCAAAGGTGTGTGGCAGCTTTTAAAGTTTTTTAGGCGTTGTTGATCTTAAACTTCCGAGAAGAATGTCGTGGGGGATAAGTTGTTAGTAGTCATAACATTTAATGTTACCTTAATTACATTATTACGAGTTAAATGCAAGTAAAAAGGATTTAAAGACACTTTGATAAAGTCCAATGGATGGGATTCTTTCTTAGAGGCATCTGGTAGTAATTTTTGAATAACTTTTGGTCAAAATTTGATCACAATATTATTTACCTAGTTGCGTTATCTCGAGTACTGAAACCTACCTTACCAATTTAATTTGTTTGAGAAAATTATCTTCATCAATACTGAAAATGTTAGAATATTTCACAATTCATTTCGGGTACTTCTTCCTTGGAATATCAATAAGTTTAAAAACTATTCTTCACTAAAAAGTTGACGCACGAATATTGCAGACGTAAAAAAAAATATGGCGTGTCATTTTGCAAATAGGTGCAGGTGGGGGATGTAAATCCGCACGAAACCGTACAAGTTCGTGTCTACCTCGGGAGGGTAAATTTTTTTGCTTATAAACGACACCTGCGTAACTATCCTATTGCGAAAATTCAATCACTTATGGACAATGCAGTGATTTTTTATAACATTTTTTACTATACGAACTAACGGATCACGTGATCATCGAAATCATCGGATAAGCTTCCGCGCAGTAACATTTTACACTTCATATGCCTTGTGTATCCTTTTTATAAGTCCTCCCGCTTTACCTCGCAACCCTTAAAGTTGTGTTCTGCACAACTCGCGCGAATTTTAGAGCTAATAGTAACTGTAGAAATTAATATTTTGTAGTACAAAAAATCCAACATAGCATGTTAGTGAACTCTGCAAGACAACAAATATTTAGTGTATATGACATATGATAAACACATCACCTTTCAAGCGGGTCGATGCTCGGAGCATCAACAAAGTTTATCTGCTCGTTATCATCGCGGGTGACGCGTCTGTAATGTGTAATCCGTCAACAATGCATCATGGAGCAAGTCACTAAATATACCATGTAAACCTAACATATAACAAAAATAGTAGACAGTAACACGTGCAGCGACTAAAGTTGAAATGATGACAACACGCGGTGCAACCCTGATGAAAGATGCATAAAGGAGTGCCGAATTGATAGGTTCTGAAAGAGAAAACTAACAGAACATCGACAAAGCGCACGACAAACGACTAAGTTAACATAAGGAGCAGAAACGAGGCATTCAAAAAACTAAAAATAAATCCAAATGTTGGAGGATAATTTTATTCAATATGAAAATCATTGTATTAAAATAGCTTTTATAATAATGTGATGTGTCCGTGCAGCCATCAACCTCCAGCAACGTTGATAAAAAGCAACTGCATAACAGCATCCCTTCCTAAGTTACTTTTAATATTTCATTAATCAATTACGCATCAATCAATTAGTCGTCGCACTGAAGCCCTAGGCGAGAACATGCAAGACGAAGACCCGGGAGGTAAAGATTAACCAGCTGAGACGGAACCCTACATGCATATACTTTACAATTCATATATTGGAAAATTATATAGATAGGGAATATGAATGGTTCATTTGGAACTGGTCGATGCCACATGGTGCGTGTAGCGGGTGGGGTGCGGGGAGGGGTGGCGTGGGAACTGCGCAGGAGCACATATGGGACGCAGCTTTATCTCGCCATGCATATTACGCGTCGCGCTTAATAATAATAAGACAACAAGCTCGTAATGACCGAAAGCTCGCACATTTACACTGAATTCAACGAACAGGCTTGTTTACTCAAATCCGATACATGAGCAACGCAACGCTTGTATCTGAGAGTAAATACAAACATAACGTCACGAAAGCTTTAAGATCTGTTCAGCTCTTATTGTACTATGTATACGCTACCCGTAATCACGTCTTCTACGAAACTATTTGACAAATGTGACCGACGTATTAAGATTTCTTGGAAATTCCTACTAAAACTTTCGTTAGCGTCTAGAGTGTAATTTTAAAATACGACTTTGAGAAGTCATAATGAACAAAGTCATGTCCAAGGTAGAATATTTTGATTCATCTCCTGGCAGCCGCCCAAAACGGGCCGCTCTTTACGACTCGTAGTTACCCAACGTTCGCTTTCAAAAGCTACTAACTTTCGTATAAAGATATAACGTAGCTGATGTCGATGACAAACTCTTTACAAGTGAAATCATTCATTCAACTGTGCAACTGTTATCGTTTAAACATGTTCTTAAAACAAAAAAAAGCGAGTAAATAAAACATCTAATCGTGTATACTGGCCAAATTAAATTATTTTTTTTGGTTTCTCACATATTGTCCTCAACAAAGCCAAAGTTATCATACCAAATATCTGATACAGGAACGCCTCAATGCAATATTAATATACTATTATTTATTTATATTACAGTCATACTAACTATATTATTACGGTAATAACATTCTGCTGATAGCGAAAATATCCAACAGCATGTGTTCCTGCAGATATGTAAATTTACTGGAGATAAACAAATGAAATGACTACTTGCAATTTGTTACCACTCATATTAGTATAGCCACCAAAGTGTGCTTAACTGAAATAAAATTTGTAAATAAAAACCCGTAAAACCAACATAGAAAAAAGGTTCTTTTGTTTGTCGTTACACATTTAAGTTGTAACAAAATTCTTCTCGTCAGGGATAAAAAATCTGAAAGCATTTTTGTTAATCTGTTACATTCTTTTATGCACATGAATCATTAATCGAATTTTTAAAAATTGTATATTCTAGAAGTGATTATTTCTATGAATGTTAATAAGCAACACAAACTTAGGTACACCTATTAAACCAGCGCGTAACATCCTTCGACCACGTTACCACTTAACTATAGGTGGAATCGTGGTCAAGCGCTGTTTTTAAAAATCATAAAAAAAAAACCAACGTAATCGTAATTTTACTTAAAGTAAAAAACTTAAAGTAAAAATTTTAAAAGCATTTTCCACTTGCTTACAGACTTTCTCGACTAAAATTCATGAATAGAAGAATAGTAACCAGGCAAGAACGTCTTTGGGAAAAAATCCTTTGTCTCTGAAGACAATTGTCTCAAACCGAGACGCCTTAAGAGAGTCTCTCTTAGATTAGACCTATTTTAAACACATAGGCTTAAGAATATAAATACATACGTACAGATATCAAATTGTAAAGATAGAACAGTTTGTATTGTTTTGTACTGCGAATTGTAGATGTGATTTTGAAATTTATTTTTGGATTTATATTATTAACCTGTTACTGTTTGACTCCGTGCAAATTATTATTAGCAATATGAGTTCACGTGACATATATTCATCGTACCTTCTTTATTATTTAATCAAAAAAGAACTAAAAGAAAAAATGGTTTCTTGCAACTTGTAAATTGTTTTGAATTTACTTCCATACTGTACTTTTACGTCAAATAAAGTTAGTAAATAGTTTTAGTTCCTGAAACACTTATACGGAGACACCGCTTACCAGTTTTAAAAAGACAGGTGATAAAAACTACGCACCAAGTGCGTTCAAGAATAGATTGGCGAAGTGCAATGCACTCGAACATAACGCTGTAAATCAGCCCAATTAGACTTGCATTTTACTAACAAATAGAAGGACAGATAAGACGTATTTGACTACATTTATCTCTTGTTTAAGGAAACCTTAATTATCTTATACGAGAGTTTCCTAAAACCATATCACTATTCAACATTTACTAATGGTTACAGTGTTTAAACAATTGTAAATCTTAATGCTTTGGACATAAATGTTAAATTAGCGTATCAACTAGTAATATCTAAAAGCATACATAGTATTTTGGTATGTAGTATAATGTAGAGACGTAGGAGATCGGTCAACGCCCTGGACCTATGCCAATGGCAACAATCGCGGCCGTAACTTTCAATTACTCGTCTATTAATGCGTCGCAGGTGATGTATCGGTTCACTCGTAATGTAAACTCCCTTTGTACTCAAGCGAGGAATGGATACCTTGTGTCTTTGTAGTGTAAACTGATGACTAACATCTTCAGAATTGTAGTAATAGTTCTATGAACGCACGAACTTTACAAGCCGAGATGACTCTTCATTTTGACGGGTGTAAAAATAAAAGAAAGTATAATTTTGTTAAATATCATTGATAAGGAAGGAAAAAAACAATGACTACGTTCTTATTAATAAAGAAGCAGCTTGGACCTTTAAAGAAAAGATCACAATCATTAAGAACAGTTAACAGAAGTCTGTTTTCAGGCAAATAATTGACAAGATTAAAACAGAATCATACGTGAATAAAAGGAACAATAGTGAATAATTCGGTAACAAATCGCTAACCACGCGGAAGGCATTGCTCGGGCGATCGGTTGGCAAGTGGCCAGGCAGCGTGTGGCAGATAGGTGGCATTGGGCCAGCCACGGTCACGAGCGGCCGTCGATCCCGCGCCCTCGCCCTGCCTCATAACAATCATCACAGACAATAGTCTAACATTACCGGAATAATGTCAAAAACACAGCTTTTCTAATATACAATAGACAAAAGTAAAATTTTCGATGATGCGAACCAGAATTGCCTAAAGATCAACGGGCAAATGTCTTGAAATGACATTATCGTAAGGAAAAAAGACCACGATTTCCAAATAGCAGTGTCTTGTTGTATCATGTTACCTTGAAATTAAGACACTCCTTTCTCAAAGTAATGCACCTGTTGATGTGTTATTGAGAAACAGTAAAAAAGGCAATCTTTAAAACGAACATTGATTAACATTATCAACATTAAAAACGACCATCACGTACTTATCATTAACGATAGGAAATTTTAAAAGAGTTACACATGATAAAACCAAGTCATAATATCTCAACTTTAAGGAATCGACTTAAGGATAAGATAACAAAAAGGTCTTATCTATTCCCGAGGGTGCGTCGAGAGTTGGGTAGAGTTTACGAATAGCGGTTGTAAAAAATCATTACAAAAAAACGAACTTTCAAGTCATTTACAACGCAGCAGGTAGTGAGTTATAGTCCCGAGTTTCTTTGTTATTGAACGTAAGAATAATATTTCACTAGCAATTGGCAGTAAATAGGACTTTCATGACAATAGAGTCGGTCCGTCCGAACGATGCCTCGGCTATTTTAACCCACAACACGTGTCCCTCCCAAATGTTTGTTTAGGCTAAGTCGTGAAGCGTCAATGACAGGATGCGGTGTAAACAGACAAGGTTATTTTCAATTTTTCGATATTTTTGCCAATTATCCGAAATAGAATTTTCAAGAAAATGTAAATTGCAAGTGCATTCCATCTGTCAGTCTTACAACCCAGGGCATAAAGCCAGCGAAATTTCTTCAATAGACAGTCTTCAAATATAATTTCAACATTCAAATATAAGTTTTTCCTTCTTCACATGTAACATTCATAGGAGTGTGTTTATGTTTGTTATTAATTGCGTAAATGATTGCTCTCCATTATTATATACGGTACGATTTCGTTTATTATAAAGCCAAAGATTGAACTTTGTTGCCAGTCTCAGTTTTTCTTTGTAACATTAGTTTTTCTTATATTTAGCTTTATTCAAATCTCAATATGCCGTAACCTATCACAATCGATTTTTTGGACATTTGGCTACTTTATAAAATCGGTCGGCCAAGGATCTCAAGCGGGTACAGTAAATAATATAAATCACAACATAATCGATTTTGATTCGATACGAAAGCGCTCCGAAGTTATTTCGAGTGCGGCACGCAAACACATTATTTATTCTCAGTTGAAAATAACTCGACCGAATTCGAAATAGTGCACGATCGTTGAAAATAACTTTTTTATTTCATATTTTAACATTAACGTGAAAGATTGTTTGTTATTGGAATAAAATATCTCATTACTATGCTTTTGTTTATATTGGGAAATCGGAAAACTGTACAAATTACAATTAACAAGAGGTTTATAAACGTGCCTAAAAATCAGACGAAAAGTGAGTAATGAGACTAAAAACTACGAAAGATTAGTCAACACTACTCGAATGTTGACTAGTTCGCAACAAAAACTTCGTGAATCACCGCGACCTTTATTTCCGCATGTTGTTGGCGCCATCATACTTAGTAATAAAATTAAATTACGCCCATACGACTGGATTACTAAACAGTCGGAGTTGAAAAACTAATTTGTCGCGTTTTTTGATCTCTTATTTTTTACGTATAAACTTATACGTTACGCTATGAATTACGAAAGCATTTATGACAATCCCACTAAATTCGATCGCTATATGACGGAGGTATTCAAATTTCAATGATAGACAATAGTTTTGATAATTTAACTTAAATGTATTGTATTAGATCTTATTCATCTTTTTAAGAACATCGCGACATCACTTACCAGTAGCAGCGAACACGCTATCTTACTTCTTACTAATATTATAAATGCGAAAGTTTAGATGGATGGATGTTTGTTAGAGTTTGTACCCTAAACGGATGAACGGATCTCTATGAAATTTGGCATAGATGTAGAGGATAGTCTGGAAGAACACTTAGGCTACTCAAGTTTTTTTTTTAATTCCACGCGGACGGAGTCGCAGGCGAAAGCTAGTATAATACATTATAGAGTCTTATAGATGAATAATATTCTCCTGAAGAGACCATAGCATCTCTCGCTTTGTCGGCACATTACGCTTCCAAAACAGTCATTGAGTGCGCGAGCGCACGTTTGTCGTGTGCGTTTATTTACACGATGCCCGCAACGTTGGCCGACTTCCAGAACTAAACGAAAATAGATGCTTCTGTAGATGTCATTGTACTACGTCCAGGAGAGTCCTGATGCTGACGCACCGTGGAGTACGATACAATGTGATATTCAACAACACAATCATATTTATCAAAGTGTAACGAATGATATTGTCCATAAAACAAACACCAACGACCAGTCGTACCATCATCATCATCAGCTTAAGACCAGTCGCACCATGTTTAACTTTAAAAGAAACCTGAAGAAAAACAAACATTTTGAGCTCAGTTTTAATTTTTATTTTGATCTTTGTTTTGAACGTTAGTAGGGAATTGTTAACTTTGCTAATTTTATTGCCGTAGTAACATACTAATAAGTTTATACTCGTATAAAAACCTGATTTGAATATACATTTAAAGCAGCAATTAATAGACAAAGTCATGTTAAAAATAATAAAACAAAAAACTTTTAAATGATAAGTGCGATTGTACACAATAACATTTTTTGTGTGTGATTTAAAATTTTCGTTGTAAGATTGATTTCAAATTCACGGCGCTAATGGCACCTTCCACGATTTTATTATTAGCTCGCTAAGGCGTTTAGAGATCCGTCCGAATCGTAAACAGAATCTACTTAAGCGTCCAAACCAAGACTACGGACAAAAGATGATTTTAGTTTAAAACGAAGACGCTCCATCAAAAGTAGAAAAAGATGGTTGTCGACCAACAAAAAGTGGGACGATTCGTTCGCCCAACCCTTTTATTTTGCTCCGTCGTGATGCTTTTTTACTTTTATTCTAAAAATATCGCATTCACGGACCCATTTCGAAAGGAAACGTGATTCTGTCCAAGGTCGACTGAATTAGTATTCGTATGGAGTTCTCGCAGTTTGACCGGACGTCTAAAACTCGTTAATATGCTTGCTTGTCGATTTTTTTTACTCTTCTAACAATGATTAGAATTGCCCGCGGCGGACCTGTCTTCTTTAATATGTTTCACAGGTTATGTAATTTGAAGGTCTTGGGAATTATTCTAAACTATGTGATGGGACTCTTATTTTGCGGAGTTTCGTTATATGATATTTCGTTATATATATTACGAATCTCTTTGAAATCTGTAATAATTAGGTAGATTTATAACTTTAAAGTTATAATCAGAATTCGGTTCCGATGTGCCGTCGATACATTAGGGATGTCTGAAGAGGGAAAAACATCACCTATGCGATGTTTATTGTCCATGATTATACAATTGAGAATAGGTTTTAAGAAACATTTCTAACTTTGAATTGCATATTATAATTGCAACATTAAGCAATAGATTGTATTATTTATAAATCCAAATAGTGGGTTATATTAAATAAAATTATTTTTATAATCATTTCTAGAATTTAATGTTGTCTTGCAATAAACATTAGGTGTTAAGTGCATCAATAAATTTCAAACGAGACTCCCCTCCGTTAGTGAAATGGGCTTAATGCAAATTATAAATTAAAAAATACATATATCTATACCTAATAAACTTACAGCTAATATCGCACCGCATTAAATGTTATGTAACATATACAGCTTGAAACATTTGATTCAAACTATATAAAATCCATTTAAATATAAAGAAGTGGTAATTTAAATAAAATATAAAGTTATATTAGTCCATAATAAATGATACAATATATTTTACTCTCTAAAGAAAATTAATCTAAGGTATCATTATTTTAAAAAATGTCTCAAACTAGAGCATGGTGAACCTACAGTAATTTTTCTCGAGAGTTAAGTGTAAGCCTTGAAATGCCTTCACATTATATGTTTTCAAGTTTTGTTGAAGGAAAATATTTTATAATATTAATTATCATGAAATCTTTTTCTCCACTAATTGAATAAATTCTTTGATAGAAAAATGCTAACGAAAAAAGTCTTTATTTAATACCACTAACTTAACATTCCAATTACTTCGTTTGTAGGTACTTTAATACGCAATACACGGTAAAATATCGTAAACTTACAATTTAAAACCAAATCGATGAAATGTATAGAACATTTTATGATACAACTTAATTAGTGTTAGTCGATATGAAGCGACAAACGCCTAGACTTTTTTAGTAGTTATTACAAAATTACGCGAATATATGAATCATTGCTATTTTTATTGTTAAATTAAAAAGGCAACGCTTGGTAGAATAGCTTTCACCTGGAAAATCATAGTAATATAAGTATATTAATTTTTAATAGCTATAAATTAAATTAAGACGTAAAAGATATCTGGAGGGAGCGTCCCTTTTCTGAGACTACCGCAGATTCCCCTCGCGGATGTAATTAATGCGAGCATCAGACGCCCTTTTATAGCATTATGTTCAGATATACTTGTATGATCCGAGTTTATTCACCTACAAACCAATTCACGCCACTATATTAAAAAATATTCGATAATTTCTGGCAAGAACTGAGTATTAAGAACTGTTACAAGCTCAATTAGATCGGATAAAATGTAAAGCTATCGCTTTGCAATATCAGAGCTATATCCTTGCAGCAATTAAAGATATTGAGGACTCAAAAACTAATTGTTTAAAATCGTGAGCAAAACGAAATCAAATGTAATTTAGATTGTTGAAAGTATTGTCTCCGCTTGTAACGTAGTTACTTGTTATTGCAACGTCTTGTCAAAAATAATTTGTTTTAGCCGGCTTACTTATAACCTCAAAGCTGGAATTGAAGAAGATGCGACGAAAGACAGAGGGGGAGCGTCGCTCGATGTTGTGACGCATGCGCGGCGACGACCCTTCGCAGCCGGCTAGTGGAGCCGGCGCTGCACAAAGCGAGCACCCGCCGCCGCCGGCACGCACTGACCCGGCCCAACATACATGTACCGCGACCACCGGACACATTTGCGACGCACTGCCATCGCCTTCCACTGTAAACGAGCATGTGATAAAACTAAACGCTAAAACGTAGCGTCTCGTAGTGTTTATTTTGTAGCCATCACAAAGTTATCATGTACAAGACGGTGAGACATGGTGAGAACAGTCTGCAGTATACTATCCTGCCGCAGACGGAAGAGGTGTTGAGTAACAGCGGCCTCAAGGGCAAGGGGCGCGACTACAGCCCCTCCATCCACGTCCGTCGCTCCCGGAAGAGGTCTACATTGAAATATGTTTTACTGGTAGTATTCGGAATTGTTGTCGCACTGGCTCTGGCGTCTGTTCCGCTCTATATCATGAACGCAGCTCTGTACGCACGAAGGAATTTGCAAGATCATCACGATATCGGCACGTCTGCTCCTCTGGCACCCGCCGGCCGGGAAATAGTCAAATCGAGGAAGAAGGAACTCCAGTTTTTGCCCGAATTTATAACTACGGCAAACACCAAACTTGACACCACCACGCCAATTTTTGTATCATCTCCTACTGTTCTCACAACAGTTATCCGTGATCGTGCAACTACTCCGCCGTGGACGATGCCCGCATTGAGGTCTTGGAAGGGATTAACTCCCGCAACGACGCTGCGGCCAGCACCCACAGAAAATATTGAAGAAATACCCTTAATCGGCACTCCGTCTGGCAGCGTCCGCTTGTTGGATAACTATATGTCTGTAAAACCCTGGGAGAAGGACATAATAATAAGACCAACAGTTACCCCGGAACCGATGACCGTTCGAAACATATTTAAGTATTATTCCCAACCTATTGCTACGTCGGATAAATCGATTACGAGTAATATGAAAGGGGATGATGTGTTAATCACGACCAGGGCGACTTCTACGCCATCTCCACTAACAACGGAGTCAACAACGACGTTGCCGTTACTTGAAGACGAGCAATCTTTGGAAATCGATGACGTGTTCTCGCTGTCTACATTGAAGGGAGACCCGGGATTGTCCGAACCCGTCGTTGACTCTGATGAAGTGATAATAGCTAAGGCGACACGTGGCTTGTACGGAGCCCGGTGGCCATTCGTCGATCCTTCGTCTTATTTCCAATGGACGGTAAGCGTTTTTCTTATATAATGTTATTTTCGCTGCAATGCGTGCTTGTAATAGATCAAAAGAAGTACTGTAACCTCGCTTCACTATCCAGTTATTTGATTTATGAGACTTTAATAAGTTTTTTACTCCTAAACATGATTAATTTACTATAATGTTTGAAGCAATCGTGTTGTCATTATATAACAAGTCTGCACTGAGCTGTAACAAATCGCACCGATTCTCTGTCTTATTGCCAACACATCCTGTCGTTAAGATAAAATCTAATACATTAAATACGGTTACTCTTTAATCATTGTAAACATTAGGTTATTTTTTATTATATACTTATTAAAAAAGAAATCGTATTCAAAATTTATTTTATTTTTCTTTATCACTAATTTACCAGAAAAACTTATAATTTGAATCATGATCACATCTTTCCTTTATTTTTAAATATTATAACATAATATATTTTCGCTTAGCAATAGTAATTATGATTTTTTGTTTTTAAGTAGTAATTTGCATTTACTTTTATTTATTTTCAATAATAATATACAAAGCATTAATTATAAGATTGCCGGTGTTTACAATTTTGGGTTAGGTAAACATCAGCAATCTTATAATTTAGTTTAGTTTAGTTAGGTAAAACAAGACCCCGAGGAATACGAATATTTCGAAATAGCGTATGTTACTTTGCATAACTTATAAATACGGGAAATTAATGCCACATCTAAGATGTATTAGTACGTGTAGATTAGCGCTTAACCACGTAAATACTGTTGGTAACCGAGAAGGACGTTTTTAGACTTATAGTAAATAACATTTAATTAATCAAACAACATTAAACATACGTACCTGTGTAGAGTTGGTTATAAAAAATCTACATAATTACTTAAAGTTAATTAAAAAAAAACAAATAACAATAATTTCCGAGAAATTCACGTGTTCTTGGTCGCAAATAAAATTTTCAAAATTATATGTACATTTTCAATTCAAAATAATAAAAGTTTATTTGTTTTATTCGCTTGCAAAAACTTCATTATGTGTAATCAGAGACCTTATTCGAAAACAAACGAGTCTTTAGCGTTGTAATTGCTACTTTTATGAATTTAAATTAATTTGTCTCTTAAAGGAAAGTTACCGATCTTAATACTATACTTATATTATATAAAAACAATAACACCATTTACTATGTCTTTGATTAATTTATTTTTACAATCTTATACTTTAAAACTTAAATATTTGCTTAAGTAGCCCGTTATTGTAAACCTCACACCGAATCGACACTAAGGATAGCCCTTATCTTCCATTTAACGACATGTAAATGTGAAGCCTGAGGGAAATGTAAATCTTAATGTGGTCAGTTAAAGCGCACACACCTTTGACTAAACAATCGCACAACTGTTGTGTTGTCGATTGTTTTGGCAAAAAAACTCTTTTTAGTTGAACAACTAAAAATCGAATAGTGTACGCACCTCCATATAAGCTCATAGGAATCAAAACGAGACTAAAAAGTTGTACGGTAGTTTAGTTTCAGATGTGCGCACACTCTTAATGTGACACGTTGTCTACATAATTTCTTTTAAGACAACGAGTAGATTTCAGAATGTAGTTACCTAGGTATTATGTAAGTGGGACCCCATTGTTAATATGTATATTTGTTGCAGGGTTACACTTTGACGGACAATCTGTTACTCCCTCTGCTTGTGTCTACTCTGTCGTCTGTTATCCTCGTGTTGCTACTGGCTGTGGCCGTACGTCGCCGCAAGAGGACGACTACAGCTTCCGCACAGATTGGGGTAACTCTTGTTTATTTTACACGGAGTTCAAATCTAAAGTGCCTTATAAACGCTCATTTTTATTTGATAGAACTCTCTGTTTGTATAAAAGTGAACAATAATATCAACATAGGCACATAATAATGTGGACTTGTTTGAGATAAATTAGTTAAAATTAGGGCAAAGCTGCCGACCGGTTGAATTTTATCGATATCGCTTCTCAGTAGGGGCTTAATCATAATGTTACGTCGGTGTCGAATGTTATCTACAACATTCCCAAAAACTCGAATTCACGGAGAAACAAAACTCGTTTAAATGCTCTACTTTGAAACATATCTACTTATGTTTAGCCACAGATAATACAATATTATATTATACTAGTAGCTAAATCTGTTACTTAAGATTAGATATAGATTTCTAAAATGTTAGGCTAGAATAAATCTTTCATCTTCTATGCATTTACTAAAGTGGATATTCTTAAACCCATCCTTGTTTCAGAAGTTAACCGCTGATCTTCAAGATGATGTTACTAACCTTCTGCAGGCTGAAAATCCAGAAGACGCCGAGGAATAAACTTCCTAAACCAATTTGCTTGTTCATGTAGCTTCCAAAGTACAAGTAAAGTTATGCCTTATGTACAATTGAAACAAAGCTCATAATCCCTGTTGTACATTAGGCATCAGAGCACCGTATAATTTATCAGCTAATTCTGTAGTGTTGAGATCACAAAAGACAGTCATATCCGCATAGTCTTCTATATACTGAGGTTTCAGTGCCTATTGTGTGTAAATATACGGTTTGTAGGACCTCCGTCGCTAAGGTCCAAGAAATGGTTTGCATATTCAGAGATACGATATAATATTGTGTAGGTAAGTATATTTTGTAATCGCATTAGATATTGGAATGTAATTTAGATATGTAATGTGTCAAATGCCAAAGTTGCTAAAATTATTTTTGTTACAAATTGTAATCTACATTCGTAATTTTTAATCATGTTTGGCTGACATTGCTGGGTAGATGTAAAATCTTTCATTCCATTTTCAAAATACCATCATTAATATAGCGTGATCATGAGCTTGCTAAACAGTTTTTACTGTCGCTAATTTTATTTTCTATACAATAAATATTAAATACCTGTTAGACATAAATAGCCGATGTGCTATGTATATCATATCTCTGAAAACTCGAATATACGACTCGACAGTATTAACTAAACCCTGTGGTATATATTTAATTCTACATAGTCGTACATATATGTGTAGTTACGGTAGGCTAAGTTTAATATCGATCTTGATGTTACTCTATGTCGCATTCTATTTGTGCATTCTAATTATTCATGTATCTATGGCACGTTTTATACGCTGCGACGGATTCAAAGATGGCGTCGCAAAGCGCGGGAAAATACAGCCCTCGTTAAACAAAAGGTCTTCTTAGCAATCACGCGATTGCTTTACTTTTACCGCAAGCGATTTACTAGTTTCCTACATTGACAATAGGTTTGCATTTGAAGTTTTTCTCGAATGTTCATCGCATAATGTTCCTTAAAATTTCAATCTAAAGAGATGCAGTCGTTTGCTTCATCTGTATTTATTCTTTCCATATTATAGAAATAAGACTGATATGTTGCATTTTACTATAGTGGGTTTACTAAGTTTATAAAAAGGAGTGCTATTACAAAGAGAAAAATTGTGGGAGGAGCATCAGAAAAATGTGATACATGTATTAGGTGATTGAATTTTTTAAATTTCATTTATTAATTACAACAAGATAGCATCTTTACATTATGATTTCCGTTTCCGTACATTTTTATATCAAAGAGTATGCAGTTTAAATGTACACAGATCAAAAATGTAAGAGTTACTGTCAAAAAATATTTCAAAAATATTAATTGTGAGTTGAAAGAAAAGAAAAGGTGTTTACATGTCGTAGTTACCCAGGTAATATTTTTATTATGTACCCAAAGGTCTTCTTGTCTGGTTTGATATATGGAAATGTTTAATATATTTTACAGTGTACGTAACCAATGTATCGCACGTATTGATAGTATTTAGGTACCGGTTTAGCTTGTGACGAGTTTCATGTTAAGGCAGAGTGGTTATTTTTTACGCTGGACATCCACCATGTATATAAGCAAAGAAATAAATTATGTTTTTCCCACCAAGAATTGTTTTATTCAACCTTTTGCTTACTTCCTCTTTTGTTAAGAGCGCGTACACAACTTTGCCTACACTGTTATCGCACAACTGTTTAGTCTCGCTTTGATTCCTATGAGCTTATATGGGTGTGCATACAATACTCGATTTTTAGTTGTGAAAACTGTTGAATTAGTTCCGAAATAATCGACAATCGCAATAGTTGTGCGATAGTTTAGTCAAAGGTGTGCACCTTCTCTTATAAAATCCACTCGTTGGTGGATGATTTCAATCTGAAGAGATAATAAAACGAGGCGATTTTCAAATAGACAAAATTTATTATACAAAAAATATACTACAAACCTAATTGACTTACATTAGGAATTACAACTATTTATTGCAACCAAACATTTCATACCAACTATTAAATAATATCTAATTTAAATAAACTTCTTTACTATTATCAAAATGTATCAATCACGTTATTGGCTTTTCCTTTACAAAGTCTGTTGTCCTCTCTCTTTCTGCGTGAAAAAAGAGATAGCAATATGTATTCGATACTTAAAATTTGACACTTCTATTAAACCATATTGCTTTCTCTTTGTTTTCAAAGATAATAGAGAGAGATGACAATAGGTGTGTTCAATTGTTTGTGAAACAGAAATATTAACATGACAGATATAGATTTGACTTATTTATAACATCCCTCTTAAATCCTGATAATTTAACAAATTAACTATTCATTATAAGTTACAAATAGGCACTGGATTTGGTTTTTTGATATAAATGTTTATTAATATGGCGTAAAGCCTTTGTATATTGACATTCCACAACATATATAAATGGCATAAAATGTAGATTTTCATACTTTGTACCTAGTTGTGTTTATCAATATCGTATAATGCGTCTCATTAGTGTGTATTTCCACTAACACGACCCACGCCACGCCCCTTAAAGCATGTAGAGTCGCGTGCTCTATTTTCACAGCCTTTTAGCAACTGATATATAAAACTAGACAGCCAGCGACGAACGTCAAGCCTAGTTGCGACTTATTAGTCGAAATAGGCACATAGAACTAAAATGAACTGTCTTTCAATTTATATATCAAGGGTCCTAAACACGAAAATTTGGGAGATGGTCATCGACTAAATGTGTATTAGATTTCTGCAGCGCCTTATAGGACGCATATACCAACAAATGTTATACAATTTTCGTTGATAACGTTTCAAATACGCTCTCGCAAATTTTCGTGCTAGGTCTCTGGAGGATATGTGACGTGCATTATACCATATTGAAGTTACCTTGACAATTGACCAAGTAAAAAAATTACGTTAGTACAAAACATGCGTCTTATTGTGTGCGCATAGTAACAATAACTATTATTGTCTACCTGCTAAATAAATTGATATAAAATGTATAATTGGAGTAAATGGTATTTATTTGCGTTTTTTGATATCACTCTAGTTTGGAGTTTTTACATGGAACTTGTAAGTCTTTGATAGCTTCTTATTTATAAGAGATAGGTATTTTGTTGTCAGTTTAGTAAAGATATTTTTATCACGATGTTTTATTTTCTGTTTATTTGTATGAGAATTTTAACATTTTCCTAACTATATAACAAGGATTAAATAATATTATACGACAGTGAAATTATTAGAAACTGGAAGTTTTTGTATTTGCACAATTAAATATATATTTTATTACTCAAAAAATATAACCTTTTATTTATAACTTATAAAATAAATCATTAATAACCTTACATAGCGCTGATCACAACCAAATTAAATAAAAGAAAGGAAATCAACATATTTAATCATTTTACATAATCACAATTATAAAATCTCATTCTGAAATTCTCTTGAAGTTGCAATTATTTACAAATTCCAACTTAATTAAACTTCGAAATACACAAATTTTAAACTCTGAAGTTTTCTCTATAAGTGCGAATTATAAGAGTAAAAGGGATAGATATATACAAAGAAAATATAACAGAAAGAGAAAGAAAGAACCCATCAATTCCGCACCTATTTACAGCCAACTTCAGGAACTCTAAAATCAGCATTTGATCAGTTTTATTTTGACAGCCATAGAAATTGTGTGATGATTCTGTTAGTAACATTCAAACAAATCACACTTTATATTTCTCTAATAAATTTTATTTAATAAATTTTACATACCGACAGTAAACCTTTCGAACACAAGCAACAAAGTGCCTTAACATATATACATATAAGGTCCAAATCACATTCCTTTTGGCGGATTTCAGTTGCAAATGCCAGGTATGACCAGTATTCACAGGCACCGGGTGCCAGTATCACTGCTGTGGGTTGGCAGGTCTCAGTAATCTGGCTAACACATGTCGACCTCCCACTAACTTTAGTTGTTGTCCGTCCATTAGTACACTACGCACGCCGCTGGACGTCGGCACTGCAGCCGTCGGTACTGCCTGTAATACAAACAAAAATCACTAAACGCAACTAAAATACTACCTAATCATACTAACCATAGTATAACAAGCCCATTTTGACAGCTAAAGAGTAAAAAGTTCGAATGTCGTGTCTATCCCTGCATTGTGTTTGAAAAATAAAGATCGAGATAAGAACAATATGAATTTATATGAGGATTTTATCAGAGCAAACCCACAGCTAGAAGAAACTTAGCTTCATTTAAACAATAATTCTTAAAGTTTTAAAATCGATACCGGATTATAATTACGAAAATCGATTTAACTGACAGCTGTCAAAATGGCCCTATTATTTGATAACGAAAAAATCTTCACCACAATCATAAAATAAAACAAAAACCGAAAACCTTAAATTTCATATCCTTTAACAAGTCAGTCATGCCAAAAAGCCTTAATTTCTTTTATTACTAGAATAGGTACGAAAAAGGCATAACTAACATACATTTATCTAAAAAACAGACTTATAATTTACTAGCTTTCGCACGCGACTCCGTCCGCGTGAAATTTAAAAAAAAGTAAGTAGGCTATGTGTTCTTCCAGACTATCCTCTACATCTATGCCAAATTTCATCCGTTCAGCAGTTTCGGCTATAAGCTCTAACAAACATACATAAAAACTTTCGCAATTATAATATTAATTTAGAAGTAAGATAATATTGTCATTTTTTAACCGCAGTCCGCATGCATCATTAATTATGCGACATGCCTATAAAAACATGCATTTTTACAATCGGGCTGCATATGCTATCCATGCTATGCATGCAAGATAAATTCACCTGTTGTATCTTTATCCCCTGCGGTAGTCTAACAGGATGTATCTGATTTACCTATAATTTAACATTACTATTATAACATAAATCAATCATGAAAATCAATCTAAAATTTCAATTATCAACCAAAATATACCTCCAGTTCAATTTGTATCAATTTGTATGTCATTCTGTGGTTAAATATAGTATTATCAAAGATTTAAAAATATATATAGAGTAGGCATAGTTGACACTTCATTTGAAACATTTTTCATATAACCTCATGAACGCTATCTATTGATAGATCCTCATGTCAAAAAAAATAATTGCCAATAGGTGTCATTAAATTTTTGAGCTATTTCAATACATACAAAAATACAAATCTTTCCTCGTTATAATATTAGTATAGATTTATATTTTATCTGTAGACTAGGTATAATTTATTTTATTAACAAAAGATGGGGCTTATTGGAATTTTGAAAAATGTTTCTTTACATGTCCATATAAGGACTAGAGTTGGCACAAAAGTAGCACCTTTCAGAGAAAGTACCGGTGAAGTTCACTATGCCTAGTCTATATATTTGTTTAATGTCTTTGATTATGCACATTAACAAATTATTGCCAGATGCCTAATTTTAGTCCCTTTACCTTTCCACCCTTTTCTTTAGAGAAAAAGATGGGAAGGAAAAGTGGATTTGACGGTGGAGAAGACGCATAGGAAGGGGAAATATCCTCTTTATGTGCGTCTCCTACTCCGTCAATGAAGGGTAGGCAACGCATCTGTAATTGCGGATGCTTATGGGCAGCGGTCGCTTTCCATTTCGGTGGATTCAGGTGGCTGCTTGCTCGTTTGCCACCTTATATAATAAAAAAAAACACCATTTCTATTTAAGTTTTAACCAATGGCTTACCCCCTTTAAGCTAGTCTAGTATTTAATATCAAATAAACATTACCTGTTGTAATTTTAAAACAGGCGGTGAAGAGGTAGACGTTGTTACTGATTGTCCTCCTGAAATTTTACATTATTTAACAAATATAAAAATTGTATGTACAAATAAAACGCAAGATGTAATTTTCATAGACTTACCAATATTACTTAATACTATAGCCTGTGATGTTGTAGCTCCGCCACTTGAAGTCATACGAATAGAGCTACCGTCACTTTGCTGAAAAAAAAACCACAATAAATGATATTACACAAACATATAATTGTTTAACACCGGGAATGTCAAGAATAGTTTTCAGAAGAGATAAAAAACAACATAATTTTGTAAAGCATATTATACTAATATACTGTCTGTGTATACTTAATTGTAGAATACGTGTTTCGGATAGGCTGAAACAATGCGTCTTCCGATTCTCTAGCGAATGGCATCAAAATGTCAAAATAGCCAAAAAGTTACGTGGTGTGAGAACTTCAACTACGATATGTATAAGACATAAGTTGTGATTGTATATTATTTCACCATATTGTGGTCAAGCACTAGTTAAAAACTGTAAAAAACTAGCTGTTGCGCGCGACTTAGCCCACGTGAAATTATAAGATAAAAAAAAATATAGCCTATGTTACTCTCTGATAATGTAGTTTTCTAATGGTGAAAGAATTTTTGAAATTGGGCTAGTAGGTTTTGAGTTATTTCAATACATACAAAAATACAAATCTTTCCTCTTTATAATATTAATAAAAAAATTACCTGTAAAATAATATTGTGTAAAGGTTTAGCGGAGGTGAGTAAAAGTGGCCTTGCTAATCTGGTGGAAGGCGACAGCACGCGCACGCTGCCACGCCCACGCATGTTGCTCATGCCCATGTTGCCCACACTTCCCATGTTGCCCACGCCCATGTTGCCCACGCCCATGTTGCCCACGCCGCCCATGTTGCCCACACCTCCCATATTGCCCACAGCGCCCATGTTGCCCATATTGGCCATTTGTAGCGCTCGCGCCCCGCCCACTACTCCTTCCAGTGATATCATTTGACCCTACAAAAGATTGCTTAATCGTAACTAAGCTGATTTTATTATGTTCTATTATTATATTATATTATTATTATCAAAGAGATTTAAAAAATATATAGAGTTGACACTTCACTTAAGGCATTTTTCACATGATCACCACTACCACTATCTATTGATAGCCTAAAAACCACATGTCAATATAATTAATCCTATTTACATTAATTGCTGATAGGTATTATCAAATAAAGCTTATATTCTATTCTTAGACATTGCTCATTTTATTTTATAGCAAAAGATGGAGCTTATTATACTTTTGTAAAATGTTTTATTACATGTCAATAAAAGGACCTGAGGTAGCGTACTAAACTTAACAACTAACATAGTATTACCTAGTAATAGTACCTTTCTGTGTGCCAGTGAAAAAAATTCTTCACTATGCCTAGTCTGTATATTTTTATAATGTCGTTGATTATAATAAAAAGCATATAACAAATACTACAATAGGATATGACCATACCTGTGCATTAGTTAATAACTTGGCAACAATAGGTTGTGAGGTTTTGTCACCTGATGACTGTGCTCTTACGGCTTGCGCCATTGATTTTGGTGTTTGGTTAGCTAACTGTAAAGTCTGACCACTCGCTAACTGTATCGTTTGACCACTAGATAACTGCACAGTTTGACCACTAGGCAACTGGAACGTTTGACCACTCGGCAACTGAACCGTCTGACCGCTCAACTGTACAGTTTGACCGCCGATCTGTACAGTCGGTGGTGTAAGAACACTTTGACCACTAGACATTTGAGCACTTTGACTACTTATTTGAACAGTTTGAACATTTCCACCTGCCAACTGAACCGTTTGTACACTTTGGGACGGGATTACACTTTGGCTTGCAACTTGAACACTTTGTCCACTTGGTAGTTTGACCGTATGTCCGGTTAGTTGAACACTTTGTCCGGCAATTTGTACCGTTTGCCCTAATTGGACGGTCGACACTGGTATTTGGAGGGGTTGGTTTGTTTGCGTGGTGGTTTTGATTGTGGGTGTTTGTGGTCTGGGTGTCTTGTGTTGTGGGACTTGGCGCAGCTGCGGGGCCAGTTGCACCGTCTGTCCGCTGGGCAGCCGCACGCTGTGTGGGGGCAGCTGCAGCGAGGAGAGCTGCAGGGTGTGTCCCGGGGAGAGATGCACGGCCTGTCCGCCGGGCAGGTGCACCGTCTGGTTGGCGGCGAGCTGCACAGTCCTGCCCGACAGCTGCACCGTGCGGGTAGACACTGATGACGTCACCGCGGTCGGCACACTGCTCACTACTGTTGTCACGCTCGCTGACTGAAATCCATAAAGTTTTTGTTAGTTTAAAATTATCTAATAAAAATTGATATAGCGTAAGCGTAAGCACACACATTCTTTTAATGCATTTATTTGACAAATTCTTTTCTTAATAAAAATCTCTATACACCTAAGACTAATTTTAGGAATATTTTACGCTGTTAAACTTAGGGGATAAGTAAATTTGAAAAAACTGCTCTGTGAGAAAAGGACAAAATCTATTATCCAATAGTAACAAAGAAATAAAATTTCCATGGTTACTTTAATTCTTAGCTTAGTTGTCACTATTTTTAATATTTGCAAATAAAATAGTCTTTATGCTGTGCGGTTGATTCCAGAAGGGAATGTACGATAATAACTGTTTTCGTTGAAATAAATAAAAAAAAAAATACCTGAGTCAAAGTCGTCACAGGCGTTGTGCTCGTTGTTGTCCGTTTCTTTGTTGTTGGTGAATCTGTAAACATGTGAAATTTGTTATTTAAAAATGTTTAATATTTAAACCTTAAACAAAGTTATAAAATAGTAAATGGTAGAGCCCGCTTTAACATCTTCGCACTGTGGGGCCCGCTCGCCCCACGCAATACCACGACCACTCAGAATACAGGCGTGAAGTGGAAGTAATTCCGCGAACAGTTTGATGAGTGTGCATACCGAAGGCCTAATAATAGTCCCTTTCTCTGCTCAACCTTTTCTTATAAGGATTGAATGGGCAGGGAAAGTGGATTAGATTTTGATTAGATCTTTATGTGTGTCTCCTCCTCGATCAATTAAGGTTATACAACGCATCTGCAATTGCGCATGTCTATGAACAGCATTAGCTACACCATTTTGGCAGATTTAGGTGGACGCTTGCTCGTTAGTCACCTAATGATATAAAAAAGTCATAAACATTGTAACAGTTAATAAAACTTACTCTGTGTCATCAAGGCTTGCGGTGAGATGAGTGACTTCCCGGAGGAAGGTGTAGCCGGACTTAGTACTCTCACAACACCTCTTCTTGGCGCTGGAGTTGTCTATTAAATCATTGAAATCAAACATTAATGAAACTACACTTTTGACTATATTTATGTAATAAAACTCAAGGACAATTGGTTTTTGTATTTATATTATATCAATATACTAGCTTTTGCCCGCGACTTCATTCATGCAGAATTTAAATAACTTAGTAGTTACATTTGTGCCAAAGATCCATTAGCAAATTTGGAGATATGTATTAATAAACATCCATACATCCAAACTTTCGCATTTATAACATTAAGTACTTCTTTAATAAGAATAAACTAAGATGATTACGCATTATTTAAATACATAGATTAATAAATTAAATAGGAGTCAGAGCTTGTTTTAAAGGCAATGTTCATTAATAGTAATATTGAATCTGTTAGAGATTTTTACGAAGTTTTTGTATGAAAAGTTAAATAATACCTGTGTAGGAGGCGTGTTGATGGTCAAAGTGGTAACAGTAGACGTGGTCTGCGCCGTGGTCGAAGGCCGTATCAACAGCGACCGCGTTACTTGCGCTACCTGTAACATAAGGGTAATTTCCACTGCCCAGATTTGACTATGTAAAATTTTACTTTAAACTAGCTTAGTTGCTCGCGACTTCGTCTTCAAATGTAAAAAAGAATATAGCCTATGTTACTCACAGATAAATTACCTTTTTAACGGTGAAAGAATTTTTAAAATCGGCCCAGTAGTTTCTGAGTTTATAATATTAGTGTGATTATAGATTAGTAGATTTCTGCACCAATTCATATATGACTAGCTGTTGCTCGCGACTTCGCCCGCGTGAAATTAAAATGCAATAAAAAACATAGCTTATGTTACTCACAGATAAATTACCTTTCTAATGGTGAAAGAATTTTTCAAATCGACTCAGTAGTTTTTACGTAAATCGAATACATACAAAAATGCAAATCTTTCCTCTTTTTAATATTAGTTTAGACGAGCCGTTGCTCGCGACTTCGTCCGCGTGGAATTAAAATGTAATAAAGAATATAGCCTATGTTACTCACAGATAAATTACCTTTCTAATGGTGAAAGAATTTTTAAAATCGGCCCAGTAGTTTCTGAGTTTATAATATTAGTGTAAATATAGATTAGTAGATTTCTGCACCAATTTATATATGACTAGCTGTTGCTCGCGACTTCGTCCGCGTGGAATTAAAATGTAATAAAGAATATAGCCTATGTTACTCACAGATAAATTACCTTTCTAATGGTGAAAGAATTTTTAAAATCGGCCCAGTAGTTTCTGAGTTTATAATATTAGTGTAAATATAGATTAGTAGATTTCTGCACCAATTTATATATGACTAGCTGTTGCTCGCGACTTCGTCCGCGTGGAATTAAAATGTAATAAAGAATATAGCCTATGTTACTCACAGATAAATTACCTTTCTAATGGTGAAAGAATTTTTAAAATCGGCCCAGTAGTTTCTGAGTTTATAATATTAGTGTAAATATAGATTAGTAGATTTCTGCACCAATTTATATATGACTAGCTGTTGCTCGCGACTTCGTCCGCGTGGAATTAAAATGTAATAAAAAACGTAGCCTATATTACTCACAGAAAAATTACCTTTCTAATGGTGTAAGATTTTTTTAAATCGACTCAGTAGTTTTTACGTGAATCAAATACATACAAAAATACAAATCTTCCTCTTTATAATATTAGTTTAGACGAGCCGTTGCTCGCGACTTCGCCCGCGTGAAATTACAAATATAACCTATTACGTTCGCCCTTTTTTTCAAACTATTACCAAAAGTATTAACTTAGTAGTAATCTACGTAATAACAGAAATCTACCGATGCAAGATTCCAAATTTCTAAGTCCGGTAGCTTGTAAGCTGATTTTTCGGTTACCCTTATTGTTTGTGTTCGCGATATCTTCTAAACTATTAGTCCAATTTTAATACTGCAAATGACAATTTTATTCTACATTAATTCTCCTGATAACAAACGCATTTATTTGGATAAGGATTAATATTGAAACCAATAAAAGAACGCTGCAAATAGCATTGGATTTTTAATTCATTTTGTAAACACAAAAGTGGTTATTGTAAAAAAACCGTTAAAGATAGATATATGCTATCGCGCACTTTTCTGTAGAACTTTTTAAGATCTACAATTCTTTCATACATCATTTTTATATACCTCTAACGGTTTAGGCAGCGTAAGCCGAGAAAAGTTAAAGTTTAGTGAGTTTTTAACGCCGGCGTCCAGAAACACGCTGTTTATTAATAGTTCCTGAACATTAGTAATAATAAAATATAGCCTATGTTACTCACAGATAAATTACCTTTCTAATGGTGAAAGAATTTTTAAAATCGGCGTAGTAGTTTTTGAGTTATTTCAATACATACAAAAATACAAAAATACAAAAATACAAAGTTTTCCTCTTTATAATATTAGTATAGATATAGATAAGCTCTAGGTTTGCGCTAGGCGGGATTTAGACCCGAAACGATCGGAAATCCTTGCCTATTAAGTTATTGCCACTTAAATAGCACTAAGTGAAAGTTATTTATAATTGAGTACCTTGGCTTGAGTTTGTTGTATAGAAGAGACTGATGAGGGTTGAACTACAGATACCACTGTCGTATGCTGGTTGGATAAACTTGAAGATATCTGAAATATATTCATAAAAAATCGATATATATATCGTTATATAAACTGACTAGAAATATAAAAACACGCGCAGTAATGTCGACCAATATGAAATAAAAACCTTTTTTTATAGAATAAAGAAACCGATTGAACACCTCCATCAGGGTTTTGATATTTGATTAGACTATAATATTTTCTATATTTTTATTTTCTACTAAACATATTGTTAAAACTATTTTTGACGGTAAGAAGTAGAACGGTAAGGAGTAGAACATTTTTATTTTATTTTATTAATGGCAAAAATATGTCATATCTTTTCTGTCATTTCCATACACTTCCCTTTGATGTCTCTTTTTTATATCCTATAATAATTATTGATATTATACCTTACGAAGAATTTTTGAAATCGGTTCAGTAGTGTCTAAGTCTTCTTAATGCAAACAAATATTTCCTCTTTCCATTAGTATAGAATTTAAATAATATTATTAATATTAAAATACTCACATTACTCTGCGATGTTTCTATTTTCTGTACAGTTTTAGTTTTAGGCGTTACAACTACAGAAGTATATGACTTAGCCCCGGTTTCGTTCACTTTACTTGGTCCGCACTTCACAGCTTCGATACACTTCGCTTGATTCTGCTTCGGAGATTGCTTCGGTATCGGAACTTGCTTCGGGATTGTATTAATTTGCTTCGGCGTTTTAATTTGCGTCACTTTTTTCTGAGTTTGAGTGACTTTGATGGTTTGTGTGTTCTGTTTGGGTAATGTTTGTTTGATTTGTGTTTTCTGTATATTCTTTATTTTGGGCGTTGGTAGTTTTGGTGTCTGTTTGTGTGTGAGTTGTGTGGCCTGTATGAGGAGCTGTGCGGAGGAGAGGTGCGGCGCGGCGCAGGGGCCGCTGTCGTCCACATCCACGTCGCTGTCTGAGGCATTTTCTATTACTTCCTCAACACTGGCAACTTCCATCTCCATCTGGAAACAAGTGGAAACGAGTATTAAAGTGAGAAGTCTGGTTTTTGTAAGAATTAGTAAGGTTAATTTTTTTAATCTATATAATAATAGAGATTTGTATTTTTGTATGAAATAACTCAAAAACTACTAGGCTCACAAAGACAACTATAATCAAAATTTAAACCTTCGACCGCTAAATCCGCTTGTACCCCAGACTATTAGGCTATTGGCTAAATATAATTGATTGTAACGATTGATTAGATGTTAAAAGTTCAGCAGCATATCTTCAAGGATATTGAGAAGAGTTACTAATTGTTACTGTAACTGATTAACATTTAACTTTTAAATATACTGTAAAACTTACGGCAGTTTGCGGCGAGGTGGCGGGCGGTGGGATCGGCACAGTTTTAGCTCCGCGACCGCGAGGACCACCAGTTTTTAACCAGTCTTCTTCACTCCTATGGAATAGTTTCAAATAAATACAAATACAATCAAACCTGAATAAACGCGAATCTAAGGAATTACATTTTTTTCACTTCTAGAAGTTTATCACTAATCCTTGTAACTCGATTTGCTAAGGTTTGATTGCATAAACAAACATAGAGTTCGCTACTGAGTCTTGTAGACGAATATGTGGACTTTGTAAAATAATATTAATAGCTTTCACCCGCGACTCCGTCCGCATGGAAATTAAAAAAAAAAGTAAGTAGCCTATATGTTCTTCCAGACTATCCTCTACATCTATGCCAATATCCGAGATCCGTTCAGCAGTTTGGGCTAACAAACATCCATCCATCTAAACTTTTGCATTTATAATATTAGTAAAAAGTAAGATTTACCTGTTCCTATGCAGATATGTCCATACAGCACTTCTCTGGTCGTATTTGACGATAGGATCTCTCTTCACAGCGAGTAATTTCTCCAACGCAGCTGAGACTGCACTCGACAGCGCTTGCTCCGTACACGGCGCGATCCACTGAGACATCCTATACAAGAAAAACATATTTAAAAAAGACTTAGCAATTTCGTGATCACGGCTTACAGAGATCCATACAGACAAATCGCGGAGAGCTCGCGTTTTGGACAATTTTGTCTCCCCACGCAACTTCCCTACAAATGTATGGTGTTAAAAAGAAAATTAGTACTGCGCTAGAGGATTAGTCTAACATTAGATCATTGGAGAGTCGTATTAGAATAGCGCGCCATTCTGGCGGGAGTCAGTGGTCCGAGTGTTTAACCCTTAAAAGCCTGATTTTTTAAAATCAAATTAAAAAATATATGTGTACCCTTTACTATGTTTACTAATGGGGAAAAAAGTAAAAAAGAAATCAAAACGATATTTTTATATGTCAAGCAATCTATAACTTTAAAGATAGCAACATTTTCGTGATAGACTCCTTTTTGTCTTCGAATTTGAAGATTATAAGTCAAAGGTAAACAGCGTAATCTATGTCTATACTTCTATACTATCTATACTAATATAATAAACACACACTACTTTGTGGCGTAGGATGTCAGCAATCACAGAATATTTTTGAAGAATTCTCACTTTAATAAAAAGCCCTACAATTACGACACGCTTTAGGCTATATATTTTCACGTTATTAAACTTAGGGGATGAATAAATTGGAAAAAACCTTCATGAGGGAAAGGGGCCATAAACCACAAGCTGCCAACATCAAGAAGGCAAAGTTGCCATGGTTTGTCATCATGTTATGTCATTTTGACATTTACAATTGGAATCATAATTTCATGCGGATAAAGCCGCACGGGAACAGCCAGTATTAAAATAAAATCGATTGTAAGTGCCCGATGCGTTTATAACCCCGATATCTAATTAGAAACAGGTATTTAAGGGTTAAGTTAATTACGTTGTTACAATATAAGTGCTTAAACCGAGCGTCGGTGGCTCAGTGGTTTAAGCACTTGACTTGTAATCTACAGGTCTTGGGTTAGAATCCCGCCATGTACCAATGTGATTTTCGATTTTTTCGAATTTTCATATGTACATAATTTACCCGACGTTCTTACGGTGAAGGAAAACATCGTGATGCAACCTGCACATATCAGCGAAGAAATTCAAAGATATGTGTGAAGTCAACCAAGCCGCACTTGGCCAGCGTGGTGGACTATGGCCTAGTCACCCTATCTTAGGGTAGGCTCCGAGCCCCTCGGTGGGGACGTATAGTGAGCTGGTGATGAATATAAATTGGTAATATTACTTGAGCAGTGTGAGGAGGTCGGTGCGCGTGCCCTGTCCGTTGGGCAGGCGGGCGAGCGCGTCCCGCAGTAGCGCGCCGAACGTCGCGCCGCGCGGCCGCGTCGCGCACACCAGCGCGCCTGTCGCGCCGCCGCCCGCGCACCGCGCTATCGGGCCCACCACCGACCTGTACCTACAACACAACGAACATTGCAATATACTAACACTACCAATAACAAATCTATACTTCTATACTATTATAATAAAGCGTAAACACACACTTCTTTGTTGCCTAACATGTCAGCAATTACAGCATATTTTTGAATAATTACTTTTGTAATAAAAAGCCCTACACTTACGTCATGCTTAAAGTTATATATTTTCACGTCATTTAACTTAGGGAGTAAATATTTTGGATAAAAACCCTAATGTGGGAAAGAGACCATAAGTTGCTGCCAACATCAAGAAAGAAAGATTGCTAAGGTTTGTCATGTTATTTTTACATTTGCTATTGATAATTTGACAAAGCTAGTTAAAAATAATTTGCGTAATTGTACATTACTCCCGGGTGGAAGAACAAAAAACACTAGGAAAGTCTAACATTTAAGAACCACTGATCTGTATAAATGGACAGGCGATGTTTGAAAATTACAGATTTTGCTTTATTCCGACTAAGGCCGCGATCACTTATCTAACTAATGTTATAAATGCCAATATTTACAGGAATGGATAAATGTGTCTTAGAAGGTTTCTGGAACGGCTTAACGGATCTTGATTAAAAAGGCACAGATGTGGATCATACACTGAAAGTACACATTAGCTACTTACTGAAGTTTATAAATTCGCAGAAGTGCAAAATCTAGTACAAAAAAGTGAATAAATAGTACCTACCCATATTGCACATAAGTGAATGGTTTTGTAGCAGAGGCGAATCTCTTCCTCTCTTGTAGTCTGAAGTCTGCGATCTCTCCGGGCGTGGGCGCGCGCACTGTCCAAGATGTGGGGTATCTGGAAAGACTTTGATAGTATTAATTGGTTAAATTGCTGAAAAACATATCAACAATTATAAAAAAACAAAAACTGTAAAATTGCATTAATTAATTGCTAATAAAAATATTGTTTTGTTACTGTTAATTGTATAGCTCGTAGATATTTTTTTGAATAAGCTTTTTTATATCTTAAAACAAGTCTAAAATATCTAGAATAAAAGCTAAAAGTGCATGTAAATTCACTAAGTAGAATTTCAGTAATATCTACAATTCCAGTGTTAAATATTATACTTGTTTACTAAATCGCAATCAAGTAAATTAATTTAGCATACAACTCTTACCATAATTCCAAGGTGCATTTATTTCAAAAGGTTAATAATGATATATGGATATGATAAATGGAACTGAAGAACAATTTATAATAAAAAAAAAGTACCAAAGCATATGTAAAACCGAAAGAGATAGAAGACCTCATAATGTAGAAACTTAAAACCGAGCGATAGATTCATTAAGTGCTAATTATGTACAAGCAATCCAAAATAAATGTAAAAACTTAAGAAGTAGCAAAAAATAAAAATAAAAACGAAACCTAATAATAATCTAATCTAAACAGGGTCTGTGATTTCAAGTTCCATTAGCATTAATATTAACATAGAATTTATTTTTTTATTTAATCATATAAAACAGCGTTTAGCTTAGCCTGGCCACACCAAAGCAATGTTGTCAGCGACAATACTTTCAAAATAAAATAAATTCCTTTATTTTTCCTTTAAAAAGTCATTGAATTCTTTCAAGCTGTATTATTTGTTGATGTAGTTAGGTGTGCCAGTAGCTACTGACCTGGGCGGCGGCGGGTGCGCGGCGTGGTGCGGCGCGGCGGCGCGCAGCCAGCGCTCGCACAGCCGGCCCAGGATCGCGTCACAATCACGACCCGCTCCTATCCACTGGTACGTCTAGGAACAACACTAGTCTTACTAATAATAAACGCGGAATTAAAATGGATGGATGTTCGATAGAGTTTCTAGCATAAATTGGACTTAGATGTAGAGGATAGTTTGGAAGAGCACAGGCTACTTGATATTGTTTACTACTAATTCAATGTATATCAAACTTATTTCTTTTACCGCCCCCTTTGAAAATCAATGATCTTTCAGTGCCCCCCATTTTTATACAACTTTAGTGAAATTTAAAATACTATATAAAATAAATGAAATTACAAATTATGCATCGCCCCCTAACCCATATCAACGCCCCCAATTTTTTCTGGGGCCCTATAACGCCCCTCGCTAGGTTTTTAAACTCCCCCCAGGGGAGGCGTTATCGCCCACTTGAGAAACACTGTTCTAATTCCTCGCGATCGGAGTTGCGGGCGAAAGCCAGCTATAATTAGAAATACTTAATTGATACTTAAAAAGTGTGTACAGCTAATTTAGGCCCTTTTTTTTACTTTATAGTTTTTATAAAGCGATTTATGTGTCAGTTTCAATTCAAACTTCAATTTACCTGTTTTATAAGCACACTGGACGGCAAAAAATCAAATTAACTGTCATGTACATTTTCTAATGAATTTTAAAATAATTAAATGATGAATAGCAATTTTTCCGGATTGTTGACGCTATGTTTCTTAGTTTTTAAATGATGAAAGAATTGCAAACATTGAAAATCGTGCATAAAAACTAACTTTTTGTGGTCAAGTGTATGTATGATTAAAAATGTATGAACTCACCTGTGACTCTGGCATAAACTGTAAATACGGTACAAAATCATCAGGATGTGGTCCTCTCTGCCCGGCGAGGAAGTCCAGCGCTGAATTGAGCTCAGCACACCAGTCGTCAGATACTTTAAACATTAATTCTTCAATTAAGAAAACAAAAATTATTAATGCAACTCACAATTGTATCTACCCTATCTATCACTTTGTTGTATATTAGTATAAAATCTTTGAGTCACGCTTTAACTAATTCTAATAAAAACATGTATGAAATTGTGTTTAACTACCTAATATCACAATGTCTATTTTCAACTGTCATCTTCTACAGTCTTAAAGTTTGTCTGTTTCTGACATAATGTATGTTAAGGCAATTTTATTTTGAAAATATAGAAACAAATATTATCTCTTAAGTATACAAATCTACAAGGCTCCAAGCCCCTCTTTGGGAATTTATGGTTAACTGGTGATGATGATGTTGGTGATACAAATCTTACTAACATTATAAATGCGAAAGTTTAGATGGATGGATGCTTGTTAGAGTTATTAGCCTAAACTGCTGAACAGATCTCGATGAAATTTGGCACAGATATCGAGGATAGTCTGTAAGAACAGATAGGCAACTTTCTTTTATTTTTTTTAATTCCACGCGAATAGAGTAGCGGGCGAAAGCTAGTTAAAATCCTTATATAACACGAACCCAAGACTACAATTCCAATTGGAATTCAATGAAATTTAATTCTAAAAAACACTTGATTTTAAAATCTAGAATATTCAAAACTTACAATTGTACCAAGTATTAAGCGGAGCTATTGGAGATCTCATGACAGTCGCACATCTCGCCTGTAACTGCTGTTTGGAGGCTCTATGTGCCGCTTTAGCCGGGAACAGACCTCGGACCAATGACAGGAAGTTAGCATGTGTGGTCTCCGTCAGTTCATCTGGATCTACATTGTCCTCGTTGGTCTCAGTTGATGTATCCACTGGTAAAACTTCCCCGGACTCATCTGCTAACTCTATAGGTAGTGCCATCATGTCTAAAATTTTATTTATTTAATGTATAGATACAAAGTGCTGTGTAAAGATTGATTTTTATTATTATGTATTTTTATATTCTTACAAGAAATTAAATGCTTTTAGTATATATTTATGTATTTATATTGTGCTCATACTTTGCTTTATATCTTAATTTAATCACAAACAGTAAATCAGCAACTTTACTTATTGTGATTGTTTAATCTCATATAAACTTTGGAACACCAGTGTAAAAATAATGTCTAGTTGAATGTTTACACATTTAACTGGTTGATGTTTGTCTTTCATTGTCTATGGATTTATTTTGGAAAGTTTGTTTTTAATTATGCAAACATGTCTATTTTAAAATATCTGTGATTTCAGTCATAAAAAGTTAAACTTATTTATTACAGTTTTGATTTTTCTTTTATAATGAATTTGAATATAAGTTTGTATGTACATAATACGTTAAATAAATTAACTCTAAGATAAATATACATTGACTTACCAATTCCATCTAAATCTTCTAATTTTATAGGCACTGGTTGTAACACTTTTGAATTTTGAGTTGAACTAGCATAATCCATTGGTTCTTGTTTTATTTCCAATTTAGAATCACTGAAGTTTGTACTAAAGAAATGAGAAAAATGGACATAACATCATACAGAAAACCATGTATTTAACATGAAACAACATATAATACTAACTTTGTATAATTAGGATATTTATTGTCAACATTTTCTTGTTTAATTTCCGATTGATCCAATAATTTCTTAGTAAACTTTGGACTTGCAACGGGATCTAGGAATGATGAACTTTCAGAGTCTGACTCCTCTGGTTCACATTTAATTTTAATATTTGGCAACAACGGTTTATTTTCCACACTATCGTGATCTTCTTTAGGCTTTTTGATCGCAGACTTCAATTCTGCTTTTGAAGCTTTTTGGTTTAACTCCTTTTTAGTACCTTTACGTAACTTATTTATAGGACTTTCTGTTTTAGCACCACCAAACATAAGTTTCTTAGTTCCGTTCATCATGGCTACTCTCTGCTTAATATCTTCTAACGTTATACCCGCGGTATTAAGTTCTGGATGATTCTGAAATTGTTAATTAATAATTATTTTTTAGCAACAACCAATAAATTTGCTATAAAAATAGTGTTTTGTTACTTCTCTATACTGTCTTCTTGAGCGGTGAGTTGACAAAACTTTCTTCAGACATTCTAGAGATGTTAAATGTGCAGGATCTGACCCACCAAGAGTTCCCGATACATTGTTATCTACTTGCTGAAAATAAATAAACACTTATAAAATTATCATCCTGGACATGTTAAAATATATATGATTTACTAATTTCTTGATTTCATATTAGGTGAATGTTAATATTATAATAAAAAAATCTATAGCAACATTTTCATAATTATAATTTCTTTCTAACACACATTTCTTTGATTTCAGTTAATCTTATTGGAAAAGTTGAGAGAACAAAGATAGTGTTGATGATGATTGGTTTCAAATTTTTTTTCAATGTCCTGTAGATAAATAACTAAGAAATTCTCATTTTTGGAGATTTATGTTCAGACATACAGACAAAGGTGTCAAGTAATAAAATTATAACATGTATAAAACAACTTTTAATAACAATAATAATGCAAGACATTACCTGTCCTGTTGCTGACTGTTTCTTATTTTTTACCAATCGTTCAGGAGCACCTTCAGGGTAATTCTGATCCTCGGAGTCCTCACCTCCAACCTCACCCCAAATAGCAGCTAACTCTTCAAAGTATCTTTGTTTCACTCTCATGTACAATGGTTTGTATTTATTTTTGCTTGACGCTTTGGGTGCTAGAGCTGGTAGCCTTGGTACAGGACCTGGTGGTGCCCCTTTAACCGCTGCTAACAACCGTTCCCGAGAGATTAACAATTCCGGTAAGAGTTTAGCATAGTATGATTTATTCTGGAACATATCAAAAGACAAATGTTTTAATATAGGCACAATAAGTTGAGAATAAAACTGAGTAAGATATAAATTTACCTTCTGCTTTTGTTGTTTTGCTCTAGCTTTCTTTAGAAACTTCCTCATTCTAGCTATATCTGGTCGGTAGTTACCTTGTCTTAAATTGTTATAAAAGTTGCTTAGTGGTGATGTGAAATGAAATGGTTCATAGTTAAATAACATTTTCAATGTTTTGTCATTCTCATCCTCTTGATCGTCCTTAAATTGAGGTAACAATTTTGTAAGCTCTTCTTTATGTTTGTCTTCCAGGCTATCCCAAGTTTTCATAGAAAAAAACTCTTTAAAGATGCCATAATCTTCACAAAGCTCCTGTGGCAACTCTAAAGTTTGGCCTAAGATACTAACTGGCTCCAATAACTCCTCGTCACAATCTGAACTTCCACTTGAACTGTCGGAAGAACTACTAGTACTAGAATCGCTACTATAACTTTGTTCACTTTCCATCTTTTCCTCCGTATCTTCGACCTTGTCAGACATTTGGAGAACCTTTTAATTGGCCGTAATCAAAATAACAAAACCTGTTAGTGTAAATTACCTTATTTTCACTGTAACATTGATATATTCTCTTGTTTTGCTGGTCTTGTTTACAAAAAGTATACGCAATTGTAAACCATTTGGTAGCGAGAAGCCATGAAGGTTTTTGAATTAATGTCAAGTTTCGTCTAAAATAAAATACAACGCACTAGACAATCTGCGGCGTTTCATACATAGTATGCGCCAGAACGGCACATTGCGATGAGAAAATAGCTTGACAACCAAAATCAGCGACATTTTGCCATTTCAAAATAGAATTTTAAAACAAAACACGTCTTGTCTATGTTCATTATGATATTTTTGATCTTACCATTATCTATGGGAATCATAGATAAGGTGCTGCTTTAACCATTTTTGTTAAAAAGTGAAAAACCGTGTTGATTTTTTGTAACATTCTTGTTACCTAACACTTTACTGTTTCATTTATTTGTATTGTGCCCTAATCCGAGAAAGTAACAGGGAACTTGGAATGAACTATAAACCAAATAAAAAACATGCAAGATGTTAGCAAAATACATACCAATCCATTATTTTAATGGTTTAAGACTTTAAAGAAGTGTAAAATTTTACGATGTAAAGCTCATTTCAATTATTTTAGTTTTTTAAAAGACCTGTAAGGACCTGACCTGTCTAAGGATACTAAGGGATACTTTAGTACTCTAATTTTCTCCAGTTTCAAGTTTCCCGCAGTTTACCATTTCAAATACTTAGTTATCTTTGGTCTTGATTGTAGCTGTATTTTTATCTGTGGCATTTACATTATTTGCGTGATGGTGTACGGTTTGACTTTTTGTTTGACGTAAATTAATCGTGGTGTAGTAAATATGGCTGACGAACTCAATGTTGACAGTCTTATTCACAGACTTTTAGAAGGTATTTTTTCAGTATTTACTAATTAGTTAGTTCTCATATATTTATTTCACTCTTAAATTTAATATAACAACAATTTTTGTAATGTTTCTTGTTTTCTAGTTGCGTAATTATCACACAGTGCATAGGAATAGAAACGTCAAACTCATAAATAAATCGATTATCTTAAATTCTTATCAGAAATTAGTTTTATAAATAATACCTTAAACATAATAGAAACATTTATTTACATATTATAAATAGATCAGACACTAAAATAATTCGATGTTTATAATGCGAAGAAACAAGTTACTTCAGTATTAATCACGCCAGGTTTCATGGCATCTAACAACTTCATGGGCTTATTGTTATGCTTTGTTCGCATTATACCTTACTTTACTTCTTAATTTCACTTTATCATGCTGCTTTTTATGGGTTACGACAGTATACACACTGCAACAGGAAACAGCAAGGCGAAAAGGGAAATTGAAAGACATCTTTTCGGGAGAATGTATGGTTAAACCCTAAATATTTTTCAAAGTATTGAGCTAGAATCGTTCAAGTTTATTTAATGCCCCATTGCCCTAATAATTTGCTCCATAAACATTTCAACCTTGTAATTTGACAACCTTAGAAAATGACAAATGTTCATAAACCTTAACATTTATGAATTTCATTGATATAAGTGAAATTAATGAGAAAATGCTTTATAGAGTAGTTGCAAATTGTAACTGCTGCATAGAATCATAGTTTCTTTACATATCATAATATCAAGGTCAAATAATACTTTAAAAATAAATGGGTCTTTTGAAATGAGTTTGCCATAGAACAATTTAGGCATTCCAAAATTCCCAAACTCAGAAAGTTTAACAAATAAGAGAGTATTCACAGAAGAACTTGCTATATCACTATCCATTTTTAAATTTTATTTTTGGCATGTATAGATCATGCAGTTAATAGTCACTTCAGGCATGCCTATGCTGTAACATTTTGTATCAATTTCCGCTGTTTCACCTTTCAAATTGTGTTCCTACGACAACATGTTATGTAATTTTTTTACAGTACTGCACCTTTTATTGCTTGATGAACAAGTATGATAGAACCAAGAAGACAGCTTTTTCATTCTATTACTATTCATAAGAATCATTTCATATTATCAAGCCATGTGATGAATTACATCTCTTATAACATCCCTTTAATGGTAAATCCTGCAAAAAATGTTCAGCTCTGACAGAACTTTGTATAGAGCTGGCTTAAGACTTTACATTGCATGGGTTGATTCAATCTTGTTGTTGGCTTTCCATTTCATGATTTATTAAAGCTAATGATAGAGCTGTGTTTTGGAATCTTTAACAAGATCCTAAAATACTAAGTTTAATATACACAAATGATTGCTCCAGTTCGAGGATGCAGGCCAGGGAAGACTGTGCAGATGTCGGAATCGGAGGTGCGCGGTCTCTGCACCAAGTCGAGGGAGATATTTCTTCAGCAACCGATATTACTGGAGCTGGAGGCACCATTGAAAATTTGTGGTGATTATATTTTATTAACTTTATGGCAAACATTTTATATAAAGGAACTTTATAAATAGAAATGTCTGCCATCTACATTATGCATGTGCGTTCTGTTGCAATAGCACAATAGTTTCCGTCTTGTGGTCTGCAGAATACAAATATGGTATATGAAAAACCCATGTAATAGAGTTATTAATCAAGAGATATCACTAAATAAAATATACATATTATATTTGAGTTTATGATCTCAATGTGATGTATGAAGTACTCATACCTGAAGTTGTTCACATTACAAATGTCTAACATGATAATCAAGATAATTGATAATGTAAATATTGCTGCCCAAGTTGTGATATCAGCTTATGAGTTTGGCAAACAAAATCCTTTACACTAGTAGATTTATACAGTGAAATATTATTGTATGCAATGTAAAACATCCTTAAGGTGTGTCTAATGTACAGGAATTTTAATTTTTAATTCTGTCTATTGATGCATCACTCCGTAAATGCTCAAGGTCATCTGCGCGTTACGCAGTGTCCTTCCTTTGCACCCAATTACGACCCTACATAAGAAATATTATGTTCTGCACAGTGACTCATACAAAATTCCAAGCTGCCAAGATATTTGAAAACTTTGTACAAGTATTTTTGGCGCATTTTTAACACAAATCTTCTAATCCACATTGATACATCAATGTATTACTTCTCATTCTCAATATTTTTACTATATTTGCAGGTGATATTCACGGACAGTACACAGATTTGCTGCGTCTCTTCGAATATGGAGGATTTCCACCAGAAGCCAATTATTTATTTTTAGGCGATTACGTTGATCGTGGGAAACAATCCCTTGAGACCATATGCCTTCTGCTTGCATACAAAATAAAATATCCAGAAAACTTCTTTCTGCTGCGAGGCAATCATGAATGTGCGAGTATAAACCGTATTTATGGTGAGTATGTTTTTACATTGTTATACTGATCTTAAAAATTGATAAGAGTAATTCTTGTTATAAATTGCTTCTCATATGACTCAGTAAAACTTGCCAGTTACTATGTTCAATTGAAACAGTAATTTCATAGTTAATAATGTTAACAATTAAAATTCAATTCCAGTTGGTTATCAATTCTTTTTGCTGTTGTACTCATTTATTTACTGATAAAGAGTGTTAAAACAGGTAGCTAATGTAATATACAATTTGTGACACTACTTTTCAATTAACTAATGATAATAATTATGGGTAAAGCTTTGCTGTAAAGAATATATGAAAACTGTTGTATGATAGGTTTCTATGATGAGTGCAAACGCCGTTACAACATAAAGCTGTGGAAGACATTCACGGATTGCTTTAACTGCCTGCCAATAGCAGCCATCATTGATGAGAAGATATTCTGCTGCCACGGCGGACTCTCGCCCGATCTTCAGGGCATGGAGCAGATCAGACGGATAATGAGACCTACAGATGTCCCTGATACAGGTTCATTTTTTTTTTATCAGAAAGATATAATAGATCATGTTGCAAGTCTCTTTCATAATTAAAAATGTCTTATATTTATTCTTTGGTTTAAAGACTATGACAGGCTAGCTTTTATCCGCGACTTTGTCAGCGCATTAAATAAAATTAAGTAGCATATGTGTTCTTCTAGATTATGCTATACATCTGTGCCAAATTTCATCAAGATCCATTAAGCCATTCCGGAGATACTTAGTAACAAACACCCAACCAAACTTTAACATATTTTATTTACCTAAAGTATGAAGTGTGATTATGTATATATCCAATAGTGTACTGGAGGATAGTTGTAGGGAATAATCTCTTAGCAGAACTGTAATCTGGATATAATATGAATGTGTTGAATACATTTATTCAATTATAGGACTTACTAGGGATTCAATATAAGTGCTGATGAGTTAATGAAATAGACTAGAAGTATCAGTATATGAGTATATTACATAACTGTATATAAGCAATAACCTATATTTTTTCAATTTATTGCATCATCCTTAGTATGTGTGTTATGATGTCATGGTGATGAAATATACTTTTTTGATTGAAATAGTATGGTTATGAATAATGTCTTTGTTTAAAATAATGATGTAATTTTTTACAAATTATAAGAGTGGTGCTAATATTTGAACAATAAGAAAATCTTTAAAATTAGAGTAATTTATTCATTTACATGATATGAGTCAGGGTCTTTGTTTCAAAATTATTCTTTTGTCAATAGAAATATTGAACATAGGAAGTAAAAATTAAAAATGCATTATATCACCCAAGACGAAGATTGATTTTATACCAAAACATATTACTTTTATTTTTAATTTAATAGGGAATATTGACTTTATTTTTCTATTAGTTCTCGCCCGTGACTCTGTCCATGCAGAATTAAAAAATAACTTAATAGCCGATGTGTTCTTGCAGACTATGTTCAATATGTGTGACAAATTTCATATAGATCTGTGAAGCTATTCTGGAGATAGTAACAAAGATCCATCAATATAAATTTTCGCCGTTATATTAGTAAGAAGATTGAAATTCCATTGGGTTATTGTATTTTAAATGATAGTGTGTAATTGCAGGTCTGCTGTGCGACCTGCTGTGGTCGGACCCCGACAAGGACGTGCAGGGCTGGGGCGAGAACGACCGCGGCGTGTCCTTCACCTTCGGCCCCGACGTCGTCAGCAAGTTCCTCAACAGACATGATTTGGACTTAATCTGTAGAGCTCATCAGGTACATTTATTGCAATTACCTTGCAATTATTTTATAACAGTCTTGTCTAAACTACCTTTATACTTATTTTCAATTTCTGGTAGAAAAAAATGCCTTATTTCTTTTCTATACTAATATTTGGGAATTTTGTGTGTATTAAAATAACTCGAAAACTACTGGGCTGATTTCAAAAAAATCTTTCACCGTTAAAAAGCTACAATATGAGTGAGTACATAGGCTAAACTTTTTTATGATTGTTTTAATTTTACGCGGGCGAAGTCGCGTGCAACAGCTAGTTTATTTATATTTCCGATCAGAGTAAAGAACAGTATTTAACATGTTTGTTGTACAGGTTGTGGAGGATGGATACGAGTTCTTCGCGAAGCGTCAGCTGGTGACGCTGTTCTCTGCGCCCAACTATTGCGGCGAGTTCGACAACGCCGGCGGCATGATGTCCGTCGATGAGACGCTCATGTGCTCTTTCCAGGTAACATATACTATTTTATGGATAAATTTAACTAAAATAGTAGTAGTTGATTTTATATAATTGTTGAATAGTTGTAGAAATAAAAAGAAGTAGCCTATAATATTCCCGTGAGCGTCAACTACTATCAAGTCGGTTAATATAGCTGTTCGAAATTACCCGAAACAAACACAACTTAGCGGGGACAGACAAACAAAATTATATGTATAGAATGATCAACCTGAATATGCAAGTCATTGTCAAGTCCCGATGGGCCCCGACTGGTCCGAAACTAGTCGTTGCTTATACCTATTTTTTTACGTGAATTTAATCATGATTTATAATTTGAGTGTTAATAAGTTGTAATATGTGTGAACGGCGTGCAGATATTGAAGCCGTCTGAGAAGAAGGCGAAGTACCAGTACAACGGCATCAACAGCGGGCGGCCGGCCACGCCGCAGCGCTCGCCGCCCAAGAAGAAATAACTCACGTTTGGCAACCAGTGTGCTGCGCAGTGACAATGATACATACGTTTCATTATCTATTTTATTATATGTTTAAAGTAGTCGACACGGCCGGATAAAACATCATTACAAACAAATTATTTATCAATTTGCTTGTGCCTTCTTATTTTTATTTTGTAATGTAGCGAGTGATATTTACAGATTTAGTTAACAGTGTGATGTTTTATTCGGCGATGGTTTCAGACTACAGCTTTTTCGATCCCCGAATGTTAGCTTCCATCGGATGCGAGTTGAGTTGACACTATTGATGTTTTAGACAAATTGTTATGTTGTTGAACTTAGGATAGTTCCGAAGGATGCATTGGTCACGGAGCCACATTAAATATATTATGTTTAAGTTGTAGTGGAATCAAAGCGCTCCGCTTTGTCTATCATTGTGTAACTAATGTGCCTACGACTGTAAAGTATATAGGACTCGTAAGTAACGATTATTGGTTCGATTAAAAATTTTAGTTTAATAAAATTAACAATTCCCTTCCTTTCGAAAATTTAGTCATATGTTTTGTTTAGTGTTAATTTTATTTATTTCAAAAAGGAACTTGTTTTGGAGCTGGCCTAAGGAAAGCCTTCATCGGAGATAGCTGGACTTTATTAGGATTTCATTGCAGCTCATATTATTCAGCGGGTGTGCCGATGCTCCCAGTGAAATTAATGTTAATTTGCACTCAGTATTAATTTGAATATGAAATAAGTAGATTGGATAAATTGGCAAGTAGCCCGGCCCACTGAGGCTACCTTCATGTAGTAAGTCTCCGAGTGTCAGCGGATGTGTTAGAAGTGTAGTCCTCGCAACAATAGTGCAATTGCTGTCTTACGATTATATTTAAATTATATGCAGTTTTGCATTGTACAATTTTAATTTTTAGCTATAGCTAATTTTAATATATTACTTTTAATATATTAAAATATCAAATATTCAATAAATATTGCTAATTAAAATAAGAAGTTTATTTTTGTTTTCTTTTTTCATTTAGATTTGCATTTATGAAGATATTTCTACTTGTTTTTGCATACAAATTTTAACATTACTAATGAAATCTTGAGAATAAATCTCATTATTTCGAAATCACAGTTTGCTATTTTTCATTTTGCTTTTTAAATGTATGAATTCAAAGTTTATTCTCGTTTTTGTCTACTTGTAAGCTATTAACTAGTAACTTGTGCTGAAATTAGATTTATGTGATTTCACTTTATTATTACACTTAAAGTTATTATTCTCTATTTTCATCTACACTTATAAATGAATAGTTTCAAACATTATTGAGTTTAATATACTTAGAATATAAATTTTTTGTTGTAATTTTTCTCAGGTGTGTACAATTTTCTGAAATATAAATTTTACTCAATATCTGTTGATGTCATTTATTTATAGATCCTTCATAAATTCTTCTGTAGACCAACTGCCGTCATCCACATTGCTTCTTACTGGAACTATTAAATTAACAAGATTCTTGTGGTTTTCAACTTTTTCCCTGCATTTGTCAACAAGCTCATCATTTTTATTTTGATATTTGCTAATATCCATTTCCATGGCTCTTAAATAACCTCTTTTGGCTGTAATCACTCTCTTTAACCTGTGTATTCTTGCCTCATATTCCTTAGCCAAAGACTCGAGCCATGTTTTTTGTTGTTTCAAGTTAACCATTTCCGCAGCCTTTAACTGATTGACAATGTTATTACTTTTTGGTCTCCTGAAAAGAAAAAAAATAAAGCTTACATAACAGATGTTTGGTATAGATTGTATCGGTTTGCCACATTCAGTGGTAAACATGTAGATAAAATTTCGCAGTCCAAGTTATTGTGGGTAATCGCACATTTTTATTTGCCTGCAAATGAGGGTAGATTTGAATCTATCTCTGGTACGATCGGGCGCGGGGCCTGCGAAGTGGTGTGCGAGGAGAGTCGTTTGAATGCAGCCCAGCAATTCAGTTGGTTCAAAAATGCGAGTTCAAAGGTCATTGGTAGTCAGAAGTGTTTGCTTGTCCGACAACAGAAAGACACGACGTGCGTGTTTTGGTGGCGAATTTTGGTTTCGCATTTGGAACAATAAGGGTGCACTTGAGTGCATCTGCAGGCAGCATAGCTGGGACCTAAAGACTTGTCTCGATTGACACCAAAAGGGATCTGGCACAGGCGGTGAAATGGGCATTGTTCTGGTAAGTACAACTATATCCACCACATTCCCTGGTTTACAATATGATGCCCTCCGGTGCATGCGTAAACTAGGAATCATCATTTAGTACATACCATGCTTCTTTATCTGGATTTATTACAGCAAACTTTTCCTTTTGTAGCTCTAAAATTTGTAATTTCTTTGTCATATTCTCAAACTGCCACATGGTACTCAACTCCTGGATCATTTCATCAAATATTCCTTGTTTTAAATAGTTGAACATTGGTACCCATTTTACTCGTTTTAGTTTCGCTTTTGGCACTGTTTGGAGAAAATCTTCGTCCCTTGAATAACAAAAAAAAATATATAGCACTAAAGTATAACTATGCATGTAGAATATTAAATAAATTAAATATTCGTACTTCACCAAGTTCGATATATTGCTAAATTCCTTAAGAATTGTGAAGTTATCAAACGTAACTTCTGAATTATTCATAGTAGGTTCATTTACTTGATCCTCTACCTGTTCACCCATTTCTTATTACACAGAAAAAATTGTAAACAAACTGTAATAGAAACAAATACGAAAATTATAATTGATTTGTTTGAAGTACAAAAGCATAACAAACGCAACGCACAATTTAAAACTTAACGTCACCTACTGTCATTTTAGTATTCAGATTCAGATCTGTATTATTGCCAGTTACGCATTAAGATTACGCTATTTAATCTAATAAGTTTTAACATCTGTTTTTCCACATCTCCTTTACTCTTTCAAAAGAGGACGTTTGTTTAAAAAATCAACTTATGATTTTATCACTGCCCGTGATTTTCGTTCCTTCATTGTCGACTGTTTTGTGGTGGTGACATCACTCAAATTGATACTCAATTTTTTCTTAATAAGTATTTTACCTAATGATAACATTTTCTCTTAGTTACTTTTGTTATTGCAGATTTGAAAATGAATAAATCTTTTTTCAAATTTACTTATTTAATTGGAAAATGTTCTAATGAGAGCAACATTATGTTGTACTGTCAATGTCAACTACCAAAGAATATATAACTTTAAATGTCAAAGAATAAAGGGCCTGGAAATGTTTTGAACCTTTGACAACAGAGAAACGGACTAGGCAAACGCCAAATTCTGCCACTTTTACCGAGAAAAAGTAAAAATTATGTATTTTACTTCACTTATGCAAACCGACTAAAAACTTGAAATTCATAATATGAACTAATACATAACTCTCTTTTCCGCTTAGGCTACAACATCGCCTGGCGTCGCCCCTAATTATAGATTTAGAAATTATTAATTAGCAGGTTAGAATTTCATGGAAAGAATTCGACAATCTTACGGTAAAGGAAAACATCATGATGCAACCTGTAGATATCTGCGAAGAAATTCAAAGATGTGTAGTCAACCGACCCGCACTAGGCAAGTGTGGTTGACTAAGGTCTATTCCTCTGACTTAGGGTAGGCTCCGAGCCCCTCACGGGGGCATATAGTAAGCTGATGATGAGGTTAGAACTTAGAAGCATCACCTGTTTTGACGCTAGTTTGCACGTCTACTGATTGAATTCAAGGTCATCATTTAGCAGTGCTCTGGTTAAAGCAAACGTAGCCTGTTATAACAGCGGAGCGCTAGAATTGAATTAAGTTAATTGTGGTCTTCTTGGATGCTCAGCATCTAATGTTTTTTTTTTAAAAAAAGCTCCTTGATTTATTTAACCTTTAAATAGCTTAAAAAAGTTACTAAGCACTTTATAGTTCAGTGCTCGTTACTATTCGTAATTTGAAACTTTACGATTAATTTTTGAGACAATATTTGGTAAATAAAACACATTACCTTATGTGGTTTTAATTTTTTTTATTTAATTTATTTGTTGTATACATAAAAATGTTTATAAGTAATAAAACAATTAATTTAATAACAAAGTTGTTTGTGGCAGTGACTATGTCACACAGTCTTTGCGATATTCACCGAAGCGGATCCCGGACATCTTCATATCCATTAAATTCGTCGAAGCATATCTGTGGCTTTATTTTACATAGTCAAAGAGCATTTTATTGAAGGTATAAATAATACGTAACTTATATACCGTGTGCGATGTCGATCCTTTAGAAAGCAGCGGCTGTAAAGAAAATTGCATCACTTTGAAATATAACCTTATCATTACACATTAGCGTACAAATTTATTTTACTTGTTATATTTTATATTATTGGTTAGTTTTATAATGGTTTAGATTAATTTAAAAATCCCCAGGTCCGTAAACAATTTAACAAAGTATACAGATTATACAGTCAAACAGAAATACGCAAAAAAAGTTACTTAAACTGTGGGTAAGTGGGAAAAAGGTGTGGAAGAGCAAGACCTGCATTCAATATGCCTCTACATATGCAAACAGATACTCATAAATATTAAACACGTAGAGAAAGCATTAATTTTTTTCTACATATTCAGTGCACGAGACAAATCATAGATTTTAAAAATGTTTAGAATCGTATGCGTAACATTAACTAAGCAAACATAGGTATTTTTGATTGCGATTTTTTAACAACATTTATTGACGCGTATTCATAAAATCAATACTAAAAAGTATTCTCGAATATCTTCATTATATTTTTTTCTACAAAATTAAATATATGGCATCAATAAACTAAGGAATCTACAAGTACAATGGGAGAAATGGATCTAAAAACAACTTGCCGAGCATGATATATGTAATAAATAAGAAATACAAATGAATTGTGCTGTTATGAAATGAATACAGTTAAATTATTTGTTATGTCACCATAATTAACATCTGTTCTTGAAGGACAACTTTTCACCGGGAACATTCAATTCTTAGCCAATCTGATAGGTAATATTATGTACGAACAAACTACAATATCCGACGTATACCTACTGCCGATGATAAGATGTTCCTATTTTATAGACTACGTATGAAAGGCATAGTCTCACTTATATCACCAACTGTGAACGCATCTGCCACCATTAAATCTGTCATGACCAGAGATATGAAATTAGAAAATTATTAAACTCCTCACAATAAACTGTTAGATGTTGTATAGCTGTTGATAGTTAAATTTCGTCCATTAATCGCAGGCCAATTTGTACAGCTTGAACAACAAAAGCTGTGACTATTTACAGCGACCTACTAACCTAAGGGCCTGATCGGATGCTTGTCCCAGAGGAAGGTGCGTTTGACTGGCGACAGGTAGGAGTCGCGGATGTATGAGGGGCTCCGGTCCCATCTGGCGAGCGGCTTCAGCAACGGCCAGTCGTACCAGAAGGGGTCTCGAGTTATCGCCGAGATCGGCAGTGATGGGCTCGGGTTGAAAATGTCGGCCCAGGGGCGCCGCAGGCCACCGGCGTTGTACAACGGAGCACCTACACCCCACAACAATTAATGCCGGACACACACACCTCTGCCTCTGTACCTCGTCAGCTACCTCTGCTCAGTGTTAACCGTTAAGCGTTCTGTGCAAACAAATTCTCACACGTGATAGTTGAAACGTTACTTGATGTTTTAGATTTTATTATGTTTGACTATTTCCAATTACACTGTAACAAGGAATTTAGCGTAAGACGAGAATGGAAGAATCTTCATTTCCTTCCCCCCACATATATTTTTTCTTAATATGTAATCGCATTTAGATTTTATTTAAGTAACGTTTCAGCATTTTTTTAACATTCTAAAATATGTAAGTGTAAGTGGTGAGTCTATATAAAAGAAATATGTTTTTAGAATAATATGAAGTCATACATATTGTGATCATGTGACGATGCATTTTATATTAGATAAGTTATTTATTATTCTACTAATATTTTACTGAACTTATTGACCTAAGATATGTGTTTATTAAGATTATTAAGATTTAGTTCTAAATGCGTTAGACATGCAGATGAGGCAGTGTGTTTGTACAAAGAACACGTAACACTCATTGGAAAAATATATTATTTTGTGAATAAAAAGTCGTAATTTTTTATCCACCACAAATTGACATCTACTAGTAGATATGTAACACGAACTTGCACTAACTACTAGGATTTTAGTATCAATTTGAACGCTGTACCGGTAAACACTTTCCAAACTGGACTCCGATCGGATAGATTTCACTAATATATCCAAACGAATTCGCGAAAGAACCTTAGAAGGGTAATTATTTACGTAGAGGGTTGACGAAGATACAGGGTGCGGGGTCTGTGGCCCTTACCATCGGCATCGTAAGCGACTTCCCAATCACGAGGCGGGCTTATCCTGGGCTTGACGGGCGTCGGGGACTTGCCTCGGAGACCACGGTCAAAGTCTGCCCACTTTTCGGCTTCAGCGAAAAACGGATCCTTTTTGAAGGTGTCCGATATCCTCGACGGCCACGCTCCTTCACGGCAAGTCTTACAATCAATACTACGCTCATACACGAGGACTGAACACAGGGTCGCGGTACTAGGTAACTGAACCTTCGTTACAGAGTGTAGTGTTCATAAACGTACTGCTTATATATTCGATGTCAACGTTGCGCATATTTACAATGCAGGTCATGCACATCCTGACACATGAGATGGTAGTTCTTGTGATAAATGCTGTGACTTTTCTGGTGAATATATCGTAAAATGAATCATTAAATCGTAAACTTGCAACCCTTAAAGTAATGAGAGGTACTACACTACTAAATCAAAACACATGTCGGTCTTTTATATTTTAATATAAAAAAATATGGATCGTGTTAGTTAATGCAATTTTTAGTTTGTACTATTTATAAAAAAAATTGGGAATTGCGAATTCGTTTTAAAGGTATATAACAAATATAACAATAACTTTAAACTAATTCTAAACTTAAACAAGTATCGGTAAAGAAGTAAATAGTAAAAATCGGCCAAATCAAAAGAAAAAAAAACAATTTCGGTTTTTGTAAATCATACATATTACAACAGTAAAATAACCATTTGGATGAAATGAACATACGACACAATATAATTAATTCTAATATTGATAAATAGTATACTTTCGTATAAACTGATATTAATTTTGACAAAATAATCAAATGACTTAGAGAAAGTCTAATTCACAAAAACTAGATTCAAATATAATTGAAACAATCAGTGAATTAGATCCTCTTTTGTACAATATTCTGAATCCACGTGATCTGCTGCGTTCGATATGTTCCTAATAGATGGTAAACATGTCCGCTAAACATTTATAAAATACTAGGAAACAAGGAACACAACATATAACATGGACCAGCTGAATGCCGCGATTCGTACTTTACTTACATGAAAATATCAACCTCAGACACAAAAGTTGACTATGAATTTTGTTTGTAAAATAAAGAACGAATTTCGGAACTTAACCTAACTTAAACTATGATGATCGTGCATATAGTTTAATAAAATTTACCTTTTCCCCAGTGAGGTTTATTGTCGGGTTCATATTCGATGCCTTTTAGGCTCTTGGGTGAGAGTGGGTCGATGATGGGAGCGGTTAGGTCGGTGATGGGGTATGCCCGGTCCTTGAGATACAGTCCGTAGCGAGAGGGGTAGAGGCGGTCGATGGCAGCCATCCTGTCAAGATGGTCCTGCCACGCCTTGTGAGCGTCGAAGGGGTCCACGCCACGACGGATACGCCTCGGCACGTGGTATACTGTTAAACGAAAAATATTTCAAATTCATATTCGATCACGTTCAATATTTAAAACAACTTCTAATTGATTAGGAAAACTTTTAACATTATTCGAAAAACTCATCCGTTAAAAAGGACTTTAATAACGAAAAATCATAAATAACTCAAATCAAGAAAAAGATAGACCTGTAAAAGAACTCCGTGACAACAAAAATAATCAAGTAAGATTTTCCACATTCCATTCGGGTTTAAATATAAATTTCAATGTCGCATATATTATTAGTTGTTAGGAATAGCAAGGCAAGAGCTTTGGTTAAAACTAATGATCTATTAAAATATATACATATATATAAGATTTTATAGAACTCACCTCTATCTCATTCCGGGGACGTTTCATAAATTTAGCCATAAGATAATAGTTGTTATAAAGGGGGGTTTTCATGAAAGAAAAAAAAAGTGTCACCTGACAAGCGCTGGAAGATCAACCGATGATATAAAATGGCTTTTACAAGTGTAGATGTTAAGTGTAAGAGATGATTTCCACTGAGTGCATGCGGTAAAATAAATGATAAGTCGTAAAAAGCAAACATTTTCAAACATCACAAGAACATTACAATGAATATTACGACATCGATGACTACGAAACATAAATATAGCGACAAAATACATATAAGGAACATTTTTATATATAATATTGGCTTATGTCATGATCTAATTATGAGTTTATGGAACTGTACACAATGAAAACTGCACATATATTTTAACAAGTAATATTTAAAACAGATTTTGTTTAGTCCTATAAAACTTTATTAATTCAATGTTTGTGGTTCTGTGAATTTATAATGTAACCGTAGGCCTGCATTCACACGGGCGCTTTCATAACGCAAATAGAACAAATCTATTTCCATGTATATTTTCATAGTGTAGCGCGTTTAACCGTGCTGTATTGCATTTGAATACAACAAGAGTGATTTTAAAACGTTCGAACGAGCGAAAGCGTTAAAAAACTGCCTGTGCCAATTGTCAAACCTCCATTCGAAACATAATGTTTTATGTGTAATGCTATCCCTGTTTTTGTCAAAGAGAGTAAAAGGGATGACAATACGTGTTTCGTAAGTGTAAATTCACAGTAATGTTTGTCGATTAGTCATTTGTTTTAAAGATTAATCTCCGAGCCTTTGACAGGTTTCACGGCATTTCTATTTGCGTAAGCTTTATTAATTAAAAATGCAATACAATATAGCGATTTTGTTACAATAATAATATATTTCTTTACAATATTTTTAATATTGTAATATTTATATATTCACAAAAGATGAAGATCATCATTAAGTGATGTAAGAAAGCGTATTCTAAAGCGTGTTGTCAGTTTTTTAAACTGCCCCGGACACTTTTGATGCTGAAACAATTAAATTAAAATGCCAATATTCACCTAATTGTTTATAAAATCTAAAACTAAGTGTTTAATGTATAGTTTCTTATAACTATAACAAATTAAAGTCTAATTTAATTTTCCATGTCTATTTACTTCAAGTTATACTTAATATTTAAATACGTTTCTTAGTTATTATAAAGCTTTATAATTTTACAGCTTTTAAATAAGTTTAGCTTGCATGTTCGGTGTTTTTTAATCGCACATCCGGTATGTCAATGTCATAAATGTCTTGAAGTCAATTGTATTAAATATGTTTACAATTCTACGATGTAACTCTGATGTATTTACAAAATGAAAATGTAATAAACAATGAACATTGTGTAATTTTTAATAATCAATCTTAGTTTCTATTTACATTTTAATGACAATTTTGACATTGACAACACGATTTACTGTTAAGATTTTGCGTTCTGCGTTAGTGTGGTGAGTTTTACTTGTAACATTGTGGATACTAACTTGGCCTGTACCGGTCGAGTGAGCTGGGGTAGTTGTGGGCGTAGATGGGGCGCGGCGAGTACCCGTATACCTCGCGGTGCACGGGCAGGTAGCGGTAGCCGGGCACAGTGATCCTCTCTGCGGCGGCGATGGGGTCGTCGTAGATAGACTTAGAGTAAGGATAGGTGGACAGGAGCTCGGGGAAAACACTGCGACGGGACGGCCTGTACCTCTCTTCCGCTCTGATGTCTTCTGATCCTGTGAAGTTATGTGTTGAATTTAGGTACCGCTTTATTTAGTTATTTCATTTAATTTGTTGTTATATCCAACTAAAGAAGTCTCAAAAGATCAATAGATACTTATCAGTGTAATTTAACTATAAATTAATATAAATGTATTTTTTTTTACTTTCGATTTACCTTTTAGAGACCGTACGAAGGATTGCCAAAATCTGGCTTTCTTCGACGGCGTCTCATTTCTGCCGATCATTTCTAAATGGCTTTTAAACATTGTGACGGCTTATGTCGTGCTCGTGTTCTGCAAAAGAAATACAATATGTAAAGAAAACTTGAATCAAAATATAGTGTTGGGCGGTGGTCGATAACGTTAGGATATCGATATAATGAACGTTGGCCTTGATGTTAAAGCTTTATCTTTAAATATTCGCTCAGGTGACATAATTGAGCACAATACCCCGTTCGTTTTTCTTAAATAGAGCGATGACGTGTGCAGTTAGTGCCGGGGCCGCAAATAGCCGTCTCGATGGCTGGCCGCGGCGTCGAATGGCGGCGGAGTTGGCCGTACGCCAATAACACTGATGCCGAAGAGAAACTCGAAAACGGCCGTTTTTACGAATGCTTGATCACTCGTCTATTTTCGAGTTCGTCGCGACCTTGCCGCACATTTTAACGGATAAGTCAGCGTACCGATACAATTTGTTATTATGTAAGCGGATACGCGGCTGAGCTTATAAGAATGAAATAAGCCGGGTTAAAAGCCAATCTATACTTAAATTGAGAAAAAATTAGGATTTTGTATTAAACAATTCCTATTAATTTATTTCTTTTAGCTATACTTATCAGCAGATAATCTTTACATGACTGGAAATAACATGACTACTTTAGCACTTGATAATGCCATAAGAAATAACAGAGAGTACGTTTGTTTCAATGACTTTAAACAATTATCTGATAAATGTTTGTGCCAAAAGGAGCGTTATATATAACATACATCACTTAACAATTACTACTTTTTTATAAATTCACAAACTAATTTATAAATCTAGTGTTATTTTAAAAAAAGATTTTATGATATTAATGATATCTGATATTTCTACTACAATAATCAATGAATAATCTTAAAAATAATGCTAGTTATTTAAATAATTAATGGAATTTATAAAATTAAAAACATGAGGCAGAAGGTCTAACAATTTAGTACAAATGTTTATCAACATTTCGACCTGTTACATTTAAAATTTCGGTCAAGATTGAAGGCCAAAGTCAAAATATTTTTATCGCTTTTATGATTCATTGTGATTGTCACATACAATTGTATTTGTTCATACCGTCGACAATAAATAAGATAGTTAACTATTAAATAGTACGCGTATTAAATAGAGTAACGGTTACAAAAATATAATAAGGCGCGTCGATTTGGCGGGATTGCAAATTTGGCGCGCGATGGATGCGCCTAAAATAGAAGCGCACGGGGTCGTATCGGATTCACGGCATTCCACTATCTTGCGTGTGACGCCGCCAGGTGGCGTGTTGTTATAAAATATTTTATCGATATTTAAAACTTATCGATAGAATGAAACACAACCCTTTGCAAAAATTAATATATGCAAAAATCCATGGGAAGATTATTATTCTACGAATATAAAAGTAACTATGTAATGATTTTTCTGGCTTTTTAAAAACACAACAATAAACGATACCTGTAGTTTTTCAAATTTTTTTTTCTTCAAAAACAACGGCATTTTTAAATTGTAGAACAAAACATTATTCACAATTTTTAAACATTAGCTATTTGGACTTACAAAATGTCTGCGATATAAAATGAATATAATACACAACTTTGTTCTTCTACAGAAAAGTTGTTCAGCTTTTTACATACCGAAAAGTGTAGCAGAAAATGCTAAACGCTTTATCACTGACGAAAATATTGAAGCCGAAGTCTCAGTTTAGGAGATCCTTTTGTAAGCGAGATGGATGTATTGCGCAATAGCATTACGGTAACACTCGCGCAACGGGGGTTTATCACTCGCGGGGAACAATGGCGGCTCACGGGGGGCTTACCGTTTAAAATAATGGTCGTTACGTTTAGCGGTGTGTAGTCGTTGACGAGCCGACGTCGAGTGTCGGACCGGGGCGGGCGCGCACTGCGGCCGGCCGCGCGCTGCCGGCGTAGCACGCCCCCGCCCTCACGTCGCCCGACCCCGCCCGCCCAAAACATTTTCTTACGAATTATATTCAAATACCATATCCAAACGGATATAATTACCGGATATCCTTAATTGTAATCACGTTTGTTGTCTGACGGTACGAATTGGTAACTGTTAAGTACCGTGGCATTTATATCGCTGATATCTCCATACGCTTACATTTTTATTTAAGAGTAATTTTAATAAAAACTGTCTTCTTTTGTAAATCACCATAACTGTGGTATTTGGAATTTAACTCAATTAAATCAATTTCAATTTCGTTATCCTTATCTCAAAGAGAAAACAATTATTTTAAAGTTTTTTTCAGTATCTATATTCCATGTTCGTTACTTTCCTTAATCGGTGTATTTAATTTATTACGTTTACGAAAATTTCTTGCGAATCAAACTAACAGATACCGATCGAAATAGTTCTTACGTAGGTGTGAGTGATTAAAATCACCCACACACATTTATCAAGCTGTATTTTGGAGCTGAAATATTTCCAGCGCACCTGGATCTCGACTTATGAACAAAACGATGACTCAAACGTTCATTTTATTCAACCGTGAGATGAAACAAGTGAGATATCACGGCATCAGGAAAAATACAGTCGTTTTGTGTACATTTATTTGATGATATTTAAATTAATGTAAAATAATTATAAAACACTGTAAAATTACCCTGAATTGTTCAATGGATGTCAGAGAATATGCAACAAACTTGTATTGTCGCTCATTTCCGGTGTACTAAAAATGCATGGGTATAGGGGAAAAACCAATGGATACAGTTGTTGTATTGACTTTTATAATAAACTTCAATATTGATACAATGTGACATAAGTGCATTTCTGACAAGTAAAGTGGCAAAATCTCAATCGCTGATAGTTGTTTTGCATATGATTATAATTATTGTTCAGTATAGTGCAAAGTCAAAATATTTGCCGTAGTATCAGCGGTAGATTAAATTAGAAGTGGTTCTGTAACGACGCCTAACCTCAAGCAAGGGACCCCTTAAGTTATATCGACTACTGTGAAATCGCATAATGTGAGTAAATTGTCTTATAATTGTAAGTGAATACTGGATTTTATCTACTCGTGAACAAAGTAGACTTGTTATAAATGTTCGTTTGTTTTAATGGTCGAATATTAAAGTGGTTAAATATCGAGTGCATAAGATATGCCGCCAAAAGGTTTGGTAAATTTGTTTTCAATAAGTAACTTGTAGAAAAAATGTTCCTTACATTTGAAAAATGCAAATATAATTTGATGTTAATAAATGTAGCCATGTAGATTAACAGTTGTTTAAAATGGTTATACATTAAATAGTTTTCCAGAGAGTTAAAAAATGTTAAAGTGTACTGTTCAATTATTTACATAATTTAGTTATTACTTGGCATCAATCATTTTAATAATTATTTGGCAGAATCTTTAACTTATTAAAAAATTAAATCAATGTAGTGTTACGTCAGAAAGAGCGACTACTAATGTTCGCTACGAAAATTTGCTACGCCGTAGCTTGATCTGTCGTAGCACAAGAGGTCTTTGTGAAATAGGGCGCGTTTTTAATTGATTCTCTGTAAATTTATTGAAACTTCAATAAATGTCAGCTAAAATTGCCATGTAGAAGTGAATTATGTTGCTAAGTTATCTTATACATTAATTTAAGTAACGCGAATATATTTTTTTGCCATTGACTGTGATTTACAAATTAAAAAAAATACATTTGATTATTTTCTACAGTTCAGTTTTGTAATAAAACTGTCTAAAAATGTCGATCCAAATCACTGACACAGTTGTAAAACTGTTTATGAAAAGAACGAAATTAACTAACAAAAATTTTTCTGTGTAAAATATTAAGGAAATTTGTAATTTTGTTAAAGTAAAATACATTGAACATTCGTCTTGACGGACGCAAAAATTCTTCGTAAAATGTCTGGTTTTATAAATAACTGGCGCGTAATCAACAAGTACAGGAATAGTTTCACGGCTCTCGTTTTCACTTAACGACGCCTAATAACATTCTTACGTCAATAAAGTATTGATGATTTTGTTATTTTGTTCACATCCAGAAGTTTACGTAATGAATTAAAGAACAAAGAAAAGAGTTGTTTAGGATATTACCAACAGTCATGTATTAGTTAACAGCCCTAGAACAAAAACCTTTTTAGGTTCTAACATGTATCGCTTCGCAATGATTTAAAAGTCTTGCATTAATTAAAGTCCTGGTATTGTAGCCCCCTAATAGTAAAATATTTTTTGAAATAAGTCCAGTAGTTTTTGAGTTTATTATAATAGTAACATATAAAAATGCATAAAGTTTAGACGTATGAACAAAATCATAGATCAAAATGTGACACATCGAAACATTACTAAACGTAGGCTTGTAAAATGGGATTTTGATTAATAAATAGTAAATTGCTTATACCGAATTGAGTGTCATAATACAAGTTTTTTTTACTTTTTTTTTGTTGTCGCGGGGAATGCATTTACGCACTGCTGTCCGTGCTTCGGAGGCAGCAGGGACAGTTTTGTGTGGGACTCCCGGCTTACCTTCGGCCAGACTACCCACCAAACCCCGCGGTGTCATAATACAAATTTTTCGTGAACAGATATTAAGTATTATGTATGTGTGATAAATATCATATCGTTGTAAATTATGCTACGATAATGTTAAATTTTTTTTTACAACATTAGTGTAAAAAACTACAACATATATGTAGAGATATAAAAACGGCTACTAAACTTGTATTACACATTAAAGATTTATGAAAATGTAACCTGTATCATGTATTTATGACGATAACATGTAGTTTATTATGTAATAAAACTACATTTACAAAATAGTTTTATACACAACAAAGAAATATTAAACCTTAGCTACATGAATTACTAGCTGTTGCTCGCGATTTCGCCCGCGTGAAATTAAAAAACAATAAAAAAACTCACTCATAACATAGCTTTTTCGGTGAAAGAATTTTTGAAATCGACCTTGTAGTTTTTGAGTTATTTCAATACATAAAAAAATACAAATCCTTCCTCTTTATAATATTAGTATAGATTAATATCAAAATCACAAATAAGAAATGAAATCTATTGTAGTGATGGAAAATCTAGTTAAACGAGTGCAAATCAAAATTAAAACGAAAAATCTATTACCATATAAAATAAGTTTAAATCATTGTATTGTAATAAAATTACAGTAATCACACTTATAAAATGTAAATAAACAACATGAATTAAATAGAAAATACGGAAAAACTCTATAATCAACAAAAAATGTTTTAAATTTAAGAAATCTCGATCAATATACTTACGGTGTTTGTATATTTATTTGTCAGTTTTATAAAATAAAATATTAAATGTATAAAATTATTATAACACTGCACTCAGTCCGCACGTATCTCTACACTGGGCCAGAGTTGCTCAGTTCGTTTCGTCCGACCGACACGCACTTGACCGATTTTTCTTTTTAGGTTATGCGTAATGCTACCACTTCTTATTTTCTCAGGACGTTATAAATTTATTTTTATTATAAATGTATTTTGATGTTTAATAAATTATGGTCGCAATTTAAATCAAATTAAAATGATTTAAGATGTATAAAATATGTGTCAGTATAAAATGATTAAATCCTAGAGTAAATTGAAAACAAATAGCCTTATTTTCGTCTTACATTTTACTTCTTTAGGTTATATCGTAAAGCCAAAGATTAATTGTTTAATTTTTCAGAGTTTCTAACAATATACAATTTTTTTTTTATATTAATCATTTGGGATTTAGTTGGTTACTATTATTTCATGTGTACATATCCTTAACTTGTTCGATTTTGTAGAATGAGCTTTCATTCGATATATATTTTCATCGGAATAAAAAAATCGATAGTCTAAATTAATTATAAATATTGATTATTTTATTAATTACTCATATTAAATACAATAGGACCAAAACTATTGTCACAGCTTTATTACAAATCGCTGCTTGATTGATCCACTCCGCCCTGACCGCGTCCGAACACGGACTATTGGCGATCTGCCAACACGAGTTGTGCTCGTACTCCAGTGGACGCTCGCGATCTCTTTGACAGGTATTCCTACTTGAATTGTACTAAACGAGAATTATTTTAGATTGAATAATTTCAAGGTTTATTGCTGCATCTTCATCATCATCAGCCCACGACTCCATCCGCGTGGAATTAACAAAAAAAAAAACAAAAGTCAATATAGCCTAGGTGTTCTAGACTATCCTCTACATCTATACCAAATCTCATCTAAATCCGTTCAGCGGTTTAGGATTCAAACTCTAACAAACATCCATCCACCCATCTAACCATTTAAACTTTCGCATTTATAATATTAGTAAGATCTAGTCATACTCAATGAAGTCACTGGAAAAAATTTTACATGAAAAATGTATTCAATAGCTACTAGTAACCTTAGAGGAAGTATTTTTAGGTTAAAAAAGGTATGAAATTAATTGTTGCTTTTCTTATCATACAATTCGGTAGATTATATACGACTTATAAATTAAGATATAACCGTTGGAACTGATTGATAGTAAATGTCTAATAAGCTCGTGTTGATTTAGTAACCGCGCACTGATTCGTCGCCAAACAGCTAAATGCCAATTATTGTCACTATTTGTTCCGCGTCATTAACGAAAAATGTTTTAATTGATGTCATCATAAAACCAATACAAATTGTGTAGAATTAATTATTTTAGATTTTCTTTTGATGATTGTAGTAATCATTGGTTAGTGAATTTTACAAATTATATCTTACTCTTATATTACAAATGCGAAAGTTTAGATGGATGGATGAATGTTTGTTAGTGTGTGTAGCGTAAACGGCTTAACGGAAATGGATGAAATTTGGCATATATATGTATAGCATAGTCTGAAAAACACACAGGCTACTTGCTTTTGTTTTTTTTTTATTAGACGTGGATGGAGTCGCGGATGGAACCTAGTTTTTAACATAAAATAACATTAGTCCACAATTTCATTTTAATGTAAACAGTTTAAATAAAAAATTGATATCAACAAAGCACGACTTTCAGTAAGCTTTATAAATTTTCCTGGAGGCCCACGAGAAGGAGTGTGACGTACGAAAGTGATATTTATAGATGAGACGCATTTGATTTTGTTTACGATGAAAATTGTAAATATAAATATTATGGCAAATTATTGTTTGTTTAGTTTTACAGCAAATATATTTAGATTGTAATTGTTTGCATCTAACATATTAATTACAGATAAATACTTCAACATAAATACAATTTTAGCTTAACTCATAAACAAGATAACCGGAAATGCTATTAAAATGTGTTATATTCTTACATTGATCTAGTATTTTCATGTATGTCTTAAAATCTATGATACTTTGGGTTGAATTTTCAAATAACATTTAAACTTTAACCCAGTCAGTTCAGTCCTTGTTTTTAGTGTGAATCTAATTATTGAAACATTATAGTTGATAGATTTTAAAACTACACTCATTAAAGAGGTCGATGTAAATTTATTACCAGATAATTAAATTAAAATACTAAATAAACTTGATCGGGAATCGATCTTAAAATTTTATGAGCTTTATAAATAGGTCGTTCGTTTTTATTTGGAATAATTGAGTAAACAAGTTCATTAATTAAGAAATATAGAAATTTATAATTTACCAGTTTGTTTGGTTTTAAAGATTTTTTTTGTCCAAAGCAATCTATCAAATCATTTTCATTCACTCCTTGAAGCTACCGAAAGTTAAAAGTATGATAGTTAATTAAATTCATTTAAAGGGCCTTGATATCACACGTGTAACTAATTTCCTTAATAATGTGTCTAATTTATTGGTAGAATAGAGTTGTTTGCGGAGAAGGACGTGAATCTTAAATTATGTTAACATATGCGTTCTACTCGCGTTTACAGTATTCCTAAATTAATCGAAAGCCAACTGTCGCGATTTTTTCCGCTTAGAATAAAAAAAAATACTCTCCATAGGCAGACTTTGTTTCCAGACTGTCATCTGTCTTCATTCCAAATTCAAATTTAATTAACCGTTCTGAAGTTAGCGATAACGAACTTTTTTAATATGAGTACAACTCACATCATCCAGTCTGAATTGCATTTATGTTCTGTCAATAAATATTAGATTTTTCTGCATACGCAAAAATCATTGCTAAAAATATTCGCTCGCTGCACGCGATGTCGGCTCACCTACGTCTTACGTCAACAAACGTAATTCGCACAACGTTAATGTTAACTGCTTTTATCTGCAACTGCTATAAAAATGTTCATCTTTTTAATCTTTGTAATATGAGCTTTATACAAGCTGTTGCTTGCGACTTCATCCCAGTGGATGTTAAACACAGACACAGCCTTACAAATAAACGCGGTATAAAGTTAAATTTAGGAATAAACTGAGTATAAGCAAATATTAGTACAAATTTTGCTTATACTCAGTTTATTCCTAAATTTAACTTTATACCGCGTTTATTTTTGAGTCTTTATTTTATTGACAAGTTATTGAAAACCTAATCTATACGGCAGGTATCGTAAATTTACTGGGATAAAATCTAGCAGAATTTACACGTTATTCCTCAAAGTAAATGTTTTATGACTTTGAAAATCTGAGGAAAAGTTTCATCCCAAATAACTTTAAACAATCATGCTATTTGCGATTTGTGAGTAGGTATAAAATTCATTATATACGTCACATTTCAACACAAACAATTTAATTGGAAGTCGTATGCGTGGTTATGCTAAGTTTAGGCACATTGCGGTATGAACGTGGGCCTTCACAAGTCAAGTGTCTCGTTTCTCGATTGATCGCTTCTGAGCGTCATTGATGTAAAAATAGCCACACATTTCGCATGTTTTCGATGGAAATCAACTGAGTAACGATGAATTAAAGGCAATTGTATATTAAAATTAAACAGTAACTCAAGATTTCAAGCTTTTTGATACGTTACATGAAATAAGTAAAAAAAAAAAAAAAAAAAAAAAAAAAAAAAAAAAAAAAAAAAAAAAAAAAAAAAAAAAAAAAAAAAAAAAAAAAAAAAAAAAAAAAAAAAAAAAAAAAAAAAAAAAAAAAAAAAAAAAAAAAAAAAAAAAAAAAAAAAAAAAAAAAAAAAAAAAAAAAAAAAAAAAAAAAAAAAAAAAAAAAAAAAAAAAAAAAAAAAAAAAAAAAAAAAAAAAAAAAAAAAAAAAAAAAAAAAAAAAAAAAAAAAAAAAAAAAAAAAAAAAAAAAAAAAAAAAAAAAAAAAAAAAGAAAAAAAAACTTACACTCATTAAAGAGGTCGATGTAAATTTATTACCAGATAATTAAATTAAAATACTAAATAAATTTGATAGTGAATCGATCTTATAATTTTATGAGCTTTATAAATAGTCGTTCGCGTTTTTTATTTGGAATAATTGAGTAAACAAGTTCATTAATTAAGAAATATAGAAAATTTATAATCTACCAGTTTGTTTGGTTTTAAAAGATTTTTTTTTGTCCAAAGCAAATCAGTTAAATCATTTTCATTCACTCCTTGAAGCTTTCGAGGGTTAAAAGTATGATAGTTATTTAAATTTAATTAAAGGGCAGTATAAATACTAAAATGCTATTTCCTTAGCCTTGATATCACACGTGTAACTAATTTCCTTAATAATCTGTCTAATTTATTGGTAAAATAGAGTTGTTTGCGGAGGAGGACGTGATATCTTAAATTATGTTAACATATGCGTTCTACTCGCGTTTACAGTATTCCTAAATTAATCGAAAGCCAACTGTCGCGATTTTTTCCGCTTAGAATAAAAAAAAATACTCTCCATAGGCAGACTTTGTTTCCAGACTGTCATCTGTCTTCATTCCAAATTCAAATTTAATTAACCGTTCTGAAGTTAGCGATAACGAACTTTTTTTAAATATTAGTATGCAGTACAATTAACATCCAGCCTGTCTGAATTGCATTTATGTTCTGTCAATAAATATTAGATTTTTCTGCATACGCAAAAATCATTGCTAAAAATATTCGCTCGCTGCACGCGATGTCGGCTCACCTACGTCTTACGTCAACAAACGTAATTCGCACAACGTTAATGTTAACTGCTTTTATCTGCAACTGCTATAAAAATGTTCATCTTTTTAATCTTTGTAATATGAGCTTTATACAAGCTGTTGCTTGCGACTTCATCCCAGTGGATGTTAAACACAGACACAGCCTTACAAATAAACGCGGTATAAAGTTAAATTTAGGAAAAAACTGAGTATAAGCAAATATTAGTACAAATTTTGCTTATACTCAGTTTATTCCTAAATTTAACTTTATACCGCGTTTATTTTTGAGTCTTTATTTTATTGACAAGTTATTGAAAACCTAATCTATACGGCAGGTATCGTAAATTTACTGGGATAAAATCTAGCAGAATCTACACGTTATTACTCAAAGTAAATGTTTTATGACTTTGAAAATCTGAGGAAAAGTTTCAATCCCAAATAACTTTAAACAAATCATGCTATTTGCGATTTGTGAGTAGGTATAAAATTCAATGATATACGTCACATTTCAACACAAACAAATTTAATTGGAAGTCGTATGCGTGGTTATGCTAAGTTTAGGCACATTGCGATACGAACGTGGGCCTTCACAAGTCAAGTGTCTCGTTTCTCGATTGATCGCTTCTGAGCGTCATTGATGTAAAAATAGCCACACATTTCGCATGTTTTCGATGGAAATCAACTGAGTAACGATGAATTAAAGGCAATTGTATATTAAAATTAAACAGTAACTCAAGATTTCAAGCTTTTTGATACGTTACATGAAATAAGTAAAAAAATGCTAAAAATTCAAATTTCGAATTGAAATTACATCCAGCAAGTATACATATGTAACAACCAAATGAAATACATATACGGTATAAATCGTTGTGCGAGACAGAGTAAATAGAGGTTTTATAACCTGCACTTCCACTAAACAAATTAGAAGCCATTAGACATTTGACATGAACTAATAAGGTGAAAGCGAATGAAATGCCAACTTCCCTTTTCGAATTTGCTATTCTTTACTCGTGACTCATGGTCATATGTTAAGAGCGGGCGAAAACCTTTAACTAAACTATCGCGCAACTGTTTAGTTTCACAACAAAAAAAAAAACTATGAATCGAGTAGACCTCCATATATGCTCATAGGAATCGCAGCGAGACTAAACAGTTGTGTGATAGTTTAATCAAAAGTGTGCGCGAGTATTCATAATCTATTACCTGTCATCGTCTTTTGTTTGCATCAGTTGTTATACCGACAATTTGCATATTTAGAGCGATGCACAAATAGCGATGATGTTCTGGCTCGCGGAAGATTTACGTACAGAAGTCCACAGCTTAATAGGTAATCAAACGACAGCTACCAGCTCCATTGACGTACTGCAATAAACATTGATTTATATACACATTAACATCACGACACGTCAATGTCATACAGTATAACTAGTTATTTATTACACTTCAAATATTATTTACACAAATAGAAGCTGTTGTTTACTGATATTAACTTTTTTGCAATACCATCCCTACTTCCACACGGAGTGTATAGTCCTCCCTTATCCAAGAGACATATGAAACAAATCTAATAACAGTATATCTTTAAGTTCTAATCATTAAATATTCCATCTATATAAAACTATGAATATAGTAGGAAATGATGAAATAAGACAGCATAAGTAAACAGCTCTTAAAATATACCGTCCCATAATAAATAACACATCAAAACTCACAAAGAAGTGTAATATATAAAAGCTCTTTGTGTTTTAATATACCAAACGTTCTCGCGCGTCACACATAGGTCATGGGTGTCAAAACATCCGCTGAAAAAAATTCTGATGTCAACAAGTCACCACGTGTAAGTATATCCAATTCTATTATCGTAACGATGCACTTGATATAATCTGTAGCCAAGATACAACCGGATATAGGAACATCACTGTTCTGACAACACGAACGTCCGTTGCTCAGGCAACGTGACGTAACACTTTCCGTGTAGGTATTCCATTGGTGGCAATGATCGAAGACAGCACCAGTGTTTAAAGACCTACCTCACTCCCCTCGTGTCGAATAATGTGGGCCTCAGAAGGAATACTTTGTGAAAGCTTGAGGGTCAAATAATATCAGTCGTTTCTCTGTAACACTATATCGCACGACCTTGCTACGAATAGTGTCCGCCTACGTGCGACCGATGAGAATTATGCGCAGACGCAAACATTTGGCTATAGGTATTGATCTCCAACACAAACATAATTTGTTAAACTATGTAATAAGTAGCTTATATATGTTGGGCTGCTGTCTGTGTCAATTATAATTAATGTCTTTCAAAACTGCGCAAATATGAGCCAGAATACGAGTCATAGTTTAGTAAATTTCCTTCGTTAGCTATTTGTTAAGACGCTTCGTTATGTAGTTGTTTTCTTGACATGTTTAAAGCATCTATTCTATTTATAATGATGTTGTAAATTATGTTGAAAAGTAAGCATAGTTAATTTAATTTGTGCAGTAGATTGTAACTGACATCTTTACGTAAATAGTGGGTGTTTGCAATAAATTTGCCTAGTTAAATTAACACAATCCTACCGAGCAAATAAATGAGTAGAATTGTTTTGAATACCTTTAAATATTTAACGTTAAATAATTCATAATATCCAATTCATTGCATTGATCTAGTTAATAAATCTCAACGAAATCGTATGAATAAAAACGACCCTCAAGGAAACTCTAAGGCGTCCGGACTCAATCTGACAGTTGGAGACTTTCTGAAGCGTCCGGAAGTGCGTCAGTGCGCCAGACAGTTGTAGATGGCGCCACAATAGCGAAGTTACGCGAGTCCCCCGCTTCAGCCGCTCCGGTACTTCCGGTATCGAATTCTGCGCATAGAAATGGCGAAATTACACATTGTTACACAAAACTTGGACAGAGCAGAGCTCTCCGCTCAAAGCGTTCGCTCAGTAATGCCCAGAGCACTTCCTCTTCAACAAGATGTTCAATAAACAGAATTGTTATTCTATTTTCGTATAAATAGGATTGTACGACGATAAAATGTAGACGATTTATTACTTCTTTAAGTTGTTTACATTTTAAATTAGTTACAGTGGTTTCTTTAAAACCTCCTCGATGAATTTATGTCTTTAAAAATCTGCCACTTTAAAGCTTCAAGCTAAAAAGGATTTTCTTAATTATTATAATTGACGGGCTCCCATCATTTAAAAACAAATTTAGTAGTTATCGTTTTTATGCTGGACGTAAACTACATGTATATTTTTATGATTGTTATTACACTCTAGACACGAAACCATAAACTTAACAATTCAATGGGTGATTATATAAATGTTCTTTTATTGTTGTGGTTTCTTTGAAGAACCTATGTTTTTATGACGTTATCAAACTTAATCTCGATTAGATTTACATAATAAACTGTATAGCCACAGAATTTTCTTGGAATACACTACTCACAACCACTGCCATCTAGTGACAAGTTCAGAAAACACAAAACTTTTAATTTCAACCGAGTTTAATTTAATTCATAGTTAAATCAATAGCGTGTTAGCGAACAAACAGTTGAACTTTGTTTGAGCATACTCCGGGTTCGGGTGTGTCAGTACAAATGTTTGCGAAGCATCCACCACACTATTCTCACGTCACTGTTTACTCAATAAGTTACGGTAATGGGTACAATAATTGCTATCCATGAGTTTGAAACTTATGGTATTTAATCAGGGAATGAGATAAATGTTTCGTATTGTTCATTATCTGACAAAAATAATGGTTTTGGCTAAAGATCATAAGAGTTATTATTCTCATTGAAAAACTAGCTTCATTATACCAAAGTGCTAACACTAAATCGACGTTGCTTTTATTTAAAATTATACTCATCCTGGAAATGACTCCAGCACGATTATGCTTTCACCACCGTGCTAGATAATTATTAAACAACATTAGCGTAACATAAAACAATCACACGCATCCTTAAAACGTCCAAACAGTCTTAAATTAAGAAAAAAACGTATTCAATAATGAGTTTTATTATTTTGTTGTATGATTTAAAATTCATTGTAATTTCTACCAGAGTGCAAGTTTGTTTTTCTTATTGGCAACACAAACGGCAATTGTTGTAGGGTGTAATTCAAAGATGGCGGCACGTGTCTCGCGCGTGTCGGAAGCGACGCCCGGAAGCGCGGGAACGCCGCTGCCGCCCTCCGCCGGCGAAACAATGCAATCGTGTAAATTGAAATAAATTGATGCACTCACATTGTTTCGTATAATAACATTTCACCGATAATTTTCTAAGGTGTTAGTTGTTGCTAAACAAAGCGTCTATCACCTCTTAAATTATTATTATTTGTATAATGACCAAGCTTTCGTCTAAACATCACGAATTAACATAACATATTTTACGGAAAAATACTTTTAAAGATTTATAAAGCTTTTGTAAATCATTTTAGGCACTCTTTCTGTTCGCTTTATTAAGTTAGATAAATAAAAATCCACTAGTAGGCGGTATCAATCCATCCGTTACAAATTAAAACAAGTCTAAAACAATCACGCTACAAACGTAAGCAGATCTAAAATATCAATTAAAAGTTAATTAATGTAAACACCGGTACCGAACAATTAGAATATCCCACGGGTATAGTAAAAGGCGTCAGAGCGAGGGTGTGAGCCCGCGCCCTGCTGACTCGTCGCGCTAATTATGCACCAGTTCTCACAATTACCGCTGACACTATGACCCGATGCGACAATTGCAACATGCGTCATTACCTTATCAACTATTTATATTACCTAAATTTTTTGATTTATCAACAGATATTTTATAAATCCGGTGACTAATAAACGCTTATTTATTGCGTCACATTTTTTTATTTTGTCTGATATTTTTAATCTAAATTTTGCTGTCTTTTACCTTTAAATCAACCATATGAACAATAGAAAATAATTACAATATAGTTACTGTTATTTTACTAAACAGGCTTAAGTCATTATTTTAAAATTAGTAATTTTTGAAACACGACATTTCTTTATTTTTCGAAAAAATCGTTTACTGTAACACAAACATCGGTAGAACAAGTCTGTGTCGACAATCCGGCGTGCTGTGATTTGGAGATGACAAATACGTGTCGGAAGTGATCCATTTTGGCGGGAAGCGACGCGCAGGAAGTCGATTCGCCGACCGCGAATGTCGGCGCCATTGTGCGACCGGGTTGCCATATCGAACATTATCTTTTACCATTTTTTTTAAATAAAAGGAAACTTTATAGACATTAAATTCACCATTCACTTTTTTATTTTTATTACCGTTTCTTTGATTTTTATTTAACAAATACATTTGGACTTTCGAATAACTTTCATTGTCTAATCACTTTCCTTCCATTTGTCATAGAAAGTGATAAAAATATGATTTTATACGTGTTAGTGTGGATACATTCGCAGTAATAAAAATGAAAAGTCTACGGTTACACCGTTTAATGTAAGAAGTTTTTCTAACAATTACGGAAATAAAACCACAAAACGAATTTAGTATCTAACATCTGCCGATTCCATCCCGCCCAAGATTCCCCGCATCTGCACATGTTTATAAAACTACTTAAATAAAGTTTGAAGATCACATAATATAAATTAAACAATCATATTGACAAAGTTAGGGGCGTTGCGAATCCAACCAAAGATCTCGCGTTAGGGGCGCGTGGTAGCCAGGTGGTGCAAAAGTCAACCTCGATGACAAATTATCGTATTGTAAAAAGCTCGAATTATTTGTTCGTAGCACTATAAAATGATAACAATTGTTATAGTAACCTTTTCGCATTGTATTGTCTTTTGTATAACTAAGCAAAAATGTTATAAAAAAGGCCACAAGTTTAAATATTTTTTATAATTTTTTACTATAAGTTTTATTATAACTATTGTATTACTGATTATTGATACATATAGTTATAATTACTAATTTACTTTAACCATGTACCACGACTAGTAGGACAAATCATAGTCGAACCAACTAAAAATTAACAAGCAGCACAGTAAGCTAGTGATTTTCTTTTAAAATTTTCTTGAAAGAAAATTGGCAGATTTAATAAGCCAATCTCGCACGTCGGATCGGGTATTTTCCCTTTCAATTAACTTGTAATTAACATCGCTTGGTATCCTATTAGTTGCCTTGCCTCGGTCGGAGCGAGGCCGCCCCTTTGACTATAGAGAAACGGACTAGTCCAAGAGTCGCGTACTAAATAAATTCTGCAAATTTATGCGGACGGCATGACAAATCACAAATGCGTATATCTTTATGCATAGTGAGTCAAAAATAAAACACTTACAACAGCTAATAGACAAGAAATCAAGTGTAGAGATGCTATTGCGCGCGCTTGACTGATCCTGTCATTAAAAGTCAAAGGACGGCTCAGTTAGCGTCACTTACGGACAATTAGATGCCGCGCACTTGCTTTGCGTTGATCCGACAGGGTAATTGATGCTTTGTGTATGCAAGAAATTATTCTTAAGAATAATGCCACGATTCTATTGTACGTCGTTTTTTTACCTTTAACCTTTTGGGTCTTTATGTGTAAGATCGTTATCTGATCTAATATTGCGGTTAACTATTATAATTTACATAATATTTGTTGGGTTTCTTTATTAAAAATCATTATTAATTTTATAACAGACATGATCTTAGCTTGGTTAAAGATACGAGTATACTATACTTATTATGAAAAATATTTAAATTAGTTTTTGGTGCGGTAGATAGATGGTGCTATGTGTTGTGGAATAAACACTGAATATATACATTTATGTACTTGCTAACTTTACGTATGATTTAAGAAAATCCTTAGCTCTAATAAGTAAAGTACTATTTGAAAAATCGATTTTGACTACCCTCTGTGACTGTATCTCATGGGTATTGCGACTGTCTTTTGTATCACCCTCTATACAATTAAGTGTAACGATTTATTTGATACGTCACAATTATAAATTTCGTAACACATTGCTTGTTTTGTTCAACAATTTTGGAAACGTGTGTAGTAAACCAGCATTGGATGTAACGTGGGGTTGTAGGGTGTGTTAAATTTAGTAATGAGTCAGTTTAGTATTGCGGACTAATTACACTGTGTATGGTCGATGTGGAGGTTACGATATGCGATAACAGTAAAAGTCCAGTAATGGCAGCGACGCGCCGCCTGTGTCAACATCGGCGCACTTTCTTAATGGTGTTGCCAGTTTGATTAATTGCCAGTAACATTAATAGCGGCTGTTCGATTCGTGCAAACATTTCTGATATTGCCATCAAAGGATTAACGTTTTTTTTAAGCTGTTCGAAAATTAAATTTAAAATGACAACATGGATAGCGAGATACTAGGAAAAAAATTAAGTTTAAATCTGTATAGATAAATACATACATTTGAATTTAAATAGAGATATCTGAGAAACTGCAGTTTAAATTATAAAGGTTATGTTATACTATACTTATATTACCAATATTCTTTATATCTCTTACTTCGACAGTAAAAAAATGTGTCGGATAAAAGTTATAGCTCGTATACAGTAATGCCTATACTGGGTTTTGCATTGAAGATCCAAAAACACGTCTCTTACAATACACAATCCCATTTATAATGATGCTAACATCACAGAGAGTGAATGACTTCCGAAGTCAAAGGCGGTCACACCTGTGTACACGCCGCGTAGAGCAACGTTAACTGCGTCTCTCTCACAACAATCAACTGCACAAGTGGCTCAAAAGTTCCGATCCATCCGTGAAGTCATTTCCGATAGTAATGAACGATGAGTCTCAATGAATTGTGGGTGGAAACATCCCTTCGCTACAATCGAAAGACAGCGCATTCTTTGTGCAAGTTGCGTAAAAAAATCCCGTGTCGGCGACTCGATTCGAATAACATCCGGCGACTTTTGTCGGCGTGTACTTCTATTGTAGTGTCCGATATTTTTGATGAAATTACGTCACACAAAGGAAAGAACGCTCAATGCCTGTTGTCTGATTGTTGTAGTCTCATTGAGCGAATGATGTATGATCTGGGGACCGTTGCTCTTTGGTTCCTTCCGATTTTCGCTCGCTAATGCGTTTGCACAATTCCGGCTTTTATTAGACGTGGAAAAATTACTTTGTCTCCGAAAATATCGAAGCCAAGTAAAAATAGAACATTATTAAAGTAATAACCGTAAGAGAAATAATAAAAGACTTTGTACGATAGCAAACGAAACGTCACAATATTTTAACCGACCGTCCTCAGAGCAACCCTTTCGACAGTACTTTGTCAGAATTAATAGCGCGAAAACGTTACGGAACTTTCACAATTCATTGTAACAACTTTTCTGATTTTGGGATTGTTTTACGCATAGTTAACCTCGCAATACAATTATGAAAATAAATTTATAAGGATCATTACTATGCATACAGACCCTCCTCATTCTGATGCGAGGTCGATACCGAAGGATTCTGATAAAAAAAATTCTGTGATGAAAATAAAAATGTTTGGTAAAAAATAAATAGTTTAGTTAATTTACTTGGCGTTACTTTTACTACACTATACTTTAGTTCACAGTTGATGTCTAGCCATCTAAAGTATTTTTCATAAAAAACGTGTTTAGTTGAAGTAAATATCAACCTAATGGTAATTTCAAAAACAAGTTTTAATTCAAGGTATGCATTTCTAAATGACTACTGAAACATTGAATAATCTTACTAATATTATAAATGCGAAAGTTTATATGGATGGATGTTTGTTAGAGTTTGTAGCCTAAACGGCTGAACAGATCTTGATGAAATTTGGCATAGACGTAGAGGATAGTCTGGAAGAACACATAGGCTGCTCACTTTTGTTTTTTTTTTTAAATTTTTAACAAGGTGAATCTGCAGTATCAGTGACATCAGGCGATATTAGAGGGATCCATCACAGCGGCTTTGTGGGGACGCCCTTTATTCGCTTAATTAGACAGTTATTGTCACCATCCCCCGCCAACGCAGACCTGATAACTTTTAATTTAATTTGTCTTAAAACGCAGCTGTTAGTTTACATAAGGATGATACATCGTCTATTGTGATTCATTAAAAACTAAACTGTTGCTTAGGCGCAGTCAGCCTATATAAAATTAAAAATAATAGAAAAAAAACATACAGACGAATTGAGTAACTCCTTTTGGGAAGTCGCTCAAAATATAATCCATGTCATTCACTCATAAAGTAGCTTTTTAGCGGTGAAGGAATTTTTAAAAGAGGCCCAGTAGTTTTTGAGTTATTTCAATACATACAAAAATAATAAATTTAGAAACGAAACGTAATTAACGTAGAATCAACACCTATACCTACATATACCTAGTAATAATTATTTAAAAAACTCCTTTTAATAAAAGGTATTCAATTCCAAATTACTACTAAAACAACTGGCAGTTAGTAGGGTGTGAAGGCGGGAATGATTAGGCAATATCCTGCGGGACCCTCCGGCGCGCCCTCCCGCGCCCTCCCCTCTCCCTCTCCTCGCCCTCCGCGCCTTCCGCGCCCTACGACCCCCGCTGTTACATCTTACTTAATGCGCCCGGCCTATTTTGATCGGACATCTGATTTTCAATGCACATGGGCTTTTTGATTTTGTTAATGCGATTGGGGAAGTGGAAATGTTTTACTCGATAAAATTACACTGATAATGTTTGTAGTAAAATCTTTTAGGTTAGTAATTAAATTCCTTTGACCGCATTACCACTTAACACTAGGTAGGATGGTGGTCAAGCTCTAGTTTACACTTCAATAAATAGTAGAAGTAAGGAATTCTAGATTCTAGAATTTCTTCTAGATTTGACACTACAAACTACTGTGTAGATCTACGAGTATATTTAAAGGTTATTCTACGATACTTTTTATGATGGAAAATACTTAAGTTATGTTGAAAAAATTACTACATTTACGTAATAGAGTTCTTTGTCCTCATTCCATTTTCTCTTTAAGTTTATAACCTAAAAGATCCAATTAGACATAGTAAAATAAGTGTATCGCATGTCTATCACTATAAACATCTATCTTGATTCATTGTGATTGTAATAAAGAAAATGTTACAAAACAGAGAGGGTTTTAAATTTTTAACAAGGTGAATCTGCAGTATCAGTGACATCAGGCGATATTAGAGGGATCCATCACAGCGGCTTTGTGGTGACGCCCTTTATTCGCTTAATTAGACAGTTATTGTCACCATCCCCCGCCAACGCAGACCTGATAACTTTTAATTTAATTTGTCTTAAAACGCAGCTGTTAGTTTACATAAGGATGATACATCGTCTATTGTGATTTATTAAAAACTAAACTGTTGCTTAGGCGCAGTCAGCCTGTATAAAATTAAAAAATAATAGAAAAAAAACATACAGACGAATTGAGTAACTCCTTTTGGGAAGTCGCTCAAAATATACTCCATGTTATTCACTCATAAAGTAGCTTTTTAGCGGTGAAGGAATTTTTAAAAGCGGCCCAGTAGTTTTTGAGTTATTTCAATACATATAATACAATAATACAAATCTTTCCTCTTTATAATATTAGTATAGATTACAGTTAGCTTATTTGTGTTTATTTTCAATTTGAAATCATTTTCTATGCTAAGGCTTTGATTTATACACAAACAAATCCGTGAACATTTTAATAAAGCCAACTCGAATTTCAATATGTACCAGCGCAGTGGAGGCTCATAGACATAGGTTAGGATTAGCAGTAAATCCGCGCATGCCTGCCCTCGTATGAGGGTGCATGTTCTGAACGTTGGCCCAATTCATAAGCGCATGCGTAGAACGCAGCAACACGCTTGCGCTTGACTACTTTCACTTATAAATGTATAGGAAGAGCATCAATGTATGTAAGTTAAGGTTTTCCCAAAAGCATTAAGAAAAAATGATTAGATATGCCAAAACATATATCACTGATGTTTTAGAATTTGTCGCAGTAGATTTATTTATTCACTGATAATAGTTAATGTTTAAGTTCAGTAATCTTACCATAAAAATGTCAAAATTCAATCTTACTGTAAAAATGTTCTACATTCACCAACGAACTACAGGTCGTTTCTGATTTAGGTAAAAATAGCAAGAGGAAATGCTATTATTTTACGTGTATTCTGCAAATCTGTTTTATTTTAGTAATGACAAAAAAACTGTAGAGTAGCGTTATAAAAATATGTGTTACTTATTTAAATAGGGTCCTATATGAGTTACAGATCGCGATTAGAATCTTGTAACTTGAGCCACACACCAACAATGCCGGGGTGGCTGCGACACGACAATCAAAATGTAATGGTGGTTTTAATAATGTCGACGATTTATAAAGATAAGTCAGTTAGAGTAAATATTAAATTTGTTAGCGATACTTGGAGATTAAGTGGGAGGGCGCACCGGCTTATTGGCTCCCGGGGAGAACCCGTAACCAATGTCATATGAAATAAAATATATTATCACTTTCAAATAAACAATGTATATGTTTTTTATATTCATGAGGTTTGCTTCTTATATAAAAATCAGTTTTCTTATTATCATAGTTCATGCTTACTAATATTATAAATGCTAAAAGTTTAGATGGATGGATATTTGTTAGAGTTTGTAACCTAAACGACTGAACGGATTTTGATGTGGTATAAATGTAGAGGATAGCCTGGAAGGACACATAGGCTACTCACTTTTGTTTTTTGTTTTAATTCTACGCGGACGGAGTCGCGGGCGAAAGCTAGTTTTTAATAAAAAAAATTCATTTTCTTGTAGTCGTGGATTATTACAGGGCATTTTCAGGCGCCATCCATCCCATTTCATGACACCGTCTGTCTACCAACCATTCAATGAACATGAACGACTGTTGACTAATATTTTTAGATTTATTAGCGACATATAAATATTAAAAATAGAATTAATAACATATACTGGCGTAAAAGGTATTAAAAAAAGTTGTTTCATATAATATTTTCATCTAAATTACTTTAAACAAAGAGATAAAGCTTTAACTATCGTGACATAATTAATATACCTGGATTCACTCATATAACTAAAGTAAAAGTCTAAAGAAGTAGCAAAGTAAGAAAGTAGCGCAATACATAAGTAAATGGGGGGAGGTACATAAATCTTCGCATATTGCCTCGCGGAGTAGCGACTGTGAGAGAAACACTAACCCTTGGCTGGCTCGTTATTGAGCTCTCACTCCTATACCTTCCGTCCTTATCTCACCAGCTAAGGCTTCTAATAGTACAGTCTATAGCCATCTCTTTCCAATTTCAATTTACTCGAGATGGATTTTCAGGGCTTTGTAAAACGAGACGTAGTACAACCTCAAGTAAGAGAATAATCTGAAATAATAAAAAAGGTTATTTTAAACATTGAATAGGACTTAGAATTGATTGATTCTTTAGATAAAGGTTAAAAGTTAGCTATTAAATTCCTTAAGCAATTACTAATGATGTAAGCATTCTTACACTTTAAGTACATTTGTTACATTTTTTACAACAATGTTACAAATAGTTGAGCAATGTAAATCTATTTACATCACTAAGGTACAAAAGAAAAACTAACTTTGGACAAGGATACGAAAGTAAGAAGCATTTAAAATTTTTCACTATACTGTTCTATTCTACTGCACGTTTATGAGTTGTTAGGTAATGGGACGACAGGCGTTTGTTTCGTGGCGTTGCCATCACTATCTTTGCATCTCATTTCTCTAACAAAGATCGATGAGAAAGTTTTCATCTAATTAATTTTAAAAGGTTTTATTAGTTCTACAGATGCAAGTAATGTTTTAGTTTAAATCGTTGATAGAAGAGTCTTCGCGTCTGTACGTCTGTCTGCCCACGATGGTATGAGATAACCTAACAATGGTTCCAAGAGGCGTGTAAACCATTAGTTTGAAGTGGGCGGGATCCTTAGATTTATCGTGATTATTGTCATACACGAGTATTGCGATTTCAGCAAACGTTTTCAATAATAAGAGACATACCTTTTGTACACTCAAACCTTCTTTAGACCGTTAGAACTTATACGGTAAGACCCAATTTTCGTGGTCACAATTACTTTATTGGAAAACAATCGTACCTATAATAAGTTCACCAAAGAAAAAACATTCCATATATGTGAATATTAATCATTATATTAAATGTTACTAATATTTTCCCGTACACTTATGTTACATTTCTTAAGTGAGTTAGTTCATTCAGTTATTACTAATGTTATCGTAATGTGTTCCCGCCGCTCGTTTGCCCCCTTCTCTTATAAAAAAATGTTATTAATTAGCAAATTTTAGGTTTTTCCCGACGGTTTTAGATTTACAATTTCTACCAAAATTTATATCCCAAAAAAAACAACAAAAAATAATAGTATTTTCTTAGCGTATTTAAGTGTACGCTGAGTGTAAGTGTGCGGTCGCCATTCAATCGACGAGGCTCATTGTGCCCTTTGTCCAGCTCCCAGTGGCGGCCCAAACATGCATTCTCTCTGCCCGAGGCACAACATCAATGTTTACCTTTATACTCGAGCACATATTTTCACACAAAGTGTATAATGAGACGCAGTTTACAGAATAACGCCTGGACACAATACGGACGTGGGCGCGAATCAAAAGGTGTCTGATAAATGGACGCAGCTAAGTTATTTTGGTTCAGGGCAACGAAAGTACCGTCCTTGAAAAATCAGTATGAAAAATTTACTTGATCAATCAAGAATATAGTTTTTAATAAGTAATGAATTACTATTAAAGTCTGGATTAAAACATGATTGGCGCAGTCGAAAAACGATTAGAATTTGGGAAATAATTTAAATATAGTTGCGCTAAATTCTACATTGAAAATGTAGCGCAGCATTGAAGTATCAACTTTTTTATGTCGATTGTATCTAAGCCGTTTGCAGATTAAAAATAAATTGACCGTCAAATAATGAGAGCGGCGCGCGGTGCGGCCAGTGCGGCCGGCGGCGGAACGAAGGTCGAAGAAATGTTGGCTCATGCGGCGCCGCCTGCGACCCCTGGCATGCTTCTAATTCTATAACACTTTTGTTTTTACAAACACCTCAGTTTTAACTGGTATTAGTTTCATTTTAATAACCTCAAATGAATTATACAGATAATAATATTGAAATTACAAAACCAACCTCTCCAGCACGCTTGTTCATCCGAACTTTTCTTAATAGGAAAGGATGGGAAGGAAAAGTGGATTTGACGGTGGAGGAGACGCATAGGAAGGGGAAATGTCCTTTATGTGAGTCTCCTCCTCCGTCAATTATGGGTAGGCAACGCATCTGCAATTGTGGATGTTTATGAGCAGCGGTCGCTTTCCATTTCGGTGGATTCAGGTGGCCGCTTGCTCGTTTGCCACCTTGTAATATAAAAAAAAAGAACTCAGTAAATAGACGATTTAAAATCACTTTTGATCTGAAATGATGGTTCACTTCTCAGAGTTTTTAATATGTGTATCATCAAAGTTTAGTGTAATTATAATTACCTAGTATACTCTATACTACTAAAGTTAAAGTTTAAACATTAAGGTGTCGGTACTTTCGTTTCCCCTATACTCGTATAATGTGTAGTGTGGCTACTTTACTGTCCTCATTGGGTGGTCGCCACACTTCATTCATCGCGTGGCTTTGTGGCCGGGATCTGTGTAAACAGGCCAGTGTTGCAAGATTAGTATTCACCAACCGGACATTTCCGAACGGATGTGCAAGGAAGTCGCATAGTCCTCAGTACTGTATGAATGAAGGACGTAAATAATTGCTATTACTGACAATTACTATCACTATGTTTAACGAAAAAGTAACGCCAAAACATTTTGTGTTTTTTTGATACTTATGGACTTGGTCTGAAGTCAATTTATCATACTGAAGATTGAAACTGATATTTTGGTTTTAAAATATCTTGTATAACAATAATAATAATCAAGTCAATCATCAACAAATATTAAGGACTAGACAATAAATAAAATTTAAACAATTAATTGACCGTTGTACCAAGCTTTGTTTTAAAATCATGGCATTTAATAACACTTTGAACCATTTACCAGCCTTTCTTTGACTATCAGGATTCACGTCAACTAAACATTTGACAAAGACGCCATATGAGTAGAAAACGTAGATAAAACAAAAAAAATACTTCTCTGTTTGAAGTTTTAACAAGCGATAATCTAACTCGATTGTATTCTAGGACTAGTACTATTGTTTCATCGTTTCTGGACATATGGCGCTTTGTCCTTATCTCTAAAACCTTAAATAGTAAAGAGACAATAAGCGTTAAAATTGTCACTTCATAAACAATAATAACTGTCCGGTCCACGCGTGGGAACGTAGTCCCAGCATCATTCGCATCCGGACTACCTGAAGTTTTTACAGGAAGTTATATAGCACTTGTCTTATTAAATAGAAGTTTCATTGAGTACGGAGAGTCTACGTTTTTGTTGACTCCTCTATTGTTTTCAGTTACAATTGAAATTATCTTGAAATGTAAGTACTGCTTTGCTAATGTAACTAGTTGTTAGTTCACACTTGTTCGAACTTGTCCGCGATTACAGAACTATTACAAATGTAACAAAACATTTCCTAATTACCTTATAGAAGTCCATATACCATTTACCCGATGAGTATTTATACTTTTGGGATCAACGGAATTTTATCTTTGAAAATAACCATCATCATCATCTTTCTCCTTATCCTACTCCCGTGGTGGCGCAACAGGTTTTTGTCCTCCACATAACTCTATCATACGTCATCTCAGTCATCACTTTGAAACTATCTTTGTAAATAACCAAAAGTAAAATATTTGAGAAATCTTTTTAGATATTTCGAGATCAAACCCGAATATCATACTGAAATGATTCTTGGCATCGCAAATTCAATTCAATGTACACAAGTAACTTCAAAAAAGCATTAAAATCAATTGACTCAAAAGTTCTTAAAACAAACAACAAAAGAAAGTGCTCAAGCCTACCTGCGGAGTTGTGGTCCATCGTAGTATGGCGAGTTGTAAAATTTTTATGAATGGCAATGAAACATGAATGGACCAAGTCAAAACTACACTTCCGTCTAGCGAATGAAACGGATTCAAATCAATTTCACGTCCGACGCTGTTGCATAAAACGTTGAATTTAAACATGCATGACACCGTGAAAATACTTCTAAATTTGCTAAATTTCGTAAAATCGTACACAGGCTTCTATCGATTTGTACGAAAAACAAATTATATGAATGGACGCCTCCGGAGAATACGTTTGAATTCGCACTGCGGCTTTATTATTGGGTATATTTAACCAAATAAAATGTCATTTTGGATTACGAACATATTGTTGTGCCCCTAACATGTACTATAGACGTTTAATTTCAATTGAACCTCACGCAAGGATACTTATTCAGTAACTCTGTTTAGGAAAATCATACTATCATACTAATATTATAAACTAGCTGTCGCCCGCGACTGCGTCCGCGAGGAATTAAAAAAAAATAAAAAAGTGAATAGCCTATGTGTTCTTCCAGACTATTCTCTACATCTATACCAAATTTCATCGAAATCCGTTCAGCCGTTTAGGCTACAAACTCTAACAAACATCCATCCATCCATATAAACTTTTGCATTTATGATATTAGTATGATATGATGTAAAAGTTTAGATGGATGGATGGATGTTTGTTTGAGTTTGTAGCTGAACGGATTTCAATGAAATTTGGTATAGATGTAGAGGATAGTCTGGAAACACATAGGCTACTTTGTGTTTTTTTTAATTCCACGCGGACGGAGTCGCGGGCGAAAGCTAGTTTGATACATTTTATTCACTCCATCTACGAGCTTGCACCTTTATAAATAATGTACTCAATGTTATATATTTCTATTATATAGGTTTTCGTTTAATATCAACGTTAGGTTATTATTATGCATTATAGGTAGCGAAGTAGAGATAGGTCTTAATCGATTTAATCATCTATTAGGTATCAATAATTGCGATAATTGTTATCAAACAATACAAATTGATAGACGTTAAATCATTACTATCAGTATTGTTTATTATCTTTAAATATTGTAAAAGTACTTCACAGTAAAGATACAATCAGTTATTCTTATCGAAATATAATATCTACGCACGATTAAACAAACACCTTTTAAATACATAAATAACCTCACTTTATTAAATGCATTGATTTTCCGTTAATCAATTGTTTCCACATAAAATATTGAAGTATCTTTCTTTTACTTATGGAGGTGTTTTCTAAAATTGATTTCTAAATTCAAATCGCGACCAAAAATCGGCTAATACTTAAGTAATACTTAATTACAAATTTCATTATCCGTTAACTTGGAGACTTACATTTTTCAATAATTCAAACGATTTCAACAATTTTCACTAACATAGGCGACAGACAGTCTGACAGACATTTAGAGATCCCTGTTTCGACTTTGTAGTACAAATCCCTTTAAGACGCGAGACCTTGCCGTGTGGCCCTTTCCGGTGGCAACACATAAAAGAACCAATTATAAGAATTACCTACGCCGTTGTGTAAAAGCCACTCCGACTTCCGAATTTCAAAGAATCAAAGAATAATGGGGATAAAGGATTAGGATAATTTGAAGCATTCAAAATAAATAAAATTGATTTGTTAAATTTTTATGCTAGTTACAAATTTGTAACATTCAAACATGGCCGATTGATCAATGGTCGATTCTGGTATTTTATCATTACCATAATATAATTAATATTATATTGGGACAATTCTGTTTATTTGTATAACAAACACCAGGTTCCCTAGACAACTAAGGACCTGTTTTAGTAACTATTAAACAAAACTATGGCAACTATTCAAGTGACTACTAGACCTCTAAAATTTAAAGAACAGGAGAAGTCCGACTTCAATTTCCTTCGCAGATTATTTGCTATTCTAAGCATAGCATTTCGTGAACATTTTAATAGTAAATATAAATTTAACTCGCAAATAGAGAACAGACGCTATAAGAAAACTTTTTGTTATGTGTAAATCGGACGTGTGGCATTGTCACCGGGCAGGACCCCCCGTCGACATCTAATTTCGTCTCCGTCCTCTAATCTATCATGGTCACTTCGACAAACTACTTATACGATTATATGCGTTATTTCCACTATTTTTTCTAAACTTTCTTGGACGCAGCTTCGTCGTTCAAAAAAGTAACTGAATTATAAAGTATTTTTAAATAAGCAAAATGACAACAAAGAGGAAATTAGTGGAGAAATCTATCACCAAAATATTCTATGAAGTTAGAAATTTTACAAATCTTCATATTTTAAAGAATCTTATTTTATTTAAATAAGTTAATATACATTTTGTGTTACGTTAGTCCAACTACAAAATGTATGTTTAACGTTTAAAAACTTTTTACTTTTGTATCAACATTCATTTATACAAATCAATCACCCCTTTGAATAGAACTTCTTAATATTTAACACAATTCTTGTTACACAATGAATAACTTTTTCGATTCTAAAAAATAAGTATTCAACCCGGTAGCAAGTGCATCAAAAGGAATCATTAAGAATAAAATATCGAAATGCTAAGTAGATTTTCGACTTATTGTACTTTTGAAATATAAGAATTATTTTGTTTCAACTTATAGAAAAAAGTCCGTTTAAAAAAGCTTTGATGTTCGTATTCAATTAATATTAGAAAACCACTACTCATCCAAAAACATAAGTTAACTTTTTCACGACTGTTCATTGACGTTTTATGGTCTCCTAAAAACTGTAATAACTTAGAAACTTTCCAAATATTCCTACTACTTATAACTTTCAAAATGTACATCCGCCATGTCCATACAATTATAATCAAATACTTGATAAGCGGGTCTCATCATTGAGGCATCAGCAACCAGCAGGCGAGTCCGGGGAGCCTCGATAAGGATAATTAATCATACCAACAAACCAAATGACCATTAGAAGGAACGCTGATTCACCGTCGACGGTGGTCGGCTCGCCAACACCGCGTTACACCAGATAAAAGATACTCTTTCATGCCAACCCATTGACTACTTAATGTACGCACTCAAAGACAGCTAAGACCACTAAACGCATTACTAACTTTAGCTTACATATGAGTAATCTAAATCACTCCCTTATAGACAAAGTAAATGTTATTCCAATATATGTAAGTATGATGCAAATTAAAAAGCTTAGTTCTAGACTTGTTTGTGGTTCATTCTAAAGTAAATATACAGCCTTTTGTGTATCGAATTGAGAAGGTTCAATACATTTAAAGAGTTTTAAACATGAAAAAAGTGCTATCAAAACATACAACTGTTTGTAGTAACGTCTCAATATCAGCTGTCAATACATCTGCAGGGTCATTTTAATTAAATAGGTTTGTAGGTGGTCACTGCATTGTTAATCTGTGGCTCATTAATCTGTCGTCTGACAGCTCATTCACAACAATCAGCGGGACGCAATTATTGCGGAGCAAGTCGGAAGTCAGGCGATATTGACGACTCTATTCGCCACTTCCTGTCTCTAACTACGGGGAAATAATATCTCCACAATAAAAATATCGTGGTTACTTTGTGTGGGATGAATTTAGGCAGAATTAATTATTTTTATCTGAATTTAAGGCAATTGAAGCTTATCAGAATTTAGATTTGTTAAAAGTGCTCTTAAATGCAAAGTAATCATTGTTTTATATGAATTTATCCACTTAAACAGTAATTGAGCAGTATTCTTAATGTTATGTTAAAGTTTTTGAAAAATTATTTAAATTTTATTCAAATACTTTAATAACATCCGAATTATCACAAAGAATATTAAATAAAGACTGCATTTGCCATTTTATTTGTCTAAATGAGGATCTGAAAATGTCTGTGTAATTATTCGTAAAGAAAACTAATGAGAAAACTTAGAAAAACAATTCTCTTGTCAGTTGGGTAAAAAGATTTATTATTTAGCTCTGGTGAACTGAAAACTTTTAAATTGTAGAGTAAAACGTGTTGTAATAAGCGGCCGGCGAGGCGGTCGTATCGATTTTCTGATTTAGCCTCCCCCTGTAGATAACGGCGACGCTCAGGTAAACACACAACCTCCATATAAATACCATAACTCCCATCAAAACGCTACCTGACCGCTTTATTAACTTGTCCATATGAATTCTTTCTACCGTACTAAACAAGCAGTATGTTTTCATCGACCGTCTAATATCTATAGACATTTCTTACTCCTAAATTGACTTATACAAGCATATTATTATATATATTCCTCTCTGATTAAGAATGACATAAATCTGAGCAACAATAGAACTAAGAACTGAAATTTGCCAATGGTCAGCATTAGAGCTCAACATTTTGTCAAATGAAACCTTAAACGTTTCTTTTATAGCAAGATAAAAAATTAAATCAATATTTCACACTGCAAACGTTAAAGATTAGACAACAATAAATATATCCGATAAAAAGCACCAATAAAATAAAGTGTAGCATTAATAAAGATATACGAGGGAACAGAGCACGGTTTCCTTTGATTGGACGGCGATTTATTGTGCGGAAATGCCGTTACTCGGTAATATTTCCGCTCGGCGGTCTTCATTTTCCCTTTTTTACCGAAAAAAGGGCGCGTGACGTCTTAATACGAAGTTCGGACCACTGCTGCCCCTCGTCTTTATATCACACAGACTAAATTCATACGAACTATTCTGAGACTCAAAGAACCAGTACGGAAGACATCATCGTATACTTTAATGTATCAACTTAAGTTGAAAGATGTGTCTACGTTTTGTGCTCTGCGGGAGATTGTCGACATGTTTTATCGATTTTATCGCTGTTCCTTTGTAAAAAAGCACCTTCATTTTAAAGGATACTATTTTATAAAGGCTTATGAAACTTAACAGCATAGTGATTAGTCTACCAAATTGTTATATCACAAGTTTTAAGTTGGATTTATAATAACACCTGAAAATGAGAAGGCTCATTGCCATAACAGCACCATCGACTTTGACATCTTTAAACAAAAGATTTTCATTTTTATTTTAAAATATCTCTGTCTATCATTTTCATCAAAACATTTGTAGTAACTTAACTAATAATAATAAAACTATCTAACAACGTAAGAAATCAAATCAACCTAAATCTGATAATCAAACATACGGTGCTAATAGGAAAATAAGCAGCTAACTGAATCGATAAGACAAATGGTCCGCGCGGCCCCGGCCCGGCCTCGGCAACCCCAAACTGCTCGCATCCGCACCGATGATATACGAGGGTGCTTCCTGACATCGGCCAGTAGCTACTTGATTTAGCGGAAAGTCAGATAAAACCTAATGCGAACAACAAAAAAATATATCACAATACCCAGCGCCATAAATATGACGTGTCGTAAACCTTTATGCCGTGTATCGCTACTGCTGTGAGAAATTGCCGGCCCGAAATTCGTACACCAAAACTAAAATATTTTTTGGCAGAATATGTAGAAGCTTTTACTTTTTAAAAAAGGAATATTCGGTCTCAACCGACTGACGAGCATATTTTAGTGAACTTACTTACAGTAGACAATTTTACGATATCCTTTGTATAGTGTTAGAATTGATTTGATCTAATTAATGAAAAATTCAAGAGCGCACATTACACAAGACTACGACGTTTACGTATGTATTTTTATGTTAATTAATTATTTTTAAATATACCATCATTGAGCGTGTATGGTAGCATGTATGACGTGTTTATTAGCGCTGCAATAAATCGTATGCGGGCGGTGCCGGCGGTAAGCCGCGACCGCCGCGCGCGTGTCGCCCGGCCTCTTACAATGTTCTTCACATCCCTCCACAATATTTGATGACTTTGATTTACTTTAGGGATTTCATTTCGACATTTACACGCTTAGGAGATTTACTAATTCGGTTTATTAATTTCACATGAATATTTTTGCTATTATTTCTCTCTCAGAACGTTTCTCAGAAACGTATTTGGTATCTTACAAAACGAAATTATGTCAATATTCAACAATAATAGATTTAGTAAAAAGAGTTTAATTTCTTTTTTAAATAACATTAGGTACTTCATATCATACGTGTGTTAGAATAAGATACTCAAACAAGGTATAGGAAAAGCCATCAGCGGTCGTTATCGGGTTTCGAGTCGACTGCGCGCTGTCCGGCGATCGCTCGACGCTCGTCCATCATAATGATATTGCTACGTCGACAATATTGTTACCCGGCTTTCCAAGCCACTCCGCTCTATACAATACAACCCTAACATTCCCGCACTGAACTGCAAATTATGTGGAGACGCACTCAATGAGTACACGTCTTAAAAAATCAACCTTTTAATTGTCACTAGCTTTTGCCCTAGACTCCGTCCGCGTGGAATTAAAAAAAAAACAAAACAAAAGCAGCCTGTGTTCTACCAGACTATGTTCTACATCTATGCCAAATTTCATCCAGATCTGTCCAACCGTTAAGGCTACAAACTCTAACAAACATTCATCCATCTAAACTTTCGCATTTATAATATTAGTATAATTTCCAAGACAGTTAAATAAAACAGAAAGAGTATACCCTATGTAAACAATTGAACATACTCGCGTGCATAAAGGAAAGTTTGGTTTCTAATTTTCTCTGAACACTCGAACTATATAACTAAATGTTACTCTCGGTAGCTTTAGTTCCGATTGGTTGTTTGCTGTACTTGAATAGCTTCTATCAAAGATCGTATAGAGATGCCGAGGCTACGTTCACACATGTGTCACTCGTGTTTGTATCGAGCTAATCGGCTTAACCGAACTTCGACAGTCGCTTCTGTCGGCCCTTTACTGAATCGAAGGCGTTTTGAGAATCGAGATTAATTCACAGTATGTTTGGCTATTGTTGTACCGACGATTCTGTGCTTTGTATTCCCTGTATTATTTATTTAATAAACGGCGACATGTCTTTGTTGAATGTGTTTTCAATCAATACGAGAAGGCGTTAGAGGTTCGTGAATGCGGATGTTTTTTGCTGCTTACAAATACCGAAGCGTAAAGGTATATGTGAGTAGGTGTGATTGATATAAATATTGGTCCTCTAGAGATTTAAAGCCATCGTTATATTGAGTAAGAGCCTTTGTAATTATCAACATTTTTAAGATAGTTACTATGTTTATTTTAAATTGAAATTAACAATACTTATTTATAAGGAGGAAAGATTAAATTGTTTGTTTGCATTGAATAGGCTCCAAAACAATTGAATTCAAAAATTCTATCGCTATTAGAATGCTACATTATTACTAATAAAGGCTATATTTTACGTCATCCAAAGAGTAAAGATATGATAGAAAAGATGTGAGATGTATACATATTTTTTGCCACGCAGGCAAAGTTGATTAAACAATCTTTCGTAGAAGTCTAGATTAGTTATAATTTTAGTTATATTTTTAAATATAAATAAATGATTGTATTGTCCAGTCGGTCCCTAGTTACACGGTTGTTTTCGCTGGAGATACGTGAATGTCGTCAGAGGCGTTGCGTTCTATTTGCCAGTTAAATATTTGCCGGACCCGGGGCCGGGGTGTTATCTAATCACGCCGCCTACCGATAGCTTGCGACCCGATTACTCCGTATTTGCGCTCGTAGCGACATTCTTCTTTACACCTGTTCTACTTTCATAGAAATACTACTTTGTTGGATCACTCATACGTCTTTCATAGATTTTAAAATCATATGTTTGTACTGTTTGAAAGTATACAATATTCTAAAGAATTCTAGGATCAACTTTTAAAAAGTCGAAAAAATCTGCCGTTTAATTGGTAGATTTTTAATCCAAAATTTTAATTGAAAAACTCTTTATTACCCATCCACTTCCAGAAGTATTAATATGGGATAAAATATTTTGTTACAAGTGTTAATTTATTTATTAAACTTTCTACTTAAGCAATATAAGGTCAAACAGACCCCTTCTCAAAATATCTATAAAAATTAAAACTTTTTGTTATTCTGTTCAATGAACAGTCTCAAAAATCTACGCCGATGGTTCGAAAAGAACACCCGTTCGCTTTTTAGAGCCGCGGTGTACAAGAGTACAAGTTGCCCTAATTTTCGCCGAACTTCGAAAGAAAATTGCAAGAAGAAGAGAAGATGTTCTGACACTCATCGTTCATCTCTTTCACATCTCTGTGTGCTGCTCAAAGCTATTTAAGCTAATGCCTCTCCAGTACTGGAGTTTGGCTGTCAGCTCAGCGAATACTGACAATAATGTGATTGAATCTGGGTTAAAAATAAATTAGATTAATATTAAAAGACATTTATAAAGTGATTATTGTAAAATAATAAATGCGGTTAAGGCGCGGATCTTATAGCAAAGGTGGTGCGGCGCTGTTATCTCAAGGAAAGCTTTATCGGTTATCGCTGATTCTTGTAAATAAATACACCCAGCGGCGGCGTGGAATATTCAATATTGTGACAGGTTACATTCTCAATAAATACCGCAACAATACCTAAGTTACATTAAAGTGTGTTGAGGAAAAGTGGAAACTTATTTTGGATATTCAATTTAAATGTTTTGTTCTGTCTAAAAACTTGTATAGTTTATATTGTTATCCTTAAAATTATTCGTGGAAATTTAATTACTGAATATTATTTGTAAAAAGTTTGGATGGATGGATGTTTGACACTACTTACCAATGTATCTCCAAAACAACTTAATGGATCTTGAATTAATTCCAGATGTAGAACATAGTCTGGAAGAACACGTAGACCACTTACTATTTTTTTTTTAATTCGATGCGATCAAGCCGTGGACAAAAGTTAGAGTAAAATATTTTGGATATTTCCATATTCTTTATTCTTAACTTCTCATTTGTAATCTTCCTGATTGCTTTTGAATTTATTTATTGCAATAGAAAATTGTGAATTAATACGAAAATATTGATGTTTTCAATATATTTGTGACAGTTTTTTTAATAATTAGTGAAGGTGAAATAAAAATCAGCCAGTCTTTTTTTAATAATCACATAATAATTTATTTTAAAATCGGTTTATACAAATTCAATGTGTTTACTTAAAGAAAGTAATTCTACATTCTACAATGATGTTAAAATTATGACGATTTCAAAAATTCGCACCAAGTTTACATTTTCACACAATAAAGTTCTTTATTTCGGTAACTTATACCAATATTTACACAATGTACATTTAGCTACGAAGTAATTAAATTTATATAATTTCACTTTGGAGTATACATAAATAATTATTGACTAAAGTATATTCGACTATAATACTGAACCTTACATCTAAATATTGCATTCTGATAAAATCTGGTCAATTTCTCATAATATTAGACAATATTAACTAATAACTTTTATAAGCTTTTTACATTAATATACAATTCTAGTTATGTAATGGAATGTATAAGTATCTTAGTTATTTCGCTGCCGAAACAAGTACTTGTTGTTTTGTAACCAAAATTCACATTTACAGTAATTCATATCAAAGTACCGACTTTGTTTAACCTTATTTTAAAATTACAATGGTAACTAAAAATTCGAAAGAAAGAGCTAATTAAAAAGAATGTCATGCGATAACTTTACGCTGTTGAAATATTATAGGATAATAACGCATTGACATACTATTAAATAGGAACTCTATGCACCTTAAACTTCTCAAATTAAATAAATAAATACTAATACTTTCATTTTCCGTAATATTCGAGGTAACTCACAAAAAACTTTGGAATTAAATTGTCAAATCAAATGGCTTTTTATCATTTCGTTATCAACGTACGTGAAATCTTTGTTACTAAACGAGATGGGTATAACTGGCCATAATATTTTAAATTAACATTAAATTAATTAGTTTCTATGTTCACAATTACTTGCAATAAATGTTTCGTCTATTTTTCCGAAATAAAAATGGTACAAAGGCTACTTAAAAAGTAATAACGCTATCCCCAATTCAAAGCGATATTACTCCGTAACGACTAGGAATTCACTGATCGATTTTATAATCACCACCAACAGCCGCTCGGCTGGGATCCGTGGCCAACGGGCGGCTGGTGATGCATCGGCTGGTACGGAGGCAGCGACATGCCTAACGGAGGAAGGCCATCCGGCTTGCCTATACAAGGCCGGCCGTCCTTCACAAGAACTGGTACCGCCACACGGCGAGGTGAATTTAAACTTCCAACGTTTAAATCATGAGCCCCTTTCTCCTGCACCGCTCGTTTCGTCTTGTATCTGTGGTTCTGGAACCAGATCTTTACCTGCGTCGGTGTTAAGCGAATCAAACTTGCCAAGTGTTCCCGCTCTGGAGCAGAGAGGTATCTTTGCTGACGGAACCGTCTTTCCAACTCATAAGTCTGTGCTTTGGAGAAGAGTACGCGTCGCTTACGCTTCTTGTGCGCGAGATTAGGGTCGCTGGTGTTTGCCGGCTGGTCGTGGTCCTCGTCCTCGTGGTCGATGTCGTCGTGGTCCTGGTCCTGGTCCTGATCGTGGCGCGGGTCAGTGATAGTCGGCGAGGAGGCTGAAGCTCCCACATATGATAGCTCGGATGCGCGCGATGTGCTGTCCGGACTTGCTTGTTGACCAATTCCACCTATGAACAAAATTGCCGCTTTAGAATACAAAAAATATGTCCTGAAGTTTATACTCAAACTGTGATAGGTAATATTAAATGCAACCTATTAATAACACTTAAAATTGCCTACGGTGTGTATCACGAAGGCGTGTTTAAAAACAATCAAACAAGGTTTTTTTATAATAATGTGTTAATAATTGTCTCTAGATAATTCCTGAAACGTAGCGCAGATAAGTAGGTTAAATAACCCGAAGGATTCATCAATTTATAAGCGTAATAAAAACAAAAAGGTAAAAATAGCTCAAATAAATGAAATAGTGCATCGGCACCATTGTAGCAATCATTGGCCACTACATACTAAAACGGTTGTAATACAAAACACTCATTCCTTAATCTCCACTTAATCTGGTAGGGATGTGCTCTATTTAACTCCAACTACATTCGGTTACAAACGAACAAATAATGGGACGTGAAAAAAATCACAGCAAATATAGCATTGTCCGGAGCTCACCCCTCGCGAATTCAATGATTTCACACGGCTGTGATAATGTGGATGGAGGGGGTTGTGTTCGGGGTAGGGCGCGGGTTGTGCGCAGGCTGGGCGTGGTGCAGGTCGCAGGGGGTTGCGCGGGGCCGGGAGAGGCCGCCACTCCCAGCCCCCGGCAGCTGGGGCTCGTTTTATTCCTCTATTGTACCGTTCACGTCAATAAGCGCATCAAGAAAGATACTGTTGGTAAACCGTGTTTTTTATCGGTAAATAAAAGTAAACGTTTTTATGATGATTTAAATTCAGTTAAAAAAAGCTATTTAAAAAGACAATATGATCAACATCGACAATTAAACACAAAGTTCGTTCAGTTTTATATCGCTACGAAACTAAAGAATATTTAGTAGTTACTACTAAATGTCAAATAATCTATACTAATATTATAAAGAGGAAAGATTCGTATTTTTGTATGTACTGAAATAACTCAAAACTACTAGGCCGATTTCAAAAATTCTTTCACCAATAGAAAGGTAATTTGTCTGTGAAAAACATAGGATATACCTTTTATTTTTTTTTTATTTCCCGGGGACAAAGTCGCGAGCAACAGATAGTGTTTAATAATATGATATCAAATGATATTTTAAAAATTTGCTTTTAGCACGATACAGAAAATATGCTACAGTAATCTATTAAAAAATCATAATAACACAGATTGCAAATAATTTGTTGCTTCAAATGGTGCAATAATGTGGTTGTTATAACAACTGACAGCAGAACAACGCACGCGAACTCCGCGGTTTTGTTGGGTGTTCGCGAATTGAAATCAGTCATTAGTCAAGTTAACTATCGTTCACCACTGATTGCTTACAATTACAATCAGAAACTGAAACTACCGACATCACTTCAATAAAACGCACGGATTCCATTGAAAGAAGATGACAGATGAACCGTGGCTTTTACTGTCGACAGACAAACTATTAAAAAGAGACATGTATTTTCATTCTAACCTCATCTCATAATTATTTGGATATCAATAGTTAATTTTTAAGATTTTTTTCGTAAAAATACAAGAGCGTTTCCTTACGCAAAATTGGAAATGGTCATCTATAAGTCGTTTAACCATAAATCCCAGTCAATTCGATACATCGCCGTACATAGGGTACAATAAAATCTATAACTGTCATTGAATAATGAACGAATTGCATCCCTAACAGCCGCAAACAGTGTGTAATTGATAGTCGACAGCTGCTTGCTAACGGAGGGCATGAGCCCAGTCTATTGGTGACAAATTCGTTTCGCGTCGCACCCCACAGACAAACAATCGGAGCTCTGGTAGCCCCCTAGCAGTGAGGGCGTGAACCATTGACTACCCCGGACATAGTTCAACATTTAAAGACAATTTATAGTCAATTGTCGTGCTTTAATTAGGGTACCTCGTGAGAATACGGAACGTTAAATTAGAGTTAATTTTAGCGTTTTAGACCGGAAATTATGTATTAAATAAACTCTATTTTCTAGAATTTTAATTACTGATTTATCTGCATTTTTTAAATAATTACCAAAAGCTAAATACAGAGTTTATTATTTTTAACTTAAGAATCATTCATCTTACGTCGAATAAAATTATGTGATAATAAATAGGAATAGTAAAAGATAATTTGACTTTATTCACAGATTTTTTTAAAATCGTTATCGCGAAGAAGCGTTAACAAGCAATCGAAAGTACGTCCGCAATGAGTGCCCAAATGTTCGATAAAAGCGATAAAAATAATTAATGACAACAACAGATTAGCGGGTGAAGGCACTCGACTGGAGGAGCATTTCAAAAAATAATCTCGGCCTCTCGAACACGACTACCGAAACGCTATTAGTTTCGAGTGGGTCAACGCGAAACTTTATGTGACTGAGTACGTACTGCCGAAATATTAACATAAAAACAAGCGAGTAGTTATGAGAGAAGTAGATAAATGCATATTTTGTAAGAATGTTCTCGGCAATGTGAACTTAAAACAAAACATAGAGTTTCTGCCAAGAAATGCGGTATTAACTAAATTGAACAATTGAAACATTTTGAAAAATATAATTGCTTAACAAAAATCTAAAATAACCTACGATTTTTTAATTCGCATTGACTGTAAATGAACACTTTATTCCTCGATGTGTTTTTTGTTAATTTTAATAGTAAATATTAAGAATTAAATTGTTTACATCCAATAAAAACGTTGTTTTCTTCGAGATGTAGTAACATTAACGATATAAATGTTAACTGAGATAACATGATCAGTAGGGAACATGCGTTATCGGATAAAATTGACATTTCGTACGAACGAGTTTAACCAGACTTGTCTTACGGCATGATAACAGTATCACTCGGTTTAGATAAACCTGTGCCGAATATCTCCACCCAAGATAAACAGTGTAGCAATATTACACATTTGACAGGTTTATGTAAAGCCAAGCGTTAATACAACTCAAAGACTATAGGGTTATTTTACTAGTTCATCATCATCATCATCATCATCATCACAGACCTAATTTAAGGTATATATGCCTTTGACAGAATACGGTCCTCCGCCTCCTTTGTACTAGTTAGTCGTTGTTAATTTATAATAATTTGTCACGAAAGTTTTAACCCCTGACTCTTTAAATAGCATTCAGCTAGCTGTTACTCGAAATAGTTTTTAGCTTTTTGATCGAAAACGAGGTACAGAAGAACTGATAATTGTAAATATCAATTAATAACATATCCCAGCAGAACCCGATAAAACTATTATACAATAAAACAGAAGCTAGTGCCTTTACGTGCGTTAGCGTGGAATAAAAAAAAACAAAAGCGAGCCTCTGTGTTCTTCTAGACTTTTCTCTACCTCTATGTCAAATTTAATCGAGATCCGTTCAGCCGTTTAGACGGCAAACTCATAAACATCCATCCATCAATCTAAACTTTCGGATTTATAATACAAGTAAGAAATACGGTAAAGAGATAAAATCGATATTGACAATTATTTCCCAATCGATTTAAATTCTATAGTAAAGTACTTACCGATAGGTTCATGTTGGTCTAAAGAAAGCCATGGTTGATGATGTCTGAGCAGATCGTGGGAGTAATGATGCTGCGGAGGTGCGTAGGGCGGGAGTTCCAGCCCGCAGCCGAGCCCAGTCGGTGCTGGCGCAGTCTCCAACCCCTTAGCTTCGTTCAGGCCCAGGATATCGGAGATCTGGAACCCCGGTCGCTGGCCTGGCATCTTCATACTATCTAAGAGTCTGTAACAACGATATTTTTTATTTAGTATAAATTTTAATGAGCTAAAATAAAATCAATCATGCAATCGAATGCTCAAGCTGATTATAATTTTTCAATTAATGTTGCTTCAAGCTTAAGACAACAAAGTTAATTTTAAAATTAATGGCATAAAGTTCGGATGTATACGAACAAGTTTTCATTTATTATTATTGTAAACTCTACATATAAACAAAAGATTTCAACGCACCATAACGATTCAATGTCAAAAAACCTTCGAGATTAACAACGTATTTACTCCTAATATGTAGGAGTAAATACGTGTATATTTATGTCAATTATCAAAATAATATAAACTTTACTGATATTTAAATTACTCGGGAGTTACACACGGGAATTTACTGTATTCGCCTTTACTGTATTCCAAGTATGTAGTACTAAATATTGAAACATTTCGTCCTTTACATTACAAATAACAAAGGCTTTACATATACCGCATTGTTACCACAAGAAGGTAACACTAACATGTTAACATTTACAAATCCATCTCAAGGGGCTGTATAATTTAAAGAAAACAAAATTCCATCATCCTTTCGATTCAAGAACTCTCGAAAATACGTGACTGCAATAATGGGGCGGTTGATGTTACAAAGGTTCCTCTTAAGTCAATCTGTCTATTAAAATATGTTATAACACCTTAGCGTGAAACGTCCCGTCAGTGCTGTACGTGACATCATGAAAGGCGATGCAAAGCCGGCAGGTTGTAAACAGGACGATTAACATGCTCTCACTAACTGAGAAAGAGAACTGTCCCATGATAAGTTTCTTTATATTTTAAGATAGCAGTGATCGATCAGTGAGTAACAGCTTAATGCGCGATTCACGATTGGCCAGTACAGTTGGTCAGTAGTACTCTATAACTGGACTGTAATACTAGCAGGCACCAGTGAGACCATATAATCTATGACAAGCCGACGCAACTGTCCGACTGTTTTGGCCAAGTGTAAACCGGGCAAGATTTGTAATCTGAACAGTTTGCAAGTAAATCTAAAGATCGAAAAAGAAATAGCACTTAGAAGCGTTTATTTGTACTACATAATTGTCATTTCTATGTAATTACGCTAACAACAGATATAAAAACTTTTTCTGTAAGTGTTCCCGAACGCAGTCGACCACTCTGATACGAAAACAAACAATATTTCATAAATAACTCTCCAAAATCAACAGACAACGTGATTGTTTATATTCCTTAACTACGGTTGCTTTACACGAAAGCGTTTTGAGAACTTTTTAATACAAGAAATTGTTATTTCAAAATTAATGTTTTCTCTACATGCATAATAAGGTTTTAGAATAATCGATTACTTAAGTGTATTTCAGCTTTAATCATTGCATATAACTAATGAGTATATGATAACCATTATATTTAAAATCGGGTTTAATTTCAAAACCTTGTTTATTATGGTCACCGTCTAAATGTAAAGAGCGTTCAATAGTTAAATTTTTTTTTCGATAACATTTCCATATTTTTAGAATAAAAGATGTAATCATCAATTTTGATAATATTTCCGTTATCGGTGAAGATTTTTTATTGGCACTTTTATGTAAAGTGCCATCGAAAATTGTGCACGTGTGCAGGCGCCTTTATCGTGAGGTAACATAAACACACTCAATGTTCGTTGAGTGTTGTGTTTATAAAAACCCAAACATCGTACTTGAGTGCTTAGGAAAATGCATTTTCTTAATGCTTTATTTGATACACCTGACCATAACTACTCTACTCTAGCACTATTATTGACCATACTAATATTTACTTTCTAGGAGCTTTTTAAACGTATGAAGCGATTAAAATTAATAAAAGCAAATCATACTTTTTAAATCTAATTTTTATACTTTGGATAAAATCTAGAAATTGCGATATAGACATGATAATTGTTCCTACTATTATATTCACCACTTTATATCACTTCAACAAGACAAATCAGAATATTTAGCGGTGCTATTTACTTAAAACATTTTATGGTTAAAGTTAAAAAAAGTTCAAATACAAAATCAAATATTGCGTGTGATATTAAAATGCTTTGTCCCTTAATTACTTGATTTCTAACCAAAGAAGCAAATGTTGTTTTCAGAAAATTAGGATTTACTCAGCATATTGATGCAAAGAGGTTCTATTATTTAACACAACGTATGATAACAATCACCGACCTACGCAAAACACATTGATATTGAGTACGACTAATCACTTGTTCACTTTTAACTTATCTCACCCGGGGAAAGCGGATCTGAAGGCCGCCGGGTAGAGCGCCGGCAGGAAGGCCGGGCCCCACGGCGGCAGCAGCAGCGGGCTCCACAGCAAGCCCGCCGGCGCCAGCAGCGGCGGTGCCCGGCTCTCGCCATCACCCTCCGCACTCCTCATCTCCCGCACGGGAGAACTCGCCTTCGGAATTATCTTGACGGTTGATAACACTCGCGGGGACACGTGCTACGTCTCGCGACGTCGCCTCCGCACTAAACAACCCTCGAGTGGCCCTCGGGGTGAACAACACCCCGCCCGCCCTCGCCTCGACAGCCCACTCAGGCACGAGGGTGCTCCACCGACCTCCGCCAATCGGGGACCCGCACCGACTGGGCGGACCCCGGCGCGCCCAATCCGCAGTCTCTCCCGACACAAAAAAACTGGAGTATACACTCTGAATAGAGGAGCTTTCGACGCAGCGCGTTTGTTATGCCGCTTTTTGTAATGAGTACGCGCGTTAAGCCCATTGTTGAAGCCCGGTCCGTTATGGACGCCGCGCCAAATGCCCGGATAACGATTTTCATTTAGAGTGTTTTTAATAAGTCCATGTAAGCTCGTATTTGTCGTGTCTACGTTTGTATCAACTCAAACTGTCGATATATGTATTCATAGCGAGGAAAGTCCCTCGTTATTAGTTTGCATTAGCATTTTAATCAACACAGATAACTAATTCAATTGAAAAAAGGAAACACTTTTAAAAAACGAGACTTTAAAAGATTTAAAAAAAAAGTAAATTTGAAGAATAACGATTCGTTGTTATCTTCACCTTTTTTAATAACAATAATAAATAATTACCATAAAATATAGAATAATTCTTGAAGTGATATTTGCCTGTAGCAATTACGTATACCTATGACTAGGTATAAGGGACAGGTATCTAAACAATAACAAGTCGAAGCGCCTCAACAAGAAGTTTTGGCACATATGGAAGTACTTAGATCACCGTCGACACCGGACAATGGTAATGAGGGTAGTTCCGCGAACAGGTACAAAGTTCTATAAGTTTATGAGTTGCACGTGTGCGCCGCATTGTCTCTTTTGTAAGACGACCAACAACATTTGTTTCTACTTAACGAAGGCACAACAAAATATAAAGATCTTCAAGACTAAAACCCAACAATCATAAACAACGAATACTTACTAGCTTTTGTATCCAAAAAATATTATAAGAAAATTCACCACAAGTAATGAAAGACAACGTAATTCAAATATTTAATAAAGAAAACTATTATATGTATAACGGGGCGAAATTATTGATACTTTTTGAACGATTAAAGTAACTGGCAACTAATAATTTTGAGTACTGGCTGAATGTGCATCGTGCATATAGATGTCAAGCGGCGATCGAATGACAGATGACAGTTGTCTTTGAATGGTGGAATGATGCGCTTTGTTATTATAAAATCAAATGGTTAATCTCTGTGAATGTTTGTAATTCGATTAGAGTGTGTTGTGGAGTTATCAATTAAGATGGTGGTCAAATAAGAATAGTGTTTCTAATGTTACGCGATTGTTATTTCATTATCTCCGACATACGCTCGCCCACAATGAAAGATCGTTACCGTGTACATAATCTACCTTCGGAATTGAATTCTACAAACCGCTCGTCTCTCCGACATCAGAAGCGGGATCGCAGGAGATACATCACGCAGTCCACTATTGAGTGGGATATAACTTGGTGGTATTCAAGTTGGTGGTATTCAACTTTGTGGTATCCACTATGAGGTATTTGACTATGTGGTAAGCGCCTGTGTGGCAACAGCCTGTGTGGCAACAGCCTGTGTGGCAATAGCCTGTGTGGCACCAGCCTGTGTGGCAACAGCCTGTGTGGCAATAGCCTGTGTGGCACCAGCCTGTGTGGCATTGGCCTGTGTGGCATCAGCCTGTATGGCACCAGCTTGTGTGGCATCGGCCTGTGTGGCGTTCATCTGTGTGACATGCGCCTGTGTGGCATACGACTATCTGACATACGCCTGTGTGGCATACGACTATCTGACATACGCCTGTGTGGCAATAGCCTGTGTGGCACCAGCCTGTGTGGCAACAGCCTGTGTGGCAACAGCCTGTGTGGCAACAGCCTGTGTGGCAATAGCCTGTGTGGCACCAGCCTGTGTGGCAACAGCCTGTGTGGCAACAGCCTGTGTGGCAATAGCCTGTGTGGCACCAGCCTGTGTGGCAACAGCCTGTGTGGCAACAGCCTGTGTGGCAATAGCCTGTGTGGCACCAGCCTGTGTGGCAACAGCCTGTGTGGCAACAGCCTGTGTGGCAATAGCCTGTGTGGCACCAGCCTGTGTGGCAACAGCCTGTGTGGCAATAGCCTGTGTGGCACCAGCCTGTGTGGCAACAGCCTGTGTGGCAACAGCCTGTGTGGCAACAGCCTGTGTGGCAATAGCCTGTGTGGCACCAGCCTGTGTGGCAACAGCCTGTGTGGCAATAGCCTGTGTGGCACCAGCCTGTGTGGCAATAGCCTGTGTGGCACCAGCCTGTGTGGCATCGGCCTGTGTGGCGTTCGTCTGTGTGACATGCGCCTGTGTGGCATACGACTATCTGACATACGCCTGTGTGGCATCAGCCTGTGTGGCAATAGCCTGTGTGGCAATAGCCTGTGTGGCAACAGCCTGTGTGGCAATAGCCTGTGTGGCAATAGCCTGTGTGGCAACAGCCTGTGTGGCAATAGCCTGTGTGGCAATAGCCTGTGTGGCAATAGCCTGTGTGGCAATAGCCTGTGTGGCAATAGCCTGTGTGGCACCAGCCTGTGTGGCAATAGCCTGTGTGGCAATAGCCTGTGTGGCAACAGCCTGTGTGGCAATAGCCTGTGTGGCAATAGCCTGTGTGGCAACAGCCTGTGTGGCAACAGCCTGTGTGGCAACAGCCTGTGTGGCAATAGCCTGTGTGGCAATAGCCTGTGTGGCAATAGCCTGTGTGGCATCAGCCTGTGTGGCAATAGCCTGTGTGGCAACAGCCTGTGTGGCAATAGCCTGTGTGGCAACAGCCTGTGTGGCAATAGCCTGTGTGGCAACAGCCTGTGTGGCAACAGCCTGTGTGGCACCAGCCTGTGTGGCAATAGCCTGTGTGGCAATAGCCTGTGTGGCAATAGCCTGTGTGGCAATAGCCTGTGTGGCAATAGCCTGTGTGGCAATAGCCTGTGTGGCAATAGCCTGTGTGGCAATAGCCTGTGTGGCAACAGCCTGTGTGGCAATAGCCTGTGTGGCAATAGCCTGTGTGGCATCAGCCTGTGTGGCAATAGCCTGTGTGGCAATAGCCTGTGTGGCAATAGCCTGTGTGGCAATAGCCTGTGTGGCAATAGCCTGTGTGGCAATAGCCTGTGTGGCACCAGCCTGTGTGGCACCAGCCTGTGTGGCAACAGCCTGTGTGGCACCAGCCTGTGTGGCAATAGCCTGTGTGGCACCAGCCTGTGTGGCAATAGCCTGTGTGGCAACAGCCTGTGTGGCACCAGCCTGTGTGGCAACAGCCTGTGTGGCAATAGCCTGTGTGGCAACAGCCTGTGTGGCAATAGCCTGTGTGGCACCAGCCTGTGTGGCAATAGCCTGTGTGGCAATAGCCTGTGTGGCAACAGCCTGTGTGGCAATAGCCTGTGTGGCAATAGCCTGTGTGGCAATAGCCTGTGTGGCAATAGCCTGTGTGGCAATAGCCTGTGTGGCAATAGCCTGTGTGGCAATAGCCTGTGTGGCAACAGCCTGTGTGGCAATAGCCTGTGTGGCAATAGCCTGTGTGGCAATAGCCTGTGTGGCAACAGCCTGTGTGGCAATAGCCTGTGTGGCAACAGCCTGTGTGGCAACAGCCTGTGTGGCAATAGCCTGTGTGGCAATAGCCTGTGTGGCAATAGCCTGTGTGGCAATAGCCTGTGTGGCAACAGCCTGTGTGGCACCAGCCTGTGTGGCACCAGCCTGTGTGGCAACAGCCTGTGTGGCACCAGCCTGTGTGGCAACAGCCTGTGTGGCACCAGCCTGTGTGGCAATAGCCTGTGTGGCAACAGCCTGTGTGGCACCAGCCTGTGTGGCAACAGCCTGTGTGGCACCAGCCTGTGTGGCAACAGCCTGTGTGGCAATAGCCTGTGTGGCACCAGCCTGTGTGGCAATAGCCTGTGTGGCACCAGCCTGTGTGGCAACAGCCTGTGTGGCAATAGCCTGTGTGGCAACAGCCTGTGTGGCAATAGCCTGTGTGGCAATAGCCTGTGTGGCAATAGCCTGTGTGGCAATAGCCTGTGTGGCAACAGCCTGTGTGGCAATAGCCTGTGTGGCAATAGCCTGTGTGGCAATAGCCTGTGTGGCAACAGCCTGTGTGGCACCAGCCTGTGTGGCACCAGCCTGTGTGGCAACAGCCTGTGTGGCAATAGCCTGTGTGGCAACAGCCTGTGTGGCACCAGCCTGTGTGGCAATAGCCTGTGTGGCAACAGCCTGTGTGGCACCAGCCTGTGTGGCAACAGCCTGTGTGGCACCAGCCTGTGTGGCAATAGCCTGTGTGGCACCAGCCTGTGTGGCAACAGCCTGTGTGGCACCAGCCTGTGTGGCAACAGCCTGTGTGGCAATAGCCTGTGTGGCACCAGCCTGTGTGGCAACAGCCTGTGTGGCAACAGCCTGTGTGGCAACAGCCTGTGTGGCAACAGCCTGTGTGGCACCAGCCTGTGTGGCAACAGCCTGTGTGGCAACAGCCTGTGTGGCAACAGCCTGTGTGGCACCAGCCTGTGTGGCAATAGCCTGTGTGGCAATAGCCTGTGTGGCAATAGCCTGTGTGGCAATAGCCTGTGTGGCAATAGCCTGTGTGGCAATAGCCTGTGTGGCAATAGCCTGTGTGGCACCAGCCTGTGTGGCAATAGCCTGTGTGGCAACAGCCTGTGTGGCAATAGCCTGTGTGGCAACAGCCTGTGTGGCAATAGCCTGTGTGGCAATAGCCTGTGTGGCAACAGCCTGTGTGGCACCAGCCTGTGTGGCACCAGCCTGTGTGGCAATAGCCTGTGTGGCAATAGCCTGTGTGGCACCAGCCTGTGTGGCAACAGCCTGTGTGGCAACAGCCTGTGTGGCAATAGCCTGTGTGGCACCAGCCTGTGTGGCAACAGCCTGTGTGGCAACAGCCTGTGTGGCAACAGCCTGTGTGGCAACAGCCTGTGTGGCACCAGCCTGTGTGGCAACAGCCTGTGTGGCAACAGCCTGTGTGGCAACAGCCTGTGTGGCAATAGCCTGTGTGGCAACAGCCTGTGTGGCACCAGCCTGTGTGGCACCAGCCTGTGTGGCACCAGCCTGTGTGGCACCAGCCTGTGTGGCAACAGCCTGTGTGGCAATAGCCTGTGTGGCAATAGCCTGTGTGGCAATAGCCTGTGTGGCAATAGCCTGTGTGGCAACAGCCTGTGTGGCACCAGCCTGTGTGGCACCAGCCTGTGTGGCAATAGCCTGTGTGGCAATAGCCTGTGTGGCAACAGCCTGTGTGGCAATAGCCTGTGTGGCAACAGCCTGTGTGGCAATAGCCTGTGTGGCAATAGCCTGTGTGGCAATAGCCTGTGTGGCACCAGCCTGTGTGGCAACAGCCTGTGTGGCAATAGCCTGTGTGGCAACAGCCTGTGTGGCAACAGCCTGTGTGGCACCAGCCTGTGTGGCAACAGCCTGTGTGGCACCAGCCTGTGTGGCAATAGCCTGTGTGGCACCAGCCTGTGTGGCAATAGCCTGTGTGGCACCAGCCTGTGTGGCAACAGCCTGTGTGGCAATAGCCTGTGTGGCAATAGCCTGTGTGGCAACAGCCTGTGTGGCAACAGCCTGTGTGGCAATAGCCTGTGTGGCACCAGCCTGTGTGGCAACAGCCTGTGTGGCACCAGCCTGTGTGGCAATAGCCTGTGTGGCACCAGCCTGTGTGGCAATAGCCTGTGTGGCAATAGCCTGTGTGGCAATAGCCTGTGTGGCAACAGCCTGTGTGGCAACAGCCTGTGTGGCAACAGCCTGTGTGGCAATAGCCTGTGTGGCAATAGCCTGTGTGGCACCAGCCTGTGTGGCAATAGCCTGTGTGGCAATAGCCTGTGTGGCAACAGCCTGTGTGGCACCAGCCTGTGTGGCACCAGCCTGTGTGGCACCAGCCTGTGTGGCACCAGCCTGTGTGGCACCAGCCTGTGTGGCACCAGCCTGTGTGGCACCAGCCTGTGTGGCACCAATGCGCGAGCGCCATCTGGCAAGTAACTAACCTAAAACAATAGCAAGCCTCTTCATACAAACAATCAAACACTTAACAGATGGTCAGTTTAACAGAAAACTTAAGATATAAAGAAGCCTTGCTATTAAATTTTTGCAATGTTAAATTTGTTTCAAGTTTTATATGTATTTATCATGTCTGATTTTATTATGTTATTTGGTTTAACAAATAAAATTATCGAAAACAATTACGAATACGCTATCTAATCCCACAAAGAATGTGATTTTTGATGATTAATTCTGGTTCAATGATTCATATCGCACTTTTAAAGTATAAAAAATATAGCACTACATTAAAGGGCAAAGAAAACGGCTTGTAAAGCGCTGTGGCCGCATCAAAGGGCAACAATAACAAAGGGCAATTACACAGGGAACCATCCCCTAAGTGGCGTGCAGCGGGCTACGTGAATCGTTTAATTGACTTATTGAGAATGAGTTTTTAAAATATCTGTTTGAAACCATCGCTCCGCTCACCCGTTTAATTTACAGTATACCTAAATGTTTGCGATAAAACATCTCCAATCTTCTCATATTATAATTTATACTAAAAAAAAGATTTGGACATTTCTTAATAAATTACAGACCCGACTTTAAGATTTTTTCTGGGAGAAATGTTTTTTACCCGGTACCAAGATATTTTTTTTATTTGGCTATCTAAGTAAATTTTTGTTGGCTTATTATTTACAAATGTTTGTTAAAAAAAAATTCCCGCGAAAATCAGATAAAACGCAATTGTACTAATTCATAGTAAACAAGCTTCCGATAGACATATTTCCGATAGTTTTTACATAGGAAAAATACATTACAAAAATCATCCGTCAAAATGACTAACAGAGTATTCTAGTGTCTGTATTTTTAGGTTATACTATATCGGTAAGGTGCGAGTGCGAGGGCCGGATTTGTGAGGGTCGGGGGCAGGTGCGCGCGCCCTCTGCCGGCTCACTGTATCACTCAATACGCGACCTCCCAGCGCTCAGCGTAGCCCTACTACCATAGATTTATTGCCTTCATCGGGAAGCGTTCGTTAGCGATCATCAATATCTGTCTACTAAACATATTGACGCACATTTACGGAGTTACGTATAGACATTATTAAAACAGCGACGATACTATGCAAATACGATTTTTGATACGGTTTGGTTATCGTTCTTCTAACCAGTGCGCTAACGTTTATTGAATACAGAATGTCGGAAGGAACATTGACTTAAAAAGTATTATTAGTTAGACTTTTAATTCTCGATATGAATATAGAGCTAAATGCGTTTTTGGGTAAAATAGGCGAATGTCTTATTATACTTACAATATAAATCTTTTTTAGTAAACGAACATAACATCGAAAATTTACCTTAAAATGTCAAGCAAATAAAGTCACTTAATATGGTAATGTAATAGGTAAATGAATCGAGACAATTTATAAAGCCTATCATTAGGCGCCAACTATAAAACAGTCGTTTCGTATTAGCAATAGCTAATGATAAAATAATAGAGGGATGATTTTAGGCACGATAGAAAAGTAATTTACATAAAACTTGAATACACAATACTGTAGTCCGTGCGGTTCGTACCAAGCGCCGATGCCCGCGAGAAAAAAATACCCCATGGCCAAATGTACCCATCGCTATAGCTTCCTTTCGCTTAAACGTACACGGTAGACAACTTTTTGCATAATGCGCACTGTAATGAAAGCTTTAAATTAAGCTATAATATCAGAGTTAACTGAAAGTCACAGACTTTATACATTACAAGCTCCTTAAATACTCATTAACCGTTACAGAAAATCCTCTGTCAGTCAACGCTTTACTAAAATAAACTTTACGTACACAAAGTTTTTAGATTGAGAAAAGTTCGTACATTTTCATCGGCCGTAGAGAGTAAAAGTCGATGGGTTTTGACGGTGTATTTCGTTACGGCAATCTGGTTAGGCGCATTCACCGTAAATGGTCGGTGGCACGCGAATTCGCGAAGAGGGTTTCCAAACCAATTAAGGGCTCGAAGGCACGGGAAGGCTTGGGAAGGTGCAGCTGACGGATTACGAGCTCGATGGCACTCGGCGACTAGCGGCTGGTCTATTGGTGTGGGACACGCGAACGTAACCATCAGACCGACACGACTCATATGGTGCAAGTGCAACTCAATCTTACTATATTTAAATTTTTATCTTACCCACCTTAATGTTAAAAATGCTGATTAACAGAAATCTAGCCTTATGTAAAAGACTTAAATTACTGTTATCTTTTAAAAGGAAACAACGGTATTGTAGTCATATTCACTATATATCTTTAGTATATGTTGAATGATTTTTCTTAGAGAAATGTAAGATTGTACATAAATGAACATGTTTCAGAGAAAAATAGAAATACGGTTGGTTGATTATTTACCTACTATTCAATATACCCCTGTTCTTTAATCCAAATTAACATGTCTAGTGAATTGTATCGTTATAATTTGTTAGTTATAAAACACGTAAAATTATGGTGAGCGTATTTGGTTAAAATAATAAACCGTTTTATTTATTGGTTGATTTAACAATGGCTACGATTTCGACTTGAATCTTTTGTGCACCAATAAGAAGATTGCAGTAAAAATAAATGTTTGCCTCGTAAAAGAGCTACATGCAATTCGAATGCACTCAGACTGAGTCGGTGGCTAGACGGTTTTACGTTTTTAACTGAAGACGCCGGCGGTCGCATCACGTCACGACAAATACAAACTTTTTATTAGGTAATCCATTTGTTTAATGGTTTGGATTTTAAGACGGTTTTTGGAATACTTAATACGGAATTTTTAATTTGCAGAAACCAACATTGTCAAACAGAATATGCAGTGGGTTCTATTTGTAATAGCGTAGTAAGTAGATGCTTTTCTACTTACGCATTGCAACTTTAATTATTGTGCAATAACCACTGAATAAAATAAATGATTATGTGGATTGTGTTACAAGTAGTATAGTTGGGAATAGCAGAGTAAACACATCATTTATCTTGCTTACGTGTAAATTATTCGGGACAATCTATTTTATATTAATACAGAATAGGTACAATATTCTTGGCGAAGTAGCAGTTTTTTTTTTAACTTAATGGATAGATGTAATTCAAGAACTACATTAATACATTTTATTTTAAATAAATACATTCTTGTTTTATTTTTTTCTATAAACTCCGTGCACCCGACACAAACATCTGCGGATGACTTACATACCAAGTCATAGGGTACGAGATCAACTAATCATATGCAAAAATCCCTTAGTTAACCAATACAAAATGTCACATAACTCTTTAGACATATTAAAGTAATGATTATTAAGAAATCTCTTAAAACATCAACCAATAAAAGTTCTTCTAAACAGGTAATAAATTAGATCTTGGTTTTAACTTATTCTTAATAGACATAAAAGTCTCAAATGTAATTTATTTTATATACTTACGCATATGTGCCGTATCTATAGTCTTCTTCAGGCTGCCGGTATTGGCAACTAGGATCTAACCCGGCGCCGTAGTCCGGCGGCGCCACCGGCCAACTGTTGTCATAGTTGTAATAGTCCCCATAACCCATGTCATTCTCTCCCATCATTTTCATCATACACTAAACGATTGCTAAATAAATCACACACTAATACAGTCAATTATGATCGATTACTGATTGCCATTTGATAACTGTTTTGTGTAGAATCACCACCGATAAGGCGTTTGATTTTCGTTGCGAGCAGTCGCCCGGAGACCGCAATAGTATCGACTGATCGATGGCTCACCGGCCATTATCAATAAAATCATATCCTTATCATATCTAACAGCTTTCCCCTGCGATACGGGGACTTTTATAAACGCGGCGATTCGCTTCGACTCAAATATTGTGCAGCGAATTGCTATGAAATGGGTAGTCAAAGTGCCATTGTCAGCCAGCATGCGTCATATTGTCCAAGAACCCAAGTTCAGATCTAGGAAGTACTGATAAACTGTAAAATGATAAAACTGACGGAAAAGTGTAAACTGTAGGTATAAATTATACTTTTTGTAAAGGTTTTTCATAAATTATTTGGTCAAAGATACGTATTATTGTGTTTAGAGTTTTCAAGCCATCTTAAGATAAGTAAAAAAGATTTTTTTAACAAAATATACTTTGATTAACACTCAATTAATAGTATAATATGTTACTACATTGCGTATTGATTTAGTGTAAATTTGAAACATAATAAAAAGTGGGTACGTCGATTACCTCTGGTGGGACTCGAACCCACAATCCTCGGCTTAGGAGGCCGATGCCTTATCCATTGGGCCACAGAGGCGGCGGCAGAGCGTCGTCGCTGCGGGCATACGTTGTGATGCGGTTGCGTCACCGCGCGTCACAACCCAACGACGGTTTCAATACGCACATGTAAATTAAATGTATAACAATATTATCATATAATATTATATACAAAGTAACAAATAATAAGTTATACTTACTAATGAAGAAAATAAAAGCAATTTAATTTCGAATACTGTGTTTTATTTTTATCAGAGGTCATTCAGATTAACAAATTCCTTCATTAAAGATGAACGTTTCAATTTTTAAAATTTCTAATGGATTTCTCATCATTCTGTAACGGAGAAAACTCATACGCAACAGACATCCGTGCTTAAATGCTTGGTTTACATTACATCAGTAAAGTAGGCCAATAGCTCTGATAATCAGGGTTTGCATGCTACTGGCATCATGTAAACTAGTGCCAGTGTCATACCAGACCTATGCTACTGTCCAACTGTTCTGGCCGAGTATAAACCAAGCGTAATGTGACATACCGATTGCCAGATTTTCAGAGTTTTCTAAGTAAAATAGTAACACAAATGTCTAGTAGAGCCTTTGTACGAACGAACTTCCCCTTTTATTCTAGTTTTCTTTTTTTTTTGGGTCCCTATATAGGAGTTTTTTTATGTGTAGATTTTATACCTTTACGAAATAGAATCGGAAAAGTAGATTTGTATGTGATAAACGCTGACGCCTGTCGTTATAAAATCAGTTAATTATCTTTGGCAGTTTTGACACTGAAGATAAGGATAGGTGTTAATTAAAATATAACAAACCGATAGTCAATATTAATATTTGAAATAACACTATGAAATTAACTCACGGGTAATATTTATAGAAAACCTCGGCCTAATTCCGAACGCAGTAGTTTTGCGAGTTATTTTTAAAAAGTTAAAAATGACAATGTTTCATTGGATTTTATTTACCTTTCGTCATATTTTGTTTTACACATTTATAATTTTATCTTAATTTTACGAATATCAATATTTCTAGATTTTCTACCAAACTAGATATTGTACTAAAAATGATCGATCGATCAAATTCTAAAATGTGGTAAATGAAACAACATTTTCTAAGATAATTTATTTTAATCCAATAAATATATTAAATACAATTAATAATACAATATAATAAACAAAGAGCATACATTTCTTACAATAGACTAGCTACCTCTAAGTATACATTTAGATGTTACTGACTGATCTTGAATTCCGTTTGTTTATAATTTGCCTAAATAAATTATAGAAACCGCACATGCCGAAATGAATTTATTCACAAACTGACTTATTGTCTGATCTTACTAATATTATAAATACGAAAGTTTGGATGGGAGGTTGTTGATGAAATTGGTACAGATATAGAACATTTTCTGGAGAAACACATACAACCAAATAATGAAAGATTTAAATATGTAAAAGCGTCACAATTGATAAGCCCTCGCTTAAACTAAGAATTCATTTAAACTTTGACGTCTCACAGATTGTAAGCGACGTTTACGGAGCAAAGTATATGTGTTTCAGAATTCCACTGTTAAGTTACTAATTAAGTTTTTTTTTAATTCCACGCGGATAAAGTTACAGTCAATCTCAAATTTCTATATTTTTAAAGACCTGTCCCTTCGTGTCGTCAGTTTGTGAACTAATTCATTCGATTTTTTTTATTCTTTATTTAATTTTTAATTTATCTAGACATTTTCCAAATGGTCGTAATTCAGTATAGTTCGGTGACATAGTTTACTGCTTGTCCCTCTTGCAGGAGAAGTGCACGATGTCTCCGTCGGGATACCTGACGAAGGCGCTCTGGTGACCGAACCTCTTCTTGCAGACAGGACACACGTTGTACTCGTGCATCACTACGCTCTTCGACTCGTGGTAATGTTTCACTTCTTTCACCTGAAATAAATCAAAAATGAATATGAGGTTTTTTTTAATCCTCTTTGGGAAGAATTTTTGTCTTTAAAAGACCCGCTAATCCCATAGTGCTCTGTGATTAGGAAACGGGCAGACATAATCGTACAGCCGAGAACGATTTATATACTCGTGTAATCGTTTATACCAAAAATCTGTAATATCGGTCGTTCACAGAAATAAGCTGTAGGTATATTTTTATTGGCTGACGATTCATTGCGAATTATTATATTTTTTTGTTTTTAATTTAACATTCGTAACTTTTTGGTATAGATAAAAAAAAATATCTGTAATTACAAAGTCCGCTACACATCTCCAGTTTTAAATAAACAGTCGAAATGTCCAGTTAAAATGTGCGAGAGTTGGATAAAGTTGAAATATCAGTCAGTTGCTCCTGATCAGTTCTATTTATTCAATTAAAACTGAAAGTACGATATGTTTAAGGTAAGTCGTATACCTGTAGATGCTCAGCATAGAGGAGTCCCTTCAGTATCTGCATGTTCCTCTTGTCCGTGATGTGTTTCTGCAGCGCGCTCTGCAGGAACTGCTTGAGGCGCACCAGCGGCACCGAGCTCGGCAACACCGACAGTGCCTGCAATTATATTATTAAAGGTGACATTTTTACTATTATTTTTCATATTCTTTTCTTGCTCTATTTTATAACAACGAAAATAGTTTTTGTCTTTCAAATCGATCTATCCGTAACTTAAACTATTTTATTAAAGAACTAGCTGTTCGCGTGCGGATTCATCCGTGTGAAATTATAAAAACTTTATTTTATTCCTTACATTTGTCAAATTATCAATAGCAAATGTCAAAATGACATGACATGACAAACCTTAGCAATCTTTCTTGATGTTGGCAGCAACTTATGGTCTCTTTCCCACATTAGGGTTTTTATCCAAAATATTTACCCCCTAAGTTTAATAGCGTGAAAATATATAGCCTAAAGCATGACGTATGCGTAAGGCTTTTTATTAAAAAAATAACTATTCAAAAATATACAGTAATGGGCATGTTGCCTAATTTTTGGAATTGCTTTTATTTTGTAGATAATCCATATCTAAACACGAAAAAAAATGTAAAAAAATCATATACGCATCATTTCATTACAAAAACACTTAACTAAAAACAACTTCTCGAAAGACCGCGAATACGCCTCATGACGTCACTTTTTCTGCTAACAAACCTCGCGTCGCGTTCTGTCAAAGTCATGCTAAAACAGACATCTTGAATTTTGATAGTTATTAAAAAATCTTTACATGTTTCACAACTCCGGTACAAGTAATACTTGTTTCTAGTAAAATAACTTGTCACCAACAAAAAATCTATTTTCGTTATGTTTCTTTGATGAATCCAGTTTCCATTATGTTAAATCTTTTATCAATAACACGAAATTTTGAAGAGAGGTTATACTTTCAACATATTATATTTTTTTGTTGCTTATATATGGCAAAGAACATTTAAAGTATAAATTATGAATACAAAAATATCAATTTAAAAAATGTAACTGTAATTATGATTATAAAATTGTGACAAATACTGACGACAGCTGATTCAATGTGACCAGATGCAAATTGAATTAGCTACTCAAATAGGTTTTACTATTTTTTTTTCGTCATATTGATCGAAACATTTGCTCGTAAAATATGTCGTAAAGATAAAAACACTTAATAATGGAGTCCTCATAATATAACACACGAAAACTCAATTATTATAATCATTTAGACAAAAAATATAACTACAAAATGCACTGACATTCACTGAAGCAGGCCAACTGCCATGTTGTTTGAGAAGAAGTGACGTCACCGAGCTCTGATTGGTGTTTGAGATCGAGTAATGGAGGGTAAAAAATAATGCAGCGTTTTTAATTTATATTTCAATTGAGACAAACATTCAAGGTCTCCAAATGTTATTATAGGTTTTAAAATACTGTCTTTAAAATATTAAACATAACTTTATTTGAATTTGTAACATTAGGAAACATCCCCATTGCTGACATCTTAGGCAACAAAGAAGTGTGTGTTTACGCTTTATTATAATAGTATAGATATTATAGATAGTATAGATAGTAGAGACCAGCAATAATAATATCGTTGCAAAAGTATTGCAGCTCGCTTCCCACCCCCCCTCTTTCAAAGTACCTCGACCATATGAAAGATCTCTTTCGGATGGTCGTGGTCACCTTCCCCCCAATGTGTCAAATCGATTGCGTGTGAAATCCAAAAACTGTTGTATTAAATTGACTCTAAAATAGTATGCTAGAGCAACGAGTGACTGACCTTGACGGGCGATATTTGATCAGCGTGGTTGTCGAGTATGTGGAGCGCCGTGTGCAGGTCGGGCCCGGCGGAGCGGCGCGGCGCGGCGGCCAGCGGGCCCGCCAGCGCGGCCAGCGCGGCGTGCGCGGGCTGCAGCAGCGTGCGCATCAGCACCACGTGCACGTCGCGCGCCGCCCCGCTGCCCGCACTGGCCTGCTCGCAGTAGCGCAGCGCTCTGTCTACGTCACCTGCACGAATGTTGGCATTTTCTTATCTGACAAAAAGTTATTAGTACAATGTCTTTTCTATTTACAATCATCATCATCACCAGCTCACTATAAGTCCCCACCGAGGGGCTCGGAGCCTACCCTAAATTAGTATTTACAATACAAAGAAAAAAATATTTTTAAGTAAAATGTACTTAGATCATTTTCGATCAATACCTGTATTTATATGTATTCAAACAAACTTACCTAAGATATGTACATAAATAGCGAGCGCTTGTTCGTGTCTGCCCAACTTGCCCAGTATAACTGCACGCTCTTCAAACAGACAGTCATTAGGGAAAGGCAATATAACTCTTTCAGGCGTATAATGTGAAGATTTTTCTAGAAACGCCAGTAATTTAGCCTTAGTATGCTTAACTTCTTCATCCGTAGTACCTTCACTTTTGTGTTCCAATATTTTCTCTCTGTACATACTAATTAATGCATCATGGAACAAAGAATTAGTTTCGTTCCATGTATGAATAACATGTTCTAGATACGGTATAACTAAAGACTTGTGTTCACGTAATAGGAAATCTAGAACTTTCGGTCGAGATAGATTCTCAACTTCGACGATATCCTCTGTAAATATCTTCAAGCCTTCTTCGGGATGCTCTCGTAGTATCCAATCGGAGAATTTGAATATTAAATTTATATGTTCAGAACCTGGAATATAAAGTTAACATTAAAGGAATATTGGTCAGTTCAAATAAGTTCTTTTCTTTACAAAGGTAATTATTTTAGTTACCAAAAATAATATTAAAATTTTACTAATATTATAAATGTGATAGTTTAGATGGATGGTTTGTTAGAATAAATCTCTTCAACGGATCTCGATGAAATTTGGCACAAATGTAGAACACAGTTTGAAAGAACATAAGGATTACTAAGCTTTTTTGATATGTCAGATACGACATCGCGAGCAAAATCTAGTATTTAATAAATAAATAACACGCGGTTATTAAAAACCTAAGTCGCTTTGAAAAAAAGGTAATTCGGTCATACTTGCTTCAGAAGGAACACAACCACGCTTTAATATCATACTAATACTATAAAAGCGAAGTATAAATGGATGGATGTTTGTTAGAGTTTGTAGCCAAACGTCTGAACGGATTTCGAAATCGATTTGAAATTTGGTATAGATGTAGAGGATAGTCTGAAAAAACATATAAGCTACTCGATTTTGTTTTTTTTTAAATTCCAAGCGGACGAAGTCGCGGGCGAAAGCTAGTACAAAATAAATGATCACAATACATTTGTTTAATGAGGAGCCTGGCTGGCCGGAACAGCAGTAGCAAGGTGAGGCGTACCGAGCTGCTGCAGATAGGTCTTGGTCTGGTGGCAGCCGCGCAGCGCGGAGTGCGGCTGCGCGGCCTGCTCGCGCAGCAGCTGCAGCGCGCGCGTGTGGTGGCCCTTGGTGCGGTAGAGGATGATGAGCTCGCTGTGCTTGCCGTGCGCGCGCAGCGTGCGCTCCGCCTCCTCCAGCCGGCAGTTGTTCAGCCGCAGCAGCGACGCCACGTACGCGTCGTTCGTCTACATATGTACGACTTCTTTAGGCCTTGTGACTTATGACTTCCTTTGTGTAATTTAGAACCAAATGTGGAGAGTAAGTAATATCCTTTATAAACATTTATGTTAGGATACCGATTGCTAACAATAGACCAAATATTTTAAGAAAGTATAAAAATTCAAACTAAATCATCTCATAATTTACTTTACTTTTATTTTACTTAGTTTATATTATTATTATTTAAATCTTTGCATTTTTTAATATTGATTCCAAGAATTTTTTGATTCACCCTCGTATTATATATAAAGCGTAAACACACACTTCTTTGTTGCCTAACATGTCAGCAATTACAGCTTTAGGCTATATATTTTTACGCGATTAAACTATGGAGGTAAATATTTTGGATAAAAACCCTAATGTGGGAAAGAGACCATAAGTTGCTGCCAACATCAAGAAAGAAAGATTGCTAAGGTTTGTCATGTCATGTGATTTTGACATTTGCTATTGACAAATGTAAACAATAAAATAAAGTTTTTATAATTTCACGCGGAAGAATCCGCACGCGAACAGCTAGTGTTAAATATTACACTATGTTATATTCCAAGCAATTATTAGTTTACCTGTAAATAACATTTCAACAGCGTCGTATCGATCAACTCCAACTGCTGCGTAACATTCCTATGACTTGTATTGTCACTGCTCGTACCAGGAGTCTTATCATCCGTGCTACCTTTTTTAACAGCTTCTGCGATCTTCAATCTCACTTCGACGAGGTAATTTATCAACGCGGTTAACGCATTTTGTAAATCTTTCCCTTTCAATTTACTATCATCTTCTGAACCTGGCTTGTTGTCTAATTCTGGAAACAGTTTGATAACGTCTGCCGGGTCTGTGTTTAATTGTATGAAGACCTTCATAGATTGAGCGTATTTCTTTTCATCGAAAAGCTCTAAAGCACTTAGCATTTGAATTGAATGTATCGTTTGCTTCTTTTCTTCCGCGGAACAGTCTGAATGAAGCTATAGAAGAAATAAAGAATAGACATAAGAATAAATAGATATTAGATTAAAAATTATTGACCAAATTAGCATATTCTATATCTCAGGGCGTTGCTGTGCCCCAGTCGATTTCCACTGGTGTAAAAATCATTGAAAATGACTGTAAATTGGTCAGAGCTGACCATGGATTAAAAAATTCTTGCATAAAATAACGATTTTAAATTTATACTTACACCACTCAAAAGTCCTGATATAGTTTCTTTAATATGTTTTACGCGAAAAGCCATTATTTACATATAAATAAACTAGCTGGTACTCGCCACTTCATTCGCGAGGAAATAAATAAAACAGTAATGAATTTTCTGTATATTACTTACAAAAATACAAATATTTCCTCTTTAAAATATGAGTAGATTTCTATTTACGACTATGATGAAATATATATTAAAAAATTGTATTTTAATCTTTTAGAGTTATGGTGAAATTATAAGGTAAACGCTTAGATCAAAGTTTTTAGAGGAAAACATTAATTAAAAACTAATCATTTATTACTTACGATCTTCATAAGTTGCACTATTTTATTTTTTCTCTTTTTTATTACAATAGAAAACATTTTCAAAAATCATCTGAGTTTTGTATTAAAATAAACCTACTGCTAAGGATACATTTAACTAAATGAATATGTTGTACTAATAACCAAAATAAGCACCACAAAACACAGAGTATAATAAGAGTATAATATTTTTAACACTGGCTGTTTGTAACATTTTTTTGTCTAAAACATTTTAAAAGGATTGAATTTTAACATTTAATTAAAGGCACTCGTATGATCAACAATTCACGATTAAAAAATTTCAAAACTAATTAAGTAATTTATATTATTTTAGCCTTTTGAGGAAAAAGATAAATAATGTCTCGATAGTTCCACATACAGTTACGTCATATTTAGTAACATTTGGAACATTGCGGTTACATATATTCATATTTTATTAACAATTGTTTCAAAGTTCATATGCTATCATGTAAAAAAACTTTTTTTTTAGAATTCGTAATTTGAATTGTCTTCAACATCTAATGGCTTCAGTATGTGTGATTACTTCATATAATATACCAACACAAACTGAACTTATTTATTTCAGAAAAAAAATAATTAGGAGCCTTGTTCTTACAAACTATGTTCTACATCTTAATGGATGAATGGAAGGATGTTAAAGTTTGTAGCCTAAATTGTTGAACGAATCCCGATGAAATTTGGAAAATATGTATAGTATAGTCTGGAAGAACACATAGGCTGCTTACTTTTGTTTTTGTTTTCGATGCGGATCCAAAAACGCGTGCGGAAGTTAGTCTAAATTAAACTTCATCAAGATCTGTTCAGTAATTTAGTTTTTGAAATAACAAACATCCATCTAAACTTTCGCAATTATAATATTAAAGAGATAAATGTGTCACCAGTGGAAACCGACTGTAAAATATGAAAGTGCTCACAGTAATATCGATAGCTATCTGGAAGTGTTTATCCTTGAGCAGCTGCTGGCGCTGCTTGGCGACGTCGACGGCGGCCAGGCACCACACCTGCCCCACCGACGCCACGAACACCAGCCCGCGCCGGCATCTGACACCGACAGTTTACAAACTGACAGACCATAGCTTGATAACTCGGTATAACCGCTACCAAGATAAAGATATCTTTCAACTATCTACCACAATATGTCCTCCGAGGAGGTATGAGTGAATTAAAAAGAAAGAAAGAGCAGATATCTACTCACTAAAAACTAAAGACAACTTTCCCCCAGAAGGCATCTCTCGATATCTTTCAAAGATTCCCCTCCCGAAACATTAAACAAGTTTTTTTATTTCATTTTCCTTAATAATTCACAGTTTTCTTAAAAATCTAACTCATCAATACATTACACGTAACAGTATCAAGCGCTACAAGCATAGATCATCGTGCTCTACCTTTCAAATCTGGTTCTATGCAAAATAATGTACTATCAGGAGAACTGGCGGAACTCCACATTACAAACTACAGTCGTTTGAACATTTTGTAAACATTGAGACGCACGGAACAATAATACGTCGAGGATTTTAAATGTGCCAGTATGAAATAATGTCGGGCAATACAATTTGTCTTGCCTTGCCTTTGCACAACAAACTGTAACTAATTGGTTATTTGTAAGAAGTAGCAGGTTAAATCTTGTTAGTAGGAAAAAGGCATTTTTTCTGTAGTTACCTGATTGTACAATATTTAATATGTTTAATATCTACAGGTACCAACCTGTACATAAGTCTTGCTTTATTCAAGTCGGGTAATGTCTGGATGAACATGGATGGCTCCACAGTCTGCACTATGATACGGTCCGTCAACAATCCTAAGATATAAGGTGTTTCCCACACTGCAAACAAATATATATCCAAATGGAATTATTTACATTATCACATATCTTTATTTACGTAATTTTTATATAATACACTTTACAAATTTGTATAAAAAACAATAAAACCATTGGCTTCGGAATCTGATAACTCAAGCAACCCAACTAGATTAATTATTATTATTATTATTTCAATTTAAGTCAAAACAAACTGTTCTCGTCTTAAACATTCATTTCATTTCTGCTTGTTTAATTCCCCTTTTTTTCTCACTTTGTTACAATACATATATCCAGAACACATTTTTATATACTCTATATTATAAGTAGAGATTTCAAACAAAATAAAGTTAAATAAATACTTTACCAGCCTTACAAATAAACGCGGTATAAAGTTAAACTTAGGAATAAACTGAGTATAAGCAAATATTAGTATAAATTCTAATTGTTCCAATATGAATCTCAAATGCTAGTTTTTGTCAAACTTTTATTAATAAACAACGTTTTTCTCACCTACAGCCAAGGGTGGTTCCGCCCATTTGATAGTCTTCTTTATTTCAATATCTTTAGCCTCTTCAACCAGCACAGAAGTGCTGTCTTTACCAAGTAGATATGAATTGTCTGAATATTTAGTTATCGTTGGCTCCAGTGAACGAGAACTACTTGTAGGGAATAACTCTTTAGGTTTGCCAGAAGAAAGCTGGAAATACAAATACCTGATATTTTTATAATCAATATCTTTTAAGACACACAATCTTGCTAATATTATAAATGCGAAAGTTTAGATGGATGAATGTTTGTTTAGAATTTTGTAGCTCAAATGGCTGAATGGATTTCAATAAAATTTGGTATAGATGTATAGGATAGTGTGGAAAAGCACAGAGGCTACTCACTTTTGTTTTTTTAAATTACAATTCCAAACACATTTATACATTTTTAAATACTTTTCTTAACTGAGAGTTAAAGATTGTGTATTTGTACTAATTTTTGTGAATTGAAATTCAGGGTTAGTTGTGTTAAAAACAATTATTGCATATAATTGCAATTTTACTTACATCAAACAGAGTGTATTCCGCTTTAAATCCAACACACAAATATTCTTGACCCCATGCCATAACTTTAGGTACATCGGGAACGGTAAACTCAAATTGGTGTTGTTTAAATTCACCATTTTTACCATAATAAACTTGGAGTTTTCTTCTCACTGCTACACATAGATGAACTACTGAATTTGATTCACCTGTCATTGATGTTGCACACTGAAAAGAAACAAATGATATGGGAGTAATAGTAGAATTAATTTTATTGCGTTGGCAATAGACAAGCTGGTTGTAAAAACTATGCCAAATCTAGACCCTACATTAGTAGTATAAGGTCACAGAAATGATGTTTGTTGTTAAAGATTTGACTACTAACTAATACTTTGGTCCATATTTTCTTTTGCAAAGTTTTGGATAGGTATGAAGATAATGTTTGTTAAGAAGATAACGAAAATAAAATTTTAAAATCTTATTTTTTAAGTACCAAAATACATGAATTTACCTTTTTATCTAAGGCAAAAAGTGATGCTCCTTTTGTTTGTGGAATTGATTTTATAAATGGAAAATTAACTCCATTTATATCATATGTGGATAGGAGATTGTCTGTGAGACATAACAACAGGTTGTCCTCTGGAAATATACATAAAGCAGTTTACATAGGTATCACTAACAGTCCATCCAACATTGCTTATGAATTAAATAAAAAACTTAAAATTGTCTATGAATTTCATAATTTTCTATGATTTCACTGGGTACTGAATAAATCATAGATGATTTATAATATTTAATACATACCAGGTATAACTTCTATTTGCTGAATAGGTTTTTTACTAAAATTCTTGCAATAGCGTAGAAGTTGCAATTCATATTTTTGATTTCCATTGGTTGCTGACAATGAGTACATCAATAAGTGGCCCTGCCTCGTACCCAATAGCAAATTGTCATCTAAAAGTAATAGGATTTGATGCTTTGTTGTTTTATTCATATATAATGATTGAATGTGTATATCTATAGTTAGGTGGGTAAATTCTAACAAAACTTACCATAAGCTGCGATTGCTTCAATCTGGACTGTTGCATTTAGCAAATGAGACGCTTCATAAGCACCGTGCATGATTAAATTTCTATTGAATAACTTTAAATCAATAGAGGTGATAATCTTACAACAGCAGCCGCGATGTTTCAATCTTCTTAAGCAATTAATTTATGAATACATATTATTACTGGAAATATTTAAGAAATGTAATCATATCAATACAATTTCATGTTGGAAAACGAAAATATCTCTTTTTCTATGCGTATTTTTCGATTTTGTTATAGCTTTTGTTTTGTTGCTGTTTTGACGTTTGACAACTGACGTTTATTTTTTATAAAGGACAAATATTTTGTCTGTGATTTACTCCTAATTTACAGATAAACATAAAAATGAAAAAGACAGTTTGACCAGAAAAATATAAACCCTCGCTATATTGCATAAAAATATAAGTAATTTGCTTTGGGCTACCTTGGTTGACTAAGGTCAAGTCATCCAGGAACTTAGGGTAGTATCCCTTGATGGCGACGTGTATCAGCTGACCATAAAACAATGAAAAATTAACCGAAACTCTTCTTGCTTTTTCATGTGTTGTGCTAAGGAATAGTAATTTAATTTCAGAATCGTTCTTAAAGATGTACAGTGCTTTCTGGAGTCACATCTTGTTTTCTATTACTGTTTAGCCCACATCTACTTTTAGCAAGAGGATATGAGCCTAGACTCGCAAGTTAATATAAAAGTTTTTGAAAATTTAAAATTCTTCCTCATGCTTCTTTGATCACGTATTAACGAAGTCTTCAATAGTTCAACAAGCAGAACTTACGATAACAATGAGCGCTGGACTCGTCGAGCTCGAATCTCACCTGGAGCCAGTCATTAACACTAAGGGTGAATATTTACACATTTCAAGCCTTAAATACTAACAAGATTACTTTGTTTTTGAGAATAAGGATCACATGTTTTATACACTTTTCGCCAGTGTAAACCCACCGCTTAAAAAATAAAACAAATGAGTACCAGTTAATTCAATTTTCATTTAATACGATCAAAAACAGATAAAAATACATATCTTGCAATTGCACGCAGCTGATGTTACTACCTTATTATCGTAGTTGCTAAACAACTACTATTATTTTATTAACATCGAATAATAGTGAGAGCGAGCAAAGTATTAGAAAATAAAATTATTATAGACCATCTTATTCAATATATTTCGGAATGGTCAATCGAAATGTTACAGATTGAACAATTATTGAGAAGAAAAGGGATACCGTGTTTTAATTATTTTTAATTTATTAACTCGTATTATAGTCAATTGTATTATTATAAATTTTATATAATGTCAAATATTAAAATCATTGTATTTATAACGATAATTTGTCAAATTATTTTTAAAGCTTTCTGTCTTTAATTTGTGATATTAATTTTAGTTTCATATAACTTTAACAATGTAAACATGCATCATTTACTTGACGAGAGCTGTTTGTGAGGTGCAAAATAAAAAACCATGTTTACTATTCATTTAATATTTACTTTTATAATTATGTTATTTTCATTCATAACTAACAACGATATGGGTGTTACTATGTATTCAAATTCAATAAAACAAATTAAAAACAAAATACATTTTTTCACTCACTATTAAATTTAATATTACAATACTAGTAATAAGAAAACTCTTTTCCACTTTTAAATAATTTATAAAGTCAACCCCATTTCGAAGTGTGTACCTATGTATTGTAGTCGTATGTAAGTGATGCTCGACGGACAATTCTCTCGTGGGTCAGTAAACGTGCTCGCGAATCAAAGTGAGAATTCAGTGGGATAGTTCCGACAACACAGCTTCAAACATTCAGGTCACTAGTATGTCTTAACTTTTTACACAGAGGGTTTTAGAAGCGACGTCGATTACAAAATTCATAGAATAAGACTTAATAAAATATGCATATCTAAACTATGTTAGACCTCGCCGGCTCCGGAGTCGCGGGGCGCAGGGCGCGGGGCGGCGGCGAGGCGCAGGCGGCGCGACTGCCGCCCGATACGATACTCAGAGTCATATAAAGGTAATATTTACACGAACTATAAAGGTGTCGCAAATCAGCAGCCTTAGGGACAACTAAGCTCCGCTATGTGTGATTTCAAATCTTGCGCCGAGCGCGTTATATATCTTAAAATACTACAAATTTATACGTAATTAGTACATACCTATAGTAATACAATGTTTATTATATACTTGGCCGCCGCCAAATGTACACGGGACTTCCCAATGGATGCGTGCCGTCAGCCAAGCGCGTCAATCTCATCAGTGTGCAACGAGGCCTCTCTGCTTCATTTCATTCAATTGACAATCCAATGTCACTTTATTTTACCAATTTGTACCATTAGCCCCCATGCACTATTATAAAACGCGTTAAAAAACGTTGGAATATAACAAATGCATTTCCATGTATCTGTTATACCGTAACGCTTTGTTATCGCGCAGTACTGCATTTTTAACTCTGACCGAACGGAACAAGAGTGATTTTAAAGCGTTCATAAGAGCGAGAGCGTTAAAAAGACGCCCGTGTGAATAAGGGCTAATGGCATAATTTAGCTAAGCGTTTTAGTGAGACAAAATACATAAGATGCCTCTAAATATAAAATTTGAGAATCATAAAATGACCTTCAGTATTACACATGCGTTAAAAATTTTTAATAATAAAATTGCAAGAAAACATTATGTAAATGCTATAAACATAATACATGCCAGTAAGCATATATGTATATAATTAATTTATTAAACAAAATAACAAAAACACAAAGTTTACCGTAAATAAGTTTCTATGGGAATTGCCATGATTATTTGCTAGTGGATATAGTATCCAAAATTCAAATAAAATTTTCCGACCCACATATTGGGCCTATATAAACTTTTTGCACTGAATTTAACATAAGAAAGAGTAAGCATGTTTTGTATAGTTGTATTATTGAATTAGTATTTGTAAGTGTTTTGTATGTGGCGACGTGAGACCGTCGCGATCCAAAGGGCGGAGTGATGCTACTTCACGTCTCGCTACGTCTAATCAATTAAATATATTATTCTACACTTAAAGGCTTTAATAAACCTCCACTAATTTGTAACTGTATCCAACACGTAGTGCGAAAATGAAATTTAATGAAAGCTTAAAAACTATGACAATGAATTTAATTATTTAAACACTCGTATCATAAATGACTACTAATAATGTGATTTCAATGACAAATTTTACATAGCAGAAATATTCTTTATAATATAGAATACAATATTATCGAAAAACTATGACATTACAATAGGACATCGACAGACAGTGCTATTTAATAATATTAACATTTATCCGGCCCCTAGGTAAGACAAGGTAAGGTACACAGCAATTTAAAACTTTTTTTTACTAATTTAGAAGTTGCCCGAATAAACGAATATATCTATCATGTAGTTAATCTAAAAATGTATGTTCTTTGAATTGTACAAATACATAATATTCTGAGATATCAATAAAATTACAAATTATCTTGAGAGATCAGTTTATGCTAGTTATAAAAATTTACAATTACGCATTTGTGAGTGCAAGATAATGTTTCATTTGCTATAATTCCATCATTGAAAGCGAACTACCTTCATAAAAGTTCATCGGTACGTGATACATTTCAATTATAAATATCTAAGCACTACTCGAATATTTCCCTACTGATTACACGGCCCAAGCTAATTTAAGGTCCAAAGGTGATTTTGTTGTACAATATTACAACGATCGCTCCCCGTCATGTGATAAAGGTACTCGCCGAGTACGCCGGCTACAATAAAATGTACTAAACGACAGAAAAATAAGCAAATACAATGTAAAATATAAAACAATACCATTTATCCAGATATTTAATCTGACGTTCACCAAAATAATCATTAATTTAAAAACGCAGTAATAAGGTATTTACATAAAAAAAATTTGAGCTTACAAAAGTACAAAGTAATCACATGGAGACGGTACAGAGTCTACTGCGGATTTTACCCTTTTCACCGACTGCGACAGCTCAAGCTTTCCACAAACACTACGGTATCACGACTGCTCGCTGATAACACCTATTATGCATATAATTTTACCCGATGGCCAACACGAAAATAAAAATACTATCACTAAATAGCATATGATACCCATCTTAGTTCCGATCGCATCCGAAACGTTCCGACATGTTCCGACATGTTCCGACATGCTCCGACACGTTCCGACAACGTGCGTCCAACCGAGTGAGGTGAGGAACGGTCGCCCTAAATGCATTTAGAGTGGCGATAATCTGTCGGGCGTCGGGATCAGCGCGTGGGCAAGGCGATGAGGTCAGGCGTGGGCGTGGGCGACGGTCGATGTCGTGGGCGCGGGCGCGGACGAGGGCGTGGGCTACGTCGCCGTCTACGACGCGCTCGGCGATCCGCCGCTCGGCCCGCACGCCGCTGCGTTGTCTGATGACAAACAAATAACATTTAGCAAGTGGTAAATACAAATGTTTAAACACGATGGTTTAAATGTTAAAAAATATATTACACAATCAAGGATACAATAAAATTTATTAATTACACTTAAAAAAAAAACTAAACAAAGTTGGTGTTAGAGGCTTGTTACTAATATTCGTAAAAACCCCTAACGGGCGTGACATACACCAAAAGAATGTTTTTTTAAATAATAATTATAGGCCCTCTGTACAGTGTAGAGTGTATAGTTGGTTGCGTGCGTACCCTGTGAGTCGTGCGCATGGTCCGCGGCGCCGGCGCCGGAGCCGGAGCCGCCGGGCGCGTCGTTGGGCGCGTTGGGCGCGGCGGGCGCGCGCGGCTTGAGGAACTCGTTGAGCGAGGGCTGTATAGCGAGCTCGTACTCGGTGAAGTTGAAGAGCGGCGGCAGCGCGCGCCCGTTGGGAAGCCGCGCGGCGGGCTCGCGCAGCTCGTCGAAGAAGCTGTGCGCGCACGCCTGCAACGGCGACAGCCGCGCGCCCGGCGTGTACTCCAGCAGCCGCGACACCAGCGAGATCGCGTCCGGCGGCGTGCACGCGCGGAACACCTACACAACAACACAATACACATTACCTTCAAAACTTTTTATTTATAGAATATACGGCATATATACGCCAATCATTGGATGAACATCAATCCCTATGGATGTTCATAGAATAAATTTCGAATTCTACCCGACATTATCAGTATGAGTCAACTGTAGGATGCTGAACAGTAACAGCTACATATAGCTAGTTAGTCGTAACTAATCCTATCTGCTACAATCAATATCCGATCTAGTACACTTTTTTTACACTGGACCATTCGATCCTCGACTCGATCATTGTATATTTTGCAAAAGGGTCAAATACCAAACACTTCTAGGGTAAGTACTTCACCAACCACCATAAAGAAACAAAATCTTCACCTACAAATGATAAAAAATGCTATACAATATTGCAATATTATGATTGTTTTTATACAAGTTATTGTCAGGTGAACTGTACAACAATTTATTTATACATATTTACAAGCTTCCCTTATGTATTTCGCAAATTTTCATTAGGTAATTCATACTATACAACCCCTCTGTACATAAAATGAAATATTGAATAGTATTACAAAGTAAGTTACCGATTTATTGATTTTAAAGTAAGACAAATAGTTGTATATTATTAAAATGAACAAAACATAACTTCACTCAAGTCGAACACACTAAACACCAACAACAAACAAGAAATGTGGCAGTAACAGAAGTATACAGTAAACAACTGTAAATATCACATTGAATTAGAAAGAGACAATCTGTCACTTTCGGCATTGTATAGCGCTATCTCTGTCTGATAGTGAGTAACAGAGACAACGCTCTACAACGAAATTAGCAGATATTTCACTTTCCAAAAATCAATGTTCATTTATTGCATTTACTGTTAATGTTATAGTTTAAATCAAAATTGACTGGGTTGTAGTTATTTGAAAACAGTTTTTATCAGATTATTGAACTGTACATTATAAATGTATTTTAGTGGTTTATTTTAATGAAAATTATTTTCTTAATGCGATAATTTATCAAAACCCGGTCAAATAAGATTTCGACTAATGTGTTGTTTCTAGTTAACCCATGCCGGGCCTTTGCCCAATGTTTTTATCTTTACTCACATTTCACATAATTTTATGGGTAAAATTGTATGGATGTATTCCGGACAAGTTAACTCAGAAGTTTTTTTTTAACAAAACTTGTGTACAAATCAACGTTTTATTTATAACCAGACAGTGTGTAGAAACTATTCGAAATAAAATATAAGTTGTGTTTCTCTGTAGACTTCATAAATGTAAAATAATATGGGACTGTTATCAAGAAATGTGAATAAATACTAAATGCCTTCATTTATAAATCCCAAAACAAGCATAGAATAAGTTTGCGTCTCACATTAGTAACTGTTATAATGAAGTATTTGAAACAGAGTTTATAATGATTTTAATGGGCTTAGACACCTTTTCCACTAGCCACCGCCCATTCGATAGTCGCGCGGTTAAAGCGCTAGTGGAAAGGGGGTTTAGATGGTTTATATCGAGAAATGGAGGCATTTAGGTTAGTGTACAACGTTGCCTTACTCGAATGCGCTGATGGTCAGTGGCCGACTTGGGCATCGTCATACGCTCCAGCATGTGCTGCAATGCAGTAGTAGCTATCAACTATCACCTAACTAATTATGAACCTTCAAACTATATTCAACATCTCATAACTTAATTAAAATACTATAAAGATACGAAAAAAAAAACTTTTCATCAAAATTTCCATTGTATTTTAATTAAGTTTAAATAAAATAAAAAAAAAACACATTTTTTTACCTATTTCGTTGGAACCTCTCAGAGGAAACCTTTACCAAATAGGTTTTGCACCTTTGTCTTTATAAATATTTCTATACTAAAAGCAATGACTAGAAGTGACAATTAATGAATTTGTTATATTATTTGTACTGACCTTCGCCCAGGGGTGGCTTTTGATTTGTGGAAATTTGAATTCTGTGTAGTTTGGATTCATCTCTCGAATTTGCTCGCGTGTCGGTGTACCTAAAACCTGCAGAAAATAATAAACATTTAAATTTAATTTTAAAAATATATAACATAATTGTATGAGGATAGCACCAAATTAAGTAAAGCCACAGAAACATTTTTTAACGTAAAACATTAGTAGATTTTAGTTAATTTACTAATATTTCTTTTACCATTCCAACTAACCTCTAGGTTTTTACTAGGATATGGTTTACAACAGTCGAATGGCGAGATTCGAACCCACAACCATGTGATTAATTAAAAACATTACAAAGGTGGTAATTCTTCACTTTTAGTTTAAAACATCTGAGTAAGGTGTTGCGTATTTTTAAGTCAAAGAAGCCAAATCTTATAACAATTACGGCCTTTTCCTGTCGTTTAACAATTACCTTGATAATTTCAACGAGCTGGTCAACGCCGGAGTCACCGGGGAATATCGGCTGCCCCAGCAGCAGCTCCGCCACCACGCAGCCCGCGCTCCACACGTCTGACACCACACACCATTATACAATTAAAATGTTATCTTGTAACTATATGTTAGTACCCCTGGGGGTAAAAATGCTGATATTCTGCAAACGCCTTCGCGTCCTCCGTACAGTTACAGCAGTTAAATTATTGAAAGGTAAGAAATCAAGGTAAAGGTAATATAATTCAATGGGGAAAAAAGTATATAAATAAAGAAAATAAGTCATTCCTTGGCGGGATTTGAACCAAGGTACATGGCGGGATTCGAACCCAAGACCTGTACAGGTTCGAATCCCAGTCAAATTCCCAGTTGTTGTCAAATGTTGTTGTCAAATCCCAAATTCCCAGTTGTTGTCAAATGTTGTTGTCAAATCCCAAGTTGCAAATTCCCAGTCTCAGCGATTACAAGTCAAGTGCTTAAACCTGAGCCACCGCTGTAATAGTGCAGTACACTCACCAATCTTAGTGGTATAGTCAATGGCGCCGAAGATGAGCTCCGGCGCGCGGTAGTAGCGCGAGCAGATGTAGGAGACGTTGGGCTCGCCGCGCACGAGGTGCTTCGCGGAGCCGAAGTCACACAACTTCAGCACGCCCGTCTTCGGGTCCAGCAGCAGGTTCTGCGGCTTAATGTCCCGGTGGCAGATGCCCAGCGAGTGGATGTACGCCAGGCTCCGGAACAACTGGTACATGTACAGCTGGAACATAAACGCATTTATATTTTAATCATTACTAATATTATAAAGGGGAACGATTTGTATTTTTTGTATGTATTGAAATAACTCAAAAACTACTAGACCGATTTCAAAAATTCTTTCACTGTTAAAAAGCTACGTTATCACTGTGTAACATATATATTTTTTTAACTTCACGGGGACGAAACCGCGAACAACAGCTAGTATAATATATAACAAAGTAAACTGGAAATCAAATCAGAGAACCCAGAGGTTAAGATTTCCAGACATTATTAGTAATGACCGCAATAAATGGAAAAAAACAAGACACTTTCAAAACAAACTCTTCCTGAGATGAATTATAAATTAATTGGTATTAAGTAAATTTTAAAATTTACAGTTTATTTGAGTTAAAATCTTAATGTGCTTCATTCTCATAAAGATTCAAGATATTTGCACACTTAAAATAAAATTAAGATATATTTATTGTAATTAAATTAAATTAAAATAAAATCAGCTGTTACCTATCCAGTTCATCAATCTAGTCTCAATATCTATTTGTACTTGTATTATATTCATACCTTTATAAAACTAATGGGTATGGTTTGTTCATCTTTGGAGTAGTGACGTGCAACTTTGTACACCGTCTCGGGTATGTACTCCAGCACCAGATTCAGGTACACTTCGTCCTTCTGCAACCAAACAGGAACAAACTGATAACTTCCTTACATACTATCTTATACTAACACTGAAGGGAAATATTTTCAAAACGCCTATACGTTCATATAAACATCCATCGCCCATCTGTAGCCTAACAATAGAAGATTATTAAATATTTTGCTTAGTTATCTAATGTTATAATAATGTAAAACAGAAAAGTTTTAAGTTTTGTAACACTATAACTACTTTCTTACTGTAAACTTGTTATTATAAATGTTACGCACATTTTTTTAAGAGATTAAAATCCTGCCCCACCACTGGCTGATAGACTCAGATAGCATAAAAGTGAATTCACTGTCAGATAGAGTATCGAAATCCGATATTTCCATCACATATTTTATACGTTGGATTGTTATCTGACAATTTACAAGAATTGTGGGACAGGCCCTAAGAGTAAATAACGATTTTTTGTTCATGCCATATGTTATCTATACTAATATTATAAAGAGGAAAGATTTGTATTTTTGTATGTATTGAAATAACTCAAAAACTACTGGACCGATTTAAAAATTCTTGCACCATTAAAAAGCTATGTTATTACTAAGTAACATAGGCTGTATTTTTACTATTTTTTTTATTTCACGCGGGTGAAATCGCGAGCAACAGCTAGTTTTTAATATATGTGTAGGTACCGCCTAGTTCCTGACATATCGAAGATAAATCAAAATGAGTGTTTTTCTTGGCCATGCGCCGTCACCAATGTATCATGATATTTGCATTCCATACACCAAAAGAAGTCATATCATGAAATTATATAACGCCGAAGCCCAACACGTTACAATAGAAAAATGGCTTAAATACGTAACACTGATACCCAACCAACTAATCCAGTTAACTGCATAAATAAAGTTTTTTTTAACGACAGCTATGTCAATATGAATATAAATTGCCTCGCCACATAAAACAGCATGGTTATAAACTTAGTAAATAGGTACTATACGAACTAATTTGGCCAACGTCCAAAGGATCTTGGCTCCAGAATGCGGCGACAAATATTGTCTCACCTTGAACTATAAAACAACGGGATATTTGGTAAAGGTTTAGAAAATAGGAAAATATTAAAAATAAATTTCTGTACAATTTTAAGACTACGGATGAGAAATAATGTTAACATCATATTTACAATAGCAAAGCGATTTGTTAATACAGTGAAAAAACTAGTTAAAAACATGTGTACCAACAGTTTTTATTACACAAAATTTGACTCCATTACGTCTAACGCAAGTTTTGCGCTTTAGAACTATGTTTAGAAATAACTTGCTAATAAAAATATGATTCTAAAATCTTACGAGCCTTTAACTGAAAATGACATTTGCAAACATTAGAACGTGTATCAATAATACGATGTGCTATTAGTAACGAAGAGATGATCGAGATAATCTTAGCAAATTCTCACAATAAACAAAACAAAAGCAAGCAAACTGTCGCGACATCTGACGTGTTCCGATGATCGTGTATTCAATAACCGCAAGTGAAAGCCCTGGCCGATGATAGAGGGATAAAACACTGCACAATACCAGGCCACCGACCGATAATTTGTATGGATTATATCCATTGTGATAGGATACAATAAATATCGGCAAGCCTAGTCTAGGAGTTCATAGATCTATGTGCGTTAGCACACTAGCGTAACATCAGACTGTAACATACTGCGACTTCAAAAGACTGCATCGCATTTAGTAGTGGACTAACCGCTGCGGCCACTGCCACCTTATCCAAATAAAACAATCAATTTAACCAACCCTCATCCTTGATAGATGTATTCAAAATATATTAAGGGCCAATTTTTCAATTCTCAGACATTTATATTATTAACTTACAATCTACCGACTTAGAAATTTGGAATCTTGCATCGGTAGATTTCTGTTATTACGTAGATTAACTAAGTTAATACTTTTGGTAATAGGTTGAAAAAAGGGCGAACGTAATCTATACTAATATTATAAAGAGGAAAGATTTGTATTTTTGTATTTTTGTATTTTTGTATTTTTGTATTTTTGTATGTATTGAAATAACTCAAAAACTACTGGACCGATTTAAAAATTCTTTCACCATCAGAAAGGTAATTTATCTGTGAGTAACATAGGCTATATTTTATTATTACTACTGTTCAGGAACTATTAATGAACAGCGTGTTTCTGGACGCCGGCGTTAAAATTCACTAAACTTTAATTTTTCTCGGCTTACGCTGCCTAAACCGTTAGAGGTATATAAAAATGATGTATGAAAGAATTGTAGATCTTAAAAAGTTCTACAGAAAAGTCCGCGATAGCATATATCTATCTTTAACGGTTTTCTTACAATAACCACTTTTGTGTTTACAAAATGAATTAAAAACCCAACGCTATTTGCAGCGTTTTTTTATTGGTTTCGATATTAATCCTTATCCAAATAAATGCGTTTGTTATCAGGAGAATTTAATGTAGAATAAAATTGTCATTTACAGTATTAAAATTGGACTAATAGTTTAGAAGATATCGCGAACACAAACAATAAGGGTAACCGAAAAATCAGCTTACAAGCTACCGGACTTAGAAATTTGGAATCTTGCATCGGTAGATTTCTGTTATTACGTAGATTACTACTAAGTTAATACTTTTGGTAATAGGTTGAAAAAAAGGGCGAACGTAATAGGTTATATTTGTATTTCACGCGGGCGAAGTCGCGAGCAACGGCTCGGAGGTATATTTGTAATTTCACGCGGGCGAAGTCGCGAGCAACGGCTCGTCTATACTAATATTATAAAGAGGAAAGATTTGTATTTTTGGATTTTTGTATGTATTGAAATAACTCAAAAACTACTGGACCGATTTAAAAATTCTTGCACCATTAAAAAGCTATGTTATTACTGAGTAACATAGGCTGTATTTTTACTATTTTTTTTATTTCACGCGGGTGAAATCGCGAGCAACAGCTAGTTTTTAATATATGTGTAGGTACCGCCTAGTTCCTAACATATCAAAGATAAATCAAAGTGAGTGTTTTTCTTGGTCATGCGCCGTCACCAATGTGTCATGATATTTGCATTCCATACACCAAAAGAAGTCATATCATGAAATTATATAACGCCGAAGCCCAACACGTTACAATATAAAAATGGCTTAAATACGTAACACTGATACCCAACCAACTAATCCAGTTAACTGCATAAATAAAGTTTTTTTAACGACAGCTATGTCAATATGAATATAAATTGCCTCGCCACATAAAACAGCATGGTTATAAACTTAGTAAATAGGTACTATACGAACTAATTTGGCCAACGTCCAAAGGATCTTGGCTCCAGAATGCGGCGACAAATATTGTCTCACCTTGAACTATAAAACAACGGGATATTTGGTAAAGGTTTAGAAAATAGGAAAATATTAAAAATAAATTTCTGTACAATTTTAAGACTACGGATGAGAAATAATGTTAACATCATATTTACAATAGCAAAGCGATTTGTTAATACAGTGAAAAAACTAGTTAAAAACATGTGTACCAACAGTTTTTATTACACAAAATTTGACTCCATTACGTCTAACGCAAGTTTTGCGCTTTAGAACTATGTTTAGAAATAACTTGCTAATAAAAATATGATTCTAAAATCTTACGAGCCTTTAACTGAAAATGACATTTGCAAACATTAGAACGTGTATCAATAATACGATGTGCTATTAGTAACGAAGAGATGATCGAGATAATCTTAGCAAATTCTCACAATAAACAAAACAAAAGCAAGCAAACTGTCGCGACATCTGACGTGTTCCGATGATCGTGTATTCAATAACCGCAAGTGAAAGCCCTGGCCGATGATAGAGGGATAAAACACTGCACAATACCAGGCCACCGACCGATAATTTGTATGGATTATATCCATTGTGATAGGATACAATAAATATCGGCAAGCCTAGTCTAGGAGTTCATAGATCTATGTGCGTTAGCACACTAGCGTAACATCAGACTGTAACATACTGCGACTTCAAAAGACTGCATCGCATTTAGTAGTGGACTAACCGCTGCGGCCACTGCCACCTTATCCCAAATAAAACAATCAATTTAACCAACAGCTCATCCTTGATAGATGTATTCAAAATATGTTAAGGGCCAATTTTTCAATTCTCAGACATTTATATTATTAACTTACATATAAGATCTACAAAAACACTTCAATATGGCAAGCATATCACAAGCCTGAGGGTGCAAAAGCAATTTACCGGTCAAATGTAACGTCCCACGGCTAGTTTTCAATCTTAGTTAGTTCTGTCAATAAAATATAGGACAAGAGGGACTGAACTTATAAAATTATATAGACCTACAGCGTTCTTAACTCTGTTTTGCCTTCTAGTTTGACGACTGAAAAATTGGCCTTAATAAATATCAGAATATAAATGTAGAGTATACCTTTTCTCCGCTGGAGTAAAAGAAGTATTTCAGTTTGACAATATTACAATGCTCCAGTCGTCGCATGATTTGAAGCTCTCGGTTCTGAAACAACAAATAATATGAATTAGCAAAATATACTTGCAAAATTATACGTAAGATGACTCGAGTGTCTCGACTAATTAATCTAGTTTGTTTTACAATGTAAAATTTACATAAACATGCAACTGTTAATTTAATAAAATTATTGACTAAGATATCCCAATGATACTCTTCACTTCATTCACTTATCAATTCGTTAAGGTTTAGTGTATAACTAATTACATGGAACTCATTCTATGGAATGACAGTAAATAATTTTGACCCTTAATAGTAATAACAATCTATATCTCTAGAGTAGATTTCATTGACATCTATACTAATATTATAAAGAGGAAAAATTCGGATTTTGAATTTTTTATGTATTGAAATAACTCAAAAACTACTGGGTCGATTTCAAAATTCTTTCACTTAAAAAGCTACGTTATCACTGAGTAACATAGTCTATATTTTTAATTTCACGTGGGCGAAGTCTCGAGCAACAGCCAGTTTTCTATATATCGATAGTAATATTCCATACCTTAAACCTTTTATCCTGGAGCACCTTCTTGATGGCGATGAGCTCGCCGCTGTCGCACAGCTTGGCCTGGTAGACGACACCGAAGCTGCCATTGCCGATGAGCTTCATATCCGAGTAGCTCACCTCCAACGGCCGGTCGGGGCCCTGCCCCGGCGTCGCCACCACCGTCGTCACCTTGGAACCGTCCTTGCCTGGAACACCAATAACATACACGTTAACTTTGTTTATTTATTTTTAATAATAGATGGTGGTAAGGGCGTTATTACGTGTTAAGCTACCTCTACACATAGACTTCTGCAATATAATGTAAAACAGACGCGTTGCCTACCTTAACTCCAAAAGGAATAAATCATTTTTATTTTATTCTCTGTTTAAATTATCTACTAAAATATAAAATTGCATGTTTTTAACTAATTTGTTTTACGTTAGAACGAGATTTTTAACTGTGTATCTGAAGCATATTAAGTTATAACGGTAGCAGCGGCAATGTATAATGGTACCGTAAACAATATACGGTGTTATTAGTCTAATGAGTCTGCCTGTTAGTGGTTTTCAGGCGATACTAGAAATTGCTAATAGACAAAAGCACTCAAACTTGAAAATAATATTATAAGTTCTGGTGAATCTAATTTTAGTTTCTGGAACTCCGTGGTCAGTTTAACCGTGAATTGCAAATCACGCGACGTGTAGGAACACTTTTGCTATCTCCGTTATTCGCAAAAAGAATGTGAGGGATGGCGATATTGTAAAACAGGCTAACGACAGTGGTGACTCGCCGTAACATTGACATAATACAAGGAACATGAACTGTCGGACGTGTTTTGAAATGTCGAGCTATTGTCACGGCCAATACAAGGTAGCGAGCCCGAGAATAAATGGATTTCCACAGTACACTTTCAGTTCTAGATATTCAAAGCTAGTATTTTCTTATATATTTGCACTATCTTCCCAGATGAAGTGGCGTGCAAGTTACATAAATACTTCAATATTTATTTGCGACGTCGCGATGTCACATCTATATGAAAATTAATATAACCTTAACCTCACGTATGGAAAACAAATGTGTAGTTTGTTTTTATTTTGAGAAAATACAAGTAGAAGATGTACTGATAGGACAGAAGTGGTAATCGACATTATTACAAAGTTTTATTCGAAAAATTACTTTTAATTTATATTTTGTACAGCGTTGTATGACTTGTCGAAAAAGGTAATTGAGTTATCTCATAGTAATATTATAAACCAACTATCGAATATCAAAAATGCATCAACCTTACATCAAACGCTTCCAGAGTTCATTTCAATACATTCACTCATTCGACGAAGAGAATTCAATTTCTAGAGACCTCATCACAATTCTATTTTTATTTATTTATCATGTTTCCCACGATGTTTAATGAGTAAACTTCATATAATAGATACGTGTACCGTTGACATTCAGGAGCGGGAAACAACAATTACCGGGTACTAGGAGTACATAAGTGGCGGGAGACTTTCCCGGAAGGCGGGGTAATACGGCGTGTGCGGATTGAGTAGTCGTGCACTCACGGCCGGCAGCGCCACTTCAGAGGAATGAGTTAATAATAAACTACAATGATGTTGTGAACTGAACCGTTAAACACGAACCAAATTGTCCTGCTACGTGAAACGTATTGCACCATGCTACGTGATTATTACAATTAGTTTTTTTCAGACTAACAAAGCTAGGTAAAAATTTTCCAGTCCGTTTCTCAATTTATCTGGTATGTATATTGTTGTAGGTAATAAAATATGACATCAAATGCATAGGAAACTTACAAAGCGATATTCCATTTTAATTAATTTTAATTTCGCTATTGCGAATGTCTATGGGCAGCGGTCGCTTCGCCTTTTTGGCGGATTCAGGTGGCCGTTTGCTCGTTTGCCACCTTGTAATATAACCCAATAAATGGTCACATTTTAAGAAAAAAATCCAGACATCGGAACCAACAACGTCATTGAAATGAACATTGAAGTGAACCTCTTTTGTTAGTTTCATCAGTCCGCCTCCATTGTGTAAATACAATTCAGTGTTGCCGCAATTCCTAGCTATTTAAAGCACTAGTTTGTTTAGAGCTGGAATACTGAGTTAATTTAACATTCGCACTGTTTAAATTGAGCTTAGAATTTTCAAAATCATCTGTTAAATTGTCATTGTTGATATTCTTTTCTTCGAATAACGTCATACAAACTGTATAGTTATATTTAATTAGTATTAGTCATATAGTAAAAGAGGTTTCCACTAACTCTAGATAAATAACGAAAACGGAATAAATTAGGCTAAAAGTTAATCAAATAGCATGGTAATAAATAAATGCAATGAACATAATCTTTACCAAGACGAAACGTATTCGCTAGCATGCATAATCGCATTCATCGTTGATTGATTTATTGATAGGCGGCTTTGTCAACCGAGACGGGGAATAAGGAACACATTATAAACTGTATTTTATGCACAACACGTGACATATGGTAACTATGACAAAGCTCAAAGGATTTTCGCATTCTTCCTAAACATTTAATTTTTTTACTATCATTATATTTTCCAAAAGAGATATCTCATTCCATCATCGCCTTTCTTTCTCTATGTATCTATTTACAAGAATCCAAATAATGATGTCTTAATACGTAAATAATACTTGTCATAGTTATACCGCAATAAAAATAGTAAAATATACGATGTAAGTTATCAAACATGGAACCCAGTAACTTTAATTCCATTGTTGTATATCTAGCGTTGGCTAACATGTTTAAATATGCACCGGTGTCACTGGAAGCCGTATAAAACTGTAATAATAACGCACGCAACTGAAATCGTTACAAAATCATGATGATACATTAATTATTATTATACACGCATGAAAGTAGGAGTAAAAACCGAATAAAAAAACATACTATTGCAAGTTAGGGATTGGGTTAAAACTACTTGGATTTTCTTATAAACCTCATGAATACGACTTAATTTATATCTCCTAGCATAAAACTAGATATCACAGTGTTAGCCCAAAGGTTTGGCAGTGTTAAAAGTCGTATAACAAAAGTTTTCAAACTGTGTACTTCAAAGTGATGAAAGTAAGAATAAAGGAAGAAAACGAATATTCCCTTGTAAAGACTATTTTTGATTAAAATATTCAGTACTTTTCCACTGAAAATATCAGATTTTATTAAACAAAGGTAACAGCTCACGTCTTTTCGTGTGCGTGCCAAAAAATTATCCATCAAAAGACGAAGACCGTAACTGACAGATTATAAGCAAGAAATTCATAAAGCAAACCATAAATAAGATATTTATCCGTATGACATTAAGAAATTAACTTTAGGAATTTGTCTACTAAGTAAAACTTTTCTCTTTAATAATACTTTGAATCGTTTACCACTCAATTTTTAAAAACATCCAAAGCTTTAAATTTCCAACGAAAATGATTTTAATGTCTTCAATCAATTTTAAATTCTGGTTATAGTAGTACGAACTACACCGTGGTCACCATACAAATTAACTCCTTGATAGGTTTTGTTATCCAAACATCGATACATTCTATCAATATTATCGATAATAATCGATTAATAGTAGTTGCAGTTTTGAAGTTGTCAAACAATTAACATTGCCTACTTTTTTCTATACGTTACTAATAAAATAAGTAATATAAGAAATGTTGTATTACATTGTGTGCTTTTTGTTGGTGTGGTGACATTTCTGAATAACGGACAGGTGTGGGTCGTGGCTAACTTCCGCGTGGCTTTCTACCTGCTATTTCAAATGCCAAATAATAAACTGGAATAGTAGAAAGCACTTTCTTTAAATATCAACTGTGTCCAAAAATAAGACATTTAAAATTTAATCATACTAATATTATAAATGCGAATGTTTAGATGGATGGATCGATATTTGTTAACGTTTGTAGCCTAAACGGCTGAACAGATTTTGTTGAAATTTGGTATAGATGTAGATGATGGTCTCGAAGAACTACTCACTTTTGTTTTTTTCTTAATATCATGCGGACAGAGTGGCGGGCGAAAGCTAGCTGTACAATAATTTCACTGAATTATGAGATCTCAAAAACGACGATATTGTTGAGTCTCAATTTATTAGAATAAACTACTAATAGATACAAAACACTTACACAGTATTACTCCCATTGTTAACTTCGATTAAAGCATGGTACCACAAGATATAAACATCACAGACAGAAATAACATACGAAATGTATAATAACAAAACAACTTCACGACTAAACCTAATGGAGTAATTAGAGCTAATGACAGTATAAATTGAACATAATATTCACAACAGATTGTTTGGACCAACACGACAGGCAATGAATCCTGACCTATTTTGACAAGTTAATGATATCGTTATCGTACATTGAAAAAAAAAAGATTTATTAATAGTCGAGTAGAGCAACACAGGCACTTGAAACCTTAGGTAAACATTTAACGAAAACATATAGAAAGCACGTAAGTCTAAGTACGGTAATTAATGTATGAATTCGTCGGGGGCGGCAAGGAATGCTAATTATTATTTATTTAAACAATATACAAGAGCATTAGGGTACATTACAAAGGGAATGAAATGATTAGACAAACATGATAAACAAGGGTGGAGTGCGATCAGGTCAATAGGACCGTGGGTGCGGTACCGCGCAGTTGACTTACTGTCAATGCTTACACATATAGAGTTTCTATTCCATTGGACGAGCCCATACAATAAGTGCTAACGTATTCCTGCTTTCATACATATATACAGTCGAGGACGTTTATTCCCTACCCATTTCGGCGCAATGTCATATAACGCTGTCAATCCAATTACGTCTAAAACTCATCACAGCAGCATACACTTGTGCTATATTATATGTAGCTCCTATGATCAAGTGGGCAATGAATTTATTTATTTGACAATATAATCTGAAGTCACAACTGTTTTACAAACTGCGTAAAACATATTCCGTTATACTATTAACTATAAAGACAATTCCAATGACAGATGTAATAACAATGAACAAACGTAAGTAGGGTCGAAACTTAAACAATAGTCATTTACAATGAATTCACATTTCGTGTACAATAATTTTGCGAATCGACACCCATTTTACGTAATAAAATAAATTGCCACATGACCTTACACATAAATCTACACACATTCCTACGAATTAAGTATCAAAAATACTAAAAAATGTTCGAAAACGATAGGCAACGATAATGAGATTTCAAATAGTTTGGTTGCAGGCCTTTCATACTTTAACTACTTTCACTTGCTGAGTTTAGATATTTAAGTGCTCAATATTGCTCCTTTTCAATATGTTACTAATACACAATATCACCGGTTGTTTATACAAAAAAAACACAGTCTTGAATTATAAACCCTGAAATGAATACAGCTAAAACACATTACCACTACGTACAACATCGACATGCCAAACACCAATAAATAATCCTCTAAAAAAATAACTATTAAAAAAACATCGATAATGCATGCCAGTGATATGGTTACGTTGTTCTCTAGTTTATTTTTAAATATTATTTTAAGTTAAACGTAAATTTAACTTCACAACTTGTTGGTAATAAAACATACGATGTAATTTTCAAATATTACATCTAGTAAAGCATTAGTAGTTTAACGTAATCAAAACATAATGTTAGTAGTAATGCTTCTCGTATTTAGTAGCTCGTTAAACTAATAAGGTAAATATTTTACCAGCCAATTTTAACAATTTGGTAATATGGTACATTAAAATTGTGTAAAACAAGGTATATTTTATTTTTCTTTAAAATGTGTTTTTAGTTTGACCTCTACATTATGCAAAACAATTTTTTTACAGAAAAATATGTCTCGGTACGTTTACTTTTCACTTATTTTGCAATTATATTAAAACATGAGTATAATGAAAACACAGAACAGCCAATAGTTTAAAAAAAATCAACGCAACAATCTTCCAACTCCATTAATATCTCAATAGTTGAATACATTGAGGAGAGGAAATATTGTAGCGTTTAGCTGCAGTAGTTTGCTGTAAGTATGTAAGAAAAAACTAAGACTACAAAGTTGGAGCTAAATTTGTGCGCCACATGTAGCACTTACGATGGGAGGTGGCCGTCTTCTTTTCCGAAGCCAGCTCGGCCTTTTTAGGTGCGTCCACGTCGCCTGCGAGTCGCGGTAAACACAAAAGCAACATTAGAACATTGAAGTAGACATGTATAGTGCATAAAACAATAAAATGGATGAATGATCGAACGATGGTTGCGGGCTAACATTTTGAGCACGTTCAGATGCAGCGGTGCAGGGCACTTTTACAAAGACCAACTCACTGATGGTACGTCGAAGTTTCTTACAAAAGGAGGAGAGGCGGTCTCGAGCCCGGCTTAGTTGACCGTTTTTGTCTGCGTCGAGGAGGCGCAGTAGCGAGGGTTCGGATCTCGCGCCGACCTCCCCGACGGGCCGGAGCGCCATCGCGGTGGGGCCTTCGGAGACCGCCAGGTTGTCCAGGCATACCGGGCCTACGGGACACTCCAGCTTGGCGGAGGATCGCACGCGAGCGCGGTACGACGTTGACTGCCGGCCGCCGACAGCCGCTAGCCCCCCTGCCCCGGCCCGCCACACCGCGACGCACACCGTAAATGCGCTAATTCAAACTTCGCAAACTCTAGTAATACTGTCATTTCCACCTTTCTATTCAATATAATTACTGTCACAAATAACTATTCAACTCATTTTATCCACGTAGCATAACTGGAATGTGGGAAAATTTAAGCAGAGTACACTGAACTGAAGTATATTTTTGTCACTTCACTGCATTTATCTCAATATTTTACCAATTAGCGAGTTAGCTTTATATTTATTTATGACTCATTGGGTGTTACGAGAGAATGGCTCGATGGTTATCTTCGGTTCCCATGGCGAACAATGAGAAGACAATTCAATTATAAAGTTCGGAGACACAACGATAAGGTTTACGCGTCCTGGAAGCTATCAGCGCGAGACAACAACATCATAATATGATGAGAAACGTGAATGTTTGCGCGGTGTACGATTGCATAATGGCGACTGAAACAGAAGCTCTCATCTGACAGTGCGGGTCGTGGTAATGTTGTCTTAGCGCACGTCGTACTGCCCGCTCGGTATCACGTCGCCCGCGCTCGTGTCTACCTTTTTATACAGCTGATGATAATTCACGATACGTGACGTCATCGATACATAACTTTTTTTTTTCTTAAATTCTAGTCGTTAAAATATTTTGTAAACAACTGACAAATAACCAGTGCAGTGCGAACTGCTTCTTACATAAATAATGTGACTTTCAGTCATTTCTTTTATACCAAGATGATAGAAAACTATATTTATGTTTATGTATTATAACATGTAAATAAATGGTAAATAATAAAACAGTATATGGTTTGGTGTATGTAATACACGTTATTTTTTGGTCTAGTGAAAATAATTTACATCTCTATCTATAACTCTACGAGACCATCGTAAAAGCACTAAAACAAGTAATTTTCGAGTCATGACTTACAAACAATAAAGTTTAGTAATTGCATGTAAAATAAATGACAAAGACACGGATGCCGCCACCGGGATCGAAATAAAAGGATGTTATGTGTTAACATAACTGACATTCTTGTAGCTGTTGTATTCAGACCAAATTTTGTTAGTCTTAATTGGCATACGGTATTAATTACGTAACATTTTGCTTGGATTTTAATGATTTTTGACATTACTTTGGTATTGCAAGGCACGCCGGGTACAACTAGTAATAAAGATACCAACGCTAACCGATTAAAACCAACTTAAAAACATGATAAACGACTCGATACGCTGTCATGAGTTTTGAATTATTGCTCGTGTGTAAACTTGATCGATGAAATTCACTCTAATTGTACTATATTTACCACGAAACATACAAATATTGTCCGTGATAAAAATCAGTATACTGGATAATGATCAAATCGAAAATATTATAACATTTACACATGCAATTACACATTTTTCATATATTATTGTGTATTTAATAATCTGAGCTGAGGATAAATTACGTTTAAACTCACGCAAGCTTGATACAACGAAACATGATATGTTTTGTTTATAGTTTGGAAAGAATTCGCAAATATTGTCATGCATCAAGTTTCATAACATGTTTATTATTTTCTGTAACAATTAAATTTCCCTTCAACTAAATAGTTTGGAAGTGAAATAAAATTAAAGTAAATTGACCTAGAGCTAATAATAAAAGGGAGCCAATAATAGAAACTTTTCGAGTTCTCTAAGTTAGTGATTTTTTATAACAACAAAATCTAAAGACATCTTTGGATTTCAAAGTATAAAAACCACTACAATAAGGTTGGGTTCACTACCTGTGACTTTATCAAAACTGGTTTTGCTAAGTTAAGACAAGTTCAAATGTAAACTTTTAGTGTGATTTTTCTTCAATAATTAGGGAGAATAACTTATTTACAAAGTAATTTCTAACATATAACTAAATATTGTCTCATAATATCCCAGTAATAGCCGAGAAGCCTGGTCCTACTCAGCAAGGGATTATTTACAATCCGATTATAATGAAATAAAGTTCACATCTATGGCTTCCGTATAAAAATTAACCTTCATCAGTACGTGCCAATGAAATGGCTTTATCAGAAATAATCATACTAATATTATAAATGCGAAAGTTTAGATGGATGGATGGATGTTTGTTAGAGTTTGTAGCCTCAACGGTTAAACGGATTTCGATGAAATTTGGTACAGATGTAGAGGATAGTCTAGAAGAACACATAGGCAAATCACTTTTGTTTTTTATAATTCGCGCGGACGAAATCGCGGGCGAAACCTGGTTTAGAATAAATTCGCGTTATTTACGAATTTTCATAAACAATTAAATTTCTATAAAACGTATTCTTGGTCATGTCGTATCCAGGTCTTTACCAGACTGGGACGATAATAAAGACATCAGTTTACAAATGATTTTACTACGTCTACAATCTACTATTGAGGATGTATCTATGATAAGCAAGGAAGGTATCCTTATGTTTATAGATAAACCTATCAATAAACATTTCTACAACAATATATCAGTATAAGAGTGTAGTAAACTACTTCTGAATTAAACAACAAGGTTAGTGGCAATTGGATTAGAATTTAAATGAACCTTAGAAGGACGGAAGTCACGGCCTTCAACAGCTATCAATACGCAACTACAATTTCGCTTTCGAGCTTGCTTATTATTTATTAAAATTCGTCTCTGTTGTATCGTATCTTAACGTAAATTATTACGATAAGAACAACGATATTTTAGTTATCTTAGCATTAGAAAAAAAACATACAACCACCATACACTATTTAGTAATACACTTAGATTAAAATACTTGTTAATAGCATATTGTAAGCACGCAAATAGAAATTATAATAAAAATCTAAGATTTTGCCCATAATGACGTAGTTACTAAAATTGCAAGTTTTAATCCCCCACCACATCTATAATGGGCCAATTGAAACAATACAACGAATAACTACTACATAGTAAACATTTCCGAGCGCAGAGTTAACTGTTAGCCAAATCGATAACCGTCCATTCAAATAAATATCATAAAACTTTAATCGCTTTTCTGGGTAATCAACGATCGACGTATGCAGTATAGTTGCATTCGTTAGGAAATATTCCACGAAAGTCTATACTGTAGTTACTAAATATTTGATTTGTTATTTCATTATGGTTCAAAACATTTCATCACAGAACATGTCAAAAGATAAAGGGATCATACGTTAATTTGTTTACTGAAAGAAGACACATACAATCTGAATCTGATTTCAGTTGCAAGATCGTATATCCTATGACAGGGTACACGGAAACCATTACGTTTAAAACGAATCGTGCAAAATAAAAACTGTTGCTTGTTTATAAATATTGTCGGTTAATTCAAATGTTTTCATTTGTGATACCACTGATCTTTTATGTAACCACGGCCTTAAGAGCCAATACTAATAATTCTTGTAGTTTATTTTTTAATCTTATCATCCTATGACTATTGGATTTTAATGATAATATTAAAAATATAATAAAGAAAAGCTAGAAATTATTCGCAATCTAAGTCTACAGTCTACAGTCGAGGACGTTAATTTCCTATCCATATCAATAAAAAGTCATTTGACACAATGTCATTAGTTCGAAATCTTCATCACATCCGTGCTTAATTGAAGCTTTTATGTTGACAGTTTACGGATATGTAACCCTAAGTGGAAAACAAATTTAAATTCTAAATTTTACATAATATGTTAGTGAAAAGAAACGTGCAGTCTTCCTGGTCCAGTTGCGCATCTCCATTGTGTAAACGACACCGCTCGTGACACGCTCCGGTGCGCGGTGCCTTTGAGCCCCTACCAAGGATACATGGCAAGTCGCAACACAACCCGACCGTAATATAACCGGTCCATTCAAAGGTGACATATATACTATTCCCAATGAAGACAAACTTCACAGTTTATCTTACTCTTACTAAAATTATAAATGCGAAAGTTTAAACGGATGGATGGATGTTTGTTACGAGTTTGTAGCCTAAACGGTTGAACGGATCTCGATGAAATTTGACATAGGCGTAGAGGATAGTCTGGAAGAACACATAGGCTACTGACTTTTGTTTTTTTTTTTAACTTCACGCTGATGGAGTCGCGGGCGAAAGCTAGTAATTCATAAATTAAGAATTTACGGGGAAAAAATGATTATTTAATCTTTGAACTCTCTCCCTCAACCTAAGCTGCTTTCATTATCTACCTGCCTATTATGGAAGTCACAGTATGTGAAATAAAATCTCACATTTCTGATAAAAAAAAACAGCACAATAGCTGCCTTTATTCTAGTTTGTTTGTATACAATAATTAAGGTAAGATTGGGAACAGCTTATACCGTCTTCAACTTTTCCATCAGTAACGGCCAATCTTCCATCTTTAAAAATAATCATTGATTTTAGCCTTAAACGCAGTCATTAAAAACTTTTATTACTCTACTAGTGTTATTAAAATAAGATGAGAAGGTCAAGTGAACAGATTTATTGTTACCGCATAGCAACTAGATGTGGTCTCGAGTTTGTGGGAATAAGCGTAATTCATACTTATTTGTAACAATACAAAATATTCGGTAATAATATTACAGGAAATTATTATACAAAAATTACATTAATGTGGATTAATTTTAATGGCAAAATGAATACCGAATAGGTGTCGGTTTTAACGCCACCAGTGCGCTGGGCGCGATTTTCATTGCGTCCACTTGTTTTACCATGCAATGGGGCGAGGTAGTCACCTAACCGCGCCCTATTCTAATGCCGGTACTAATCTTTGTTTAATTTCTACCTCTGTATGACTTTAATCTTACCTAATTATTGTTCAAATAGACTTATACGGTACTCGACCTCAATTTTCACTTTAATTTATATAATAATGTTTTATATAATAAAAGATGCTAGATTAACCTATTTATCTGCGATAGCAATAAAATATTGTTCAACGGCGAAATGCGAGTTTTATCGCGGTAACGAAGTACACGCCAATTTAAAGCCTTTTATAAAATGTAATGCATATTTTCCCGAAGGTAAAATGTACACTGTAAAGTTAAGTTTTATCTTTATTTAATTTGATTTAGATCTAGCAATTTCAAATGCCATCTATCATTTTGTAATATATTTAAAGTAATCTTTAAATGAGCATATAATCACTTAAGAAACAAAATCCGTAATTCATACAAATAAGTAAGTCTTCTTGAGACTTCTAATAACGGTACAGGTTAGCTTCTTGATAAGCAGAATTGCTGTTGTTCGAAATTCAACGTGAAATGAATAATCCTTTGATCTCAAACACCGTTAATCCGATTTGAGAATTTTTGAAGTATCAAAGCTTTGTCTTAGCCCTCTGGTAAAACGCAGTGGCTGTAATATATACTAAAAGCATTAAAAAAAACCTTTTGCACACCAAATTGAAGTGATTTTACTTCGCACTTCTGTGGTACTGCATTTATCTGGCAATATTCCATATACGTCATATACCACAAAATATGAAAATAGGTAAAAAATAATGAGTGCATCTTATTTACGCAAGCGTTTCTGCTTTGATATAATAATAAACATCAACTTTCGTCACTGGACGCTGAATTTCCTTATATCAATTGTGATAAAATTTACCTTTTCATCTAGTGATGGTCTTAGCTAGTTAATTTCCGTGATATATGATTACCAAAACATTCGTCAACCATATTCCTTACTCCATTAGACAGTACCAACTAACCTTCACGTCATAGATTTTCTTTCCTCGTATCTCCTCATTGTTAATTCAACCTGGTCGATACTACCAAACCGCTGAAGCATACAAACTTTTGATTTAAAACATTAGAAATTATTGCTCTAATTTTTTTACAGTATGCCTTTACATACTAAAAAATAACTGCACGTTTTCTGTTTGATGTAAAATAAAAGCGAACAGCGATTAACTGACCCTCCCCTGCCCGTAAAGCCGTAAATACGATGCCTGTCCATAAATACGTTATGTATTTACAAAGTGGCTTTATGGACATTATGTACATATGGACTTATATAAAAAGAGAGAATCAGAGGATGAGAAACAAGAACGTCTAACGCACAACGAGATGCTTAAACCATCAAAGTATAATAGGACAATCTGTCAAGTCGATTTTCTGTTTTTGCTATAAAGTCCCGTATTAGGTAATTTCGGATTTATGCACTGTCTTGTACTGTATTTAAAAAACAATAGCCAGACTAGTCACAGGAAAAACAGTAAAAAATAACGAACCAAGTAAGCAATATAGCCAGTTTTTTTATAATCTGTTATTATCAAGTAATATAAATAGTTAACTACATCATATCGACACTGTTTATGTATTTAGGTTAGAAGTAATGAATAGACTTCGAAACGGAACGGGCCAGTGTTATTGAAATTTCCATACTAAATATCACTGCCTACGCCAAATCAGGCTTTACTTAGCTCGTATTTAATAAATAAATAGCAATTTTGTAAGGGTTTTGACAATTATTCAATTTTAGTTGAGTAATAAAGCAGCTATTTCATGTTTTACTTAACTACCATTTATTGCATAACACTATCACTGTCAAATCTATTCAAGCGTGGTACAGCTTTGCGTCTAGCAACGTAACTTTACCATCGTTATTTCATTCAAACGGCCTTTTAAAGTGATTTAAAATGTAATAAAATCGACTTATTCCACTATCCAACATCACGACCAACTGTAATTACTAGCAATTATGTTGAAGGAGAGCGTCGGTGGCTCAGTGGTTTAAGCACTTGACTTGTAATCTACAGGTCTTGGGTTCGAATCCCGCCGCCATGTACTCGTACCAATGTGATTTTCGATTTTTCGAATTTTCATATGTACATAATTTACTCGACGTTCTTACGGTGAAGGAAAACATCGTGATGCAACCTGCACATATCAGCGAAGAATTCAAAGATATGTGTGAAGTCAACCAATACGCACTTGGCCAGCGTGGTTGACTATGGCCTAGTCACCCTAACTTTAGGGTAGGCTCCCTCGGTGGGGACGTATAGTGAGCTGGTGATGATGATGTTGAAGGAGATGTAAGTGTTACATAAGTTAAACTTATAAGACTTCCAAGCTGTGCTTACTACGCCCACGGATCTAACGCGAACCGATAGATAATGTAAACGCACATTATAGAGTCGTACGGTCAAGGACATTGTGTTTACCTTCTTTTAGATGCGATTATTTTAGACTCTTCAATAACTGTCAAATGTAAGTAAAAAAAATCAAAAAAATGTACAGACGAATAGAGTACCACCTTCTTTTGGGAAGCCGGTCAAAAAACGGTCACGAATTATATCAAAGTTAGTCTAAAAGCATTTGCCCGTAAACTTTTATCTATAGAAATTAAGATCTGAAATGATGACTATGAAACTAGAATTTTCTTCCATTTCATACAAGATGGTGTGAAGCATGATTTTGTCGTCTGGATTAAGGATGTTTCGAGATAACAAGGAACTTATCGATCGATATCATTATATCTGAAAGTACACTATCGTTTGTAATCTGAAATGGTAACGACGCGTGTGATGGTAACATGATAAAATACCACTACAAATATGTAAAAGTATTTACTACCTATTCAAAGTAATGTTTAATCTACACTACATAATATTGCACATTATCGTAAATAGTAAATCGCAGTCAGGTTAACTTCCCTATAACACTTCCAAAGAAGCTCAGAATTTCTAATAGTGTTTACTTTTTTATTTATTTTTTCTCTTTATTTTTATAGAGACTTTGGTAGTTTTTATTTATATTTCCATACAGAATATCATAAAAGGTTTTACAGGCATCAGTCGAGTCTTATTGTATATAGTCTACTAACCAAGCGCGACATTTTTGACTTTATTCATATATCAACATTGAACTTGAAGATACGCCCACTGATTAAGATATCCTTCCCTATCAAGGACAATAAAAATTCAATTGCCCCGAACTAATCCTATTTAATGGTGGCATAAAAATACTTATAACTTATCTATGACACGGTCCTATTAAATTTATACCGTACCATTTTGTCGATTTTATCTAACTTTGTCTTATAGTAAAACCATAAATTTACATTGACAATGACTTCATATAATAGAAATTTTATTAAAAGTACTAACTTTCGCCCGCGACTCCGTCCGCGTGGAATTAAAAAAAAACTAAGTAGCCTATGTGTTCTTCCAGATTGTACTCTACATCTTTGCCAAATTTTATCGAGATCCGTTCAGCCGTTTAGGCTGCAAAGTCTAACAAATATCCATCCATCCATCCATCCATCCATCCATCTAAACTTTCGCATTTATAATATTAGTAAGATAGTAAGATTATGTACGTCTTCGCGATGCTATAATATGTATTTTAAGTTTATTCGATCTTTAACAACTAACTTGACTGTAAGTTTTAATTACACGCGTAAAATGTATGTATGATAAATGATGTAAATATGAAAAAAAAATGTTGCCTTTGTTTTTTTGCAAAAAGAGTCAGAATTTGTTTTTGTACTCAAGTCGGCACTGGAAATTATGTTCAGACTAAGGACGTATAAATCCCTAGTGATGTATGATGAACGAAATGAGGTAAGAAGTGACCGTAAAAAAAGCGTTAACACTCAGTTGCTGACCATCGAATGACAAGCTACAGGAAGTCAAATGTAATAAACATACATACAAACCCACATATATAAAAACACGCTCGTAAAATATTACCCATTCGAGTGTCTGTAAAAAGACTAGGCTAGACAAAGGCTAGGTATTACTTTATCGACATAAGTTCCGTGGGTGTGGTCTTTCCCGGTCGAGCAGTCCCATTAGCGTTACTAGTTACTAGGTGTACCGTTAATGGCTCTAACCGTGACATAACTTGACTAGATTATTCAGGTAGAAAAAAATCTTATGCAATTCTTGATTAGTCAACGCCTTCGTCTAACAGCACGTTCTACACGAAGACAGATAAAAAGTCGATAAACTGATATTGTTTCTTCATCTCAATACTTGAAGAAAAGCACGTGATATGACGTACATCACTTAAGTAACGTCTATGTTAACGTAATATAAATATTAACTAACCCAAGGCGTATCTTGATCTAGTTAATAAATAATTTATGCATAAATCCTAACTGAAATGAATGGATACTAAAGAGGACACTATAAAAATTTATAGAGATGACTTAACAATGATTCCAGTAAAGTGAAGTCTTATATTATTGATAATTTCTACATCAGATAGATGTCTGTAAGAATTTTTAAAAGCCTGTAAGTTGGGTAAAGCTTATGTAACAATGAATTCGTTTTTCGACATACTTTATACGTTTGAGAATACAAAAAATTTAAAAACAGCTCAATAAAATATTTTTGTAAGATGTCTATGATAGATTTTAGTAATAATATAATAGTATATTTCTTGCATGTTATTCGCTTACCACAACAACGCAAATTAGAAAGTAAAGCAGTTCAGACAAATATTTTCTTACAAAATTAGATTGCAATTTTTACCAAACGAAAAAGTATCTGCTATTATTTAACATTTTTCATAAAAAAAAAAACAAACATGTATGCAATGTAACACTAATAAACTTAGTTATTTAAACAGGTTATGATAACAAGAGCAATGAATTTGGCCTACCAATTTTTTTCGTTAGCAAAGGAACCGGTTCTATTCTATCGCGGTGCCGAACTCCCGCATCGGCGTTCACTGTATAGGTTCCCCGGCGACGTAACATCGTTCCTGTTCTGCTGACCTCTATAACAAGCACTTACGCACCACACTGACCACATAAACATTGTCTTACAAGACGACACACCGCAACCACCATTAACGGAAAACTACCAACATTGTAAGAACATTGACCAATTGTCTAAGTTGAAATGCAAACGCGACGGTTAGGAAGTGGGTTAACGAACCGATCGGCGCTAACTTGCACCATGCTACACCGAGTGTGACCGCCGACGAGCGAAAGGCGAGGAAACCGAGAGTGCGCGCGGTTATGTCGCGAGTGGCAGGATGGCGCACTTGCGGCCCAGAGATAGCGAGATCGCCGTCACTCGCTGATAACTTGCCCGATAACAACTGATCATATCACCCTATGGACTGAGAGTAACTAGACAAAAACAAATGATTGTCGATCGGTTCCGAAACACTCAATAGATACAGGATGTGTTGAGACTGAATATAATATTTTATATGTTGACCACCAATTATTACTATCGAAATATTATTTTATGCTTACCTTGTTGAGGTTTTTAATTTAGATTGCATTTTTTTATCTATTAATTAAACAGTGTCGACTACAGTGTAAACTTACAAATGTTGTTTTAAATTCAATTAATAATACTATTTCGCGCCGACCCCACGGCAATAGGATAAGGAGGAGAGATGAGTTTGTTTTAAATTCAATTTTTATTCAATCGTAGTCTCTCGATCAGTATTTAGTGTGCTATGCGACTATCTCGTTTTTAATCCACGGAGCGAAGTCAAGGTTGTGCTGCAGCGTTATGAAAAATGCAAGGCTCGTTCCCTAAGAGACGGCAAAGCACTCAAGGGACACGCCCACTCAATTATTAAACTCTACAACTAAAAGTTTAACAACTGCACCTCGCACGCGTAAACGATAAAAATACTACGAAATACAATTAGGGAAATAGACAATCAATAAATGTTTTACCCAATAACTATGCAATTAACTTCAATGTGGTTTTTACACAAGTCTTAAAAGAAACAAGACAACAAATCATATGTAGGTGTATCAATGCTTGAATAAATATTTGAGATTTACGAAAATCTATTAATTTTAGATGATGATAGATTAAGTCAATTACTGCAATTATTTTTGCCACTTTGAATAATAATTACATATGTCCTACAATCCCACATCAACATTTAGTAAAATAAACAATGAACATAGGAAAATTGCCATAGTGTTGCCACATACACACAAATGTACTAATAAATGTGGAATGACCACACTGAGCACTGCATTTCAATAAGGAATTTGAAAAGATGTATTCATAAAAATCAATAAGAATTCATACATTCAAAATTGACAATATTTCATGCAACGAAATTAAAAATAAGTCACCTACATCTATCTAGTTATATACATGTGTAGTATAGACTGTTTAGATACATGTAAATTATATACTTTCCACCATAAACTAGAAATATATCTTTATATAAGATTGTAATTACCCTATACTTATTCACTTTCTTGAACACATATGATGCAATACAATTTTCCGCATAATTGAATCACCTTTACAAGTGAATCAACATGAAAATTTTTGTCTATGACAAATATTTTGCTCAGATACAAAATTAAACAAAACATGTTCATAGACCTAAGTGTATTCTAGATTTATACATTTTTAGGATAGCCATATTATAAATAATAGACCTTTTATTTAAAATTTAGTGTTTGCAAAAATTATAAATTAAACATGCATCATAAATTATGAAATAAAAATGCCTGAAAATTATTATCTTTAGTTGTATCTTTCTTTGGTTATGTAATTAAGAAAAATGTTGAAAAACAGATTGTATATCATTATCTCATAATGAAGTGATTATCTGAATTAAAATACATTTCAATCAAATCAAGCCATTGTTTATCACTTATTTAAGTTTTTTTATTATGCAGGTTTTTGTATTTATTATTAATGTGTTAGTTTGTTTTCTCTTTATAATGTTTTACTATGGTAGTGTTTTATTGTGGCTGTAGGAACTAAGTCCCAACATTATTTATTTTTTAACAAAAACATGATTTACCTAGTTACCCTGCAATGAGGAAGTAAATATCAATATCATGTCTTAGTAGTTTTATTATAAAATAATTATAAAGAATAAATAAATAAATAAGAATTGCTAAATATAAGGATAGCCATTTTATTAATAATTCCATTTTGATGGAATGGAATATTCAAATATATTTTTTGTATTTCAAGCAGATGAATTTATTTTAGATTTTAGATATAATAGTATGGAAAAAATTACAAAACAATTTTTTTCCTGTCAAATGTGTATCAATTTTTAACGGATCAACCCAGATTGTCCAAGGCTCTATGAATTTTACATCAGAATAGTTATAATGAATAATAGTATTATGTTTTAATAGTAATTTTTACATTAAATCATTTAAACTCATTAACAGAATATCAATTCACTTTGACAATGAGCATAATATGGATAGGGATTTGACTATTTTGTCGATTTGCTCCTTTCATATGTTAATAAATTATTATATTGTAGCATATTATGAAAGTAACACTACACTATAAAATTGGATTCTCTCAGTATTTGACTAAATATTAATTTTTAATGAAATACAGAGGTGAGGTCTATTTTATTCATTTAAATATGTTTCTACTATAAATTGAAAAACCATGTTCTTAATAATCCATTTTTTTATATAAATGTTAATTAAAAAAACTGCAGAGAGTTGTGAATAATATAGAAATAGAATAAAATTTAATATTATTTTACATTATTTGATTGCTATCTATTGTTTCCAAATGTGGCCTGGTGTAACATAAGATCCCAATAATTTATACTTTGCACTTTTAATATTCACACTTGGTGTATGTAACATGATGTATAATAAGGTTATCTAAATTTTTGGGCTATAAAGTTAGTTCTAACTATAGATCCAATCATTAATTACGTCATTTTAGAGTAACCTCAAAGTAATAGTAAAATTACGACGGGGTTAAAGGGTTCTTATGTATTGAAAGGTGTGCTATTACGTTACCAAATTCTATATCAAAGGTAAAACATGATGTATTCAAAAAACTAGCATAAAATACTACGCATTTTGTTGAAAAAACGCATTTTGACGTGATATCTGTCACACGCCAAGCCAAGGCTTATGTGGCAAATCTAACACACGGGCTGTAGCCATTTTTGTACAGAAGAGATATATACAATTCTGTCAATATCGATTTAATTAGTAAAAGCACGCAGTATTCTTGGAATTCATCCCAATTTGCCAAATTGCAGTCATACTACAATGTCAGAATGGAATACGTCACAGTGTAAGAAATCACGATGGCCGACAAAAGAATGGTTAGGTGGTACTTACTGCAAATTTTTACTCCTCCGAGAGGTGGTTTCGGTGGTTGATTTTCGAATGTCTTTCGAACGGATTTGCCGCCCTCGGCGAAAGACGTGGTCCTAGGGCGCCCGCTCATTATTATAGGTATAAAATAAACGGCCGAATCCTGAACTTCATAGATACTACTTCACATTTCTCGTTACCACCCTTGCTAGCACTCGCACTGAACTCTCTCACTTCGCCGACGAATTACTATATTAGAAATATAATAGTCAAAATAGTATCACTAATAGAAAGATTAAAACAAAATAAGATGGTCTTAGTACGATTTTACAATATCATTTTGTTAATTTTTCAAATTTACATCAATAAAGTGAACGACAAATTTTTAGTTTCTTCGGACTTCATAGACTCGTTCGCTCGGTTAATCGGCTAAATTCGGATCCGTTCGGGAGTTACTCGTAGTTCGATCAGTGACGTCCTACTAGAAGTTCGATGTACGCATTAAAATATTTTTAGGAATTTAAAACCATAAATAATTATTTCTTAATAAAAAATAAAACAAATTAAAAAATTAGATGAATCGTATAAGCATCTTAACACTACCAAACTATATACATTTGGTTAAAATTTTAAGGTTTTCTTAAAAACGGACGGAAAGGTAGTTTTTCCTTTAATCTTAATATTAGATTTTAAATGTAACAGGGGTCTACGAAAATGTAGATATAAGAACTGAATATAAATAGGTAATAGTCAATTACGTTTATAACTTTCAAAGCCACGAGTGAAATCAAAATATATTGTCCTATATTCTGCTGTTTTAATTTGTTTGACTCACACTGTAAAATAGCGCCATCTGTTGAAGCAATGTGTGTACTGCAATAACATAAACTTTAAATATCAACAAGACAAACTAGCCAAACTTTTATGACTTTTAACTTTTTAGTTCTTCGTAGTCTCACATATTTCCTATAGTGCAGGAAATTACCTATTTTTACCATGTACTATGGACATAGCCACGATCACGAAACACCACAAAATGTAATAAGTAAGGTAGATCACTAAACAATTTAGATAGGTACCTACCTAATCTTAAAAAAGTGTTCATACGGTTTTGATTTTGACTACATATAACTTACAATTGAACTAAACTGAATAAATAAAACTTAATAAAAATATAATCTTGCTTGTATTCTAACTAGTTTCCAATTATCTTTATCGGTCGGTCGTGTACGCAGTAGATATCCAGTACTCACACAAAGCATTATTGTGTCGTCATCAGACATGTCAGTGGTCGCAGCGTGTGGCGCAGCGGCGCGGGGCGCAGGGAGCAGTTGCGCGCGCGCAGCGATAGAGGCGGGAGGCTCTTCCGCGGCCGGCTTGCAAGCCAATAATGTAAATAAAATTCATCTTTACGCTAGATGAACAGTGCAGTGGGGCTCGCGACGAAGATCTACCATCGCAATGGAGTGCTACACATCAGACAGTTGCGACAGTGACAGCAGGGAGCAGAAAACTCTTGATCTATCGAGCAGAGTGCTCGACTCAATAACTATATCGGCCGAACTTCAGTGTATTATCGATGAGAAAGATTGTGCGGAAAATTACGAGATAATTCTTCTGTACAGCAACCGAATTAAAGCGCTGCCCGAATCCATAAACAGGTTCTGCAACTTAAAAATTCTCGATGTCAGCAACAACAGATTGGCTATACTCCCAGACTTGCTCAGAAACTGTCCACTGACATCACTTATTGCCAAACACAACCAACTCACCAACGAGTCGCTGCCCAAAAGTTTCTTTTCGACAAGGAACACATTGAGAGAATTGAATTTAAGCGGAAATCAACTGAATTTCTTTCCAGAACAAGTATTAGATTTAAATTCACTTAGATATCTATATTTAGGTGGTAACAGAATAGTCAACATACCAAAGGATATATGGAAATTAAACAGGTGGGTAAAAATAATGTAACTAAAATCCATTCAAAGATTAATGAAATTTACTGTACGGGCCATTAGGAACATAAATTCGTCATATTCATGAATGCACATTATCTTTACCTATCTACTGATAAGAAAAAAGAATTCGGATATTGAATTATTTTTCAAATAACCAATTTTTACGATTGTTTTAATAAAAATTATGTAATACACACAAAAATATTGACGCAATTTAGTAAATTAGATGCATAAAAGCAGAAATGAGAAAAACCAAAGGTTGTTACGAATCGTCTGTTATTGCCAAACACCAATATTACAAAATTAATTAAGATAAAAATAATTAGTGATAATAACAATTGACATTAGGTGCATACTAAAGTGTTGTTTGAACATTATGTAATTATTCAAATTGAAACGCGCTATATGAGTTTAGCTACCAGTTTGAAGATACGTGATACGTCTGACAATAACATCTTATAATGCAAGTCATGGACTCAAATATTGAGCAATATCTTTATATACGTCGACAGTACATTTATAAATCTAAGAACCAAGTTAATATGTATATTTTACAAATTACGCAAGACTCAAGCTCACAGGACAATGAAGTTATAATAGTCGTATTCGATTCAAAGTTATCGAACAAAAACATCCTATCTTACTTCTTTCCGACAACGTTATCTGAAATTATAAATAAAAGAAAAGATAGTCCTATCTAGAATGCTTTATGTTGATCCTTCTTTCTAGACACGACGTCATGATACCAGCTAAAATTGTCATCGTGATCCATTGATTATATTTTACAATGTGCCGTAAATCGTTTTAGGAGCTGTATAAAAGCTTTGGTCAGACAAAGTGTTGTTTTTCCCATCGGTTTCTATTCTCTGAGCTCTTAAGGCAGGGATGGTGAACTGTTGGCACGCACGCCGTGGTTGACACACAATAAAATGTTTTGGGCACGTTATTGGTCACAATATTCATTACGAACAAAAACAGTTTCATATATGTTGTATATGAGCAGCGAATGGAAGTAGTTTCTATGCTATAAAATTTCACCAAATATCAACCACAATATCAAAATTATTTGATTAGGGACTACCGTATAAGTGTCAAGAAAGCATGTGATTAAACTGAGAGAAAAAAATGTAGGTTTATTCGACAAACTAAAAATAAGGTGTGGCCATATTGTACAGGCTGTAATCGACGCTCTACCAATGTAAAAGGCAATGAATGTTTTCCTTCTCTTCATAGTTGTAAGGAGACAAACGGGTCGCCGGATATTATGTGAACACGCATATCAACATTCGCAATTATTAAGAGCTGCGAACGTAGTGTTAACCTTTTTAGCTAGAAGATTTTTAGTGTAGATGTAAATTCGAAATGTGCTACTGTATAATTGATAATTGCTGTAAAGAAGTTAATCCCACCTCATTTTCGTCAGTTTAAATCGACATTTGGAGTTATCTTGTATGGGAATCGGTTACCACAAAAATCTTAAATAACGATGTATATATAATTTTGTATCACAAGATGAGAAACGAGAAAGCGACCACCTCAATTCGTCGAAATAGTGAGGCGACTGCGTCCATAGACACCCTCAAAAGTAGATGTGTTTGCTTATCTTTAATGGACAGAGGAGATGACGACTAGAAAGATTACATTTCGCTACTATGTGACCTCACCGCGGACAAATACACCTTCCCATCCTTTCTAAGAAAAAGGGCCTTAAATTAGGCTTATAGGATATGACTCATTTTAAGTAGGTACTAAAGTCTAGCTAGACCTTGTTTAGATAACATAGTTTATAGACATTTCTGACCTCGCAATACCGATTGTTGTAAAATAAGCTTAGGTTTAACTGGCAAATGTTGAATAACATTGAAAACCAATATTTATATTAGAAGTTTCTGGGGAATCACCTTAAAGATCAATATTTCGGATTTTATTTAAAAAAATGAACCAGTTATGTTTACTGCTTCTATACAATAAAACAATAGGGCCTACGTGACCTTTAGATAATATAGGCGTTTGTTAAACATCATTTTATAGAGCGAGTTCTTTGTTTAATATATTGTTTCTAGTTTATTAACGAGACTATCAAATACGTACTATATTGTGACATATTTACGACATTTCTTATATCAAATTATGGCTGTAGGAAATATAAATAATATTTTGCAGCTTAAGATAAGTTTATTTTTTTCCTTTTATCGTATCATCTCGCGATATGACACTCCATAATATACATGGCCATAACTATACCTATACCTTTTTTAAATACCAATGCAATCTATGAATAATTTTAAAGGTAACGCTGTTCTCCTAATAACTTACTGATGACAGATTAACGTTGCTGTGGTCATCACCAGCTATATGTCCCTATTAGGGGCTCGGAGCCTACCCTAAAATGGGTGAATAGGCCATAGTCAACCACGCTGGCCAAGTGCGGGTTGGTTGACTTCACACACATATCTTTGAATTTCTTCGCTGATATGTGCAGGTTGTATCACGATGTTTCCTTTCACCGTAAGAACGCCGGGTAAATTATTGACATATGAAATTCAAAAAATCAAAAATCACTTTGGTAATGGCGGGATTGGAACGCAAGACCTGTTAGATTACAAGTTTACAAGTCAAGTGTTCAAACCCCGGAGCCACCGTTGCTGTTATGTTAAGTTAATTAATTCATCGTATACAATAGGAGTTTCCTCTCTTGTCATCGTAACGTGTTCTTCTGTATACCTATATTTAGCTTTATAAACTATCAGATGTGTCAATTACAGTTAATTCAATCTGTTCCGCAGCCTGCAAATACTTTCAATTGGAGGCAATCAAATCATTGAGGTGCCGGAGTCGGTGGGCGCGTTGACTTCGCTTCAGGCGTTAGTCCTCAGTGACAACTTCATAGAACAGCTGCCAGCGAGTATCGCCAACCTCAAACAGCTACGCTCTCTGTTGATACATAAAAATAAACTCAAGACACTTCCGCCGCAAATAATCAAATTAAAATGTTTATCCGAGGTAAGATACACCATATTTTAGATTAACTTCTCTCCCCCAGATAAAGTCGTACTCGTAGGAATGGGTGAAGTAAAATACAGAGGTGTGAGATACTTAGATACAGAAAAATGTAAGTTACTAAGTTCCTAGTAAGGACATATTTATGTCCCAGACAACTTTATGATCTGTCTGTTCCATTTACCCCTCGCATGAAATGAGAACATCAAAATACCAATAATAAGCGTCCATAATAATGACTGCAGATAACCTCATATAACATAGTAAGCGAGGTCGAAGTCATGTTGCCCCTGGCATTATGTTGCCGAGAACAGCAAATTGTGATGCTGTTACTAACAGTAATACTTGATCATTTTAATCAAAGACGATATTAAATAATTCAAAAACAAGTGAATTACTCCAACTGTCGTCAGGGACTTTGAATGAAATATCAACATCCAATTGGATTTTGATTGTATAGCGTTTGTGCTTGCTTAATGAGAAAATCGAGAACAATAGCAGCGCATCCGTTTGTATTTTCGTTTCTTACACATTTACAGCGTCAAATGACCGTCTTAGCGGGAGCTACATGCTTCTAGGCGATCTCTATCGAGAATTTCGCTTAGCATGTGCTAGCCACATCCAAATATTACCGAATTCGGTAATATTTTCTGAATATGTTTAACAAAATATTCGTTTTAAGCTCTTTCTCGTCTCCATTCTTTGTATTCGGTGAACATCATTTATCTGTTTGTAAATTTGTTTACTTCGGTAATAATTGCATCACTGGATAAAAATTAAGAATGAAATAAAATTACTTATCAATGCTTTGTTATGATACATAACAAAATTGTATACGTTTGTACAATTAATGTTTTTTATATCACCTTATATAAAACTCGATGAGATGTTTAATTTTAATAATATTTTTATTAACTTTGATTACAGTTGAGTCTTCGAGATAACCCTTTGGTGGTGAGGTTCGTGAAAGATATGACGTTGCAGCCGCCATCGTTGTTGGAGCTCGCTGGTCGGAACATCAAACTCTACGAAATACCAATAAGAGTAGGCGAAGTACCTCTAACGTTGATCAAATATTTAAAAGCGGCTGAACGTTGCGTTAATCCAAAGTGCAAAGGTATGATAACACATGTAATTTTGAATTTTTTAGGAGTGGCATGGCACCATTATTTTGCCCAGAATTTTCTAATAAATCTAGTAGAAAACACTCTCTAAACACCTTAGATCATCGTAGTGGGGAAGAAGGCATCCAAAGCGACTGCCAATTCCCTCTATTCTGTGCAGGGTCTCGTACGTTCTTATATACAAAGACGTAGACGTTTAAATCAGCTCTGAATTGTTGAGTTACAGCTCAACAACTAAATTGGCTACTCAATTTGATCAATGCGAGACGATGAGCCACGTGGAATATTACACGTTATAATTTTATACTTGGCAAAAAATATTATTTCAACACAGTTGACAATGATAGTGATAATGTAAATATGTAAAGTAAGATAACCTTTGATAATAAAATGAGTCTTCCGACTGATTTATTTGTGTTATAAAATATGGCTGTATTATTGTTCATTTCATAATATACATCATCTGCAGCTCACTATACGTCCCCACAGAGGGGCTCGGAGCCAACTCTAAGTTAGGGTGACTAGGCCATAGACCATGCTGGCCCACTACATGTTGGTTGACTTCAAATATATCTTTGAATTTCTTCGCCGATATGTACAACAAAGTATACTAAATGTATTTTGAAAGTTTTAATTTTACATTTATTACTATATTTGTCAAATTAGAATTTATTTGTACAAAAAAAAAACACCATTTCATTAACTATCAAAACAATTTTTCACCAGCTTCTTTTTTTACAGGTGTTTTCTTTGATAATCGAGTGGAGCATATTAAATTCGTCGATTTTTGTGGCAAATATCGCATACCTCTGCTCCAATACTTGTGCAGCTCAAAATGCATCACTGGCAGCTGGGAGAGTCGTGAAGTAGATAGTAACACTAATACTCATATGATGCGTAAAGTTCTGCTTGGGTGATATACTCAGCAATATCGGCTATGAAAATTTTCCTTACAATTATAAACTTTCTTGTGATCAAATTATATTAATCAGATATATTGTTAAATAAAAGTGATTGTAAAGTTTTAATTTTACATTTATTACTATATTTGTCAAATTAGAATTTATTTGTACAAAAAAAACTGTATTAGAAATAAGCAATTATGGGACCATGTTAAATAAAAGTGATTGTAAAGTTTTAATTTTACATTTATTACTATATTTGTCAAATTAGAATTTATTTGTACAAAAAAAACTGTATTAGAAATAAGCAATTATGGGACCATGTTAAATAAAAATCATTATTGTTTTAAATTATGTCTATTGTTTGAAAACACTATACTCCTAACAATTAAAAGTTTTTATTAAAATCAATGAGTTACTCGCTTTCTTGTAACAGTTTCATTCTCTCCTCTTTACCTCTTTGAATTGCGGCTTTAAATAATTTGCAATATAATTCAATAGCACATGGAGTATCATCATTACCAGGGATTGGATATGTAACTAAGTTAGGATTGCAATTACTGTCAACAATACCGATCGTAGGTATTAACATTTTTGCACTATCTCTAACAGCCGTGTGTTGACTGAGTATATTATTTTGTGTATTCAAAAATATACACAAATCTGGCAATCTAGTAATGGCACCAAATTGATGATTAGCATTCGTAAAAATACCACCACGCCAGAATCTAGTATGAGCATATTCACCACACTCCTGAGCGGTTTTTTCTACTAAATGTGCATTTAATGCATTCCTATTGAAGAAACAAATTATTCCACCCCTATATGCTATATGAGCAGTGAAATTTAATGCCTTACGTAAATGGTCTGCGGTAATATCCAAATCAAATATAAGATGTCCCAACCTTGAGCCGTACAAGTATGGTGTCATATATTCATTTAGGGATCCTTCTTTGTGACCAAAGTGCACTCTTGCATCAAATAAATCTTTAACAGTGAATAAATTGTGTACGCGAAAATAATCTGGGTGTTCTAGTGGATTGCTTCTTTTAGGCACAGTTTCTGGAAATATAGAAAATAACATTAAATAAAACAATATACAATCAGTTAACATAATTAAAAATAAAATGTAACAATTAAAAGTTTTTATTAAAATCAATGAGTTACTCGCTTTCTTGTAACAGTTTCATTCTCTCCTCTTTACCTCTTTGAATTGCGGCTTTAAATAATTTGCAATATAATTCAATAGCACATGGAGTATCATCATTACCAGGGATTGGATATGTAACTAAGTTAGGATTGCAATTACTGTCAACAATACCGATCGTAGGTATTAACATTTTTGCACTATCTCTAACAGCCGTGTGTTGACTAAGTATATTATTTTGTGTATTCAAAAATATACATAAATCCGGCAATCTAGTAATGGCACCAAATTGATGATTAGCATTCGTAAAAATACCACCACGCCAGAATCTAGTATGAGCATATTCACCACACTCCTGAGCGGTTTTTTCTACTAAATGTGCATTTAATGCATTCCTATTGAAGAAACAAATTATTCCACCCCTATATGCTATATGAGCAGTGAAATTTAATGCCTTACGTAAATGGTCTGCTGTAATATCCAAATCAAATATAAGATGTCCCAACCTTGAGCCGTACAAGTATGGTGTCATATATTCATTTAGGGATCCTTCTTTGTGACCAAAGTGCACTCTTGCATCAAATAAATCTTTAACAGTGAATAAATTGTGTACGCGAAAATAATCTGGGTGTTCTAGTGGATTGCTTCTTTTAGGCACAGTTTCTGGAAATATAGAAAATAACATTAAATAAAACAATATACAATCAGTTAACATAATTAAAAATAAAATGTAACAATTAAAAGTTCTTAATAGCAAGTAATTTGGGTAATAAAAAACAAAACCTAGATCTGACTTGCTAAATATAAAAGCGAATATCACATACCCTGGATATTTTCTGGTTCTTTTTGTGGTATTGTTTGAGCGACCGTTGAATTAGTCCGGAGATATAAACCACCGCTTTTGATTGCATTTCCTAAAATCAATAGAAAATCAGTTGTAAAAGAAAATATTTGTTTTAACATCTACCGTTCCTGATAATCAACATACTTAAATAACGAGGCAACATGGCTATTTAATATATTAAAACTTTATAACAGGAGATACTATTTCGTAGTATTTTGTATAAAATGTAAATATCTTTCGAATTTTGTAGTTTTTTAGGTTATCCTTATTTTGACAGTAACTTTTTTTACAAAGAAAATCGATACAGATTATAATTTATTCCTTGACAAGAAACCGTAAAGATGTCATTCTGTATCTGTCTACTCTTTATTTTGTAAACAAAATGTCAATGTCGGACATCTACCATTTTAAAAACTTTTGTTTTTTGAAAGGTTTTGTATTTAATAAACTATAGTTTACAATAAGCATAATTACCCTTTTTAAACAGTTTGGACAAGAATAATGCACCACTAAATTTACTCGGAAAAAGGCTCAAAAATGGCTAAGAAGAATATTGAAGATGTGGATTTATATGCTATTTTAGATGTCCAGATTTCTGCTACTGAATCTGAGGTATGGGTATCAATCTGTTTTGTATGTGTGTGTATTTGTTTTTTTATGTAGCTAACATAGTATAATATTTTCAGATCAAAAAAGCGTATCGTAAAAAGGCCCTACAATGTCACCCGGACAAAAATCCTGATGACCCCAAAGCGGCCGAAACTTTCCATGAATTGTCTAGAGCTTTGGAGATATTGACAGACGCAGGTGCTAGAGCTGCGTATGACAAAGTTATAAAAGCTAAAGCCGCTGCTAAACTACGTCACAAACAGTTAGATAGTAAGCGTCAGAAACTAAAAGAAGACCTTGAAAGAAGAGAGCGTGAGGCTGCTTTGGGAAAAGATTCAAATCTTACTGATGAACAAAAACTAGCTGCAGAAATTCAAAGGTTACAAAAAGAAGGGAGTCGTCTTCTTCAGGAAGAACAGCAGAGAATGAAAGAAGAAATTAGGAGAAATAAGGCAGGACTTGCTGAACCTTATTATGTTCCCAGCTTGAATAGAATAAAGATAAAATGGAAAGCAGATAAAAATGATCCAAACAATGGTGGTTATGATGAACCTACTTTAAGAAGATTTTTAAAAAAGTATGGCTACATTTCTGCTTTAATTATTTCTCCCAATAAAAAAGGCAGTGCTTTAGTGGAATTTGCTACCAAAGAAGCTTCAGAAGTGGCTGTAGAACTTGAAAAAGGTAACTCAATAGATTAATAAGAGAATAAATTTTATAGAATTAAAAGATACATAAATTATGTTACTACAAAAGAAATCTACAAAATAAGGTAATCCTATTTTGTAGATTTGTTCATAAATTGTACTTTTCTTTGGTTTGTCCATTGGTGCAGTTTAACAATTTTATATAGAGTGTTTGTAACTTTACTTTCACATTGTTTTATTATTAATATGATGCAACAAACTGCTTAAGTATTTTAAAATATTCAACATTGTTTTTTTTTTTTTTTTAACAGGTCTACCAGAAAATCCATTAACTTTAAAATGGCTGCATGAAAAGCCTATATTAACAACAAAAAGGCACCAAGCTGCACCTTCTTTGGTATCAGAGAGGGACTATGAGTCCATTGTATTGACAAAAATGCGACAAGCTGCGGAAAGACAAAGACTAATGGAAGAAATGATGAAAGAAGATCAAGGATTATGATGTTAATAAAAGTTTATATAATATTTATAGTTTGAAGACTCTTTTCCTTTTTCTGTCCAGCCCCCCTACACAAATTAACTTTAGATTAGCGAAAGCGCTCATAGAATCGACAAAACATGTCAAAACCTATAGGAATGAATATATGACAAGCATACTTATCAAATGTTATTGTTAGTTCCATACATTATTGTCTTTTCGATCAGCGATAGCGAAAATCCAATGTTACTTTGTCTAAGGGGGCTGTTAATTTTGGAATTCTAAGAATATTAATATGTCAATTAGACAAAAAATTGTTAATTATTCTTTATTCTTCATTGATGTCTCAAAAGGCTTCCATTCCTTTACAAAATCTAAAACCTTTTGTCTCTGAATATCACCATATTCTCGTTGTGGATTCTTCCATAGATTGTGATTTAAATCCAACATGCCACCAATAATTTCCTGCAAAAAACAAAAAAAATTAAACTTATTTTATAAGTTTTAAAGTTGTATGGACAAAATTTAACATTGTATTGACTCACCTCAGCAAATGTCTTTGGAAATAACTGTTGGTCTTCAATAACATGTGCAAACCCTGGATCCATACCAAAATCTATCCAAAAATAGGGTAAACCCTTTGGTACACCTTTTCTTATGTTTTTACCTTTCAAGTCTACAACTTTTTTGTTCATTGACCATTCTGCTTCACATTCAAGTAGAGCCTTTTTAAAGTAAATGGATGCCATGTCTCCAACATCTCTCGGCAATGGCACACAGTTGATTACCATGTGTGGATATCTGTGAAGCCTTGTTGCCGTCTCAAAAAACACTACATCTTTGTTTTGCAAGTTGAAGAATTGTGTGATCATTTTCCTGTAATTCTGAAATTAAGAGACAATAAATAACTTTATTAAATTAAAACAAAAAAAAATTGTAAATATTAATCTATATAAAATATCCATAACATGCTCCTATGTAAAATATGTTTGAAAGGCAAATTTTGCAAGAAAAAACTTTAAACATTAATATGATTCAATTAATTAGGACATTATAAACATGCACCTATGATAAACATTCCAACATTACTTTTAAATTTACAAAGAATTAAATATTTTACAAGTTAACTAAAAAAAAAACTAACTTATGATCAATACATAAGAGCCATTAAATTGTTGTTACTAATTACTATAATTATTAAATAACTGACCAATATTTCTTCCCAAATGTCTTCATCTAAGGAAGTAACACATGTATTGTGCTGCAGTGTTGTTATAATGCATTGCCCTTTGACAAGTGATTTCTTAGCAGGTAACGCCACATACACTTTGCTGCCATAACTAACCATTAAATGTTTCAACATTTTTTTAGAATCAATACAATATTCACATCCTTCCAATGATTGTTCTAGTTTTATACTCTGATTGATTGCTTGTTGTCTCTCTTTGTCATTATCCTTAGCCGGGTTTCTGTTCTTTGATATTTCATCAACAAATATGTCTTCCAAGTCATCATTAGGATTCCTATGTTTTGCTGCTATTGTCGCTAACTCTGCATCTTGGTCATAATTAGTGCCATACTTTTCTTGTTCAAACTAGAATAAGAAATTTTTGTATTTGTGTTTACATTTTATAGCAATATAATGGACAGAAGAACAGAATAATACCAAATTGAATGTTTATACTCACCATTTGTGATAAATTGTATTTATCGTCATTTCCAAAGTATTTGACTCTTTGATTAGCATTATGTGTTTCTGCTTTTCTTTTCCCACCTTTACTTCTTGGATCTCCTGTGTGTGATGAATCTGCTTTGGATAAAGGCCTACTATTTCCTGAAGCAGTGGTTGTCATTAACATTATACCATCGTCATCTTTACCAACACCAGGGTTCTGCTTTCTATACTCCCTTGCTGCTTCTAACTTGACTTTCAACTCATTAACTAACTTGGTATCACCCATAATTTCAGCTTTAACAATTTTAGCAGCTAATTTATTCATTTTTTCATCACTTAGATATAAAGAATCTGGAGTTTTCTCAGATTCTGTTGGACCTTTCAAAGAAACCGAATCCTTGATAATTTCACTTTTAATTGTTGTTGTATCATGTTTACTTTTGTAGTCTTGTTTTTCTTCCCTTCTTTCATCTTTTCGCCAATTGCTCTTTTTTTGGAATTCATTTCTGTCATACTTATGTTCATGCTTGGTTCTTGTCACTTGCTTATCCTGATTGCTTAGTGGTTTAGTATAATAATCGTCATCATCAGAAGGTTTCATAAACTGTCTTGATTTACGAAAACTTTCATGTGACTGAGGTAGACCGGAACCACCATCTTTCCAATATGGATTTAATTCTCTTGTACTTGTTGAAGGATTATATGAATCTATATGTTTTTTGTTATCTTCTCGCGTAACTTTTACATCTTCTTTTGTGTATGTTTTCAACATACCTGACATTGACATCCATTCATCACGGTTTTTGGACGAACCTATATCTTTTTCAACCCATTCATCAGACTGTGATGAACTACTTGAAGATTCTGAATACTAAAATGAAAAAAACAATATACCAAAATGAATTATAGGTTACTGTAATCGATTTAAATAGAAACATAGAATTTGTTTAATCAAATAACTTACTGTTTTCTTCTTAGATTTTTTGTGTTTCATTTTGTCCTTTTTGTGCTTCTTTTTCTTCTCACGTTTCTCTTTCATTTTTAAGCAATTCCTGTTTACAAGGCGAAATCAACATTAACTTTACAACTTGAAAACATTATGGTGCGAACTTCGGTTTGACAGTTTGACAGCTTTGATTTGACATTGACCTCATGCGTGGTTCACACTGGCATGGCTTATGGCAATCAACTGGCATAGCTGTACAAAACATGGCGCCAGTGAGTCCATATAAACTGTACTGGCCAAATGTGAACTGTAGAACGAAAACAACAAAAAAAAGAACTAAATATCAATATTATCCTTATTAATATTTTTCTTAAAAGACTTGAAAGTTAAACTTTTGAATTAATTTTGTTAAAATCATATTTTGTGGATTGTACGTTGATCGAATAATTATAATTTCGGGCCAGAAACATTTATGACATTCCCGATTTACAGGCAATTGTCGCAAAATGCCAACACTAACACATTCCATTCGATTTTGTCACATCTTTCAAAAGATCACCTAGGGCTGGTGTACCAAATATCTTATTATTTGGTACGTTCGCAGTTTGGTACGTTATGTCTGTAAATACGCAATAAAAATAATACGTAAGATCATTCATTTTTCAATTTACTAAATTACCTTAGTTCGATTGGGACTTGCTTTTTTAAGAATTTGATATGCTTATTTAAAAATATGGATTTTTATACTCATTACCTAATAACTTTTAGTGGGAACAAATGTAACTTTGCTTTTAATGAAGAGATTAAATTCGAGTTCGGTATTATAAAATTCCACATCACTTACTCACTATACAGGTGCAAGTGAAGAGGATTTTGTATTACCAGATAGTAATACAAAGTACCTTAAAATTAAAATATTTTTCCCAGCTTACTATATGGCAACAGACAATACTTTGAAGCTTTAGAATAATACATAATATAAAAATATAATAATTATATACGATTAATGCATATTTCCGCGATGAATTCAAAGATTGTGTTAGAAAAGCTGATAAATTTATATTGTTTTCGACTAAAAGCTTAGTGAAGTAGGTACAGTGAAGTGTAGTGGAATTCTTTCAATAAAAGTATAGTAACGTACGTAATCATTACGTTTATTAAATTTGTGGATCATGCATGGATACAACTTAATACTAAGTACTCCGCGGAAGTGATAAAGTAATTGTTGAATTTGCCAGGCATGTAATTATTGTTTAGAAGCCTGTTATTGGCGGAAGTTCTATGTTTATAACTTGTTAGTGTAGTAGGCAGTGGCGTGTGCAGGATAGAAAACAGTCCCGGTGCAAAGTGAAAACTGTTTGTGATTTCAAGCTTTCTTTTTAAAGTTCTATGTTGTGATTTGCGATTTTAGTTCTTATTGAATGGGTGTGTTTCATGTGATTTGATTAGTTTCTAGTTATTTGAGTATCTGAGGGATTATCAAAAGACCTTTTTGCGACTTAAAGAAATCTAATGTACGTTAATAGTTGCAGGTGAAAATTATTTTTCAACATGTTTTCAAAGAAAAAGAAGAAGCCTTTGATCTCTCCACCGAGCAATTTTGAGCATAGGGTGCACACAGGCTTTGATAAGAGAGAAGGAAAATATGTGGGACTTCCTTTGCAATGGGCTTCCTTAGTTGGCAGCAATCAGGTAATTTAAAATTATATGTTGTTATTATAATATACAACCTAAAAACACTAGATATACTAAATACACCAGACTCCAGTGCATATTCATGAGAAAGAAACATTTCATTCAGATAGTCTGTTTTAATATTTTTTAAATATAGCACAATATTATCAATTGACACAGAAATAGATGATAAGGCGACCTGAAATTGTTGCCCACTTAAACAACAAAATATTTGCAACTGCTATAGTTAAAAGAGAAGTTTAAAAGTTTAATATGTTCCATCCCATTACATTTTTTTTGGTATAAAACTGAACTTATTAGGTAAGTTTGTGGCAACATGAATTTAAAAAATAGCAGAATAGTATGGAATGAGTGATTTGTATATTTGACATTAACCAGAGTCCTGAGAGTTAAATGTTTTTAAAACTACCCTACAAAAATGACATTAAAGTTACCAAAAGTAAAATAGGTATATCACATAAAATTAGAAAGATTGTCATGAGATTACTGATTACACAATTTCTTTTTAAATAACTGTGCTGTATAATTTGTAATAAAACAAGCTATAAAAATGTGTATTTAGAAAAGTAAGTAAAACCAAATGGTTAGGTTTAAGATATTTACGTAATTAGTAGGCTGGTGAAAGTTTATTAAAATATAGTTTGATACCTTACAGACCTATTTGTTATCATTCCATTTCAGATTTTAAAATCAACAAACAGACCTCTTCCATTAGTTGACCCATCAGAGATTACGCCAACTGAAATTTTAGATTTAAAAACCATTGTCAGAGGGGAGCATAGATCTGCTTCCGTTGCTTCAATGGTTCGTCCTCCATCAACAAACCCTATAGTAATAAATACTCAACCAATACAAAATGGAGTTGTGTTACCAAAAACGTCAAATGTGGCTAGATCTAACTCCCTAAGAAGTACAAGTCCTCCTCGTATACGAAGAGATTTACGAAATCAAGCAAATGTCCCACCCGCTGTACCTGAAGAATCACCACCAGTCCCTCCTGCGCCACAGCAGTACCCTAGTTTAAGACGCGAGCAAAGTAATTTTGCTTTAAAGAAATCAATACCTGAATCGCCAGTTGAATGGTCGCAGGCGGGACAAGAGGGGCTAGTGAGGGCAGGTGCTGAGCCGAATGATAATCAGCAGACAACAATAACATACCAAAACATTCAGAATGCTAATGTACCATATCAACATAATCACCCGCCTCAAGCTCAGCCCACACTTGCAATGCAAGGCCTTAATGGAAATAATATTAGTATGGGTAAGTGATACTTTTAAAGGTGTTAACATTTAGGTCAAACACTTTCTTTATAATTCTTGAGAAACTGATTGTGTATTTGATTAAACTTATTATTAAATAATTTAATTAGTTCCACATTATTAAAATTAATGTGTTGAAAATTATGTATCAGTTTTTCTAATTGTAACAATCTTTAAATAATTCATGTAGTGTTTTTATAATTTTAGCTGACACATATTCCATGACGCGACACCAACATGTGATGCCCCCCGGCGCTCCTTCTCATTTGCCCCTGGCAGCATCTAAACATGAGTTGCGTTTAACCCATGAACAAGTAAGTTTACAACAAATGTTATTGCAACAATATTATTTAACATTAAGATCTTCTGTCACATCCTTTCCTGTATCTATTGAAATATTGTCCTTCCTTTGTTCATTAAAAGGTCAATATTCTTGTATCATAATATCAATTGAAATTAAGATCGTTTTAACTATTTTCTTCTTTCGTTTTATGTAATAAAGGATATCTTTTATGTAAGAAGCATGTAGTTTGTATGTTATGCTTTTGATATTAATGAATTTAGCTTTACATATTCAACCAAATTGATCAAATCAATGTTGATATAATTTTTCATAACTCTTATCATGAGCAGATTTTTATAACCTATTGGTATCAATTTAAATAAATACAATTCACTAGAAATAAACAAATGTTTTATCATCATCAGGCTCGGAGCCTACCCTAAGTAAGGAATGACTGAGTGAGTTAAGTATGCTGGCCCGTTGCGGGTTGGTTGACTTCACACATATCTTTGAATTTGCCGATATGTGCAGGTTGCATCACGTTTTCCTTCACCATAATGTTGCACAATTCACACAAATGTTTATTTCTATAGAAAGAAGCCAACATAATTGTACTTTAAAGTGTGTCATTCGTTATTTAGGTTACACAAGTAATGCAGTATAGTTATGAATTTAATCCCTTTTCCAGTTCAGGGCAGCTCTCCGGTTAGTTGTAAGTGAAGGTGATCCAAAGGCAACGTTGGTCGGTTTCAATAAGATAGGTGAGGGCAGCACTGGCTTTGTATGTTCTGCTACAGACACAAGGACAAGACGACGTGTTGCTGTTAAAATGATGAATTTACTAAAACAGCAGCGGAGAGAATTACTATTTAATGAAGTGGTAAGATAACTGTCATAAAAAGTTTTTTATCTGTATACCGTAAAACGGATATAGTTATTTACATGTTTTGAGACTAAAAGAAAACGTAAAATATATAAAATATATGTAAATCCTCAAAAAAGAATATCTTCATTAATTAATAACAATTTTGTTATTAAATTATTTAACAATTTTGTTATTAAATAATTCATAACAATTTTGTTATTAAATTATTTAACAATTTTGTTATTAAATAATTCATAACAATTTTGTTATTAAATTATTTAACAATTTTGTTATTAAATTATTTAACAATTTTGTTATTAAATTATTTAACAATTTTGTTATTAAATTATTTAACAATTTTGTTATTAAATAATTCATAACAATTTTGTTATTAAATTATTTAACAATTTTGTTATTAAATAATTCATAACAATTTTGTTATTAAATAATTCATAACAATTTTGTTATTAAATAATTCATAACAATTTTGTTATTAAATAATTCATAACAATTTTGTTATTAAATAATTCATAACAATTTTGTTATTAAATAATTCATAACAATTTTGTTATTAAATAATTCATAACAATTTTGTTATTAAATTATTTAACAATTTTGTTATTAAATAATTCATAACAATTTTGTTATTAAATTATTTAACAATTTTGTTATTAAATAATTCATAACAATTTTGTTATTAAATTATTTAACAATTTTGTTATTAAATAATTCATAACAATTTTGTTATTAAATAATTCATAACAATTTTGTTATTAAATAATTAATAACAATTTTGTTATTAAATTATTTAACAATTTTGTTATTAAATAATTCATAACAATTTTGTTAGTCAGCAGTCTGCAGTCTCTGATTTGGTCCCTATAACCAATGTGTCTTAATTTTGGAATTGTCCTAATGCGCGGTTTACACTTGGTCAGTACAGTTAGCCAGTAGCGCTTTGATTGGTCATCAATTGGCAGAATGTAAACGCCCATTAGTGTCGTTTGTCGCAACTGTCCTGGCTAAGTGTGAACCGAGCATTATGCAATAGTTATCACATTACCAATTTTTCTTTTACAGGTTATAATGAGGGATTACCCTCATGCTAATATAGTGGAGATGCACGCGTCTTATTTAGTAGGGGATGAGTTATGGGTAGTAATGGAGTATATGGCAGGCGGCTCGCTCACAGACATCGTGACCCGCTCCAGAATGGACCCCGAGCAGATAGCAACAGTCTGCAAACAGTGCCTTAAGGTAACGCTATTCATACAATGTGACCTACTTTGTATGTTATCTGTGTTAGGTCATCTTAACATTGCTTTGAAAGATTCGCTTTTATATTTCTTAAACTGTAAAGGAAATGAGGTAGTTAGAAAATAATGAATTTTGACTTTAAAAAAAATCTATGTTAATGTTTTAAAATAACGAAGTAACATCGAACCATTATAACGAGAATTATTGGTTATTTGGGTATATGTTGCAAATAATAATTGTTATAAACAAAAAAACCTTTATGTTAGGCTTATGCAGGAAAATATCTCATAGTTAAAGTGGTGGATAAAAATGTTAAGTTAATATTTTAATGTATATTTTAATGTTTCAGGCGTTGGCGTTTTTACATGGCCAAGGTGTTATACATCGAGATATAAAATCCGATTCAATACTACTGACTGCAGATGGCCGAGTCAAATTATCTGATTTCGGATTCTGTGCTCAAGTCTCTCAGGTAAATGATCTAAAACAAGCTGTTTCAGCGCCTTCATCCGCATTAATTTATATAAACTGTATTTTATTGTTTACATTTGTGATATTTTCAATTGCAAATATTAAAATTCAAATGCATAAATGACGATGAAGGCCTTTGACATTGGATAACAATTACCGTTACTACCAACCTTGCTTTCTTAATGTTGTCAGCTTGTAGTTTTTGTCCCTTTCCCGCATGATGGTTTTTTTTTCAAATTATCTACTCCCTAAGTTTAATAACATGAAAATATATAGACTAAAGTGTGTCGTACGTGTAGGGCTTTTTATTAAATACATAATTATTGAAAAATAAACTGTGATTGCTGACATCCTACATAATTAAATAGTGAGTGTTTACACTTTATTATATTAGTATAGATCTAAAATTAATATTTACATTTTAATGTTATAAGCTAATCTAATAATAATTATTTATAGGAGTTGCCGAAGCGGAAGTCATTAGTGGGAACACCATATTGGATGTCTCCGGAAGTGATATCCAGGCTGCCTTACGGTCCGGAGGTGGATGTCTGGTCGCTGGGGATCATGCTCATTGAGATGGTTGACGGAGAGCCACCATTCTTTAATGAACCTCCATTACAGGTGAGAATAGCTAGTCGATAATAAGATTCCTTATTCTATTCCTAAGCTAATAGAGTTTGTTATTGGTTTAGATATAACGATCTCTTGTACAAATCTTGTAACCTAAATAAGATATACTTTCAATTGTCATATTATTCTAAAATTTGCACACCGTCAATGTGGTTGTCAAATAAAAGGGCTTAAGTCGTGTATGGTACACTATAAAAATCCTAATATCCATTACAGAACTAGAGTTGCTAAAATTAGGATTTACTGGATTAGACTGGACAGACATTAGAATTCATTTTAAAATACTTATATTATAAATGCTTAGAATTAAATGGTTGGATGTATGTTTGTTAGACTTTTTTTTATAATATAAGGTGGCAAACGAGCAAGCGGTCACCTAAATTCACCGAAATGGAAAGCGTCTGATGCGATGCCCATAAACATCCGCAATTGCAGATGCGCTGCCTACCCTTAATTGACGGAGAAGGAGACGCACATAAAGAGGACATTTCCCCTTCCTATGTGTCTCCTCCACCGTCAAATCCACTTTTCCTTCATATCCTTTCTTAAGAAAAGGGTGGAAAGGGAAAGGGACTCAAATTAGGCCTCCGGCACCACACTTATGAGACGAAACACGGAATAGCTTCCACTTCACGCCTGTTTTCTTTGTGGTCGTGGTATTACACCGGGCGAGCCGACCCATTCTTGCGAAGATGTTAAAGCGGGCTCTACCACTGTTAAAAGTTTTACTGTCTAAAGAGCTGAACGGATCTCTATGAAGAACATATTGTTATTTTTTTAATTGAGTGAAAGCTGGTATTATATAGTGGTAATCGTTTGAAACTATGGCAACCAACAGCAAAAAGGAACTCATTTAAGCATTTTCTGCCTAACACAGTAGTCACGGCATGGAACAGGCTTCCGGATAGTGTAGTGGCGGCTCCAACAGTCAACGCTTTTAAAAATAAACTAGATAAACTTAAAATCTCCGAGCTATACAACACACACGCAACAGCTAACTAGCTGCTAGTGTGTCACCCAAAATAATAATAATAATAATAATAATAATAATAATAATAATAATAATAATAATAATAATAATAATAATAATAATAATAATAATAATAATAATAATAATAATAATAATAATAATAATAATAATAATAATAATAATAATAATAATAATAATAATAATAATAATAATAATAATAATAATAATAATAATAATAATAATAATAATAATAATAATAATAATAATAATAATAATAATAATAATAATAATAATAATAATAATAATAATAATAATAATAATATAAGTGTATTGCAGGCGATGCGTCGTATCCGCGACATGCCGCCGCCGCGGCCGCGCGGGGCGGCGCGCTGCCCGCCCGACCTGCTGCAGCTGGTGGAGTGCGCGCTGGTGCGCGACCCCGCGCAGCGCCAGCCCGCCGCGCGCCTGCTGCACCACGCCTTCCTGCGCCGCGCCGGCCCGCCCGCGCTGCTCGTGCCGCTCATGCCGACCAACTAGTATGTACCGACATAATGCCTGAAACCCTGTTTTAACCCTTAAATGCATGATGATGCATTTATCTTTTCTTCCTTACCCAATAGATTACTTTGAAAAAAAAAAAAACTTTTTTTTCTTTTTTTCCCTTAATCTATGATCAATTTACCCGTTTCAATTTATGGTATTTAAAAAGAAAACATCGTGCATTTAAGGGTCGCCATTACGTTAAATGCTCAGGAGAGACATTTAAAGTTTTCATTTTTAGAAAAAAAAAACATAAAAGCAAATAATTTCAATTAAAAGATTTTCAGACCGGTTCTAGATTAAAATTACTATAATTCTGCATACTTCATTTAATCCGCTGACTATTAACTGCTGATTTTTTGGCGCTTCGTACGGCTCATCGGCTTCCATAGTAATCAATAGCTGTGATTGCTAATTTAGTTGTTGAGCCGCAGCTCAGAGCAAAGGACTAACCTGCTAAGTGATCTGTTGAACCGGTTCAGAGCTGATTTACACAAGTCTAATACAATGTCATACACATTAACTATAACAGCTTTAAGTTATGTCCATTTGTATTGTTAGAAATGTAAAATTACGATACTTACAAATTAACTCATTATTCCATACAATGATGAACACTTTCATACATTCCTCTATATTCACCGTTCTATGTATTACTAATATTTAGGGCCTATCCCACAATTCTTGTATTTTTGCCAGATAACAATCCAACGTATAAAATATATAATAGATGGATGTATCGGATTTTGGTACTCGACGGTGACGTCACTTTTAAGCTATCTGAGTCTCTATCAGCCAGTGGTGGGACAGGCTCTAAGTATTCTATTGTTATTAAGGATTTCGTGTTTTTATTGCCATACATTTGTTATTTATCTTGTTTTAGGGTAAATATGTAACTTATGCCTTAAATAGAATAAGACAATTTTAATATTAGCAGTGATAGATAACATTCAGTTCAAATATCACCCCGTCCACATTTGGCCTGTTTAAATGTTAGTACAAGTTATATTTATGTACTTAAATTGTTGATTAAATTAATAGTTAAATGATACATTTACATAAAGAGATTAATATTTCTTGCCTTAACCATGACAGCTATGAAATATCTATACGAGAATATAAGGTCATTTTTTTTGCAGCGATGTTAATTTCTTAAAAACTCTATGGCCTAACTTAAACTAATGCATCACTAGAGTTGTACTTATTGTAGGAAGTATTCTAAAATTATCAGTATGTTTGAGCCAGCTAATTCCGACATATGCAGCTTTAATCATTTATGTAAAAAATATTGTATATTTGGCACATAAGAGAAATATAAAAAAGTGTAAAGAATTTCAGGATGTTTCTAAAATAATCTGTCGAACAGCTTTGTAATGGCTATGATTTTTTGACTTAAAATTTCTGGTTTTTAATTATTACATAACTTTTATATACTAATGCCAGGATAAGTGCCTAAGGGTCTGTCCCACCAAATTGTAAATTGTCTGATAACAATCCAACATGTAAAATATGTGATGGAAATGTCGGATTTTGTTCCCTTATCTGACAGTGACGTCATTTTTAAGCTATCTGAGCCTCTATCAGCCAGTGGTGGGACAGGCCCTAAATATTGTTAAAATCAGTATTATAATATTTGGATCATGTACTTATTTGGAATGCCCTATTGCATTTCACAATGTTTTAACTCTTATGATGTTGCTATTTTTAAATTAAAGGATTTAAGCGTTTTTAATGTAGATAGCTTTTCATATCATCTGCCTTGTTCCACATTCCAAAAATTAATTTCATTATTTAATTTATACATTAAATTATTTATAAGAAAAATCAATTTTACATTTTATTTAGTCACAAATATTTTTTTAAACTTTTTTCGATTAGAAATTAATAAAATTTTGTTCTGTTTTTCAGACATGTTTAAATATAGAATCGCTAGTTCGTAGGGCTTATGTATACATTAACTTTACTATTTACTTACGGTTGTTTATATTCGCCTTATATACAATTCTTATGAGTATTGTAAGTGTTGGTAATCGAATCATTGCACCTTTAGATGTTAAATATTGTACGTAATTTATTACTTTATATACCGAGATAGCGAAATCTTTAAATTACTTCTTACAAATATTTGAGTCTTAATATTTATAGATATTTACCAAGTGTTGAATTGTATTTGAATAATTCTTAAAAAGGTGTATTTGCAATTTGATTGTCTTTTTATTGCTAACTTCATTGCTGTAGATATTTTCCCCAGTGACTTAAGGCAGCTTTATTACGTTATTAAAAAAACTTTAATATTAAGTGCCTTAAATTGTTACATGTTGGTACTGTTTACGTAATTGTTGAATGTTGCATAGTATCATCACAGATAAATCCGTAATTTTCCATTATCAATGTAATTTATTTGTATCAGTTTTCTTAAGGTTATATGCCAAATATATTGTAATATGAAATCACATTGTTAATAAGAAACTGTTATGAAATATAGATTTGGAAATATTTTTGACTTTTCATTTCACCTTTTATGTTTTTTAAACCATAGAGTATACAAAAAAGTATGTAAACTGCAGAACATAATTTTTTCTATTTGAAACCGAGGTTGAAATTTAAGATAAAGTTGTTGTAAATAAGAACAAAAACTATTTACGAATGAAAGTTTATTTCCAATTAAAATAAAACAATAATATTAAGAGAATCATCAAATTTCTTATTTGTAAAATTCGTATTCACTCTCGTCCTTCTTGATGTTGTTCTTGTATCCCTTCTCGAAGTCTTTCGGCAGTACGATGTATCTAAAAGTAAATTTGAAATCATTATTTAAAAAAACATTTTTTTATAATAGTTTATTACTCCTAACCAAATATCAACATTGGAATCAAGAAAATGTATCAGTCATTTTGAATACATTAGCATGCTATATGGATTGTACCAAAACGCCTATTAATTTGGTACTTACAGTGAGAGGTTTGTCTAAATACCGTCGATTAAATCGATTTTTTTTCAAAATTTTCAAAAAATTTGATTATTATTATACTAAAAAGAGCCTACTGTTAACAATTTTTTTATATGGATGATGAAAATGGTATTTAATATTATATTTCTGTGTATATTGAAAATTTTAAAGAAAAAAATATTAAATGAATTTAAAAACTTAAAGTTTTTGTCTTGTAAATGTACCTTACATTTTGGATACTGTATTTTTTCTATTTAACTGACCGATATTTGAAATCCAATACCTGTTCTCCCTGACGGCGTGCATGCCGGCCTCCTGGCAGATGGCGTTGATGTCCGCGCCCGACACGCGGTCCGGCCGCGCCACGAACTCCTCCAGGTCCACCTCCTCCGACAGGTTCATCTTCGCCGTGATCGTGGAGAAGATCAGCCGCTTCTGACGCCTGCATCAAAATCTACTACTGCTTAAAATCTATTTTTTATATTATAAGGTGGTAAATGAGCAGACGGCCATCTGAGTTCGATGACAAAGCCTATAAACATCTGTAATTTCACATGCGCTGCTTACTTGTAATCAACAGACAGACAAGAAAGACGGACGGACGGACTTCAGATCGAAGCACAGAAAGAGGTTGTTTCCCTTCCAATCCTTCCCTTATAAAGAAGTAAAGAGAAAGGGGACTAAAACGAGGCATCCAGAATGCACACTTGTGACATTGCTTGAAATGACTTAAACTTGGAAGTCTATCACATTCTTTCATGTCTTTAAATAACATAACATTGTTATCTGAAATAAATCTTTTATTATTATAATATCTGACCTGTCCGGCAAAGGGAACTCTATCTTCCTGTCGAGTCTGCCGGGCCGCAGCAGCGCGGGGTCCAACGTGTCCGCGCGATTTGTTGCCATTATTACCTGAAAATAACACATTTTGATTACATTTTATTTCACTAAATTTAAATACAAAATACATTAATATAACAACATTTATATGATGATATCTTATGAAATTGGGTTAAAAACCTGAAGTCAGTCAGATTGTAAGTGGCACAAAGCAAAGATTTGTTTCAATATATGGCCATTTGCTACACATTTAGTATAAATACTTACTTTAACATTAGTGGTTTGATCGAAACCATCCATCTGATTGAGTAACTCCAACAGAATTCTCTGCACTTCTCTATCAGCTCCGGTTTGAGCATCAAATCTGAAAATAAGGGAAAAAACTATGTTGATCAAAGAAAACTTTATCTACACACAACTTAACATGTACGTACAAATTTGTTCATTTTTTCGTGTTTTCAAACTTACCGTTTTGTAGCAATAGCATCAATTTCATCAATAAATATAATAGCGGGGCTATTCTCTTTAGCGAGACGGAACACGTCACGCACCATGCGCGGTCCCTCGCCCAAATACTTCTGCACGAACTCAGAACCAACCACACGAATGAATGCAGCTATGGAAAAAAAATATTCTTAATTGGGTTAACAAAAAAGGCTTTGTTAAGGTCATTATTAATTATAATGAATAGGAAAACTGTTTTAATTGACAAAGTATATTTGAACTCTACGGATCCTAAATTAAGTGTTATTTTTTTTGGCAGGTGCAATAATACAAAAACCAGCTTGTTGAGAGAAACATGGAACTAATATCTTTGTGCACATTAGAAAGTCATGTAATGAAGACGTTCAGTGAATCAGCTCCTAATTGCTTAACAGTTTAGGTCCCTAAGACTTGAAGCATTGAGCTATGGCTCAACAATTAGTAGCTCTCATCATGACATACTACAACTATGCAAACTGACTAGGCAAGTGACTTGCAGTTTATAGTTCAAATTGCAAATTATAACTCTATGCAGGTACAAATAGAACATATCTCTAAGCGGGCTCACTGATCTGCTTCACACATACTGTTAAGAACAAAATTAGTACCGTGCTATAGAAATGGCACAACTCTAGATTATCGGCATAAACGTCACATCCCTAGCTGACAGCTGTCAATGTCACTAGAAGGATGGATATTGGCGCGCATCCAGAGTCCGGACGACAAGTGTTGCTCTGAGTTTAAAGCTACAGTATCATTTAAATAAGTTGTCTAAAAATACAAACAATTAAAGTCAAGTTAATCTTGTCTATTATAAAACATTTTTGTATTGACCTACCTGTAGTATGATGTGCAACAGCTTTTGCCAACATTGTCTTGCCACAACCTGGAGGTCCATACATCAACACACCTCTCGGAGGCTCAATACCAATCTGGCGGTACAGCTCCACATGTGTGAGAGGAAGTTCCACCGCTTCTCTGATCTCCTGCTTCTGTGTATCCATACCACCAATATCTGAGTATTGTACATCCGGTTTCTCATCTGAAAATTTGATTTACATTCAATTAGTATTTTAAAACAATAAAATTATGAATAAAGCATGTAAATCATACTAATATAATAAGTGTGAAAGTTTAGATTGACGGATGGATGTTTGAGTTTGTAGAATAAAAGGCTGAATGGTTTTTGATTACATTTGGTATGGATGTAGAGGATAGTCTGGAAGAACACATAGGCTACTTACTTTTGTTTTTTTTTTAATTCCACAAGAATGGAGTCGCGGGCGAAAGATATTTATTATAACAAAGCAAACAGCAAACAAAGCCTAAACATTACTTTCTAGTATCTATAAAAATGGCCTTTTTTCTTACACTTATTTACAAAAACAACATTTTAGGCACAATGACTTCAGATATACTATAAAGTATATCAAACTTCACCGAAAAATAAGTTTAATATATCTTACCTGCTTGCAGCATAGAAATAGAGCTATCAGCTTCAGGTGGCAAAACATCTACAAGAGCATTTGAATGCTTATGCAGTGCCACTGATGCTGATGGTTTCAACAGCTCACGGTCAATTGTTGACAAGATTCTGACATAGTAATTGGAGCCTGTGGTACTTCCAACTGTAACAATGAATCAAAATGTAGGCTTTACATTAAACACAATAACTACAAATTAAGCAGATCTTGAAATATGTATCTAAGCTACAAAAGCAGAAATAACAAGTATTATTTACATTGAAGAGACTGTCTACATTCTGAAGTAATTTACAGTATTGTTAAAAGCATTGTCAGTTTAGGACTAACATCACTCGGAAAAAACAGTACACTCGTTAGTTTGTAATTTAAAGAATATTTTATAAATAAAATAAGCAAATAACATACCTATGCCAGTATTTTGATCAACAGCCTCAAGAAACTGTCCAATGACCAATGGAACTGATTGAATACGTTTAACTTCTTCTTGAGCATGTAGGTACTCTTTCTTGAGATTTCTTTGTTCATCTTTGATATATTCTTCTTGAACTTCCAAGAATTCTAACATACGCTGCAATTTCTGTAAATAAAAGAACATTATTTGTAACAAGAATATCAAATAATGGTTCTACAGAGTAACAAAAGAGGTGAAAGGGTAAAATATTATCTATCTCGATTTTGGTATGTTAACTACCTTGTACTTTGTGTAAAGATCTTCTGATTCCAGTTCATCAAAAGTTTGGGGTCCAGCGAAAGACAGTCCTTTTGTGTCGGCGACTTGGTCATCCTGAAAATACATGTAGGTTAATAATTACTATATACAACAATGGGTAAAGTGTAGTAAAATGTTTACAAATTACTTTTTCCGGCAATATAATACCAATTTCTTCCATTTTACAAAATATTTAGTCACGGTATTATTTGAGTTCACAACGAGAGCACAGATTATAAAATAATCAAATGTCAATTGTTTTTATACGCCGTCATGCTCGTTTCCTTTCACGCATTCCACATCATTGATGTAAAAATTACAATTCTTTTAAATTTCCTTTATTTTTTAATTTAAACTATTCAGATGTTCATAATCTTACAAAAAATAGTTATGTTATTAATTAATCTCTCTATCTCGGGTAACATGCCAAAACTGCGGAACATTGAAGCACTGCTTGCCTGTTGGTTTATTAAGAAACCTATAGATGTCGCGCAGATAAATTAAAATAAAAAAGAACGTAACTTAAAAAAGTAGCCTATTATTTTATCCAGTGTATGTTCCATATCTGAGCCAAATTTAATCAAAATCCGCTGAGCCGATAAAGAGATACCTAATAACAAATATCCATCTATCCAAACTTTCTCATTTACAATATTAGTATGAAATATGATCTAACGCTGTTATTATCAATACGGTGGTAAATACCGGTTATCAAACGTTGTTACAAAAGGTACTTGTAACCGGTCTGAATGTAATCACGAAGTACCATCTTATCAATAAAATATTTGATAAGCATAAGAATTCGTAAACAAGTGATATTTCAAAACAGTCTTTAAATAATCTAAAATAATATAAACCTAACGTCATGTATTTAATCGACATGTAATAACGTACAATATTGTATACATATTTACGTAAGTTATCCTAAATACCAAAATTGATTTTGCAATCACGGTAATTTATCAGTTGTACTATCGGTATAGTTTATTGCCATCTGATTTAAAGTTGATCTAGATAATTATACCTTATATAAACGGTATTGAACTAATGAGAGGGTAAACTTTCATTATGAAGGTGTTAGTGATTTTTGCGGTGCTCGCGGCAGCAGCTAATGCCAAATCTATCAACTCTTTAGTACCTGACAATCACTCGGCTTACGGGTATTTGCAAGATGTCGGAGTCCCAGAAGCTGAAAGAATACAAAAAGCAGAAGAAGCATATCTGAGGGGAAGAATTACTGGAGGAGTTCCAGCAGTTCTTGGTCAAATTCCCTATCAGGTTTATTATTTTTTTATGTTACTAATAGAGATCGATGGAACAGATATTAGATTTGCATTCAATTTCCCTCACTTTAAATATTAAATTGCCTCAGTAGCAATAAACAATCGTTGCGTGATAATTTATCATACTAATCTAAAAACTATTTATACTAAGTTTCTTCCTTAGCAACAGCCTACGATTCCGAGTGCGGTAATCATCGGTCCCTATTGTTTTAAAAAAGTCGAAGAATGTCATAAACATAATCGTTTTTTACAGGCTGGTCTGATCACTGACATTATTGGCATCACCGGGCGAGGAGTTTGCGGCGGTACCCTCATTACACCAGACAGAGTGTTGACTGCTGCGCATTGCTGGAATGATGGTAGACACCAGGCGTGGAGGGTGACCGTGGTCCTTGGCTCCGTGCTGCTGTTCTCTGGCGGGAACAGACAACAGTCCAGTGTTGTTGTCACGCACCCGAGCTGGATACCGCTTTTGGCCAGAAATGATATCGGTGTCATCTATTTACCTTCGGCTGTTGCGCAATCAGGTAAGCGACAGCCTTCAGTTCTTTAACTGATAATTAGAAGCGACTGATCACGTCTGTATTGGATTTTTATAAAGTTGAATTTGAAGTCACACGTTCAAAATATAATACGCTAAGGGATATATTGTTTCACAGCCACAATAGCAACAATTCCGTTGCCAAGTGATGGTGACACCAGTCAGACCTTCGCCGGATACCGCGCTATTGCTTCTGGCTTCGGTGCTACAAGCTCAGGTAATGAATATTTGTATATAGGTAATGAACCACTCTTTTTTTCAAATGTATTCTATTTTACCTGCATATATAAACTTTTTGGATTGAATTAAATAATTTTTCATTTTATTTTTTTGTGGAGAGGGTAAAATAATTTGTGTAGTCTCTACATTAGTCTCAGTTTGATCTAATAATTACGTTAGATATTTTTTAATATACTTAACAACTGTTTAGTTGCACAAAATCGAGTAGTGTGCGCACCTCCATATAACTTTATAGGAATCAAAGCGAGACTAAACAGTTGTGCGATAATTTAGTTTCAGATGTGTTCACGCTTTTAACGTAATCCTCACTAAGCTCTTCAACATTATTTTATTTCCAGGTGTTAACATTACCACCAATCAGTTCCTGAGCCAAGTGAATCTGAATGTGATTTCCAATAGTGTGTGCAACATCGCGTTCCCATCAGTGATACAGAGTTCGAACTTGTGCACAAGTGGTCTCGGCGGGATCGGGGTCTGCGGCGGCGACTCCGGCGGCCCACTGGTCACCACCTACAACGGCAGACAGATTGTGGTGCGTAAAAATGTTATACCAACAAACAAAATAGTTTTTTCATAGTATAAAGCGACAAAAGCGCAAACTCTTTCTCTGAAAAAGAAAAAAAAATCTTTTTTAGAGGAAATTCTAAAAATTCCTACTATTCTAAATATTGTCTACCTTTCATCAACAGAGAAGGGAATGGAACGAACGTAAAGAAATAAGATACTTTCCATACCTAAGCGACCATTACCCTGTCAAATCCATTTTCCATTCCTATTCTTTTTTTGTACAAGTAGAAAAGGGTAGAATCAAATTAGGCTAGCATGCAAATAGACAAATTACTCTGAATTTTAAAGTATTTTTTTTTCTTTTATCGCGGAAAAGACAAATCAGGAGTAATATTCTCCGCCACATGGTTATTATTGTTAACTTAAATAATTATTTTTCTGCAGATCGGAGTGACTTCCTTCGGCATTCGTTTCGGCTGTGACATAGGATATCCGTCGGCGTTCGCTAGAGTCACTTCATTCTTGGAATTCATACGATCGAATTTGTAAATAAAATGTATGAGTACCTATACAATGCAATATTAAAACTAATAAAAATGTAACAATCTCTTTTTTTTTTCTTTTAACAATACAAAACAATTTAATCTAGTTATATAAAAAAAACATTATTTTTTTTTAATATAATATTTTCATAGAGATCGATAGAACAGACAATTTATTTTTAAACTGAATAAAGCTGGATAAGTGTTAACGCACATTTAACAACGCCTTGTAATCTGTGAAATGACGAATGTGCGTTAACCTTAAATCAGTAAAAAGGTTAAATTGTCATTTTTTTGTTTTTTAATACTTGGGTAATCAGTTGAGAAAAGGTTGTTTGTTGTAGTCGCATTGTTCGGTGAATGGAAAGGACGAAAGAATATAAGCGATTTTCTAGCCTTAGATAAAACGTATCACTAAGAACATGTCTAGATGTAACAATTTTGATAAATAAATAAAAACAATCATCACAATGTTTTTTTAATTAAACTTTTACGACGCTGCGTATCAATGAAAAATCTATTTTAACAACAATGATCATCAATAAAATATTTTCAATCCTTACTAATATTATAAATGCGAAACTTTGGATGGATGGATGGATGTTTGTTAGACTTTATAGCCTAAACTGGTGACCGGATCTCGATAAAATGTGGCATAGATGTAGAGGATAGTCTGGAAAACACTTAGGTACGTAGGTGCTTGTTTTATTTTTATTTTATAAAGTTAATTTAGTAATCATCGGAATTTCAAAGATAACAAAATGACAAGATAGCTAGCTATTATGTTATGCTCAATCTATTAGCGTACAATATTCCATTAGATCACATTTAGATAAAGGCTACTTAGACTATAAAGAATGCTACTAAAATTAGGCTGCTAGACTCTGGCCAAGATCTACGTAAGCTGGGTCAATGTATTGAAAGTAATTGTGAATTGCTTTTTCTTTTCTTATTACGTATTTCAATATTTTATTCTTATTATTACATTATTAACACCTACGTTATCATATAATTATCATAGCTTATTTGAGTTTTAATACTTTTATCAAAATAAGATTGCTGGAAGATGGATATAAAAGAATTTTTGATTTTCTAAAATCGAAGTACGTTTCCTGTTATTTCAAAATGAAGTTACTTCTGGCTCTTGTGGCAACTGTTGCCTTCGCTAATGCGAGGTACATCGAGCAGGAGATTCCTGAGTATAACACCGCGTATGGCTACATGCAGAACTATGGTATCCCTCTTGCGCAGGCCATCTACAAAGCGGAACAAGAGAACAATGAGCCCAGAATTATCGGAGGATCAGCGGCTAGATTGGGACAATTCCCCTTCCAGGTTTGTCCTCGCTCTTTGATCTTTATTTTGTGTCAAACGTAATACGCTTATGTTTGATTCAATTTAAATCGCATGTGTTGAATTAAATAGAATTTTAAAAGCAAAACCAACAACGTTCTTGATATCGAATATTTGTAAAAAAATTATTATGTCTATTATCTTTAAATATTAACCTTTTAGCATTTATGAGCATCACAAGTTTTGTCGTTTTTAATTCAATATTGTCATTGAAATACATTTAGAGATCTTGACTTTGGATTAACAAAGGCGATTTTCCACAGGCTGGTCTGATCTCTGACATCGTAGGCACCAGCAACCGCGGTGTCTGCGGCGGTTCCTTGGTGACCACGTCTAGGGTATTGACTGCTGCTCACTGCTGGTTCGACGGCCGCAACCAGGGCTGGAGGTTCACCGTCGTGTTGGGCTCCATCACTCTCTTCAGCGGCGGCACCAGGGTGCAAACCACCAATATTGTTATGCACAACAACTGGAATCCAAGCACCGCCCGTAATGATGTTGCTGTCATCCGCTTGGGCAGCGCTGTGTCCTTAAATGGTAAGTCTTTGTACTTTATACTAATATTATAAAGAGGAAAGTTTTATATTTTTGGATTTTTGTATGTATTGAAATAACTCAAAGACTACTAGGCAGATTTCAAAAATTCTTTCACTGTTAAAAAGCTACATTATCCCTGAGTAACATGGACTATTTTTTTCTTAATTTCACGTGGACAAAGTCGCGAGCAACAGCTAGTTTTAACTACACAGATCTACTTAAGAATGATTTGACGAAGAATTTCAATAATGTTATTTCATTTCAAACACAGTGTTTTAGTTCATCTGAAACAAACAATTAAATCTTAGTATACTTAGTTGAAATCATTTTAGGTAGTTCATTAATAGAAATTTATTATTTACAGCCAATATCGCATTAATAGCTCTGCCAACTGGCTCTGTAGCGAACGAGAACTTTTCGGGTAATACTGCTACCGCATCTGGCTTCGGTCTTACCAGGCAAAGTAAGTGTAAAATTTCCTAAATTTAAATGTTTAATTATTATTATTTAATAAATGATTACTACGTCTACTATTAAAACCTGAATAAAGATTTCCGCAAAAGGTAGACAAAACTCTTTCTATCATACAATGTAACTCTCACAATTATGACCATAGACTTTTGCAGGTATCTTAGTTTATTAATCTTGCAGAAACTTTTTATTTTCACATACATTTTTTATTTACATGGGTAATTTTCTTAACCTAAAGTACACGAACTTTCTCTTCATTGTTTAATTAAAAGAAATTCTTTGCTCGTATTTCAGATGGTCAAATAACCACTAGTCAGTTCCTGAGCTTTGTCAATCTGAACGTGATCTCGAACAGCGCCTGCACTCTGGCTTTCCCACTGATTGTCCATTCCACCAACATCTGTACCAGCGGGTCTGGTGGTAGAGGTGTGTGCGGAGGCGATTCTGGCGGCCCCTTGACCGTTGTGAGAAACAACAGGCCTACCTTGGTAAGATCTTTCACTTTACATTTAGAGCCGCACACCTTTGACTATCGAACAACTGTTTATAGTTTGTCTAAATAAGATAGATTAGTTTGATAAATGACGCATATGAAGTATCGAATTCAATTTGTATGAAGGTTAATGCCGTACTTAATAGACAGGTATCGTAGTGACGCACAAACACGCATACCGAACAATTATGAACCATCGATATTCGGTTTAAATAATTATCGAACTCAACTAAAATTGTTATTTTCTTATTAAGTAATTATGAGGACAATTCTAGTATTGATTATAGTGTAGAGAATTTAGCGATGACAGAAATAATAGCGAAATCGAATTCGATTACGTACGGTTGTAGTAGTAATAAACATTTATTTACTCTCATTATTTGTAATGGTTCTGCAGGTCATTATTAATTTGAGAAAACAGTGTTTTTTTAATTCATAAGTTATAACTATGAATCTATCGATCCAACTTCTAATAGAATCTTCAGAATAAAAATCGAAAATCGATTAGATTCATGACTGATTTTACAAAACCCATCTCTACTAAATTTCAAATTAATTGTCAAACTAATCTATCTTATTTAGACAAACTATAGTAGCGCTTTGATTCCTATGAGCTTATATGGTAGCGCACACTACTTGATTTTTAATTGTGCAACTAAACAGTTGAATTGGCTGCGAAAGAATTGACAATCGCACAACAGTTGTGCGATAGTTTAGCCAAAGGTGTGCGGCCGCTCTTACAGTATAGCTGGCGTTTCTCGATTGTTTTTGATTTTATAGAAGCTTCGCTCAAATCGATCGATCAATAAAATTAATACAGTCTAGGTTATCCACTTTTAAGTGGTTTTTGAGTTACCTATATCGAATACAGATTATTGTAACTGTATAATTGACAAGCTTTCGCCCACGATTCCCTTCGCGTAGGATTGAAAAAAAAAACTGAGTGGCCTATGTATTCGTCCAGAATATCCTCTACATATATGCCAAATTTCATTGAAAACCGTTCAGCCGTTTAGGCTACAAACTCTAACAAACATCCAACCATCCATCCATCCATCCATCTGAACTTTCACATTTATAATATTAGTAAGACAGTAAGAAGTAAGATGTAAGTCGAAGTATGATTGTCATTTCATATAATATTATAAATATTTTCCAGATCGGTATCACGTCTTTCGGCTCTGGTCTCGGCTGCGAAAGGAACCTGCCCTCCGCATACGCGAGAGTCACCTCTTTCCTGAGCTTCATCAACCAGAACATTTAAATAACTATAAGGAATATTTCTGTAAACTACCAAAATGTAACTATACTAAATAAAAGTACTCAATTATCTTAAATTTTTCTTTTATCTTACTTTTCTCTCACTCTTGGTGATGATTGTTTGACTTTGTTACGGAGATGCAATTTTATTAAAATAAATCCACTTTAGACCTTTAAATAAATAGACATTTTAATATCAACAACTAACCGGAAATTAAGTTCCTTGGCAAATATTAATGACATATGAACAAAACGTTTATCTATACTAACATTATAAAGAGGAAAGGTTTGTGTTTTTGTATATATTGAATAACTAATTTTACAAAGAGGAAAGACTTTTATTTTTGGATTTATGTATGTATCTAAATAAATCAAAAACTACTAGACCGATTTCTACCATTCATTCGCAATTAAAAAAAATCTAAATTCTTTAACCATTAAAAAGCTACGTTATCAGGGAGTAACATAGGCTGTATTTTTTAATTTCACGCGGGCGTAGTCGCGAGCAACAGCTAGTATTGAATAACTTAAAAACTACTAAGCCGATTTTAATAATTCTTTCATCATAAGAAAGGTAATTTATCTGTGAGTAGCATAGGCTATATTTTTAAACTTTTTTTTAATTTCAAGGGGACGAAGTCGCGAGGAACAGCTAGTAATATTTAAAATTAAATACTGATCATTCATCAACTTGGATTAGCTATAGAATTAGTTTGATAATATTCATTAAATAGATAAAGTGCATTAAATCAATATTGGGTTTTTCCGTAGGTAGTGACCCGTAGCGAAATTATAATAACATTTCGGAATATAAGAAAAAGAAAAAAATGTTACTTCCTTCATTAATTCAATAAATAAGAAGGAAAAGATTTTTTAATCAAGTGCCCAACAGTTGTCGGTTTCAATTCGTCGGAAGAAACTTCAACGATTCCAAAAGTTATTACAATAATTGCATATTCAGATGCGTTTTATTAAAATGTTAATATAGTAAAATTAGTTTGATATTATGTAAAATGTTATACAGATATAATGAAATCAAAACCAATAAAAAACATCGTGTCAGACAACACGACAAACTCTAAAAAATTTTGAGACCTAATTTAAAATCTTGTTATATTAGTTACTGACTATTAAAACACCTGGCAACATAAAGTGATGTTATAAAGAAGGTTTCCAAAGATATAAAATTGAAATAGTTTAGCTTAAACCATGTTTTCAAAGTTAAGATTATGATTTAGCACTCCATTAGTAACCATGTCAGAGACTTACAATGTAATCCGGATTCGCGTGTAAAGCCATAAATCACTATTATCTTTTAATGCATTTTTATCTGATGTATAACTACATATAGATTGACAAAGTACGAAAACATATCGGATTATATTTATCTAATTGATTAGGTTCATTTATTTCTATTCTGTTAGTAACAATACCTAATCATGTAAAAAGGAGGTACAATTAATGATATCAGCTACATACGTGCTACAAGACACACAACAAAATAACCGAACCATAAGCACTACCGAATGGTTAAAAGTAGTTCGGAAACCGCCCATTAATCAAACATTCAGATGTTTTCTTTAGATTGGGCTGATCGAATCTATACGATCTACCAACCCAAAAGAGGAAAGTTGCCATTAACTTACATCTAGATAATCTATTATTAAATTTTAATTCAGTATTTTTTTATTTAAAAAAAAAAACCAACAGCATACACTTATAAAACATATAACACCTAGTATTATGTGATAGTAAAGCCAATGACAGGTTTTTATTTAAGCTTATAAAGTAAAAGTATAATATATAATACAATCTTACTTCTTACTTCTTACTAAATATACTTCTTACTTAATTAGTAAGATTAGTAAGATTACTAATCTTATTAATTTACTAATTTACTAATATTATAAATGTGAAAGTTTACATGGATGGATGGATGTTTGTTAGAGTTTGTAGCCTAAACGGCTGAACGGATTTCGATGAAATTTGGTACAGATGTAGAGCATAGTCTGGAATAATACATAGGCTACTTTTTTTTTAATTCCAATTTTTTTTAATTCCACGCGGACGGAGTCGCGGGCGAAAGCTAGTAATAAATAAAAATATGATGAGTCAAAAGAAAGTCACACATCACGGTAAGGGAGTATAAATGAATGGGAGTATAATACTATTATATCATTCATTTACTGCCTACTATTATATCAGTCATTCACTGCTAGAATTTTCTTCTTTGTAAACAGTGTTAAATTGAAAACATTTAATTGACACAATTGAAAATCATGGCGTAGGTACTACGTCTGTGTAGTGCTGATATATTGGCGTAGTTTGACTTAGATAGTCGTAGGTAAGTGTACCATCAAATTTCCATCCGCTCCGATGTTGCTATGTGGAACAAACAATAAGATTTGATTGGCTCCGGCCACATTCAGTGCCTCGTCTGCGGCCGCACTACGTTCGTTAGCTGCAACTTTATTGAATATGAATAACGAAATTTTAGAAAATGTTACCTTGTTGTGGCTTAGTATGTAAAATTCGAAAATTGTATACGAATTTAACATTCGTATGTTGTAGATAGAACACAATCACCTCAATTTCGACTACGTTATGAAAATGCTTTGAAAATAGTGTTTTATTTGTTGTAAAATTTATGGACTGCAAGCGTCCGCCTCGAATCCACTCTTTCGCAATATCAATGTTAATATTCTCTTCCATTCAACCAAATCCAAAGCACTGAATCTTCCTCAGTGTAATTGCTATTTAAAGTGAATATTATATGAACTGATAAAAAGATTTCAGTAATCTTTTAATACAATTCAATTTTACCAATTAATTTACCTTATATTATGTCGATGACGGTGCAGATAAAACGCTGCTATCTGCAGTAAATATGCAATTAAACGAACACGACGAGCGAATAATCAAGAATGCACAGAGAAGTGCATTGTCGTGTCGCGATGATTTTTTAAACAGCGACCAGTGTGAACCTTCCCTTTTATTCTGATTTTCTACTTCATGTATGTATATCTGTTACCCTCTAAGCGTAATGAAATCAATTTAATTATTAACGTATTTACGAGAAATTTTAATATCGAAATCTTTGAAAGCACAACTTCTATACTAACGTCTATTGTTTAAAAAATTCAAATGCTGTTAACAGCTTTAAGAGCAGACGAAGTACAGACAGCCAATTAGGCTGCAACTTTCAATATGTGCACCTGAAAGCCGGCAGAAAAAAAAGACGATCAGTGATTTTTTTACCCCAGTTGAAGTCTTTGTTGTTTAAAATGACAGACTCTAGTTGAATTCAAAGAGTTGGCAACCCTAAGTACATTTACTACTGTATCAAACATATGAATAGAATGTATTATGATGCACGGGGCGATGCTACGAGTGTATCAGGACGAGGGCAGATTACCGACTCAATTATTCTCGCAGCGTCAATCATTCGCCGGGAAGGCAATCGATATCCTGATGCCAATTTTGAGTGATCGCAGACCAAAATTGTTTTGAAAGATTATAAGTGTTGATCTATTATGATAATTTAAGGACAATTTTATTTTCACGTTCTTTATTTTAATGGTTAATGACGATGATTTTAAGAGTATCTTTTGCGACTGATGAATACCTTTGGTTATAACTACAATTTTTGCCTGCTACCTTTTTTAATTTGGAGATTATTTGAAATTCCAGGTAAGGGTCCAGACGAAAATTATAAAAAAAATGAATAACGTTTAACAAATTATTGAATAAATCCTACAAAGTTATTACTCTGCCTCTTAGTAAATATTAAAGATAAAAAATTAGAAGTTCCCTATTAATTGCCTAAAAGGGGATATTTTCATTTCTCGAATTATTTGATTTCACTTAAGTTAAAAGCCGCTTCAGATATTTCTTTGTCGTAAAAATATTTCTCTGGTCAAATTACACTTATTTTTTGTTTGAATGAGCTTTTACCTTAATTAATCGAAGACAAAGAAATTTAGTACAAAATGCTAAAATTTACTTAAAATGTACTCATTTTCCTTTTAATTCACTGTCATATAAAACTATTGAACAATATATTTCATTTTTTTTAAATATTATTGTTTAATAACTTAATAACTTTTCAGTCTTACGAATGCTTAATCATTCTTACTTATTTTTTTTTTTTTTTTTTTTTTTAACGTAAATAAACCAGCGCTTGACCTCGACTCCACCTAAGTTAAGTGAAGACGCTGCCGAAGAGACTTATAATATGAATGCTAAATTTTAGATGGATGGATTGTTAATATGAGAGAACATAATATTGGCTACTTACTATTTATTTATTTCCACGCGGACGTACTCACGGGAAAAAGTTAGTCTTATATACTAATCTATGCTAATATTATAAAGAGGAAAGATTTGTATTTTTGCATGTACGAGTTTGATTCACGTAAAAACTGGACCGATTTTTAAAATTCTTTCACCATTAGAAAAGGTAATTTAGTGGTAACATAGACTATGCTATTTATTATTTCTTAATTTCACGCAGATGAATTCACGAGCAACAGCTAGTTTAAAATAAAAACAAGATTGAATAAGGTCTGATAGGTGACTTAAGTATAAAAGTGTACCTCCTGCAGACAGTTTGAGTAATGAACTAGATTAAAGGACGCTAAAACGCTTGTACCCTAATGGGCACGCCTTTTAACTCATTAAAGGGTTTAAAAACTCGTCTAAAGTGAAACAGTAGGAGAGTAAACGTCGTTAATGTTAAAATATTGTTTAGGGACGAGCCTCGGGACCGACAGTGTGAAATTTTAATCACAGGTAAAGTATGCATTTAAAAGCCTAAAGCAACAACTCTACCTACCTACGGACTTGAGGTACTATTTAAAATATGCACATAGTTTTTACACATTATTTTATTTCACCATTATCATATTAGAACCGATAAATCTACGGAAGTTACGGCATCGGTTTGGTTATGCTCTCACAGTGTTTTCCTACGTCCCCTTTAAAAGAATTAAGTAGTTAATTTTTTTTTCTTGCGCCCGTGTCAATCATCATCAACTATAAAGACTTCCACAGGATCACAGCTGTACAAACACATTTTGATCTCACTGTTTTTCAAAGTGAATGACAAGGATGGACAAGTTATCATGCAGGTTATGGCCGGATAGAACAAATAGCAAAGAACAAACGTTGATGCTAAACTAATGGTTTCCCAGCTACGTTTAACTATCTTAGATTTTTTTGGTGTGATAACTTTATTAAATGCGTTTCCCAACTACGAAACGTAGGTCAATCTAACATTAATGAATCACTAGGTAATGAGAAAATAAGCGGAAACTTCAGAAACATAGCATAAGTTGAGTTTTCAACGAAAAGACAACACGCCAACAAATAAAAGCCCTATCTTTATACCACTTTACTTATGCAAACAGCGAGTAACTAAGTCCGTGATTCAAGTATCTGACATAAGTGCTTCTCGTTCCCTTACTTCAGGCTTCCGTACACGTTAACTGAATTAAATAGTTTCCTCTGAAAAGTGGGTTATCGTAGATAATTTGCACTGCCCGGTCAGGACATTACTGAACGACATGCGCTTGTTTAGAATAAATACGAGTACATTCTGAATACACCGTGTTTTTAGAGTTAGAATACATTTGAAAGGGAACAGAATACATTAAATTTACATTAAATAACAATTTAAGTTTTCTTTTTGAAATGGAATGGCTCACGGTACTTAAATCTATCAAATTCTAAAAGGTGGAAGGCAAAATATTATAACCTCAAAATAATTTAAATCAATCACTTAGTTATCGTGGATTATTTCTGTTTGTATTTTATCAGCTTTAGTTCTATCATAATCTAAACTTTCTTCAGCATCAATCTGCCTCGCAATGTATACTGTGATTAAACAAAAGTATACTTAGTATTGTTTCGATAATTTTGTTACTAATATTGCACTCAAGTGCATCATTGTAAACAATCTTTATTGCAGGTTTGTCATTCTTTAGTGACAATAATTCAGCAATTTTTACGTCTTGTTACAATTAAGAAAGTCGGTGTCAAAGAGCATCATGGAATATTCTAGAAAAGTCCAATGCAATTACCAGATGCTTACACAAGGCCTTGTCACAAAATGTCCATCCGACGTGACAGATTCGTACCGGCGAGATGTTGCAGACAGGCCGAGTAATGGATGAGATAAAAGAAAATAAACCCCCTAATGGGCGTGCTTTCAACTCACTAACGGCTTAAAAAATTCGCTTCAAGTGAAAGGGTAGAAAAGTGAACGTCGTTAGCGTTTAAATATTGTCAACGGACACACCTTCGGACCTAAGGGAGTAATTTGATCTCGAGTTAGCTGTGTATTCAAAAGGCACTCGCCAAATAAAGCAAGCTCTGACTCACTCGCTATTTAACAATTAAACTGTTGTCATTTAATCCAACAGACCGTAATTGTAACTTTGTTTTCTTATTTTTTTTAAGAAAAGGTATAATTATGTTTCTGATTCATCCACTTGCCCTTATCCCTTACCTAGGGTCGACACAGTATGCTGCTCTTCCATACATCTCTATCAGCCGTCATATCTGAATCCACTCCTTTCTTAAGCATATCCTCTTTCACAAAATCCATCCATACTTTCTTCGGTCTTCCTCTACCTTTGTTTATTATGTTTCTGATTAACAGAAGCAATTTTATAGTATTACTAGCTGTTCCCATGCGACTTCATCCGCATAAAATTATAAAAATTTAATTTTATTGTTTGCATTTGTCAAATTATCAATTGCAAATGTCAAAATGACATGACATGATGTCAAACCATGGCAACCTTGCTTCCTTGATGTTGGCAACAACTTATGGTCTCTTTCCCACATTAGGGTTTTTATCCAACATATTTACCCCTAAGTTTAACGGCGTGAAAATATATATCCTAAAGCGTGACGTAAGTGTAGGGCTTTTTATTAATAAAAGTTATTCTAAAATATGCCGTGATTGCTGACATCTTAGGCAACAAAGAAGTGTGTGCTTACGCTTTATTATATTAGTATAGATGATATAATAGTTTTGTGAAATATTTATATACCTTCAATATCCAGGACCCAAATGTCATGCCATTTATAATCCGGTAATTGATGACTTCGATAATCCCGCGTTATCTGAGAGTCAAGCGCACGATTTCAGAAATATTGTCTGCACTATACTCACTATACTCACAAATTTATATTTATTTATCCATACCTATATTTATAACATAACCTATAGACGAAGTATACTATACAAACGTCTTATCACGAGTCGATGACGAAATGGCATTTTGTACTTTAAATGAAAATATTGAGGAAACCTCCTATAAAAGGCTTCCGGAAGTATTTTTCGCATCGCTTTTCACCTCAGATTAGTTTTACTCATGATCAGATGTTTTACCTTTGATTATGTAATAAAATTATAATTTCGCTTTAAAGTTAAAATTTGCTGTGAATTACTTAAAAAATGTAGGCATCTATCATTTGTTGTACGGTCATTGTTATTAAAAAAATGAAGTTTTTTAACGAACATCCGATACGACAGGGCATGGGCGAGAGGTGTTATAGAGGGCCGAATAATGACCGAGGTAAAGGACTTTAACCCCGCTAATGGACATCCTTTTCGACACATTAAACGCTTTTAAACAAAATCATTTAAAATGAATGGAAAACTGTGAACCTTATATTGGTGTCCAGGACATTACAGACAGTTTTATTTTCCAGAAATTGAGATAAATATTACGAGTATAACAAAAAATAATTACACAAAAAAGCATTTTGTATATTTTAACAGTAACCTAATTCCTGTTTTTGCTTTTACAAGCATAACAAAGTTTAAACAATGGATACCTCAAATTAAATCGTGGTGATGCATCGGTAGAGAATGAAGTGTTGGCTTCATCCTTCAATCCAGCTTCGTATTACACTTGTATGTGCTTGACAGGCTGCAATCACCCGTGTTAGACATCTCGAGTCGATGTTAGTATCGATATCGAGATACCGAGTTACCGAGCAATCGAGTTGCAAGTATCGAGTGAAACTCGAGAGCACCGTAATGTGAACTAACGTACTCTTGATCGTTCGCCCGACGAACATCAAATTCGATTAATGTTTGAGTTCACCTCTACGAGTCTAAACGAGACGATGTCGAGTAATCGATTTAAAATTAAACCATATAAACTATCTTGATTTGACTATGGGGCAATGATAAAAGTTAAAAGATTTTTTTTATTGATTGAAATATTTCAAATATGTAAGTCAAATATTTGTTACAAATGTATTTAGTAATGTTTGAAAAACAATATCATTATAATTTCTTCCAACAAAAAAAAATACTCATATCATTTCCATTTTGATAAAGAAAATATTGCATATATTTCTTCAGTGTAATGGCGTATAAAATTATTTTCCACGTGACGCATTAAACGTTCGAAAACAAAATACTTGTGACGTCACTCGTCACTCGTTAGCCGGTCGCTGGCAATCAGACGACGTCACGGCTGCACGCGGAAGAACCATGCCACCAATTAGAATGGGTACCTAGCCTGCTATACGTACATCATCGTTGCTATATTACACTAAAATGCTGCTTCACAAAATGGGTTTAATAATATTGACTTTTACACTGCTCTTACAGTCTTTAACCGACACTTTAACTTCTTGACATATGAATTTAATAAGATTATTGATTTTTTTGCAAGAACGCATTTGCTCTGTAGAATTATAATAGTAATACTGCATAATACGATAACCGAGTAGAATAATTTCCTCTGCTATTCATCTTGTAAATAATCTTAAGTTTTTTCGTCCACTTTATGATTAAGGCAGTTTTTAGACACTTTAATTTATTGACAAAAAGTTTAAGCTATAACTAAGTATGTTAAGCAATGAGCAAGATTCAGTAATTTAATTAAATTTCAGAAAAAAAAAATTAAATTTCAGGAAAATATAACATTTTATTGGCGTCGATTTTGCCAAGAGCGAACCTTTCTATCGGATAAATTAGTCATAACATAACGTTGATTTAATTAGCGCGATAATTGCAGTGGCAGGTTCGCTTAATTCCGAACTAATGCGAGTCACCCGCTGTTCGTATACTGAACTCCGTTGAGAAAACTTTAACCCACTCATTTCATAGTTAAGATTTCCATACGTAAATTAAAACGAGAAAACGCATGCACTATTTAAACTGAATAGCTCTTTAAATTTATAATACCATGATATGCATCTTGATCGTTAAAATTTTTCCTCTAAAATATGCCTGCGTTTAGTATGCATCATGTAAGTTTATTTATACGTTTTAAATATTACTATTCGGTACAGATGGCACGGGTTCGCCATATTCGGTGGCGAACGTATAGTTTAAATTTCGCGGACCGGGTTAATGCGGGTAACCGGGCACATTTTTATTCTCCAGCACTAGTGGGTAGTTTTGAATCCCTCTCCAGTACGAAGAGTCGTGTGCAAGCAGCTCAGTAAGTCAGTCAGTTACTAAAAGTGCGAATTCAAAGGTCATCGGAAGTAGGTGCTTGTCCAATTGCCAAAGACACAACGGGCGGATCGTTTTCGGAACTTTGGTTTAGTGGAACAATAACGGTGCATATGTGTGCAACTGCAGGCAGCATCGCTGGCGCCTATAGACTAGACCGAACTAGACTTGACGCGATTGACACCGACAGTGACCAGGCACCTGCAGGCGAGCGTCGAGTAGATAAGTACCACTACTCGTATATTTTCCATCACCTCTTTGTTTACAATATTATGCTCTACGGTGCATAGTTTAAGGGTAGATTGTGCTGCGGGACTCGAAAGCGTCGCGTTAGGCACAATTACTATAGTTCTTTTATGTGTTAAGTTATATATTGTTGTCAATTAATATGAAAGGATTTAATACGTGTCATATAAATAACTTTAGTTATAATATGTAACGCGGCAGTAAACAGAAGGGAACTCGCGCCCAGGTTTATTAAATGTCAGTAACAGGCGGCTCGTTTTATATAATGTAAGAATATTGGGACTCTAGTTGCGATCCACTAAAATAAACAAAGCTATTGTTAGTTTATATTTGTGAATTTTTTTAAAATTAGATATAGAGTTTTGTGTACATTTACATGAAAGATTATTAACATATTACGTATGATTTAGTGATTTCTTGGGTCTAATGACTAAAAAATGATTGCTTTTTCCTCACTTTTCATGATATGGTCAATGCGTTATGTATCTCTTAATTCCCATAAATAATCAACTGCATGTAAAAACTTGTGGGCGAATGTTTATTCCTTTGTTTTCCTAACTCTATGGCATTGGTGTAAGTTCATATTTGGTTGTTTTTTTATCAAACTTTTTAATTGTATTATTGTCTACGTTGCTCAATTTTTAAAAGAGATATGTTATGAAATTTATTTATAAGTATATAAGATGTAAAACCACATGTTTCCATTTGGATGCGTTGTAATGTGTAGCGAAGATATCCACACAAACAATGCGGCCACGCTTGGCCGGAGACTGCCCGAAACATCGCTTAGTGCGGAATAGTTTTCAATGAATAATGTCAGCGGTGGTCACTGGGAGGCTTACAGCAGTGGAAAACAAAATACATAGAGTCGACTATACATAAATGTTTAAATGTTTGAATAATAAGAACTTTATTCAATGGCACGTTAGTTACAGAAATAATTAAAGAACTTAACAAGTTTTAATAACATATTTATTTTTAACTAGCTCGCGACTTCGTCAACGTGAACTTGAAAATTGTAAAAAATAAAGCCTCTGTTACTCAGCAATAACGTAGCTTTTTAATGATAAAAGTATTTTTGAAAACGGCCCATAAGTTTTTGAGTTATTTCAATACCAAAAATACAAATCTTTCCCCTTTATAATATTAGTATCGCAAGAAAGGTCAAGGCCCTGGCTATACCGCGTGGAATTAATAAAAACAAAAGTGAGTAGCTTATGTGCTTCAGATTCTCCTCTACCATCCATAATAAATTTCATCGAAATCCGATCAATCGTTCAGGCTACAAACTCTAACAAAAATTCGTCCATCTAAACTTTCGTATTTATAATATTAGTATGATTTAGATATAGAAAGAACTAACATACAGTTCTTTATGTTACCATTTTTTAAGTCATGTTTCAACTGCCCACTCGACGCATTCTTTATTCCAGCAAGGAATCATTTCCTGCCTGAGGGCGGTATAAGATTGGTCATGCTTATCTAGCAGTGTAAACATGGGGCAGATGACGCGACGCGCGATCCTGGACGATAGGGAGCTGTCCGGATGTGACATCACATCCCACGCTGACATCTAATGGCTTTCTTGATATGCCTTCACATGTTTGGATTAATTGATGGAAAATAACAATATAGTAGCTTAGTAGATTTGGTGTATTTTGTATAGTGGACTTTTAGGAGTATAGTATTGCAATTAGCAGTTACAAGAGTATCTGGAAGAACTAATCTAAATAGCTAATAACTAAATGTATAATATCAATAAAAAGTTACGTTCTTTGCCATTTTCCAATCCTTTAATCGCACATCGATTGGTCTGAATACAGAGCGTGCGTTACAGACAGCATACGGCAGACGGAGGCATGAGCCGGCTTTACCATAGATTACGCATAACTCCATCAAACCCGCGCGTTTCCGCCTGATTGACGCCGTGGGGGGAGGGGGGATAATTGACTCGTCAGATTGCGGGCAGGTTATTCCGCTGTCACTGCGGATTCCGACGCGTCAACATTTCGACGTCTTTGTTTTGTAATTTCGGTTACAGAAATGTTTACTTTAGACTATTAACAATTACTTTAGATAATAACACAAAAAAACATTCAAAAAATACTCTCGGTAATCAGGAGGTATATTTTCGCCATAGGGTTAATATTAATTAAGTTATATAATCTACTAGCTTTCGCCCGCGATTCCGTCCACGTGGAATTTAAAAAAATGTTCGTAGCCTATGTGTAAAAAGGAAATAGCTTATCTATTCTTCTAGACTGTCCTCTACATCTACACTAACAAACATCCATCCATCCATCCATCCATCCATCCATCCATCCATCCATCCATCCATCCATCCATCCATCCATCCATCCAAACTTTCGCATTTATAATTTCAGTAAGATATCTTTGAATGTAACAAAGAAAGACACGTTGTTTAACTTGAAACACGAAATGTTTATATTTGGTCTTAGAGGTTGCAGTTGAGTGCTGTTTTAACAATGATACTCGTAATACAGCTCTCTCAGCTCTTTAAGTAATACGTAAACTCCATTATCCAGATACACGATGTAGCGAGCAGGAGATTCCCTTATTCTCATTAAAGGTAGGTATAAAAATAAAGTCTTTCTTAACAAAACTCGTAGTCAAAAGTTCTCTTTTTTCTATCTTAATACGCAATAGGTAAATAAGTGTTACGAAGTTCATATTTTCCAACATTGTAAATCAAATTAAAAATAATTTACATTTGAGCTGGTATTTTCTCGCGGCGCCAGGAACAATGCACTAACCAGACTTAATCCAGGGTTTAGCGCCCCCTAGCGTCGAGATCGTTTTACCGACAACATAATTTAATCACTTTACAATACCAGTGCTTTAGGAAGTAGCAATTTTAAATCTGAACACTTTAAAGATCCAAAATCTATACATATAATAAAAGTAGAGTGTCTGTTTGTAATATTAAAAGACAAATTCCAGATTTCGGGAAGATGATGTATTTACGTTGCTGATAACGTAAGTCGCATTTAAAAAATTTTTCTCTGTCTGTCTGTCCGTCCGCAAGCCGCGTTTGTTCCTGGTAATCTCCGAAACGGCTGGGTCGAATTCGACCGGACTTTCTCTGAAGAGTAGCTGACATTGATATGCCCATATTATAATAATAATATGCCCGTTTTGCAGTGCAAGAAATTAAATCGTCGCACTATTGCACTATCGCATCTGGCTGCTAAAACAACCAGGAGAGTGTTTTTATTATGATAAATGCGATATTATAGTCTACTTTTTTTATCTTAATATTGCGTGGACAAAGTCGGGGGCAACAGCTAGTTATTAAATAAATTTTAACCAATAATTGATCGTTTTCACGAAATTTGTATATGGTAATAATGCTACCCTTGCGGTCCTATGTATTAATTCCCGGTTACAGTTATGTATTTAACCGGCGGTGATCTCTTAAGTAAATTAATATAATAATTCAATATTTAACCCTCTGATAGATGAGGTAAATGTGTCTCGTGAGACAGGGTTATTGAAGGGGTCGAATTTTGAAACATTAACGAACACCTGTCGAATGTTCGCTAAGGAACTTAAATGTAGATAATATGTGTATTTACGTTATAGCTTGTTATGATGGAAGGTTAAACTATATTTCTAAGAAAAGTCTTAAGTACAGACTTGAATAATAATCACTTGGTTTATGAATGACTAGCTATTTCCATGCGACTTCATCCGCATGAAATTATAAAAATTTCATTTTATTGTTTACATTTGTCAAATTATCAATTGCAAATGTCAAAATGACATGACATGATGACAAACCATGACAACCTTGATTCCTTGATGTTGGCAGCAACTTATGGTCTCTTTCCCACGTTAGGGTTTTTATCCAAAATATTTACCCCTAAGTGTAATGGCGTGAAAATATGTAGCCTAAAGCGTAACAGAAGTGTAGGACTTTTTATTAAAGAAAGAGTTATTCAAAAATATGCTGTAATTGCTGACATCTTAGGCAACAAAGAAGTGTGTGTTTACGCTTTATTATAATAGTATAGAAGTATAGATATAGATTATAATTGATTGGTCACTTTATAATTTAAAAGGTTTACAATTTAATTTGTAGCCTTTATTCATTTTATCATACACTAAAGTAATATTAGCGAAAATTTTGTACAAAACCATTTGTTCTTAACAATTTCCTTAGATTTAAAAGTGTTTTGTGGGTTTATGTTTTAACTATTTTCTTGTTTTTATGTTCTATAATAAAATGTGTCTCGTACATCTAAATATTAACAAATATATTAATGACGTGAATTCTAAACGATGACAAAAACAAACACAGAGTTATATCGGTCCAATCTCTCTGCTGGGAAATAAATTTAATTGCGGTTAAGGTCTGTTTAACTGCTTGTTCAGTTGTTTTATGGTTCGGAAACGCAAATTGATTAGGTAGGGGACAAGATCTGTGTTACAGGCATTGAAATATTAAGACAAGTTGTATAAAAGTCAATTGCTCGGCTCATAAATACGTGTTTTATAGAACGTAAAACCTTAAATTAGAATCGGGAAAAATAATAGCAAAAGAAAAGGCTTGATTCCTATGCTATAAGGATAAAAATAACAAAGTTAATGTTGTTATTTTTATGTGAAAACAAACATTTGTTATAATTATTGTCGACTTGGCTAATACGTAATTGAGTAATTAGTAACTGTAGAAAATTTTAATAGATAGGTAAAGAAAACCTCTGTATATTTGAGGATTTGATTAACATTTAATTAAAATATAAAATACTAGCTTTCGCCCGCGACTCCGTCCGCGTGGTATTAAAAAAACAAAAGTGTGTAACCTATGTGTTCTTCCAGACTATCCTCTATATCTATACCAAATTTCATCGAAATCCGTTCAGCCGTTTAGGCTACAAACTCATACAAACATCCATCCATCCATCTAAACTTTCGCATTTATAATATTAGTAAGATATAAATATATCAAGGCAGACAAAATAGATATTAATTAATACATCTCAAATCCCTCTCAACGAAGTGGCGAACTGTCCTTAATCATGTATTTATCCAACCCTCAACTGACTGACAGTACTATTTATCATCATCCATTAACTGCCCTTTGTTGAGAACGGCTTGTCTCTTGTCATATAAGAAGGGCTGGCAAATTGACAAGAAGTTTAACCAATACAGAAAAGGCGCTATTTAAAATCAAGAATCAATTACTTATGAGTTGCTAAAGTTTCATTTATTTTATGATTTTATGATTTAGTTAGATTGACCTGAGTTTCAACAGAGTAAAGCTCAAACGCATTCCATTAAGTTATTGAACCAGAAACACTATCGACTGGTTAAATAAAGCTAGGAAACCGGCTGTTAGTAGATTTTAATTTTTGCTAAGATATTGATAATATAAGTAATGTTGAAGTTTGTAAAAACAATTTCCTATATCTCATTTTAATTGAACGCTAAAATTGTATCGATAGATAAATTTCAAATTCCACTTATGACGATCATACAACTATTTTGTAATGTACAATTTATAGCGTAAAATGTGTAGTTTGTTGATAGTTGAAATGTTTTTACTTTGTGCTAGAATAAAGTATTGTTATATTATCTTTAAATTATACTAAAAAGTGTATCATGGTAATAATTTCTATAGAAAAGTTGTATATCATACAGTGCCATGTTTTGTGCAAAAAGTCCACATTGACCCAGCTTGCATGTAGCTGCAACAAAGGCGCTCTAACATTATTTAATCCGAGACATTAATGCTGCGCCGCGGCCAACTACACTTCATTTTAAAAATGAAAATTAAACGAAAATGATATATTTTTCTTTCTATTTGTACACTCGGTTTATTTTACTAACACTTTCTTTTATTATTACGTCTCTATAAATATAATGCCTAATCTATTTACTTTTGTAATTTCAGTATAGTCTATACCTATATTATTTACTAAAGTTATTATTATAATATACTAGCTTTCGCCCGCGACTCCGTCCGCGTGGTATTAAAAAAAACAAAACCGAGTAGCCTATGTCCTTTTCCAGACTATCCTCTACATGTATGACAAATTTCATTAGGATCCGTTCAGCAATCTAGGCTACAAACTCTAACAAACAACCATCCATTTATCCATCCATCCATCTAAACTTTCACATTTATAATAGTAGTATGATATTACGAGTAAATTGAATATCCATTTATTTCAATACATTTAAAATAAAATAATGACTACTTCCACTGAAAAAAAAAACTAAAGGCGTATTTATAATATTTATGTACAAAGTACTTAAATGTCATGAAAGTCTCCTTCAAATAATATTTAATTTTTAAATATCTTCAAAGTTTTTTTTTCAGTAATTAATGTATTTTTAAAATGTTTAAAACAGTTTTCATTTATTGTGCATGGCGACATCGGCAATGCACTTTATATCGTTTAATCCGTGCTCTGCCCCAACTCATGCCCCGCCTCCAGCCCTGCGCTTAACGCTGAATATAATTCAATATATCTTTCCTTTATTAAATTCCTGTTATATTTTAACACTAAAAGACTTTGTTTTGGCGCATGCCAGTAAATTTAATTTTAGTAACGAAACTCTCATGTAAACTAAAAAGTCAACTTACCTCCACTATTTAAGGACATCTAGAATTCTATCAGTCAAAATAGTTTTAAAAGAAGTGTCTGGAACTCTGGACAAGCCATTAAATGAATGACCAAAAAATAAAATAATAAAGTCATTTCATATCATAATAAAATAAAGGGAATTCACATCACTATTTAATTAAAAAAAACTAAATTTAATCACTTATAGTGTCGACTTTTATTTAATTTTTGATTTCTTCTCTACTCTATTTAAAACAAAGGATATATAGACGTAAACACATGCTATGTGTTTGTACGTAGATACTTAAACAATTTATTTTTCGTAGCGGTTGCAGTTTCAAAACAAAGAAAGGATTATTTTCACTGCAAGCGTTCAAATAATAGTCATTAAATTTGTAAGAAAGCTAAACGTGCGCTCGTGTACCGTGCACTCAAGGACTTAGATCACACACCTCCAGTACACCTTACATTTGGAGAAAGATGTAAAACGTAAAGTGCACTTTTATAAACTACGTAAGTATTACATTTAGAAACAAGACCTTCGGTTTAGTGGCAGTTTCAGTATACTTTAAAGTATTAATTACCTGTTAGTTTTATTTAATCTGTAAACCATTATTCTCCATAGAAGGGTATTATTAAAAAATATTTACAAACATATTGCGTCCGCATGGATGTAGAATTGAGGGGTGTGCCAGGACCGTGAAAAATGGAAATCCTTAATCTGTGCCCTTTGGGTCACTGACGTGAGTACATATTATTGGATAGTCTTGGGAATTCATTACCAATCTTGGAATACAATCCTAAGAAAATGATGCAGTTTTGTAAACCGTTTATCATATTTATAGGTTTATATGTATGTATGTATGTATGTATAGCTTTCGCCAGCGACTCCGTCCGACTGAAATAAAAAAAAAACGAAACCGAGTAGCCTATGTGTTCTTCCAGACTATACACTATATCGATGCCAAATTTCATAGAAATCCGTTTAGTAGTTTAGGCTACAAACTCTAACAAACATCCATCCTTCTAAACTTTCGCATTTATAATATTAGTAAGATAGTGATTTGTAGGTACTCACATAAATAAGATCGTTTTACGCCAGTACTCGTAAATAAGTAATATTAACGGAGCCTTAATTTAATTTTTGTCAATGCTGTAAATAACTTACGTGTTTTGTGTTGGTAATGTGTTCTAAATCTTAGAATGTCATTGATTAAGACAGTTGGTTCTAGCGTAGGGCTACACGTAGAGGGCGCTGCGGTGTTGTGGCGACAAGCGACATCATTCAACCACCGCAGCCGTAAACGAACGCTTGTCTCTGCCCATTGCCTAATGTTTCACACGAAAACAGCACTCAGAACCAGAGCAGTTGACAAAATAGTACTGCTATTATTAGAACGCGTTGGTATGCGTATGCAATTGCAATTTTGTGTGCGATCAATTTTTGTACTGCATCGTATACTGCTCTACCTCACAGTTCTGCCCTCATGTAAAAGTAGAATAAGCCACACTGACCAGCCTGCACCGCGGCGTAGACATGTTATTTATGTGACAATGGACATGACGCTACGTTTAGTTCGACTTCTACAATGTAAATGCAACCTTTGCGTAATATTATTTCGGTTTAATATCAGATTATTCCCAACCGTCACCCCGCTCTGTCACCACGTGGAGACAGATGAGAATAAAAAGTTTCTTTCGTCCCACCTTTTGCTATGAGGTGACGGTTGGAACTTATTTTTATTTCGTAACGGTTCCATCTGTCACCTTATTGGTGATAGTGGGACTAAAAGGTGGGACGGATGAAACTTTTTATTCTCACGTGGGGACAAAGCGGGGTGACGGTTGGGAATTCTCTCTCAATGATTAGCGATAAGGAAAGACATTTTTACAGTGGAGACAAATTATTATTAACTTTTTAATACAATATTTCTAATTAATGAAACATCACATATATCTTTTTAGATAAGAATTTCCTACTTTACATAATTTTAACATTCCAACAATTTCTATGCAATATTCTGCGGTAATAATCCACTGAAAATTATGTTTTGCTTGTATACAGTTCCAGGAATTACGAGACTTTATACTCGGAAATATATTCTACTGAACGTAAAATATATTTAGACTGGAGCTTAATCGTTTGTAGATTTTAGTTTCAATTGATTTACTAAATAACAAAAAGTTTATTTAATTTAACGTAAATAAAACTACTTTTCAAATACAGAAATTTTAATAACTATTGTGAGTATAGATAGATCTTACTTTCATAGAATGTAATAAAATGGTTTACTTTTAGAGTGCGGACACCTTTGACTAAACTATCGCACAACTGTTTAGTCGCGCTTTGATTCCTATGATTTTATATGAAGGTTACATTACTCGATTTTTAGTTGTGCAACTAAACAGTTGAATGGGCTGCGAAACAATCGACAATCGAACAACAGTTGTGTGATAGTCAAAGGTGTGCGCCCGCTCTTAATGTTAATTAACTAGTTAAAATAAACATACAGTACTATATTAAATTTATTAATGTTTGCAATATTTATGACAGAGGTGGCATATTACGCAAATGACACAAACGTAATTAGTGCAAAACAATCCGTGTAATGTGTTCAGTCTCTGAATTAATTACATTATGTGTACACTGTGACCAGTTACAGACATAAATCACAGTTATTATTCATCGTGTAAATGTATAGTAAAACAAACATATACTGTTTGTCTATCTATACTTCTATACTAATATAATAAAGCGTAAACACACACTTCTTTGTTGCCTAAGATGTCAGCAATTAAATCATATTTTTGAATAACTCTTTTTTTAATAAAAAGCCCTACACTTACGTCACGCTTTAGGCTATATATATTCACGCCATTAAACTTAGGGGTAAATATTTTGGATTAAAACCCTAATGTGGGAAAAAGACCATAAGTTGCTGCCAACATCAAGGAAACAAGGTTGCCATGGTTTGACATCATGTCATGTCATTTTGACATTTGCAATAGATAATTTGACAAATGTAAACAATAAAATGAAATTTTTATAATTTCATGCGGATGAAGTCGCAAGGGAACAGCTAGTTTACAAATAAAAATATTTCGAAATGACTTTCGCTACCACTAAGAATACATTTGAATATTGCCAATAAGCTAAAAACAATAAAAAGAACGATAAAAAATAGAGCGGTGGTATTATTATATTTCGCGCAGATAAAATAAAGTTATTTTAATATGACATTTTTAATTTACCATTATTTTTTATTAGTGCGTTACGTTACACTTACACTCGAGCATTAGTGTAGATTACATAAAAGTGTTACTTAGGGACGCGTAACCCAAATAGAACGTTAGTGTAAAAGTTAGTCATTAAAAACATTAAGAATTTGCGTTAGATATACTATTTTGCATTTGAATGACATCGCCACAAACCGCAAGTTATACTGAAGGTAACAGGGCGTCTATTGCATCTTGACCATAATTTAGCCACTGCAATGCTTGGAACGTTAGGCACAGCTCGACTGTAACTACAGCTAAAATTACACCGCAAAGCTAGTCTATGGAATTCGATGTATTGATACGAAGCAACCGAATTCCGTAATGTAATGCTGAGATTGATTTGTGTTTTGATTTTAGATATAGTATCAAAATTCAAAGCTTTGAATTAAAGTAACCAATACTATTGTGGTAATGTACATTTCTAGCTTATTTCTGATACAAGCCTATTACCATGACTCCGTCTGCGTGGAATTAAAAAAAAAAGTATGTAAGTAGCTTATTTATTCTTCCAAATTACGTTCTACGTTTATATTAAAATTCATCGAGATTCGTTAAGCATGTTAAATAAACTCTAACAAACGTCCATCTAAACTTTCGCATTTATAATATTAGTAAGATTGTATGAATGAGAACCTGAGAACCTGTTATGCAGTAACTAATTCTTTAAACAACTGAGCTACACGGTGTAATAACGCCAGGCTACAAAGATGATATGAAGATGAAATCTTCTAATGTCAGAATATTTGACGCTTGGCTGCCGAAAAAACATCGTATAAGATGGAATACAATAGATTGCGAGTAGATATTCGTACTTTGTTTGTGTAAGATTGGCGTTGTAAGGTACCTTATGACTGCATTGTTTATTTATGAAGATCCGCTTTATGATTTGACGTGAGGCGGAAGAGAAAGCCGTTATTTGAATAATCCATGTGACTACCCCGCCGTCTGTCTCGGAAACGCGATAATGTTAAGAAATTGCGTATTTTTGTATTACACGTACACACGTTATATGGATATTTGGAGTTGAATTCGAGGAGATTGTTGTTTACAAATTTCCAAACAAAAGTTACGCATTTTTTAACTTGTTTCTTAACTTTTTATTCTTTATGAATGTAGCTATTAATATTGAACATAATCAAATGAAGAAGATAAATAATGTCTTTTTTGATACCTATTTGTTGTACAATTATTATGTTTAGATACATTTTCACGTTTAATTACAAGTATCAAGACAAATGGTAGTCTATCAATTAAAATGCGAGGCGATAACTAATGCGTGGAGCGGCTGTAGGTACTCGTGGTGGTGGTTGGTGATGTATCGCGTTGGAAAGTCGCTGCGCTGCCGACCCGTCATTAGCCGCAGCGCCACGATGCGTGACTGTTTACGACCCGTGACTCCGTTCACCCCTTTCTCCCCTAAACACGGACACGTGTACGAATTAATACTGATTTTTCGCAGCAAATCCCATCGGTGCGCATTCAGAATGCGCATTTCAACTCTGCAATGCACAGATGTAATTTAATAGGAAAACTAAATTGGTACACACCCTCGGTATTGTTAAGAAATACGTCGTTAATATTGAAGTTTGTTTTGATATGAACGAAATGGTTAAGATAATTCGACCAAATTACTATTTAAAAACTCATTCACTCAAATACTGAGTTCCTAAGTTAGTCAACTTTTTAATTAAGTATAAATCTACAATTATAAAAATCCTAGGCATTTTAGTTATATTATTTAAGACCACATTTCGGAGTCATTTCAGACACATTTCGCGTTACACGTTGGTAACATTTCTCTGTTCATTTGGTTCATTTAGGCGGATGACAGTGTTACCTTTTAACGTATTAGCGTTAAAATATTGTAAATAAAGGAACAAGTATGTTGTACATTCGAGTCATAATTTCTAATATTCGCGGTACGACGAAATTCACTTTGGCTGATATGAATATTGCTGCGGCGTTGTTTCGGGGAGGTCGCATTCTTCATTACAGCGGAGAAGAGCAGGGCTACGTTTTAACGCGTTTTATAGCTAACAATACATGCTTACATAAAATTTGCATACCTTCATTCGCATCTCCTCGACCATTACCTTTTCATTTGGTAAATAATTTAGAATCCCTTCAGGACAGGCCAAATATTAAAAGTGATGTGTCCCCGAGGTTTAATATTAGACTCCCCTCGCATTAAATTCGTCGCCGCGCAAAATTCCCAAATGCATACGACGGATATTTTTTGCACATGTTCATATTTTTACTTTTGTATTCGAATTGGACACAGAATGTCACTCCATGTTGCTATAATTCAGATTTGTTCACAGAATTTCAAATTCCCAATTGACGGCGACATTTATATCACCGACAGTATTGCTCATGGGATATCGATATTTAAAATTCGTACATTCTATTGTAATAAATTTTGTACAAACTCAAAGTTAATACTTTCCTCCGTAATTAACATGTTTAGGAGGAAATTTCAATTTCGCCTAGTCCTCGCTTTTCATGCCGTCATTTGCAAACCAAATGCATACCGTTACGCACACATATCCATCACGTACTCACTCTATAGATCTTTTGTTGTAAACCTGATGGTATAACCTATAACTTGCACATACTTGAATACGTCTAGGATTAATGTCTATAATTATATCTTCGTTTTCTTCTTATACTATTTCTATTACAGAATATCTTGTTATTCAATTCCATTCTATTATTTTCAGTAAAGGCTATACGAACTACAGTAGTAGTTCGTATTCTTAATCTATTGTATCTATTAATATATTGTATTAGTAAAACGCATTTTTATCCAGATATAAATTTTGCTCCTGACGTCGTCCGCGCGAAACTAAAAAAATCAAATAATTAATATTGTCTACGTTACTCAGTGATAAGGTATCTTGTTAATGGCAAAAGAATTTTTAAAATCAGTCTAGTAATTTTTGAGTTTATTCATAACATACTAAATTACAAATCTTTCTCCTTAACAATAGATTAAACTAACTAGAATATTTAACACGGACGGATTAGCACACGGACAAATTTGAACAGGTGCAACACGCATCTAGTCTTCTGGGAAAAAGTTATGCAGCGTGTTGTGTCATTTCAAATTTATATCACAGTTATACGCTAAGCATACGCGGGGAGTTGAACAATCGAGCTCATTGTATATGCATCAAATTCACAGAACAAAACTAATCTAAAGCTGGAGCCAATAAAAATGTCCCATCTCCCGTTGCCGCGTTAAAAATAAATGAACAAGGTGTAATCTCCACCATTCTTATTATAAAATTTTGCAACTTAAATATTTTACATTTTTCAACACTTAACTTTCCATCTCGCCATCCCGAGAGACGAACGACCCCCTATTTACATAGAATAGGAACGCATAAGACATCAAAACAGTGTAGGGCGCAGTTACATTTGTCGATATCTCGGTCGTTATACAGCATGCGGGGAGTCTTTGCATATGGTTAACGATTAATGCAAACGATCTGTTGATGTAAAACAAGCTTCCTGGAGATTCAGTTGACGAGTTTAACCCGCGGTAAGGATAAGTGTGGAATGTAGACAAACGCATGCGGGCGCTATGGTATGCGTGAATAGGAAATCTTTCGCACCACGCATGCGGGCGCTGACCACAAATGAAATGTGCTCTTATTTTCTTCCTATCTAAAGTTAGTTTCCTTTGTTTATGCGAACTGTGTTTTGTCTTAATCTAATTTAGTACCCAATTGAAAACGTTGACGAAACTCGCGAACGAAATACAATAAATTTCTCTAATAATAAACGTTGATTTATCAAAATTAAATCTCTTTGTAAGCGAAGTAATCAAATTTATCAGTCATACGAATCTTCAATTCATTGCAAAGGGTCTTAAAACGCCAGTCTGTTTGTTGTATTAATAAATGTAATTGAGATTTTTAATTCAATTTTAGAGACTTACCTTTTATATTGATGTTTAATTTTTTTTTATCGTTAGAACTGAGATGGAAGAAAGTGTCGTTTTGAAGCGTTTACCTGCTCCTTTCTTATTCAAAGACGTGTGCCAAGCGCTCAGGATCCCCAACAAAGCGCGGAAAACGGACAAATATGTTCCGACATCCCCTGTCTTGGGATAACAGAGGCATTGTTTGTTCTTCCTATTTTTCCTGAGCCCCATAAAACGTTTGCATTTTACATTTTTGGTGGCCATAAATAAAATCGGTCGTGTAAAATTGCATTTTAAGCGTTTCCAAATGTATACCTACAGTTACCTATGAAAGGGACGGCTCCTGGGCTTTTTATTGTGGAAGGAAATTAAAGTTCTCGAATAACGTTTGGGTCTGGACGAGATTATATTGCGGGAATACGGAAAGTTTGAAATTTATGGCGCTTCGTAATACGTTTTTATACGTAAATACTACAGAAACCGCGAGCGCTGTATGTTTTCGGGTGGTATTAAATTTAGTCGAGTTATAATTCGGCTATCCACGAATGCAGTGATAATAAATTACGTAAATTAATTAGTATGTCGAGTGTCCGGCGCGGGCCGCGGGGCGCTGCGCTCGCCGGAGACATGACCGAACTTGTAGCTGGGGTTCAAGTGAAATTAAATTACGAGATGACAAAATGAGTTACGCCCTTTCCTGTAGATTAACAAACAAAAACTGATGGCTGGAGGGTCACGCCTGTTAATACTGTTAGCAGCAAATGACTCTATTCTTCGTGGACGCGACGCCCGCGCGTACACAATGCTACAATTTTAGCTACGCCATTGTTCTTGTCCGTTCGGATCGCGATTTAGTTTCGCGCTTTTATCGGCGTCCATTTGAGTGGGAGTGGATGCGGGGCCTCTATATTGTTACCAAAGTTATCACTTCACAAATTTTGATTTTAAAGTTTAAATATTCGTGTACCCCAGTCGGGCGTTATTAGAGAACTATCATACATATTTATGTTAAGATATTGTCATAGTCGATACGAACCGTATACAAAGCTTGTATAAGGCCTACAAACCCTGAAATTTAATTTTTGTGTAGTTTGACTGGGATGTTCGTCTCTTGCAACTTTAACGTCAAAATATCATTTACGGTTTGCATATAAATAAAACGAAAGCATCGAAGTATTAACACGAATGTGCAATTTAAAACATTTCTGGTGCAATGAAAATAAAATGTTCACGCATTTCGTGACCTCAGTCTGACCGCAACGTAGCGTTCGGTTCGTACGCATTATCCACGGTGCGCGTTCGTGATCCAATTAATATTAAAAATCAGCCCAGCAGTCTGGAGTACGAAGGGTTTTATTGTTATGTAAATTTGTGCAAACTTCGTTGGCAGACGTGGGCATGACTAATTGTTAATTCGGGTAATGCGCTTACGCGAGTGGGACACCGCAGCCCATCCCGCGCCGATCTATGTAATAAAGGATTACCCGGCTGACCTCTCGCTGCACTCCCGCTTCCCGTTTACTTTCTAGTGATGGGAACTAAGCACACATGACGTAATCCCTTTAACCTTTTTGTCTGTATGGTTTTAATTCCCTTTTTGTTTAAAAAAATTGATTAAAAGATCGTTAAAAGAGAGTAAACACTATATGTAACTTGCATTCATTGAATAACTATATTTCGACCGCGACTCCGTCCGCATGAAATAAAAAAAAAAGTTAGTAGCCTATGTGTTCTTCCAGACTATGTTTTATATCTGTGTCAAATTTTATAGAGATCCGTTTAGCGTTTTAGGCTACTCACTCAAACAAACGTCCATCCCAACTTTCACATTCATAATATTAGTAAGATTGTCTCTTATTACACTTTATGTTCAAACGATACCATCGCCATTTTCTCGAGGATATCGGTTTTAACATACAAGTGATAAAAGTTTAATGCATCACTATCAAGTTTACTACTTAGTTACCCTGTCGGCGAGGTTTTGGCGTGTGGGTAATTATTTAATGGAGACGAAGTCCGCTGGCGGAGTCGTGCGCCGCCGTGAAATGAGACATTACACGGCCCACCGCCGCATTCTGTACACCCGCCATTTGATGCGGTGCTCCCAATTCTTCCCCTTTATTAATAAATATATCAAGGAAAAATATCATTTTAGAACGCACAAATATTATTAAATGTATTAGTCAAAAATGTAACCGTAGACGATCTATTATACGAGTAGCAGTTAAATATTTCAAAATTTAACAATTGAAAACAATAAAACAAAAGTCGTCTGTCATTATAGAATTATAATTGCAAAATTAGGGATGGATGGATGTTTGTGATTACTTATCTCCAAGACGACTTAACGGATCTCAACTTGGCACAGATAGAACATAGTCTGGAAGAACATTTAGGTTACTTAGCTTTTTTTTTAAATTTCGTTATAATTTCACGGGAAAAACTAGTATCGTTATGTACATCACGAGTGCATTTAGTTACTTTATGACAGTGTATTGTGTTTGTTTTATATTTTACATGTATAAGTTTCCAAACTGCATCTATTTGGGATGCTGCGAGCGTATAATCCATGTAGTTACATATATTAATGTTGCATCCTTGTGCAGATGAGCATTATTAAGCATAACACGTCCTAGTTAGTTGCAGTTTAGCGCGACGCATTTGACAAATCTGCAAAGTTTTCGACTAATCTCAGCCGAGAGACGAACAACTTGTAACTCTTCAAGTGCTAGTTTCTAATAGTAATTGCATTTATTATGTATCGATCGAATAGTGGAAATTTAAAGATGGAAAAGCTATTAATCCTTTATGGATTTTGACTGAACTTTACCAAGTTAAGTTTTAACTTTCTTTGCTTATAACATCAAGGATTTAAACTAGTAAAACAAGTAGTAGAACATTAAATTGTTTAATTAATTAGTTGCTAATTTTCTACATGGGTTAGTAACTTTAGTGGTGATTTCAATCCTCATCAAATTTCATATTCATAGAGCAATTCTAGATACTTATAAAGTTTAACGTCAATATGATTAACTTTGGTACTTCGTTCTTTTCGCTATATCATACTTCATACTAATATTATAAATGGGAAAGATTAGATGGATGGGTGGATGGATGTTTGTTAGAGTTTGTAGCCTAAACGGCTGAAAGGATTTCGATGAAATTGGGTATAGATGTAGAGGATAGTCTGGAAGAACACTTAGGCTACTCACTTTCGTTTTTTTTTAATTCCACGCGGACGGAGTCGCGGGCGAAAGCTAGTTATGTATCAAATACACAGCCCAACATTTAATAACAAAAGCAATTTATGTACCAACGTCTATGATATTAGCAATTCATACGAAACACCAAACAATAGTAATCAGACGTTTGCTGCGAAGGAAAAATCACAATTTGCCGACAGGCGAGGCGGTGCCAAGCACAGATTTCGTCGGCAATGTATCGTGAAATTAGTTTAGTGGCACTATATAATTACGCGCCCTCACTTTTTATGTCCCTTGGCCGGTCTCCCCTTGCCGGGGCAACACCCCAGCTCTGTTATGACGAAAATGTCAACCCGGTATGCGACTTGATAGATTGAAACTATTTTAAACATCTCTTTTAGGTGCTTTTTGTGTCATTTTTTATTATAGTTAATGTTGTTATGAAACTCGTGAGAAGTATATTTTCTAGAGTTATTTCAAAATGTTCTTGAATGTGTTCATGAAAAACCAATATTTATGTTGTTAGCAACATTTTCTGTTGGTTTATGTTGAAACTTTAAAATGTATTTATGAATCTTTTTTTCAATTGATCTCCAAAAATAACATTACGTGTAATAGCAGTTGTTGCTAGAATACAATGCATTATGATATTGTGATTTAACTTTCATTTCCCTTTTTATTATAATGTTGTTATGAAAATCGTGAGAAGTATCTTTTTCTAGAGTTATTTAAAAATGTTCTTGAATGTGTTCATGAAAAACCAATATTTATGTTGTTAGAAACATTTTCTGTTGTTTTTGTGGTAACTTTAAAATGTATTTATGAACCTTTTTTTTAAATATAAAATCCGTTAAGTCGTTTTGTTATAAAGGATAATAAAATAAAAACTTCAGCATATGCAAGATACATTTCATAGATTTATTATATAAAACCTTAACACTACGTTTGAATTAACTTACATAGTATAGTAACATGTGGAATTTACAGAGCTATTCGATTAGTACAGACGATAAGTAAATTAGCTATAATTATTGCGCAAGATTTATCCCTGAAGAGGGGAAATCGTTTTAAAACTACAATACTTAAGTACCGAATCTTAGGTTACATAATAAACGACAAAGCTCAGATATTTCTTACCAATTTTTTTAATATCTATTTCGATTTTCATGTATGTACATCATGATATGAAATCTGATCTTTTTTTAAATATAAAATCGTTAAGCAAATTCAAAAAACTCTGAAGCACCTATATTAAATATATTTGAGGACTTTTGCCATGAACGGGTTTTCTTAGTTTCATTGTTTTTTGATAAATAATTTACGAGGTCTGAGTCAATACAATGATTGCATTTTATATATTGAATTCTAATTTGTGACGGATTTCGCAACGAGCGCATATCTATATTATTGAAATATAAATTAAATATAACAATAACTAATTTAGTAACACTATAACTATACAAACTAAACTTTGTATAAATAAACAGTCACTCAAAAAGCTACGAAAACAAATTGATTAAAATTCACTATTTTGTCAATAAATCTCTAGAAAAAATATTCGTATAATAATTTATCGAAAATGCAATTCGTTTATGAATTATAGATATAAAAAAACGTGTAGATGTTATAGTAATATAAATACAAGCTCCTTAATAGTACAATAACTTATGATATGGAGTCGAGCAAAATTTCGAATAAGTACTAAGTGAGGATGACAGGATATCGGTACTTAACACCTAGGACATTAAGATCAAATCTTTGTACAAAAATATGCAGAAATATTTACTAGAAACACTGTCTACACTAATAACATTATATTTTTATTATTACAATTAACAGAGTATCAATGTTTGTGAGGACAGATAACATCTAAAAGTTACACGAAATTTAGACATTTTTTTTTAATTTTTTATTGCAAGGAAATGTTAAAAACATCTACTTTACTGTCCTTACACACATTTTACTCACTGAGCAAGCTTTGCTGAGAGTAAATAATTATTGCTGCTAAGACGATTATACAAGCTATAGTGATTTAGTAATTATACAATAAATAGGTTTTCATAATTTCCAGTATTAAAATTAATATATTTGAAAAATTTGGCGCTATTAGGATAAAGGATATGTTAGTTGCCTCTGATGGACTTAGGTACTGGATTCTCTCTGAGATCATTGTATATTATTGGTTAAAATATTACATTACTAATATATAGACAAACCTACTAAGTTAATAAACATATAATTTGCCTTTGCCAATATAATTTTAGTGGAGGCCTTGTAATTTGTTTCAGTAGTATTTTTGAGAGTTCTAAAGAAACATAGTTAAAGTTTACAAATATATTTAGATTCATGTGATTTAATGATGGCTTTGTGTTATGTAACTGTTAAATGTTTAGTTGATCACTTAGTAAACTTTGTTCATATATTAATAAGTGAATGTAAATTATTAAAATAGTTAAAAAAGTATCTTTTTACATCTTAATCAGCTAAATGAAGCTATATTCGAAGCAATAATGAGGCGTTAGAAATGTAAACTGCTTAGTTTGTGTGTAAATAAAACTACAAGGAAAGTTACTGTGCAGGAAAGTGTGAGGAAATTTATAAATCAATGTTTACATGATTTGAATCACAGAGAATGAGATGGTTTTGAAAAAGTGGCGCGATCGCAACTGTATTTTTAACAATAATTTAGAGTTAATTTTTTTTCACATCGACTTAAAAATAACATTTCTAACCAAATTTGTTTATATCACAGGCTTAAATTATATTCATTACAATAAAGGACGTGCATCCTATACGTACTTATTTTAATAGGTAGATCGAAATTAGGGTAACTATTTACACATATAGGGGAAAATAATGAGGCGTACCCTCCCACAACCCTCGGAGATTCAGAATGGCGGCCGCGCAGTGACGTCACAGCGGCCACGCGACGCAACGTATCTTATTCTCATTAGTACACAGGTACTGAGCTTTTTTCACTAACGATCTGATATCGAATTTATAATATCCCTAATCACAAAAGGACCGTCACATACTCCTCTACTATATTGCAATCATACACGAATAAATATTAAAATTCGAAATTACCTTTCTAAGTGACAAATCACTAGATATTTCTTCAAACAGAAATCTAGGAGGTTACAATTATTCATCATACAAAACTTACGCAATATCGATGATTTTGTTTGTAAAAATTAAAAACATGTCTTTTCTTGTTGTAAATGAAGCAATCAGAATGCATAAACACTTATGTCTGTAATTTACCAGTTACCTAAAAAAAATCTACCTTATCCGAACAACGAAGCTTAAACTGACCACTATATTCCGTGTCCAAAAGCAACGCACGTTAATACAATTTCAATTGTCCATTTTTTAATCAAATCACCTTCTCATGAAGTCGATGCACATTTCGTTAGTCTAGTCACTGAATTTAAAATCTATGGAGAGTTCAATACTATTGAGCTCGAGTAAAATCTATGGATTCGTTAAATCACTTTATCTTGGAGCGGATTGTTGACGGATGTTCACGAGAATATATTGAAGTATTTGAGGCCGGCCGACAGATAGGGGACTGGGATCGCTCCTGCATAGTAATTAACCGACTGGAACATGAGATAGGCGATGTTTAGGAGCTATCACACTATCTCGTTTGGATGCGTATTCTGATTCGAGTCATTTTGACGTGCACATTGCTGAAATAGAAAAATAATACATTATTACCAGTGTTAATATGATCGAAATGAGCTATTACTTATTGAAAAATATCATTTACCTCCTGTTTTCGTTCCCACGTCTTCATAGCGGTTTTGTATTTTTCAAATTCATGACACCAATTGGAATAAATCTTTTGATATTCATTGCTCTTTTCCGGAGGAGAACATCTGAAAAGAAATTCGTACATTTTAAACGATGTCAGAACAAAAAAGCAATGGAAAAATCAAATAAATACGTTAAATCTGTTAGAAAAACATGCAGGCAATGGAGTAGATTCACTATGTTTTGTTTTTAACTTGGACTTATTTGTACTTACCGATGAGTGTCAACTGTGATATTGTAGGAACAGAGTAGGGATCCCCCGAGCCAACAGTCGTATCTGCCAGCGTCTCCCTCGTGCACAGATATGATAAGCAAGCCGTGCTCTGACGTCTCTATGTATTTCTCTGGTTTGCTGTAATAAATAAAAGAACATTAACATTTTGTTTAAAAATATCGATTTGTTTTGATCCCACTGACATTAATTAGTTTTCAAAACCTCGTAAAACTGTACATATTCCGTTTGAAGAATAAAAAATGTAAACTAAAACGACTGCTGTAATAAAAAACCACTTTCATGTGTTTTCAAAAGAAGTACTAACAGTTTTAAACTAACTAATTTCGCCCCCGTAAACAGTAAAACAGAGGACAGGCGTATGAAACTCGACAAACAAAGGCTTGATTCCGCGTTGCCCCTTGCATTTTAATTATACAAGAGGAAGTGCGATAACAGTAGATTCGAAACACACTAATTAACTTCGTTGCACGCGTGTTCTTTTGCCTTAAACGTTTTCCGAAATTTCCTTTTTGAGGCGCATTCGTTTTCTATTCGGTGTTTCGTTTCGCCGCCGGTAATAATATGGGCTCGTTCAATGTTTTGGTGGAAATTTAACGCTTTAAAAAGTTTCCATCGTATAGGTGAGGGTGGAACTTCGAGCTTCATTATGGCCGGGTGGTTTTATGACATACGTGTAGAAATTATTTGGGCGTAATGTAGATTCGAAAGTACACACGAAATTTTTCGTGTTGATATTTAAATCGCTTTTGGTAAACGCGTTAAGTCTGAAGTTTTTTTTGAAGCTTTTCATTATTCCACGTGAAGGATTAGTTTTACGAAAACATATAAAAGAACAAGTTTCGACACTCTTTTTGTGGTTAAATAGTAGTTAGTGAGCATACGCTGGTTGCAAAAAGAAAGCTTAACTGTTTTGATTTTCTTTATGTAGAGCCTAGTAATTTTCCTTTGTTGTTAATATAGAATTGGGCATATTGAAAATTATCATCAAATAAAAGTTTAACAAACTGAATGAAACATGCATTTGATCAAATTGACAAATTAAGAACTGACATTGGTTACCGCACGTTAAAGAACTGTGAGATAAAATCTGTCGAATATGAAAAAGTCTGAGTAATAATTGGAGTTACTCACTTAAATGTGATAGGATGTCGTCCCTTCTCCTTGGAGTAATGATACCAGGTGATGGCGCGAGGCTGCAGCACCTCCGGCATCTTGACGAAACTGCCGAGGTGCAGGCTCTGTCCCCACGTCGCCGACACGCTCTTACGGGATATCGACGAGTCACAAATGTCTGCCGTCTCGTTTGCAACATCTTGTATCAATCTAGGTATAGAATTACATAATCAGTTATGGAATAAGGATAAAGAATTGTCAAATAAGGACAGCTATGTTAGCGGTACTTAAATCTTTGACCTTGGGCACACCTTTGACTAAACTATCGGACAACTATTTTACGATTGTCAATTGTTTCACAGCCAATTCAACTGTTTAGTTGCACATCTAAAAATCGAGTAGTGTACCCACCTCCATATAAGCTCATAAGAATCAAAGCGCGACTAAACAGTTATGCGATAGTTTAAAAGGTGTGCCCGCGCCCTTATACGTCGCCTGTTCGTACATTTTCGATCAAAGACTTCAGTCGGCTTACACGATTACCTAGTGATATGGATAATATGAATACACTCACCCGGGCACATATTCGCGGCAGACTGCTGCATCTCTATCCCAACCGCAGTATGGGTCGCGGGCGCAGCGCACGCACGCGTCGTAGCGGCGCGCGCATAGAGCCAAGCGGAGTTGCAGCACGCGCCGGTCGGACGCCGCGTACAGTGAGCCGTGCGTGCGGGATAACGCCATCGCCTGTACAAATTACCAGTTTAAATTATATCCGAATTGATTGATAAGAGGCTCTTTCGACTAAGAGACCATTGCTGTTTAAGAAGATCGAGAAGGTTGATCTAAATGCCGTTACTCTGAACAGTATCTAGGCAACTCTTTTCAAATATTTAAAATTAAATTATTTTGTAAATGATAGTGTGCAAAATACAATTCGGTACTAGTTTTTTCCGTGTATTATTACTTAAGTAGAATACGTATCAAATATCATAACATGGTATCTAATAAGTGTTAAATAAGTTAGTACCAGTAATGTTAAGTTACGGAAATTGTACAAGTAAGTAGTTAAAAGCGTCTCAAGTTAAAGCCGTTCAAAAGCTTTTAAGTGGCTCTTTCATGTGCCTAGTTATTAACTTATAATGTAATAATTATGTAGAGCTATTAATACAGTGAATCAATACTTCGAGTATCTATGTGTCTCCGGACGATTATTTAAATATCAAACATGTTTGAATATTCCTATATATAATGTTTGTGTGCTATATTAAGAATAATATGCGGTAAGCAGGGAATAGTGATTTGACTCTATCTAAACATCTTTCTCTATTACATCTATAATAGATTTCAGTATCTATCATAAATATTATAATTATAAAGAGGAAAGATTTGTATTTTTTTTTGTATTGATATAACTTAAAAACAACTTGGCCGATTTAAAAAAAAAATCTTCGTTAGACAGATCATTTATCTGTGAGTAACATAGGCCATATTTTTATTATTTTTTTAATTTCACACGAGCGAAGTTGCGAGCAACATCTAGTCTATTATAAATTACATATGTAAAATACATCTGTACATCTGTCTTCTCTTTTATTCCCTTTGAACAAAAAAGAGAGAGAAAGAGAATTGTCAATCATCAACAATATTGTCAGACATACCTGGATAGGTTCCCCTGGCGTGACGTCAAAGATGTCCAATAAAGCGGACTGGTTGTCTCCATTGCGAGTCCATTGTACGATCTTATGTATCTTGCCTTCGTCTGAAACAAATAATAAATTATTAATATTACAAAAGAAAAACGGCTGTAGTAATTCTCCTTACATTTATAAGGTATTCTTTACATTGTTCTAAGAAGAAATGCTTTAAGACGATTTTTAAAGTCAATAAACTCTATTACAAAATACTATATGGAATACATAAATACCATTTGTTATTTTATTTGATATTTTTTTTTCTTTTATAATATAAGGTGGCAAACGAGCAAGCGGCCAACTGAATCCACCGAAATGAAAAGCGACCGACCGATATTATTTTAATATAGAAAATTCGAGTTTACAAATTACGAAGAAACGATTTTTTTCTTCCTATGGTAATAAAGTGGAAATAGTTTTGTGAGTACAAAAAACCTATAGGAAGGTAATTGTTCAAATATATTTTGCATGGCCATTAACAGTGGTATACAGAGAGAAGTGCCTAACAAAACATAGGTACGGGTATTCCCTTGATAAATGTGACCCCAAAGGGCACCGTCTCACCGCAAGAAGAAATTAAAATGGTTCGTTACGTTCGGGGATCAATTAGTGAGGTCTGCGAGGTCCGGTGTTTATTGCGCTTTAGTTGTTTGCCATTTCTTATTACATATGTACATTACATAGTAACACATCGTAATATAGGTAAGAAAATAATATTAATTAAGACTAATAAAACTAATAAAACAGGCAACCTCGTATTCGTCGTCTATACTAATATTACAAAGAAGAAAGATTTGTATTTTTGTTTATATTGAAATAACTCAAAAACTACCAGACTGATTGTAAAAATTCTTTCACCGTTAGAACGGTAATTTATCTGTGTGTAACATAGGCTATATTTTTAATTTCAGGTGGACGAAGTCGCGAGCAACAGCTAGTCTAAAGACTACTTATTAAAATAAATTGGCGAAGTTAAATCCTCATTGATGCACATATAGGCTTTTAGTGTTAAATATTGTAGTATTTTAATTTATAAAGTTAAAGGTAAATATTTAAATATATTATAATATTTTTTTAAATATTAGTAGATTTTTGTTAATTTACTAATATTTCCTTTAACCATTCCAACTAAGCTCTAGGCTTGTGCTAGGATATGGTTCACGACAATAGTCGAATGGCGGGATTCGAACCCTCGACCTCAAGATCGGTAGTCCGTACCCCAAACCATTAGTCTATTGGCGCTTACTAATCAAGACTTAATAATCAAGATGACTACAGAAGAAGTAATATTATACTTTTAGCGTATTATCCTCACTGAATAAATAATAAAGATTTATAAATTCGTGTCCCGTTTCCATCACTTGAAAACGTCGCAATTAGTTAAAACGACGTAATAATTCAAGAAATCAAAACGTTGTACATTTATAAATAGCTTGTCTAACAAAGTGATAAATTCTAAGGGCGCATCAAAGAGACAGCGTCAATTAATTTGAATCCTCATCGGCGGGAAGTCACCGCGCAGATTGAGATATTGATCGTGACGATAACTTTTCCCCTGTATACCTCTAACTATGAATCACTGTTGATCTTATTTGTCTTATACTTCAGCGTTAGTATGTGAAGGAAAATAAACAACACTCATGGTGTTAGCATTTTGTTTCGACCTAATAGATTTGAAGGTTCCAAGTGTTAGCTCTGTCAGACAGTGTAATAAATATTGAAGTAAATATGATAGAAATTTGAAGATATATATAGGTACTTCTTATCAATTACATGGCCATTCGAATATTTGTTTAAGAAAATAATATAGTGATAATCTTTATGTTTAAGTTTCTCTTTATATTTAAGTTAAATCTTGAATAAACAAATGGTAAGTTAGAAAAAAATCCAACTTATTTCCAGGATTGCTTTGCAATCTAAACAGGTCCTCGAATACTAAAATAAACTTTTCCAACTCATAAAGAAGGCGACCTGTGTTTTCGGAAACTTTCACCGGAAATAAAAAAAAGACTTTCCACCGAATCTTCACGAACTGAAACCGTATTGGACACGTAGGCACACCATTTAGAGCGGGAAAGCCTCTATTGTGTGTCAGGTCAGGCCGACCCTCTGCAGTTTACTTACAAAGGCCGATCCACGATTAAATTAATATTCAGAACACGAATCTTAATAGCTAATTGGATTAGAGGCATGTAGCGAAATTACCTAACCGGGTTACGTACAATAATATAAACGTACGTGTGACCGTAGCCGTGCGTTCTGATCGGCCGCAACTGTCAGCTGAGCCCTACAGTCCCTCCTTCGTAGCCTCATGGCTCCTACGCAAACTGACATAAGTCTAAAAAGTGATTTTTCAAAAGAGTAATTTTGGTGTACGTTATTGAAATGAAACAGTTCCAATGTTTTTCTATGTTGCATTCAAAATATTATGATTGCATCAAGACATTTAAATTATGATTTTAAAAACCAAATTTGCTTAAAAAAAGAGTTACGACATATGCTTAGAACCTGTCGGTATTATGTAGTAGTTATTTTCTTTATAAATACGTGAACAGCGTCGAGTATTTACAAAAGGTAAGTGCTATTAATTCAAGTATGTACATATATAGCATGAGTTTATGAAGTGAATGTAGGCACAGAAAGGCAAGTGACGTCACAGCCTATTAGTTTTACCGATCACGGCAAAGGTTCAGATTGACGCAAACAAGCGCAAGTAATTATGTTCGCTGAATATCGTATGAAGTAACACACTCCGCCCATTAACTACGCCTCTATACTTACATGTTATTGCCTCTGAGACCTTTGACATGGAATGATGGAATTGCTTTTGCTCGAATTGTTCACTCGTCTTCGTTCAATGGCTTTATTCGATAACTACGGTAGTGATTTAAATCGATTTATTAGTACAAATATTTCATTATACTATTGAATACCATCACTATTATTATGGATTCGATTTGAAAAAGAAACAAGGAGCTTCTTTTAATTATTTCCTATTAATATCATCTTTAAATAAAAGGGTTACGGTACTTTAATTTTGCAAAATTGCAAAATAATTTTCTGTTATTAAAAAAACAAAATCCAAATAGAAATTTCCTTGTCAAACGTATCAAAAATCACACATTTTTGAATACACACCTGATGCGATAATGTGTACAAGAGAAAGCATTTAGGCTAAACATTCAACGTATTTGCCAGCAACCAAAAGAGGGAGGCAGATGTTCCCGACGCAAATCTGTTTACTAAGTCCCCGTAACATGATTTAAGCGTTAAGGTATCGTATAATGTACAATGTAGACACAAATTACAAGCTCTTTACTTAGAAACTATCGATAGTTATATTGTAACTATAGGTATTTAATTGCAAATGACAATTAATTGATACCTAGGAAGTAAAACTTATATTCGAAAAACATTGTTTTAAGTTCGTTTAAATTTTATTTCAATGTTATTTCACTGGCTTTCCGTCTGCATGGAAATAAACAAACAAAAGTAAGTAGCCTATATGTTCTTTCAGACTATGCTCTACATCTATGCCAAATTTCATCGAGATCCATTCAACCGTTCGGACGGGAACCTCTAACAAACATCCATCCATTAAGATTTTGCATTTATAATATTAGTAAATTTGTATTCGTAGTTTAACGGTTTTAAATAATAATTGAATTTCTTACGTTTATTACCACTGCGGTAATAGTGAATAATAAAGTAAATGTTTCAACCCCTCTTTTTAAATTCTCTTACTGGGGCCGATCGTAAAAATCTTTTACTGCTAAAACCGAAACATCCATTTAAGTCTTCAAATAAACTGAATCGTAAAAACTTGGCAAACGTACACTCTTTTCCTTTACATTTCTCGTCAAAACTCCTAAGCAAACTTAGATTTACATGCGTAATCGTGTGTCAACTGAAGACTCCCGGAGCGGGCGGGCACGTGTTAAGTGCTCTGCGATGTAGACCAATATTTAGCCTTCTTTGAGGGCCCTCGCTTGTACATGTTTTCCTATCGATTTGAGCTCGATCTTTAAACGGATTCTGTACTTTATTACACTATATCCTTTGTAAGTTCACGATCAATCTTACTAATATTATAAATGCGAAAGTTTAGATGAATGGATGTTTGTTATTTGTAGCTTAAACTACTGAACGGATCTAGATTAACGGCATAGACATAGAGGATAGTCTGAAAGAACACATAGGCCACTCACTTTTGTTTTTTTTATTCCACGCGGACGGAGTCGCGGGCGAAAGCTAGTATTCATTATAAAGTACAGGACACATCATACTTTTACTAACATTATAAATACTTTAAAATCGTAATAGATTTCGGTGAAATTTGGCACAGATGTAGTACTTAGCCTGGAAGGACATATAGGCTATTTGTTAAGTTTTTTTTTAATTCCGCTCGGACAAAGACGCGGTCAAAAGCTATTTTTTTATATAAATATCAAGCGTAACAGATTTTGGTGAAATTTGGCACAGATGTAGGAATTAGTCTGGAAGGTCATATAGGCTAGTTGTTAAGTTTTTTTAATTCCGGGCAGACAATACGCGGACAAAAGCTATTTTTTTTTATAAAAATATTGTGTTTTGATTAAAGTACCAGTGAGTTTTCACTATCGTTACACCTGTTTTACAACAATATTGTCTTTGAAGAACGGAGATAATATATAAAAACTTTCTTATACAAGTCTTAAGAGCATAGAACCATAAAACATGATATATTCAGTTTCTTTATATTACTGTATCATTAATACCTCTCAGAGTGACAAAATAATTAAACAATTCCTCGTTATATTTGATGTGTCGGGTCTACTCCCACAGGAACATCCTGAACAGTTACGAATCACATAAGGAAATTCACCGGGAAATGTCAAACGAGAAATCCACGCACGGAAATGTCAAACGGAGCCCGAATCATCTAGTCTTTGGAGACAAATTATCTGGTTGCAGACATTTATAATATGTCTTCTATAGTTGGTTAAACAAAGAAATAGTAAGGGAAATTATTTTCATGACCACAATAATTAACACATTATTTTTGGACTTTCTCAGTTCTTTTCAATTAAGTATTCTACAGTATTTGAGACGATATAATGTGTTTTTAGTAACTGAAGTCTAAACGAATATCATATTCATACGAACAGTAGACCGCAAAGAAAAAATCTCGCAAACCAATAAAGAGTTCGCATCGACATGGCTAAGTGAAAACTTTTTTCCGATCCCCGAACAATATAAGTTTTATTTCTCCAGAAAGTATAAATTCCCAAACACAAAGTAGCTCTAACATCTTTATTGGTTTTCATAAAGAAGTCCCCGTTTAACGTATAGATTTGTCGACGTAATCGGTTTAAGAAATATTTAGCTTTATTTATTCTCACAAAGAGAAAGTAATAAAATATATTTATTAAGTAAAATCTGATCAAAAGCAAGAAGCCAAACTACGCCAGTTTTGAAATGGTTCTTAGCAACTAGCCAGTACTTAACTATAATATTTCTTATCAACATAAAGTAGAAACAACGTAGAAAATTAGTATGATTTTTACTGAATTTAAGAGCGGGCCGCACACCTTTGACTAAACGTACCACTCTTGTGCAATTGTCGAATGTTTCGCAGCCAATTCAACTGTTTAATTGCACAACTAAAAATCGAGTAGTGTGCGCACCTCCATATAAGCTCATATGAATCAAAACGAGACTAAACAGATGTGTGATAGTTTAGTTAAAGGTATACGTGCGCTTTTACAGTATGTATAGAATTCATGATTCTAAATACGCAAGAAGACAGAACGCATTCGCAATGAAATACCTCGTTAAATAGCTAAATTAGAAGAGATAAATTTTGATATTGACAGCATGAACAAATTCGTTTGGGACTTTTATCACGAATCGCAATATGTATTTTATGAGTGCCGTAAATCGAAGAGCGTGGCTTTTTAACGTTTGCCTACGAGCTCTCGTACCAATTTTATGAGATTCGTCGTTAGAAATTTTATGCGACTATCATAGGACCTATCCGGGACCGGTTATCCGGTTTATACTGTACAATTTGTTTCTAATCAATATGAATATGAACGGATATACTGATCTTTATTTCTTTTTCTGATTGTAAAGATTGAATTGCACTTTACATTAACTTTGGTATGCAATATACGAATTGTAGATACATATATGCACTGGTAATCTGTCTTTTTTTTATTTAGATGTATCTTGTAACTACGGTGAAGGAAAATATCGTTTTGCAACCTGCGCATATCAGCGAAGAAATTCAAAGATATGTGTGAAGTCAACCAACCCGCACTTGGCCAGCGTGGTTGACTATGGCCTAGTCACCCTAACTTAGGGTAGGCTTCGAGCCCCTCGGTGGGTGGTGGTGATGATGTTGATGATGATGATCTTGTAACTACTATGTATGTAAAATCACTTTCACAGATTTATCAAATAAAAAGATTAGGTGTATGTCATTTACGCACCCTCGATGAAAATATAATACGCCACCGATATAATATTTTAAAAATAAATTCCATAAAAATCGAATCAGTATCAAAAATTCTATAGAAAACTTTGCGATACTTATTCCGGACACGTTCCATAGGTGTATTTTAAAGTAGGAATTGACGGTGGCCGACATTAGGGATGCCGCCGTGCTTCCTCCCCTGAAACTTTCTCGACCGTGCACCTTTTGATATTCAATATACTGTGGCACCTTAGCAATCCTTTGATGAGATGTTTTATGCAAAAAACGTTGGTGCTGTTAGCGGGCGCGATAAGCGTTCGAAAGTGAACGCATTAGTATTCCCCTGCCCGTTCGCTACCTCTGCCCTACAGTTTTGGAGCAAAAAATCAATGTTTATTCACGTCGGACGCGATTTGAATGTTAATTAGGACGATTGCTAATTGCTTTGTTGTTCGGCAATAGCTGTCACTCAATGTCACGGAAGAAAATAGAATTGATTTCGTTTTTGTAACACTTCGTTCGACCCCTCTGTATAAATGTACATATTTTAGGACTGTATTTCAATGGATATGGAGGCTTAAGCTAGGTAATTTATGAAACATTCTAGTTGTGAACTTAATCTTTTTTATTACACATCGCATCGTCTAAGAGAAAAAAAAATATTAATCTAAGAAAGACCTAACTAAAATTATGGGTTCGCAGAAATTTAAGCTTACCTCTCAAGGGTATAAGCATCTACATATTGTCTTCTTATCGAGGATACACAGCAAAGAGTAGATTTATATACCTACAATGCGTTATTCTATTTTTTTTTCTAAAAATATTAGTAGTTTTTCGTTAATTTAATAATATTACCGTTAACCATTCCAACTAAGGTCTAGGCTTGTGCTAAGTGGTCCACGACAATAGTCGAATGGTGGGATTCGAACCTTTCGACCGCAAGATCGGTAGTCTTTACCCCTAACCATTGGGCTATTGGCGATATATGTACTTAGTTATTTTGTACATTTTTTATAAAATTAAGGAAATCGTGTCTTTATACAGGTTATGTAGAACAATAAGGCCAAAATAATCACTAATTGATAGACACTAAAAGCAGAGCGCTAGTACATTAACTAATCTAAAACACGAACGTCCATAATGAAGTGAATAATAATCCTCGAAATAACTTAGAATGCATAAACCTTAGCGATCCGCTGCGAATACTCTTATAAGTATCGGAAACCCATTTGCTTAAGTGCATGAAGTCCAAGTTCCTCCATAAACATGAAATGCGGTCTAACAAAATGATATGTGATGGTTTAGTTGCCCTGGCTTCAACAACTTTAGTTTACTGACTAGTCATGTATTCAAGTTTCAATCGGTGAGTTTGGAGATTGGCTGTTGTTGGCTGTTTATACGTACACGTATTGCATAGCAACAGCCACAAATGGCATGTAAACAATATTTACTCGTATAATCACGTTGCAGCAAACGGAATTATCAAATTTATTGAAAACAGCTTAAGATTCTGTACTCTAGTGTGTTATTAAGATATAGTATGTTCATATTATTATAAGTTTCGTAATGTTGAGTTACATTATTTTTCATATTTATTACATATCTATTACAAAACAATATAACATTGAAATCTCGTTAAAGTGTAGAAATGAATTATTCTATTTAAAACAAATAAATAAGGCTTTTACGTTAAAGGTTGTATAAAAGAATTAATCTAATAAACTAAACATATTGCACTAGAGGTATATTAAAACGAGAATAATTGAGTTGCATACGTCAAAGAGCATACACGACTTCGGTTGCGATGAGGTCAGTAAATGATATCAGTTGTCGGACTCCACCATTAAGCTGACTGTGAATTTTAAATCGTTTTTAATAGAAGCTTTCAAAGCATTTGGCATCAAAGCTCGTCCCGTCGGCTACAGCCTACGATTTAATTTCCCATATATCATCCTTGTTTTATTCTCTATCCAAGCAAATGATAATTTAATATCCTCTCTTTCTAGACAGAAGTGGAAATGAAAAATGTATGCAGTGAGATCAATGTTACATTTCTTTAATTTTATCGAAATTGGAATTTAAAGATGGATATATTTTAGTGTCGTGTGCTTATGATATACATATACCTGTATTAAAAAGTAAATTTTAAAATTGAATACCAGAGAGTAACAACAATTTCTTTGACGGAAGCGGATTTCGACATTATTCTCAGCACGAATTAGTATCAGTATCATCTGTTTAATTTAAATAGACTACCCCCATAAGCGTGTGTTTTATAAAACAGACACGATGTAATTAAGTTTCAAGTCTCTTGTTAACATGGGAACTGTGTTTGAGAGATACGTTAACATTAATATTGTGTTTGTTTGTTAACAAAGGCGCCCTTGATACTAAAGAGTCTCGGCGTTGACGTCTAACTCGCGGAATTTAATTAACTTCGTTAACTTCTAAATACTCTTAACGTCTTTGATAGCTCGGTTCCCTTCCATTGACAAACGGAGCGAGCGCGTGTGTACATGAGCGATGTCAAACTTTTATCAACGTCTGAGGAGCGCACAAAAGTTGTCTGGCAACAGTGATTTAGGCGTGATAAAACAAATGGAATGGAGGAAGACAGGACCCGCATTGCGGGTACATCATACGCTCGTTTCTCATTGTCTGCCGCCACCTCGAGCGCCGCTACAGCCTTCCGCCGGGACGATGCCGTTTAATGCATATTATAACGCAATGAGCATTCCGAATGGCCCGCTCGGGGAAGCAATATTGCAACCGACTCCAAACTACCACAGAACTCTTTATTGAAAGAGTAAACTGTCCTTTTTCACGAAATGCCTCGAGCTCTTTGCGACGGCGGTTCACACAACTTATTTCACGTCCCAGTGTAAATAATAGCGAACTAAGAGTGCAACGGATTTTCGGGAATGCGGATTTCGCTCCTCTTTACGCTCTTTGCCGCGGTCTAAATGTATGTAACCGTTTACAGAGCGCAACTGTCGCTAAAATTAGCTAAATTAAACATTTTATTGCTCGTTGAAGTTCCGTAATGAAACGTTCCCGTTGCTACAATGTGATAATGTTCAACGAAAGACTTTACGTCGCTATTGAAAACGGAGCCAAAGTTACATTATGCAGATTAACTTAGAGTAATTATCACGGTACGTGGCTAAAGCACATGAGGGAACGTCAAAGGTAACGCTTAAACAATTTAATATTCCGCACGAGCATTTCAAACGCCAACTCGAACCGGAGCTCGCCTTTCGTAAAAGTTGTTCAGTAAACGAACTCCCCCTTCGTTAGATATCTACGTGAGTTTAATCCATTCCGTACGGGTTCTTACGGGGTACGGGGTTGAGAGCGATTTCCTAGGGAAATTGGTGAAAATTGGAACAACATGGGCGAAAATTAGCACTCGGTGGCGTTGTTTAGAGCGTTGCGGTGCGGTGCGGTGCGGCGGACCGAATTTATGCAGATAGAAATGTGACGTGAGGCGAATGCGGTTGTACTTACGCGCTACCGGGCGCTGCAGTGGTCAGGCAAGTCCAAGTAATCACAATTATTTTTACGATGTGCAATGTATGAACCTGACTCTATAGTAGGTGGAAGTTCTGAAGGAAATTTAATAGTTTTGGTTTGTGAGCGATTAAACTGCGGCTGCCTAATCGTCTGGAAAGCAGTTATGGTAATTATCTTTGGACATGATACTCATAAATTTATAGAACCCTAACATTATAGAAGAAAAGGCGAAAGGATTACTAAAATATGTTCATGTATTCTTTTTAGTTTATAAAATAGTAAGTATTTTTCTTTAAATTTCTATTCAAAATTAGGCTTAACTGAGAAGATAAACAAAAGCACTCTATAGAAGAACCATGAAAAGTTTTTTGTTGGCCCATTAAAACTGGAAAATAGCATCCGTCTGCTAGAAATACAGCGCGGCTTAAAAGCTTGAGTGCAAGCTTTTAAAAGTTAATAAATTGTGAGTTGACAAAAAGCGCTTAAAATTGTAAGTGTTTTGTTCGCTATTTGGGTACAAACAACGAACGGTGTAATAGATTTTTCGTGTTTTAAACTCTAAATCCGATGTTTCGCACTCGAATGTGCATAATCCTCAACCCTTCGGGCGTTGCATTGGCATTCGGTGTCCAGAGAGTCTGTCCACACGGCCGTCACTGCCGCACGAGTTATAGCCATTGTGGCACTTTCACACTTTTTAATCTCCTAGTGCGTTGCCATTTTTAATTCGTCACTTTTATGAAATTTTAAACTCCCAGGTTGACTGTGTTTTGTAGCTTTATTGTACGGAATGCTTGACTTTATTTGAAACGGAAAAATGTTTACTATTGTATTAAATAATTTTTAACTATGTTTCCTTATTACAGATTTAAATTAAGTTTGTGATTAAATAATAACTGAATTGTTACTCAGCTTTTATGGTTATGGGAGTTAACCTGTGATTTTTTCAAATAAACCTTTTTACGGGGTCTTTTGCCGACCTATACCCGCCTTTATCATTTCAGATTTGTGGCAGATAAAGTGGCTACGAAATAACACTAATGCATCTCACAAAAGGGTGATATAGACATATATATGTGTGCGTAAATAGTGATAAACAGTGGCAGGTTGCGAGCTCATCGCATACATTACCGTCAGCTTTCACGATGCCCATGGGATTATGGGGAGAGACTGTTCTATAGAGACTAACATAAATACTAATAAATATATAGATACTAGAACAATAAATCTCTCTTTGTTTTATGTATTATTCGATTACATATAGAATATACTTAATTTATTTAAATAGTAATCATGTACAACGATTGACATGATCAAGAAGGGAGTGATGACTGAGATGACGGATGATAGAGTTATTTGGAGGACGAAAACCTGGTGCGCCGACCCTACGGGAGTAGGATAAGGCAGGGGAGATGATGATGTACAACGATTAAAAATTTGTTAAAGTAAAGAAAACATTGCGCAAGTGCCTTAAACTACACTTCACTGTTCGTTGAGTGATGTTACGTTAAAGGTTTTGTGCAAAAAACATGAAACCGATCCTTAGTATATGTGCACGATAATATAATTCAATTCTTCTTTTAACTAATTAAACAGGAGTTTTATCAAGTACTTACTGGTTCCAGCATAGTACACGGTGTATTCGAGCTGGTGTCCCAACATGTCGACCCTCACTTTGTCCACCACTAGTCTTGTGAAGAACAGGTCTCGCTTGTAATAAATCGGCTTCTCATTCTCGTGTGATACCGCGCTGTCCATTAGTGGATGTGATCTGATAGAAACATGGCATAGTTTTAAATATAGATAAAAATAGACTAAAGTTGAAGTCGTAGTATGTTTATAATAAAGTCATAAATACTAACAAATTATTATAATTATTATCTTTTTATTTTAATTAAACGTATAAATTAGATCCGTAAGATGACTACGATGAGTTTTGTCTGAAGACTTAAAATCAAAGTATTGTTTCCAATTACGAAACAATGTCTGCTACGAAATGTCTACACGCTACGCTTCGTAGCTCTACCATTCGTATCGGTGCAGACAACAAAAATCATCCGTTTAATTAAAACTCAAATACTTGCAAATGAGAGAAAAAAATCCGTGTAACTATTTTCAGACAGGGTGTTGCAGGTGAAGTGTTAAAATCTCAAACATTTCCACACGAGGATCGTGAAAAAGTGGGGGCAGAAAAAAAATAATTGAACACTCTAGGGGCGAGAGCGTCGGATAATTAACAGGACGTGTCGCCAGATAAAAGTGCCTGTGGATTTCAATGGGCGCGGCGTCCCGGACTCGCTGGAGACCGGGAGTGATGTTTAAACGATTGTCGTTTCTGTTTTCGCACTACCCACTTGTGATAATATCGTGACGAACGAATGATCATATAGCATTTTGATATCACTTAAGTGATTAAATTTATTACGTACAAGTCCATGGCTAGGATTCTGTACATGCTTTTTTTTGTATTAATTTATTTGGATGAAAATAAAGTTGAAATTTTATGAATTTATTTTATGAACTTAAGGGTTAATGATAAGATTATAAGTAGAATTATAGAAAATTACTTTTTTTTAAAGTAATTAATAATTAAATTGATGAAGCACACTTCGCCAGTTGATTCATGCTTAAAGTTTTTTTTTATATTATATCTCACCTGATAAAATTAAGAACAGTGTCGGGTAATGAGGAGGTATCATTGACACAAGTCCCGGGTCTCGGTTCCGGTACCCTGCTGCTTATAACAGGGAGCCATGCTGAGCTGGATGTGGCTTGTTCTTTGAATTTCCCCTCAAAAGCTTTCTGGATATCTCCGATGGTGAAGGTACATATCGCAGAGCCCATCAAACCAGTGGACGCGGTTGTAAATACTCCGTAGAAGCGGCTATCGTCTCCAGGAACTTTGTAGATACTCTCTGTGTAACAAAGAAATATATATATATATATAGTTACAAGTTATTTAATAATGAATAAAACAGTCCCCGAACATACACCCGAAAATAAGTGGCGAAATCAACGTAGACCTAAAATATTTATTATGAAAGTTTTAAATTTATGAAAAATTCATAGCAAAATTGTTTCTACGTGTTTTTGAATTGTTGGACGAAAGAATTCGGAGCATAAAATAGTTTAATAATTTTAAAATCGCTGTATTACAATTTCGTAGGAAAAATAAAATTCATTGAATTAATAATTAGCAATTATTCCAAGAACTTACCGTTTCATTCTTTGACGGAAAAAGATAATTAAAAGAATTACTTCTCTTTTGGGAGTGATAAAAAATTAACTAAATTGTAATGTTCGTTTTCGTAAATGGCCACGAAAATGTTTATAAAGATGACGACTTAAATTTTTCGCAATTCTACAGAGGTAACAAGTTAAATACAATTTGCATATTAAACGGCTCCAAAAACTGAGCCGGGAAATTATCAAGTACCGTCACGAAGTCTAATTTGTTCTTGCTTGTCCAAAGTTATGAGAGTTGAGTCAAATTGTCGTAATTGTGTGACACGAACTTTATATCTCGATGTCACCAAAAGTTGCCGCCACAATTCAACTAGTTTCAGCAATTATAATTGTCAATCTAAACGGTTGGTGAACATTGTCTCGGCTTGCGGTGTTAATATTACATTGCCATATCCTTTCAAGTTTATTACGAAATGTACGAAGATTAAACTAATTCGAAACTTATAGAATGTCTTCTATAGTTTTGACATTTCCATATTCGTATAACACATTACTAGTAAATAAAAGCTAACATAATTTTTATTACAAAATAAAATATTACTCTGAAAGACAGCGTTAAGACTTTCAATCATAAGCTTCGGTCATTAATAGATATAGGGTAATGACAGTGAGGTATGCCAGTATCGCGCACATACCAAGTACGAAGCGTCAAATATGCCAACAGCGTTCTCGTGAGTAATGTGGAGAATGCACATCGAGTAGGGGACGTAAAAACCTTAGCTTGTCGCTCCGTTAATAAACGAAAGCAGTCTTTTGTATCGAAAAATCGGCTAGACTTTAATGAAATCTTAGCGCAATCTATTGAAACCGTTTGGTGAGATTGACAGATCGTATTTGAGATTAGATGAAAATCTAAAATTGCATGCAGTTTATAAAGCAAAGCGTGTGTTAAAGTTTTCGATAAGAAATCTCGTTAGCATTGAATATTACTTACGTATTTCATTAAAGTAGAAAGGGAACTCTCCAGGTATGCTGCAGTTCAACCTCGCCTTTAGGTAAGTCGCCCAGTTCTGGTTGAGTATGTTCTTGCCTCCGGTGTCACGTTTGCAGACACGGGCGACCCGGGAATACACTGCTTTACCGCAGTTGATGTACTCCACTGCTGTCTCGCGGAAGAAGAATAGCACGTACTCGCCGACGTCGAATGAACCAACGAAGTTTGGTTCTAGAAACAAAGATTTGTTTTAATATTTAAAAATACTGATAGATTAGCTCTCCAAAAGAGGACGAGTAGAGCAAGTTTTTGCCTATAATAAGCAAGTCTCTCCGATTATTTCATTTATTTTAAAGCACTTTATTTTGAATGTTATTTTTCGTATTTCTTTGTACTTGCGTTTTAAATCTTTAAAGCATATTTGGTTAAATATGATATTTATTACATATTGGGTAATTTATATTCTTTGATATTTATAATGCTATGCCATAGTATTTTATATTGTGCCCTCTTTCCCACGTCGATAGCACAATATCAAATTGCTATTATTCTATGCGATGTGCAATAAATATTAGATGAAGCCATGTCACTCTATACAGGGTATTTATAGCTCGCATTAATACTTGCTTATTTGTCGGTCGCATAATGAACTGGCCACGTGTCTAGGATTATCGACGCACGTTCACAAGCAATATCTTTATTCATCACAAACTATATAGTTTTAATAAAATCGCAAGTCGCAGGTTTATTATTAATAAGGCTGGCCTTTAAAATTATTGGAGTCATAAATTATTTAGCTCCATCATAATTAATTGGGCCGATAAATCGGGTTTATACGTTGATGAATATTCCACGCCCGAATGTTTATTGACTGAGCCGACGTTTATTTTGAAAAATTCTTCGCATATTGTATAAGTGATTTTCTTTATTATTTCTAAAGAACGATTATGAATGTAACATATTACTAGCCGCCGATGTTTTTTTAAAGAAATCATACTAATATTAAAAATGCGAAAGTTTGGATGGATGGATGGATGAATGTTTGTTAGAGTTTGTAGCCTAAACGGCTGAACGCATTTCAATGAAATTTGGTATGGGTACAGAAGATAGTCTGGAAGGAAGAACACATAGGCTACTCACTTTTGTTTGTTTTAATTCCACGCGAACGGAGTTGCGGGCGAAAGCTAGATTTTTATACTCACAAGAGTCGAAAATTAATAACTTTAAAGTAATAATGAGTTTGACTTATTATTTTTTTTACCTAGTTCTTTTGCTACTAGAACTAAAAGTAGTAGATTTTTTACAATCTGAGCTCTTCGACGAGGATATAAAATTTGTTTTAACAGATATTGTATTATAATCATTCTGGTTAATGGTCCAGCTGCATTGCGTAAACTGAGATTAAATAATTATTTATATTTAACATTATGGTTAATCATTTAACTGTACTCTATAAATTGTGTCATTACAAATCCGAACGTAATAAACAGGATGACAATAACGATAATTAAATTAATGTTTACACTGAACAAACAAAGCAATACTTTTAATACATGTATCCTATAGTTGATAATTCAACTGATAAAGATTGTAGGATATATAACAGGTCGTTAGAGTGAGCTCAGTTTAATTTCATTGTTTAGTCGCAAACAGGCGAATTCCAAATCCTAAATCGTGTCAGAGTGGATAATTGTAACAATAGTCGTAATGATTAGCGCGGCCCGGCTGCTCGCGGTCGCTGATTGCTGATTAGGGACGTTCCGATTTTCAATGATTCCATTGATTTGTGAATTCATCGAGCATCGTGAACTGAACAATTAGCGAACGATTCACGGATCACGGCTACAGAGTGATTTGTTACTATTCTCACATAATATCGAATTATTAAGATTATTTCTAATGCTTAGTTTTGACATCAAAATGGCAGTTGAAAATGTAGTGGGATAAATTAATGTTTACCATAATATTTGTGTATACTAAAATATGATTTAAAATACTATCAATTACTTACTGTCCAACCATTTAGAATCATATTTCAGAGTTCGCTTATAGGAGAACTCCCGTCGTCCAGTTGTCAAGTTATGCAGATCAGTTCTGAAGATGACGGTATCCGCTTTGGTGAATTCAGCATTGGTCCCGGAGTAGAGCGCCGGCAAAGAGCCCGGGTTGCCCCTCTCCACCCACAGCGCAGTAGAGTTGTCCGCCGGGTCGTAGGGGCACTTGGCAATGCCCATGCCGATCCCCGGCACGTACTCATGCCGCGGCAGGTGTGTCAAGTTCGACTGCAACAATACAACATTTGTTTTTATAGATTCCCATTCGATACATTCCGCGTCTGTTGTTAACTATAAACGATTCTTTTAACGACCGCCCAGGTATCCATTTGCATGGAACTGACTCGGACCCCCACTTCTATCGCTTCCTCCCTCCTACACTTTGCAGCCGTCGTTAAAAGTTAAATATTAAAAATTTTACGCTCGAACACTTCAATTTTATACGCTATTAATCAAAACGCATCTAAAAAAATATCACCTAACGAGTAGATTTATGCGCCTCAGTTTCAGACTGCCCACCCCCGACGTGCCCAGTACTCGACAACACATCTGCTATTAATTTTTCAAAAAAAAAACCATGTCCGCTACACGTTTCGTGCGATTTATAGAGCGGGACTTATTATTTTCGAGGCGTCGGAGTATTTTCAACGCGGCGCGGACGCTACCGAGAGGCGGTCTATTAGTATAATGCGATGGGTGGCGGTAAGGTTTTCGAAATTATCATAAAATTACTAAATGTAGCATAAACGTGGGGCGGGCAGCCGGGAGCCTGGCGTCGTGGATTGAGACTTTATGTAAATTTTAACGACGCTGCGACCATCGGCGCCACCTGTGACCCGCCCGCCGCGCCCGCACCCCGCATACCCTTCGGCGTCCTCGCCCGCGGCACCTGTCGAAAACCTATGTCGTTTTTATTTCAATAAGCCGAGGATTAAATTAGGCATGAGGACGCTCGCCAGCCGCCTCGGGCGCGTGTATGGAGACCTTTCTTCATTCTTTCTTTAAAATTCACATTAGACTTGGGGTGGACGTTGTATCGTTTATCACGGTACAATATTTTGAGAATGTTATTCTGAAACGTTTATGGAGATGTTGACAATTTAAATATTATAACCTTTAGCCGTTTTCCTTTTTGTTAACGCTCGAACACTTCTAGGATCTAATAGTGTAACGACAAGACACAAGGATGTATAAGAATTAAATAAAATTTAAAAAAAAATAAAGTAATCAATCTCTAAAGCAAACAACAAATTATGACGCGATATATTAAACAGTCTTTAATACGAGAAATATACAAAACTCTGCGTTGTTCGCGGTAAAAGTATTGTTAAAATACTTTACACGAACTTTACAGAGAGTTTTGTGGAGCGCAGTTTATTCCCATTTCCTGGGGAGCATTATTCCGTTGGCGCGGCCGCGGCGGGCCTTCTAAGTCCAGGATAAACAAGCAAATGGATCGGACGGAAGAGCTCCCGGCCTTTCCCTCGCAGAATAAGAAAGTTTGCTCGGCGGACCCTTCATTAGGCACTTGCTATTGTTTGTTTATGAAATTAGCATTGGCGATGCTTTTCACAGTTGGACCAGTGACGGAGTAATGATTGAGCATTGAGTGAAACTTCCAGTTCGAGATTTAAATGTTTATTCGCTTTCAATTTTTTTTTCTCGTCGTTCCGTATTATGTTTTGGATTATTGTGTGAAAGTTTTAATAATGGATGTAAATGTTTTTGAAAAATTTTGGACTGCCAAAGAAAATGTTTTACGTGTTATTATTTCGATATAACAAGTTCATTATTAATACCATTTAATGGAAATTTCTGCGTACTCAAGTTTTTTTTTGTCATATCTTTTGAAGATCTTTTGTGAAGAGTTTGTTTTCATGCGAATATTTTAGAATATCATATTTACATAGAAAATACTCTATACTAATCAAAATAAAAACATTTTAGATTTTAATGTTAAAGCAACTAGAATGTAAAGTGGACGATCGCGAGTAACCCAGTAAAGAATTTCGTAATAGCGGTACTTGAAAGAAAAATATAAACAGAATCGAAATGTATGCAAACGACGGAAAAGTGCGGTCGCAAATTCGCATCATGAAATTTAAAATGCACATGTAAACGGGACTTTTTAAACTTCCACAGCAGTAACATAAAATAAAACAGTGTCGATAGTCGGCACCTGAAGATAGGACCGGGTACAGCATGACACACGGCAATGGCTTCCCAATACATTGTGAATACATTTTCGAGTGGGGCGAAACTTCTGAGACATTCAATGTAATGTACGTCTTGAAATTCCATTTTACTAGAAGATTGTGACAGAATATGAAACGAGAAGTCAGTACAGATGTAGTGTTGCATAAATATTAATGGAAATATTTTACTTGTATGTGATTGCAATTGATTTGTCTTCACGACGACAGAATTTAGATGCAAATTTTCCATTTTGTTCAAGTAATCGAAATATAAAACATACATTTTGTTGTTAGTATTGGAAAATTGAGAAAGACTTAGATTCTTGACATATGAAAAAAAAAACAAGATTGCAGACTTATATTTTCACTTAAGTAAAAATTGTTTAACATATTTCTATTTTCTCGCACCACAGCTGAAGCCAAATTCTGGTAAGCTAGGCATGATTTATAACCGTATTCTATTATTTAGAACTATCAAAAGCACATGCTCAATACGTCGTAATTACATTAAAGTTAATATAAGCTGCTCTCTGAATATCGAGCGAGAATAAGTTTTGAACGCACAAAGGATTGTCGAATTTGCGAGATTGCGCCGCGGGAGAAGTTTGGCAGCGATGTCACTATCAGCTAATGACTGCTTGCTCATCTAAATTTACTGTAACATCCTAAATTATGCTATGCATACATAAATATATACTAGAGGTTTGGTAAAGCTTCTAACATTAATTACTTTCAGTATTAGTGAAATATTTTTTATATTATCTCACGATCTGATTGATCTTTTCTTTTACTCTTTGCCCTCCATAAAAGTAAAGGGGTTTTGCGCGACCTTTTTTATTCATCTAATACTAATATTATAAAGAGGAAAGATTTGTATTTTTTTATTTTTGGATATACTGAAATAACTCAAAAACCTTTCACCTTTTAGAAGTTACGTTATCAGTGAATAACATAGGTTATATATTTTTTTAATTTCACGAAGAAGTCGTGAGCAACAGCTAGTTTTAAATATGTTCCAGTAATTACGTGTTCAACAATTCTAAAGCCCTTTGTCATAGCTACAGACGTGGCAATTGCAAAACGAATGTTACACAAAGCGTAGACAATATTGGCTCCTAATTCTGAATGGGGTAGATAAACCACCTGTGTACTAGCAGTGGTGTCTCGTGAAATATTACCTCGTTTTAGGCGGCCGTAAACACTGCGACCCGACTACACTACTCTCACTGTACACATGTAATCACAATACCAGGCTCTGTTGTACTAAAGAAATCATGGTTAATTAGAAATCACCAGTTAAATCTAACTAATATTATAAATGCGAAAGTTTAGATGGATGGATGGATGGATAGATGGATGTTTGTTAGAGTTTGTAGCCTAAACGGCTGAACGGATCTCGATGAAATTTGCCATAGTTGTAGAGGATAGTCTGGAAGACCACATTGGCTACTTGCTTTCGTATTTTTTTATTCCACGCGGACGGAGTCGCGTGCGAAAGCTAGTAGTTAAATAAATACTATACGAATGGTATCACACAATTGAAATGATTAATCCGTTTCAGCTAAAGATCTTAGAGATTTTTTACGGCACATTTTCGCAGAATAGAATGTAAAACATACTTATATAAATAGTGTTAATTGTTACAGTAAAATAAAGGAAATATTATTAATATAATTAAGAAGTTATCTTATGTTCAGTCTAAAAAGAAATTATTTAAATTAAATTAAAAGTAAGGTTAAGGATAGTAGGTGCCTGTATCACTTAGAGCCAGACTTAGTATCGCCTAGAGGGGTATCATACTCGTGTGTTTTAATTAAGTATTAAGGAAATACTTCGTTAACCTTAAGACCGGTTTAAGTTACTCTAAGTTTGCTTGAGAAGTGCACCGTCTTAGTTTTAATAAATATTATTAAATAAAATTAAAAAGAGTGTTTTTTATTAAAAACGAAGCGAGTATTTTATTTGATAAAAATATGAGTAAATTACAAGTGCTTAATTCTTAGTACGTAAGATATAGTTTCTATTAAGTTTAACGAGGGGCATAAAGTCTCACAAAAATGGTTATATAGCATCGGCTTGGTGGTTGAATGCTGCACTGCATGGCTTATAAAGTGATTTTGCAGAGTGCACTCAACTGCGCCGTTTGCGTCGACGTCCCACCATAATTACGATAATGACGTTAACATTCTTGTAAGACACCCTTCACACGGCAGCCTATAAGGTCGCTTTCATACCGCAAGTAACACACGTTCACATTAAAATGTTTACTTCAATTAAGTGTTCCCGTCGGTGCTTAACTCAGTAATAAATAATTAAAAAAATGAGAGGAAATATTTACTTACTTAAATCATTATATGCATTTTCAAATTAATTTAATAATATTTTAACGAGGTACAACCACTTAACGTACGGGTAACAGCTACGCAATCTTGTTCTATACACACCTATGTCCAGCTGTGGACGTTCATACGTTGGTGTTTAAAAATTAATAAATACGAAGTGTAACGAAGCTGTTAAAGAAGAGTTTTTTTTTTTTTTTTTTATCGCCGTCTCTTTTCTTCTTGCATAGCAAGAATTTTTGTTAGCCTTAGTTATAGACTTGTTTATTTTTGTGCTTTTTATCGTGCGGCCTTTTTGTGTATAGCTCTTTTCCTAATTTACTTGTGTGTTATGTTTTAAATTTTTTTTTTTTTTTTTTTATCGCCGTCTCTTTTCTTCTTGCATAGCAAGAATTTTTGTTAGCCTTAGTTATAGACTTGTTTATTTTTGTCCTTTTTATCGTGCGGCCTTTTTGTGTATAGCTCTTTTCCTAATTTACTTGTGTGTTATGTTTTAAATTTTTTTTTTTTTTTTTTTTTTTTTTTTTTTTTTTTTTTAATTTTTCTTTTTTGTTTTCAGATTTCCGACGGCGTTTCCAAAATGGTAAGTAATTACCTAGTTTTATTTCTTTTTATTGCTTTTACAGCTATTTCGAGACAGAACCGTTCCAGATGCGGCCTGGAGTGTTTATTCGCCATTATTTCGGCGATTGTTGATTCGTTTAATTTAACTCCAGTGCTTACTTCCAGGTCGCATCTGTCGCGGTTGTGTCTCGGGCATTCTAACAGTAGGTGCTGTATACTTTCCGGGGTTTCTGAGTCGCATGCGCATGCTGCACTATCTTTTAATTTAAATTTATGTAGGTACGCTGCGAAACCTCCGTGTCCAGTTAAAATTTGTGGCCACACAGAAGTCCTGTCTATGTCCTTTAAGATTTTATGTGCGCGCGACACATCGGGAAAGAACATGCGGGTTACTGCCGCAGTAGCCCCACTGGTGTACCTTTCATTCCAGCGGTGGACCACTCCCTCTCTTATACGTCTTTTGACATACGAGAGCGGGCATTTGTCATATGCTGGCGCGACTCGCGTCTGAGCTGCGGCCAGTCTCGCCAGCTCGTCAGCGCGCTCATTTCCGGGGATCCCTACGTGAGCCTTCACCCAGAAGAACCGGACTTCTTTTCCCCTCCCCTCTAACTCCCTGATATTCTTGCGAATATGGGTAGCGAGGGGATGGTGCGTCTCCGGGTTCCGGATTAAGTCGAGCGAAGAGCGGGAGTCGCTGAGCACCGCCGTACAGTCGAAGCCCCGCGATGCGATCAGGTCAGTGGCCTTTGCGATCGCGAGTAGCTCCGCCTGGAAGACGGTGCACAGCGGCCCCAGTCTCATCCGCTTGGTCCGGACCTCGGAGCCATCCCGCCAGTACGAGTACGCTGCCCCGACCCCGTCAGCTGACTTACTACCATCTGTGTAGATCAGGTGAACGGGGAGCTGTAATTGATCCACGGTTTCGGGGAGCATATTCTCCAGGCATTGGTAATTTATGTCCGGCTCGCTGGCGGGATGTGGGGCCTTAATGAAGGCCTCACGCTCCTCCAGTTCCCTGAGGTCTAGCTCTTCAACCGGTCTACCCCTCTTGCACTCGAACAGTCGGGCCGCCTCCCAGATCCGAAGGTCGAGTGGAAGGAGACCCGACAATACGAGGGCAGCGTTGAGCGACACTGTGCGATGCGACTTTGCGATTTTCTGTGCGAAACCTCTCTGGACGGTGGCCAGGATCTTCTTTACCGAGATTTTCTCGGCGGCCCTCGCCCAGGCGCTGGCGCCGTACAGTATCGTCGGCTCTACAACTGCAGTGTACATTACCCTGATGATCCCCGGGCACAAGCCCCACTCCACCCGAGCCATCGTCGACAGCTTCCTGTAGAAGTTGGTTGCCTTTTTGCAGACATGGGAAACGTGGCTGTTAAAAGTTAACTTGCTGTCGACGATGACTCCGAGGATCTTTAATTCAGTCACTAGCGAGATGTCAACGCCGTCCATCTGCACGATTGGTGTGTCATATTTCAGCTTGCGCGTAACTATCATCGCCTGCGTCTTTTCGGCGGAAAAGCGGAGTTTATTTTTGACACCCCAATCGCGCGCGCATGTTAGGGCGGCGTTGGCATCTCGCTGGATCTCCAACGCCGTGTGCCCGGAAAACACCAGGACAATGTCGTCTGCGAACGCCTGCACATATGCTCCCATCCTGTCAAGGTCGTCTAGGAGGGGGTCCAAGAGCATGTTCCAAAACAGGGGTCCACCGATGGAACCCTGAACACAGCCTTTGGTCTGCTCTTTCCGCGTGGATCTTCCTGAGTAGTGTACCACAACGCTCCGGTCTCGGAAGTAGTCCTCGACGAGACGCCTCAAGTTCACCGGGACACGCTTTTCCACCATTCTGCATTTGATGGAAGGCCACCATGCGTTGTCGAACGCCCCCTCGATGTCGAGAGAGACCAGTAAGGCGGTTTGTTTCCTGTGGAGGATGCCCCTGACGTGCTGCATCAGGTCGTACAGCGTGTCCTCCGTGCTCCGCTGCGGCGTGAAGCCGTACTGCCTTGCATTGGACTTGGGCAAGACGTGCCAACGGATTCGTCGGCAGAGGACTTTCTCGAAAGTCTTGCCCAAGATGGGGAGTAGTCCAATGGGGCGGTACGCCTTTGCGCGGGTGTAGTCTGGACGCGCTGGTTTCCTGAGCACCACTACGGAGGCCTCCTTCCATGGTGTCGGAAAGCACGCAAGATCGAGGCATCGGTTCAGGATGGCCAGAAACAGCTTGATTTCCGCGTATATTGCGTGGCAACAGATATCGCTGGTAAATCCGTCCTGGCCCGGTGCCTTTTTAGGGTTGAAACTACTCAGAGCCCTGACCAACTCCGCCTTGGTGATCGGCGGGTCGTCGGTGTCTCCCGAAAGGCGCATGCTGACTCGGTTCGCCTGGCTTCGGATGGTGGTGTGGGCTTCAGAGTCCGTTCCGGCATCGTCATCGGCGAAGAACGTCCTTGCCAGCAGCGCCACCGATTGATCCGGGCTCTGCACAATTTCGCCCTCTACGAGTAGTTGGTCTTCGTGGTGTTTCGACGCCCTTCTCATCACGCGGTATATGCCGTCCCACACAGTCTCCCTCTCTTGTTTAGAGCAGAAGGACTTCCAGCTCTCCGTTTGGGCGTTGACGACCCTCCGCTCGTAGTCCGCCTTGGCGCCGAGGTAGTCGTCCACAACATACTGTCTTCGACGCGGCGCGGCACAACGGACTCTGCGGCGTTTTGTGTTCACGTCGCGCCGCATCCTCTCGAGCTCGTCGTTCCACCAGGGAAAGCGTTTTTTTACTTTAGGTGGTTTACGGGGGGGGATGGTTTCCTCGCACGTCTCGTCCACACACTTTATGTACTCGGAAACCACCTCCTCCAGCTGGACTCTGTCATTGGTGCCGTTTACTCGTTCCAGGGTGAGTCCCCGAGTAGCCAGTCCCCTTCGCATTTCCTCAGTGAAACGACTCCATCTCGCTTTTCGGGTGTTGAAGCGTCGAGTAGTCCAACGGGTGCTCCCCTCGGGGGGCGCTCTAAGGCCTAGAACTACACGTATTGCCCGGTGATCTGAGCTAGTCACCAGGTCGTCCACCTTCCATTCTCGGACGCTCCTCAACAATCCATGAGTGCAAACGGTGACATCGACGTGACTCGTGTACCTCCTGCCCCCACGGATCGTGTCGAAGGTAGGGACGTCTCCTCTGTTCAGTACGTGCAGTTCCAGGTCATCGAAGAATCCCCTCAGGATCTCCCCTCGGAAGTCCTCCTCGGCGCTTCCCCACCACGGACTCCACGCGTTCCAGTCGCCACCCAGAAGGATCCTGCCAGCGCCAACACGTCTTATCAGCTCACGTATCTGCATGAGGTATGGTTCGATGTCCACCGTGCCCTCAAGGTACACAGAGACAACTGCCACGGTCCATTCACCCGTTTTGAGAACGGCAGCCACAACATTCTCAGTGACGATCTGAGGGTTCACATGAACCTCCAAACCGTCATGGAAGACCATGATTGCCGCCTTGACGGGTTTGGTCCTAGCTGCTTCCCTCTGTATTACCCTGACGCCACGGAAACTACCGACCCGCCCCTCCGAGCCGACGTAAGGCTCCTGGATGAGGGCAACGCCAACACTACCCCTCTGAGCGGACATGACCAACTCCTGGGTCGCGAGACGGCTGCGTGCCCTGGCGCCGGAGATTACCACCTGGTAAATAACAAAGCGGTCTTCCACTGCGGTGCCCTTAAAGAAGAGTTAAGAAAGTATAGAAAGGTTATGTTCCGATGAAAAAAAGACACGTTTCAACCGGCACATATTTTATTGTTTCAGCTCATTTGCTTTGACGAGGTACGGATTCAACGTATTCAATTTAAATGGGGACAATCAATAAGCGGGGCTTATCGCGTTTTATTCGAACAAGATAAATGCAATGTGTTTTAAACCTGCTTGCCGTACAAATCGTCCTATTGTTATTGTACCTCGTAATCGGTAACAAACGGCTGATGCCTCTGTTTGTTTTGAACATTTAATCAAATGATTTTTGATTGCCTATGTTTATTTCATATTGATTTAGATGTTTTTTGCAGGTGTTGGAAATGGTTTATTTTATAGCCAATTCGTTGGAGTTTTTACTATCTAAAAAAGGTTTTTTATAGCCAATTCGTTGGAGTTTTTACTATCTAAAAAAGGTTTTTTATAGATATTTTAGTTTGTAAAAGGTTTTATTGAAAATCATTTAGTATATCTTCTTTTTTCTTTAAAGGGTTTGTGGATAGTTCTATAGACATTTTCATCTATAATTTATTATTTTCACGTGATATTTATTTTGACAGTAACATCTAATACGTTATTTTAAACAAATCGTTGCCACAGATGCAAGAACAAGAAACAATAGAAGTCAAACGATAGGGGCCCAATCGGTATAGTCGTTTGTCTTCAATGTTCGTTCAATAGCTGCGCCCCATTTGTATCGTTGCTGTTATAAATTGGCGGTTGCAACAAATATGAATTGTCGGCTCGATTTTCTATCAGCTCGTTGCATCAGTGAGAATCGCCCTATCGATTCCGTACGTGTGATTTCACTCAATTTTTGAAACTGACGTGCCCTTACCCTCGGGAGGGAGTGAACGCATTACTCAAACCACAGATTATATTTAAGAGTTTTGAATTTTATATGTCAGTAAAAACTATTTTCACTGTTACGTTTAAAGTGGGTGATGCGAAAAAAGGGATCGTTCAAACCTTCTCCTTATATCTGAGTTTACAATTTGATGTGTTATATATTTCTAGTTTTATTATAAGATATCATAGACATATATAATTGTAAGCAAATTTTTGATTAATAACATTTAAATATTGATGCTTTTATAACTACACATATTACACTTTACTGTCATAAATGAAAAGGCACAGAGTAATTTAAGTAACAATAACGGCGAACCCTTTCCGTCGTATAAAGTCTTCCACTATCTCTGTTTTAACAGGCTGCTCTGTGTAAAATACTGTCCGGCTAGTATCAACACTATTGAATGGCCCTTTCGCCGCAAACGTAATATACTTCCAAATTGAAACCATCATCCGTAGCTCTGACTTTAACAGAATGATTTATTTGATGAATATTTTGTTTTCAATTGTAAAACAAAACAAAACTGCATATCCTAAAAGAAGATCGAAAAACATTAAGTTATAGGTCAAATTTTGTTCTTATTGGTTTGTAGTCACTTTCTTAATTACGTTAAAAAATAAAAATGATATGTAAATATTAAAAAAAAAAATAATTTGTAGGTTTTCCCCACGGTTGAAATATTTGTTTTGATAATCACGAATTTATATTTGATTTGTTATAATATTTGAATAGTAAAAATGCGGATAGTGACGTCCTACCGGGGTTGGAAGACAAACCAGTTTAATAATTTATTATTATAGTGAAAAAGTCACTCTCAACTACTATCTAAAGTAATATAAAAACGTGTGAAGGGTCAAAGCGGCGCGATACATCATAAAATTATATGAAAGTCGAGTGCAGGGCCGGCGAGAGGTGAACAGGGCGCGGCAAATTTATTGCGGTCTGCTTTCGATACCTATTGTTGAAGCGGTTTTATGACTTTTAAAAAATAATTTCATAAAAATAAGTCTACTTATCGCTACGAGAGCACACTCCATTGCGTCTGCAGTGGTCAGGGGAACGAAATATGAGTACGGAGAAATGAATATTGAAATTTTTAAATTCGAAATGTTTACTGTTGCGGAATACGTTTACTGTGAAATTGTCACTGGGTATGAGAGCTTTAACGGAGTCGTTCGGTTAGAAATTTCTTTTGCGTTGAGGAAAAATCTGGTCTCGTCTTACGACGTCATTTGAAATCAGAAGCCGTGAAATTTGTCGCGGATGGCGACGGCAAGCCATGGTTCGTACGCGGTAATGCATCCGCCTGCGAAATGGATGGATGCTAAAATCTAGTCGTAAAAAAGTTAATCAAAGAGACATATTTTTTTATTCAGAAACAGATGTGCGTAGTAAGGTTGCAATCTGTTGCATCGTTGGCTTCTTGCCAAACGTAATGTTAGTGCCAGTTCAAGTGAAAATAAATATACGGAAATCACAGTACCGTTTGATTTTATATAATCTGCATCTAGTACATCTCTTTTAAATATTATGAAACACTATAATAACCTTCTTCGTCTGTGATCATCATGGTCATCTCTCTGCCCCGTCTCCACGATATCTGAACATACCTGATGTGCTGACTCTAAGGCGAATAGAACAGCAGATTGTAAATTAAATGTTCTTCATATCTTCGTTGTTTACATTTCAATCTATTGTACACGTATTAAATATGATTAATTGTAAAGTACTTACGTATAACACCCAGTCTTTAGGGCTGTGAGCGTTGGTGCCGCACACGTAGAGACGCGACCCGTCGCCCATGGGCTGAATCACGCGCACGTGGTTACGGCAGTCGAAATGCTGTGGAAATTATTCATGTTAAGGTACAATAATGAGAAATACACAAATCTTATTATTATAATCTTATTTTTTCTAATTAGACTATTTCAGATAAAATTAAGTTAGCGACATTAGATGAGTTTTTGATAGAGAGAAACAAATTTGTAGCAAAATAATGCAAAATAAAATATTCATTCTATCAAACTGTATAAATGGATGCTTTTAACGTTTTTATCATAAATATTTTAATACAAAACAATACGAGCGTGTAAAATGTTAATGCACACTTAATACTTATTGTGAAATAAATGGACGGCCAATGAAGAAATCGAATGTGCAATGGCTCGTTGGCGCAAATTTTATTGGCATATGTTGAAGTGGGAGAGAGAGGGAAAATGTTGAGCGTGTGCGTGTCCACGGCCTGTGATTATGCAAATTTGCGTCCAACATAAATATTGAGCGGGACATTAATATTCCAAACGACAGGAATACGCGATGTCCGTTTTAGTGAATAAAGCTTTCGCCAAAATGAAAGGCTTCAACTTTACATCAGTTCATTAGCGTTGCATCTTTCACAAATATGCCTGGATTGCTTTTCGACGGCAACTTTACGCACGTGTGAACATAATTGTGCAATTAAAAGTTCGATAGTTCGATGAAATGGTAATGACTTTTGCAGTTTGAGGTTGTTATTGGACGTCTGGCGAATTTTCACGAATGTCTGGGATTTTGGCTTATATGAAATTTACTAATGAATTGTGACTTTAGTCTGTTGTGTAATTTAACATTTAGTTTGGATTGTATAGATAAACTTATTCCATTCAAAGATGTTAAATACATTTATTGTAGTTCTACTATATAAATTGGGAGAATAGTAACCACTGTAGCAATAGGAGACACGAAATAGAAAGTACAAAAGGACATTGTAAGCGATATTTTCAAAGTCCCGGACGGAATATATACTGTGTTTACAGATTGGCGCTCGGCGGCTGCGGTCGGCCGGTAGATTGAAACTAATTTTCTCTCCGTCATGACGAAAGCCGGCGCACCGCCATTGTACTGATACTCTGTCAGATTTTCAAATGGACAAAATATACAAGAGGAAAGGAAATCGCTTTGTCGAGTATGTTGTTAAATCGAGACGGACTTGAATCGAATCAATTGTGAGGTTGAACTTTATGAATCGTTTTTAATTGTATTTGTTAAATTCAGTTATGTAGTGTCAAATATTTTCATTTGTTTCATTAAGGTATCTAATCTATTCTTACCATATTATGTTGGTTTGTTACATAATAAAAATAATGTTAGCAAAAATTAACTTATTAGTTAGTAACTACGTAGTTGCGAAAATAAAATAATTCCCTTTAACTCCATACGGGCAAAGTATAATTACAAGAAAAAGGTTCTTTGTTTCTTAATAAAAAGTTCTGACACAGTTTCTTTGATTCGAGCTCGCAGCGGTAACTTCGCGAGAGATTGTTCTAAAGTAATTAACGGATTAATATACTCGGAACGTTCGGCGATCGCGTAGACGTGAACTGTTTTGTTCAGAAACAATCAGAATTAAGCAGAAGCACAATCAAGCTCACGTCTAAGTTACTTTTAACGGCACTTAGCCGAGAGCGCTCGCATAACTTCACTCGGAACTAATGCTTTCGATTGGTCCATTTCGTTAATTATTCCCCACTTTACGTAAGTAGATTTACGATCGGATTTTCTTTTCTCGCCTTCTTTGCCACCGCGACACTTTTGTCCCGGACTACAGATGTATTCTACCTTAATGGCACTTATTACGTACTTAAGATGCTAATTTACATCTCTGTTAACATTCCAATGTATCTAATGTTTAACAATTTAATTATACAGTTGAAACATCAAAGTGCTAAAGTAATCCTCTTTAACGAGAAATACCTTTTCCACGAAGAGCTCTATTCCGTTTGAAAAGTCGATATAAAGTGCTACCTTATGTGGTAATATTCCAGATCGAGTCGACTGTTTTACTAGTTCTTAAAATCTAAAGTTCCGTGATTTACCTACAGCTTTTTTCTTTAATAGCGTCACAAAGAGCTGTGAGCTTAAAACAACAAGATGAAAGCCGAATCCGCGGCGGTCTTTCTGAATTTCGCCGACGGCGTTTTCCAGCCTTTTTCGTGTAACGACATCATGTTTAGAGAAAGGAAAACTCGCCGACAGTGAGAAAACTTTGATTATAGCTTTCACGAGTGGCCGTTCTTTCTACGATCGAGGTGATAGAGTCGGATATATTTCTTTTTTATGGCCTCTCTTTTTACTAATAAAATGAATTTACTTTTTTAACATCTGAAGAGTTCTGGTGGGTAGCATGTGGTCTGTTTTTGTTAGCTATTGCGTAAGTTTAAACTATTGCGTGGTTTAATGACGTTTCCACGATGTTCATTTGTTGCGGTTAAATTGTGAAATAGCTCGAGTATAGTATAGCTTTATGTGGCCACCTCGTTGACTATCAAAGAGGTTTTATTACTTACTCAAAGAGGTTACGTACTCTTTACACGAGATATTCCATTTCGAGTAAGGTTTATGTCTTTCTTATTATATGCGACTGTACTGCAAACGACAGAAAATGTAATTTGTTTACTGCTTTTGTTATACCGACAGCATTAAACGCGACTAGACTCTCAATTTTTTGTTAACCGACTTAATGCGTCGATATTCAAATAGACTAATGACATTTAACCCTCAAGCTTATAACTATTTTGTATTAGAAGAAATAATTATATTTGCTATTTCAAATACAAAAGATAAAGCTAACATCGTTTTGTCACAAAGAAATGGAATCCCGCAATAAATAATAGGAAAGCACTCAAGGATAGAATCGGAAGGTCCGCAACTAATATCGAATTAGTGGAACGCGGAATAGAAGGCAATGCAATAATCGTACCGATCTCTCGGACGGAGTGTAACCGGGAAATAAAACAAATATTGCTTTTACGGCGGGATTGTAAATCAAAATTAACGGCCTTAATATAGCGAGTGGAGCACGGCTTAGAGCTTCCCGCTATGAAATATGCTTCCCGCCGTTCACTGTTAAAAATGGGATTAACCCTTGATGGAAATAGTGCTAGTTGCATGCAATTCTGCACGGGCGGTAAGTCTTGTACGTTGTTGCCGTGGTGCGTTTGATTTATTGCCCCATATGACACCGTTTTATGGCGTTTTAATGGCGTAATTAAACGAACAGCTTTTGTTCTTAATCAATATATGATTTATGTTGAGGAATTATAAGACGCCTTTTGCATTAACTTTTAGTAGTAATATTGTCAAATGTCACTAATGCAACTGATTTTTGATGACTTAATCGTTTTTTTTATTTATTATGTATTTGTTGTAAATTTTGGTAGACAATGTAACGAATCAGGAGGTATTTTATGATAATTTTGTCTTGTAACTGAATTTGAACTAATTGTATTAGTTATATTAATTACAGTTGGCAGTCATTAATTACTTTATAATTTTAACCTGAAAAAGTCTTAATAATTTCACTTACCTCAGATTTGCCTTTTGACACGCATTGAGCGACGTTGCTGGGCTCTAAATTAATAGAATCTCTCTGTGAAAGAATAATGGAAATTGTATTAATATATTTTAATTATCTTAAATGTGAATAATAAATAAACGTTCTACTATTTACTTTTGTAGAATGTTACCATAATTAATATGGGTCATTGAATGTATTGAATTGATAATTCAATCAGACAAGCAAATGACTAAGGTAACTAAAGAACTGAGCCACAGATAAAAATAGTCATAACTTGTAGGTACTTCAAGATAGATTTTTAAACATTAAAACTAATCTATGTAAAAAATAAAATAAAAAATAATCAATGCTAGACACAATCTACATTCATGATGAATGGTTTTAATACTTTGATGCAAATTTTGTTTCATATCATAACAATATTTTTTTTTAAAATTATATGAAGTTATACTTACATCGCAATGTGATGAACTAATGTTGTTCATGTTCAGACGAAACAGCCGGTCCCTGAAAAACACGTCACGTCAATACAAATCGTAAAACAAGTATACTTGTAATGAACTACAAAGATAGACTAATTTAAGAACTTTAGTTTATGATGTAAATGGGCGTGTAACAATGTCGCGTGGATATTATAATGAAATGTTTATGCTCGATCGTTTTATTGCTCGAAATGTGGTCGCCCTACTGTTGGTTACGGCGGTACCTGACTCATACACTAATATAAATTTATTTCTTTTAATAAGACGTCAACGGAGAGCGGTGAAGGTAATATGGTCTGTAAATTCCAATTACAATTATGTGTTCCAAAAAATGTTTGTTTTCGTCTCTTGTTAAGACCTTTTTGTTAAATAAGGTTATTTTACTTACATGGCGCCGACATAGAGTGCATCTCGCTTGGAGTCCATAAAGAAGGTTCTGTAGTAAAGAGGTCCGCAGGTAAATTCTCGAACATGATCTGCAACAAAGTAGAGGAAATTAAAACCTCCATATTTGTATTACAGGTGGCGTATAGTGGACAAAGACCTTGTGGCATCTCTTTGACATTGACAAGGGGACGCCAACGAGCATTTAGGGTTACCAGTAAGAATAAATTTCCTTACTTCTTTAATTCTCCCACGTTCATAACTATGTAAATGATGTGAATAGAGTTGAGTTAGTTACGAGTAGTCACTGGTAGTAAGTGATTACAATTTAAATTGATACATCTAAACTGTAAACTTTATACTTTTTGTCCAGAATCAATAATACCGAGTAATCGCATGATAGCATCATCTTGCTCATGTCACCAATATTAGTAAATAAAACTACATGCTATATCAGCACACGTGATTTTTTTTTATGTAATTGCAAAAATGGCGGCATTCACGCGTGCAGACACTAATCCCTCATTGGTCAAAATATTATACTTCCAAGTTGACATTGTTAGTTCCCAAATATACCAACTTACTTCTGCTTCATGAAGATCTATGATGTTAAGAAAATGTCACCTTTTAGACATTTCTGCCCAATTTTTGGCTAACATAAAAACAAATACCTTAGAAAATATAGGAATTAATATACAAAAATAGTGAATCTTATATTCCATTTGTTACATGATAAAGGGATCTCAGTATCGGCGAGTCAATCAGGATTAAACGTAAGTCGATCATGAAATATTTTCACTAATAAATTGTATATTGACATGGGATAAAGGAGATTTTTCGTAAGCATGACACAGATCAAAGGGCCGTTGAAAAGGGGTCGCCGGCTCTAACATACGATCCAGGCTCGCGAACAAAGATTTGAGAATAGATATCAAAGAGTTTTATATGGTCGTCCTGTACCGAAGTTATTCGATAGGTGTTTATAAAATGTTGTCATTTTATGTTCATTTTTTTAATTATATATGCACTATAACTTTAAACTTAATTGATACTAGTTACCACGTATATCGTAAAGTAAAATTTGGATGAATTGCCGAATACCTCCAATATTTCGTCAAAAAAAAAAAACAAAAAAAGATTAAAAAAGGAGTCTACAGACGTTTATCTATTTCTATTTTAAATGAATATGTTGATACAATAGAATATGTTGATTATAGGTTTACAGTATTTAATTTCCTTGGATTTACTAAGTGTTCACGTATAGAATCGCGTGTTCCACGGTTTCGGGTGTCTGTAGTCAGGAAGGGAAACTTTCGGGATTGAGTCACGCACAAAACCGACGGCTAGTTTTATAACCACTAACTTCGAGAACCGATGTCGAAACAACCGACTGCTAAACATGTTAAATACGTGACGTACTTGTATAGACTTTTGTTTTACAATGTGTTCTGTTAACACACATATAGGAGAACTAGCTGTTGCTCGCGACTTCGCTCACGTGTATTTAAAAAATAATAAAAATATAGGCTATGTTACTCATTGGTAACGTAGCTTTTTAATGGTAAAAGAATTGAAATCGGCCCAGTAATTTTTGAGTTATTTCAATTTATACAATACTTATGTGTGGTTCTTTGCTTGTAACATCTTTCCCTTAATCAGATTTGTTTTCAATTGTGTAATTAAATATGTAATGTTTGCATTATGAATGGATTAAATTATTATTATTATTATTATTATTACTCAAAGTCCCTTGATATAGAAATACGAGTATACACTAAGGGACCATTAAAGTACTCTGCGTCGCAGTTAGAATTTTTATAAATTACACTAATTTTTATTTATTTTAACTGAATAACATAGCTGTAAGATTAGACAATTAAAGAATAAAAATCCTTTTGCTAAATAAACATCTAACACTATGCTGTACAATCTTTAGAGCCAGAAAAATTAAGGCAGTCAAACTTCTCTATGTAACACAAAACAAAAAAGTCGTACGTAAGCATAATCCTTAATCTCATTTCTTTTCTGTGTGAATTTCGCTCTCTAGTGAATGGTCTCCTTTATGATGTTTGTGTACCACCAAGTTTTAGAAGGCAAACGTCTCGTATGACAGCGCGGGCCGGAGTTCGCGCGAAAGACTTTTCAATGTGTTCCCTATTTGCATGGCGTCTCACGTCTATATAGAATGCATTTTTCACGAAGTCAGACGTCACTGTCTGTTACTCTATGCAAGGCAAGCTTCGAGCTGTGCCTCGCAAACTCGTATAGAATTGCGTTGCAGTTGAATTTTATTTTTAAATCGTTTTAAGTTTTGGATTTGTGCGACTAAATAGCTGAGCTTTTATATGCAATATCTTTATACTAATATATAGTCTTTAAATACATATACATGTATATCAATCTATACTTCTATACTAATATTTTCAAGATGAAAGATTTGTATTTTTGTATGTATTGAAATAACTCGAAAACTACTGGGCCGATTTCAAAAATTCTTGCACCATTAAAAAGCTACGTTATCGGTGAGTAACAAGGGCTTTTTTATTATCTTTTAATTCCACGCGGACGAAGTCGGACGCAACAGCTTGTCTATACTAATATTTTCATGATGAAAGATTTGTATTTTTGTATTTTTGTATGTATTGAAATAACTCAAAAACTACTGCGCCGATTATAAAAATTCTTTCACCATCAAAAAGGTAATTTATCTGTGAGTAACATAGGCTATATTTTATTATTACTAATGTTCAGGAACTATTAATAAACAGCGTGTTTCTGGACCCCGCGTTAAAAACTCACTAAACTTTAACTTTTCTCGGCTTACGCTGCCTAAACTGTTAGAGGTATATAAAAATGATGTATGAAAGAATTGTAGATCTTAAAAAGTTCTACAGAAAAGTGCGCGATAGCATATATCTATCTTTAACGGTTTTCTTACAATAACCACTTTTGTGTTTACAAAATGAATTAAAAATCCAACGCTATTTGCAGCGTTCTTTTATTGGTTTCAATATTAATCCTTATCCAAATAAATGCGTTTGTTATCAGGAGAATATAATGTAGAATAAAATTGTCATTTACAGTATTAAAATTGGACTAATAGTTTAGAAGATATCGCGAACACAAACAATAAGGGTAACCGAAAAATCAGCTTACAAGCTACCGGACTTAGAAATTTGGAATCTTGCATCGGTAGATTTCTGTTATTACGTAGATTACTACTAAGTTAATACTTTTGGTAATAGGTTGAAAAAAAGGGCGAACGTAATAGGTTATATTTGTAATTCCACGCGGACGAAGTCGGACGCAACAGCTTGTTAGTTATAAAGAACTGTTATATCTTTCAATCTATTCCGGTACCGCTATTTGATAAAGGTTGTTTTTAGAAGTAAATGTCTTCACTCTCAAATAATGAGTTAAGTTTGATATATTTATTGCAATTTAATTTTAATATGGAACAAAAAATCGAGTAAATTTCTAGAGTAAAAACAAAAAGTTAGTATCATTTGTATTCTATAAAGAAACAAGCGTTAATTTAAAAATTTGTTCTCGCGTTTGAAACATAATTTGGATTGAAATTGCGTTTAATCGATACAAAGTGTTGTTGAACTCTAATAATATACTCCTTAACTTTTCTAATACAAGAACAACAAAAAGCCAGACAGACTTAATTTCATGTACCTATTATCATTTTCTTTTATATATATTACGAGGCATTATCAGTTTAACTAGTTATTTTATTTACATAAATGAATATGCTGTACCTTTCATTATATTTTTTGACTTTTTATTGGAAAATGAAGAAGTAACGACAGCATTGTTCAATCACATTTTTAGCTATATTATTAAAAAATAACTCAAATTTAAAATGCAAAGAAAATTAAAAAAATAGTTATTCAGCTAAGATGTCTTATTTCAGGACCAGTCGACGCGGTAGCGCTATCGTCTATTCTGACATCTACCGAATCAAATATTCAACTGTGATGCATTTTGCAAACTTCAATCTTGTGTGGGTGAAAATAATTACGATAGGAAACAAACGTCACATTTTTGTATAATTTGAAAATGGCAATTCTATAATAATATTTTTTATATGAACATAGGGCAAAGAAGCAGTGGGACCCTTAATGAGAGATTGACACCGACGCCCACCGACATCCGTCACCTCAAAGGAATTGTAGACGCATTGCTAGCCTCTTAGAGATATGTACGCTAACTTCGTTAGTGTTCTGTATCGATTAATAGCAAGCTCTACATAATAAAGGCATAATATAGTGTACACCACCACCACATATAAAAAATATTATGGTTGAAAGAACATTATGTAGATGTATGACGTCAGTAAAAGATTATAGTTTACCGACCGCGCTAAGTAATCTAGAATTTCTTAGAAGTAAAGCTGTTTACGTAAACGGCAAGTTTAGTTCATATTTTCACACAAGAGAATGCTGCCTAGGATTTTGTTTATAAGGTAAGGCTATAATTAGTGGGGGAAGGCATATCAAGATTCTAGTGAGCCTAACCCGACACGCGAGCCGGCCGAACACGACAACCAGCCAATTGATCTGATTATACTATGACCTATTGTTTTAATTTGTTTATTTTTTTCTTTACTATGTAATCAGCGTAATTAATACCGTGTACTTAGATTATACAGTTACGATATTTAGCGTGCTCTATATGCGTTTCGTATTGTTGGATTATGTTAAATTTTATTGTTCATATCGGAACGTGTTAATTCTTTTCCTTGTTAACGTGATTTATTGCGGTACACTAGAAATATGGTTGACTTTTTTATTTTTTCGTTTTCATTTTTGCGTCAAATGCGTAATGAATTATTGGGCCTTTCTGTTTGTGAATTTATGTATGGCAAACTGGACTTGATTGGAGTAATTGTTTTATCGCATGAGCTCACGGTCACATCGGACGGGTGGGGAGCGGGTTGGCGCTAGGGGGGTGACGTGTAGCCTCACAGCTGGAGCTACGAGGAACAAAGTTATAATAAGCTCACTGGCGTTTATAAGATTTTTAACACATGATGTTATTTTGGTCAAGGATAGTTATAACAAACAACCGGTATTGTTTGAATGTTACTTTGATAATTTTAATTACTGTACCATTATGTTACTATAGTATAACATTTATAAACTAAACAATTTCTTCGCAGATTAATAGTAAATGCCAAAAAAAGGTTCGAAAACTCTGCATTGTGGAAGTCTAATATTCTATATTAAATTGACAAAACTACAACCAATCGCTTTTACCCCTATCCCAAATTTTATTATTAGTCTCATCGCTATAACAAACTAAAAAAAAAACATGTTCATACAGACAAAGAATTCAATCGTCGACAGTCTAAATCGTTTAGTCACTGAGTTGTTTCCGCATTGAGTTTTAATGAAAAAAAAAATCAATAGCAGGTATTGGGAATTTCCCGTTAATAGACGGAGCGTGTAACATGACAATAAGTACGAGTAATAGGACGTTAGCTGAAAGCGTTTCTTAAGCAAATCGCTCAGCATCGTTACGTTTGATGGATTACAAGGCGATTACAAGGCAGTCAGGAAATCCGCGCATTTTTCATTTGGCAATTGCTGCCGTCGGGCCGATATCAAAATATCGTTGTACACGGCACCGATTAGATTAACGGCACACAATTGGCTTACATGGAAACTTTGCCCCATTAGCTTTCTGTAATACCTATTTCGTGGATTGGATTAATTCGGAACACGCCCCGCGGGTGTTCGCTCGCCTTCCGTGCCGCTATGCCGCTATGCCGCATGTCTCAACAATAACAACTCTAAATTAAATATTAGCCGGAATACTACAAATGAAACAGTTCAATGTACGAACGTGAACGAAATAATTGAATTGAAAGCTTATACCTTGTAATAGCATCCGATATTTTTGTCAGTATTTTGCCTTTGTTGTTTTTTCCGTATTGTTAGTCGATGACATGTGTGGGTTTTGATGTGTAGGCTAAAAGGTAAACATATTGTTAACTTTCGAATTATTTCCGCTTGTTAGTAAATTGATCAGATCGCTCTTTTTTGTAAATTACATACATAGGTTTTAAGTTTACTTTGAAAATATAGAGAATATTTATACATATTTTTAAATGGGTAAAATTTAATTTGGCATCTATATTTAGAGGTTACTACAGATCTTCCAAACCTCAGGATAAAGTTAATTCTCTAAATAATTAAAAAAAAAACTATTTACTTAGAAGCAATAATAATTAGTGATAAATAAAATAACACGTAGTCGAACAATAGCATGTTATTTAATATGTTTTGATATGTTTGACATAGAATTTAAATTGCATGTTCTGTACGATGAGTTAAATAAATAGCCTACATTATAGTAATAAATAATAGTTGCAGGTTTCAGCTTTCAACGTATAAAGTAATTGGCGTCATTAGAATAAATAGTCCGCCTACACCTTCGCAGGGAATGCGACTCAATTAATTAGAGAGACAAGTGTCTGGAGGTACATTTGTTTGGCACTACGCGTGTCAGGGTAAAGGAAACTGACAGATTACCCAAATTCCGCCATTAAATGCTTATGAAGTTAAGTTTATAAATTCAGTACACGTTCCATGATACGCATGTCGTAACATGTCTTCGTGCAAAGTTTGTGCTACGGCTATAATTTACATTTCATGCTAACGTACGTTATGGCGTTATAATATTTGATTGTAAAAGTTTAAGGAACATGGTATATTAAAGTTCAGTCTATTGTTACCATTCTTTATTATGTTATTTCACTTTTATTTAATAGTAAACTACTAAATGTTCGTGCACAGATGAATTTTTTATTGCGTGATAAAACTATAAAGAAATTATGTTACTACGTAACGTCTTGATACTATTAGTATTTTTTCCTAAATTAGAGAGTTTTAGGTTATCAAAATAGCATATTCTACTAAAACTATGTTAGATTAAGACATTAAATTCAGAAAATACTAACATTGTTGTCAGTATAAAGTCCAAGTACAAAGTCAACTTGCATCAAGCAGGGAATTTTGTATCCCGTAAAGATGTGATCAAAAAGTTTACTCCTCTTTTATTAGTTTATATTTAGACGTAAAATCCAGTTCTATTATCCACTTCATTGTCTTTAAAAGTTATATTACGGTTTCGAGTCAAGCGTTAAATCCTTTGATCCAATTTTAGTGCTACAAACGAAGGGGTATAAAATCCTAATGTTTATTTTATGGGTTATATAATAAAAAGTTCGATTTTCTCGGCTGGCGGAATATCTGTTAGTCATTGTAATCCTTTTACCATTCATCTACGTAGACACGGAAAGGCTTTCCCCGGTAGCGCAGGCTAATTCCGAATGCACCTCCAATCGTAAAAGATGTCGTAAAGAATCGAGACTCCCCTCCAAATGCCGGAATCAAGGAACAAATACTTGATTTTCTTATTGGCTTCCACCCAGACTCAGATTGAAAATTCCCCATAAAGACATTTGGGCACGCCTGGTCGAATTAAAGGGGGGGAAACTAATAAAGAAAACTTTCGCGACACCGTATTTTTACCAAATGCTCTCTTGAAACTTTAGATCCTTTATTAGGTTGGTATAGTATTAGTTTGGGAAACGGCTTGCGGTGTGCGAATCGTTTTTCTCGAATGGTAGCATTTTTAAAGTTGTTTTTTTATAATGCGATCATCGAATTTATATAGAATTGAATATAAGTTCCTAGGCACTTTATGTGTTCATTAACATTCTTGGAACAAAACAAGCAAAACGATTTTTTAATCACAAACATAAGCTTTTAAATGGAATTTATAATCTTTGTAGCTTATAGACCATTTGATATCGGACACGATTGCATTATCATCCGATGTGTAACGTGACTGTGACATATTTTTTTTTATAAATATCTCACGTTTCTAATTCCAGTGATAGCGATCGATTACCATATTAACCGATATTTATAACACCCATAAGTATTATATTTAATGATTTTTAAAGTATCCAATTTAGTTGTTTTAATTTTAATGTCTGTAGCCTACGTTCTAAAGGGATCTATGTGAATTTAGAATCAGTTGTAAAAATACGTCCATTAAAAAATAAATAAAAACAATAAATTTATAATAAAATATGTCAAGACACGGACCGCTCTCAATAAAGAAGCGTTGCTAATGTGAATTTTGTTTACATAAAATTATATAACAAGGAGGCGGAGTGTCGTTGTTTGAGACGCTTCGGATGCTGAGAACCCGCTTTACGCAACACGTCGCTGTCTCGGGATTAATTTCCTTGAAGCTTTTAAGTATTTAGTTCGAGTGCTTCGCTTCACTGAACAATTTGCATTTTCCTAACGACGTTGTCATTGATTGTTAATGTTGCCTACAACGGAACGCATCTCTATAAACAAGATAAGTTTATGTATTGTTAAACTTTGGAGGATTTAAAAATGACCTCTTATCTCCACTTATTTATAATTTTGTAATAATTGTTTTATCTCTATTTTTATTACTACATTCTAATATGTACATGCAAATGTTCAGAAATAAAAGGCAACGGAAACTTATTATATCAAGCTTGCCGTAAGTTTTGCATTAATTTTTTAATTTCCTCTAATAGGATAAACAAAAATTCTCAGTACAATGAAGCGGTAAATTCATCGCGTTTATTTCACATACGCCTCATCTCTTCGACAAAATATTAAGGTGTATAAAATTTTATTACGCCCGTAACCCCCGCTTGTCTATAAACATTTCGTGTGTTGAGTTTCCCCTATAATCGAGGAGACATATTTCGTAACTCGTATTGTCTTATTTCCTCAAAATGCGACATTGTTTCGATACCAATTGGTATTATGTTTCTAACATTTGCCTTTGAATCCCCGGCGAATTTCCTTCTCTAATGCTCCGGTTGTATATTCAAAACCAGTTTATCCTATGCTATAATTTATAGAATTACTTATATGCTATAATTTATAGCTGTTGCTCGTGACTTCGTCCGCGTGAAATTAAAAATGTATTCACAGATAAGTTACCTTTCTGACGGTGGAAGAATTTTTAAAATCGGCCCAGTAGTTTTTGAGTTATTTCAATACATATTATATTATACAAAAATACAAATCTTTCCTCTTTATAATGTTACTATAGATATATGTAGATAATCAACATTTCTATGGGGATCCTTTATGAATAGTTATGAACACTGCGTAGCTTGAAAATACAAAAAAAAACAATACCTATGAGAACAGTTAATAATGAATAGTAGAGAAAAGTACATATTAACTCTACGTTTACAAATTAGCGATAAAAGTGTGTTTTAATAGTGAATTGAAAAAAAGCATTTCGCATTATAAAGTCAAATGAGATATTTATTTTGATTGCACTCGACGGGAACGCGGCTACGAAATCCGATGAGCGCGAGCACATATTTACATTAAAGGCATTTTAATGTTGTTTAACGCAACACTCTTGCAATGCAATTACATTTTGTCCATGTTAATATTGCAATTTGAATTTGAAATAATTAAAAAAGCTCGATTAAATTGTGTATGCATAGTTATATACTTTTGAAGCGGTAATAACATAATTGATTCGGGTTTTACGTTTATCAGCCCACCATAAGCCTATTTTTTCGAATAAATATATTGATATCTCTATTTATTTTATAAAGAATGAGCGAGACGACACGTTTTCGTGCAGTGGAAATTCTCAATTAGTCAGAGTTTAAATAAAACGTATTAGAATAATTAGTTGATATCGTCAAATAAAAATGAGACGAGAAGAGATAAAAGTGATTTGCACGAGGGCCGATAATAAATAATTCCCTGCGAAGGCGCTACTTACGTTACTAACTTTATCGCCTAATAACTTTTAATGTCTCCCGATCTCTCACAATCTGGTGGGTCGTAGAAATTCGGAAACTTTATCTTACGTTCGCGCGCCGTTTGAGTGAACTGAGAATGGTTCCATTTGGATTCATTGAAACGTTATGAAATGATCAAGCAACGTCTAAGATTATTGATCAGTTCGCGATTAAAACTAAAGACTTTGAGAACTAGATATTGATAGTTAATAGACTTACTTTGGAATAGTTACCAACAGAAATATTCACTTGAGGGATATTCCCAATCCCCGCTCTGTCCCCATGTGGGGACAGATGAGAATAAAACGTTTCATCCGTCCCACCTTTTAATCCCACTATCACCAATAAGGTGACAGATGGAACCGTTAAGAAATGAAATAAGTTCCAACCGTCCCCTCGTCGCAAAAGGTGGGACGGATAAAACTTTATATGCTCACTGTCCCCACGCGGGGACAAAGCGGGGTGACGGTTGGAAATAATCCCATTTGAGTTGAAGTACACAAGGTACTTTTTGATAAGGTAGTAGAAATTTAAATACTATTCGTATTTTTAATAATTTCAAAACTAGTGTAAAGATTGTGGAAAGCAAATAAAGGCTAAAAGTGAAACAGAGTACGTCAGAGGAAGGTTGATAGCAATCGCGCGAGGTAATCGGCGACAAGGCAGCGGCGGCACGTGCGCACCGGCCCTTATCTCACCGCCGTGATGGCTTCAGCGGCTGTCGATATTTCTGATATTGAAACCTGTTTGTCTTGCCGCTGAGGCATCGCCGCGTTTGTTATTGTATACCCACCTTATTGCCGGCTTGAATGTCTACAGGTCTCGTATTGTGTTATGACTATTGTTCTTATTGACGCTGCTACGGATGTTTGTTATGGAAGGACGTGAGCTTAAGGTCTCTGCTATTTGAAACACAAGCCTTACCTTTGTTATGAACGTATTGCTATGGAAATTTTAAAATTAAACGTCAAATAAACGGTGTTAATATGTGTAAAATGTAAAATTTAAACAGAATCATGTTAGATGAGTTTCTCTTTGTACAAATAAAATTACACGGCGCCTCGCGTTCCGAAATAATTTCCATAAAATGTTAAGCAAACGCAGCGAATTGAGTAAACTTCAATCAAGCGATCCCGTCTTCCGATCGAGTGACGCCTCTGCCGATTTTCTACTTCTCAATAAAGTACTACGAAAAGAAATCATTACACAGTTTTACAGAAAATTAAGACATGAGTTATTTATAATTTAAACCTTAATACTAAAGTGTTAATAGCTTTAATGGTTTATTTAATGTTTGCAGAGGCTTATGACTATTGGACCGAAAGTAGGAAATCAGAATCCAATGATTGCAAAGATCTTCCCCTCGTTGGTTTATTGAAAAATAAATATTTTAATGTCGACATATTTTTACATGTAAAGGTTCCAGGTAAATCTTTGCACCTTTTTTACCCTAAGATAGTGACACGGTTTGAAAGAAATATTTGGGAGCATTCACTGAGTGGAATCCTATTGCAATTTATGCTCATTGATTTGGAAAAAGTATGGGGAATCTAAGGTCGGTTCACGTTTTTCTATTGCTATAAAATCAATAGGAATGAAGACCTTAAACTTTTGTATTTCATTCATCAATATTCTGTCGTTTATAAGAATATGTATTTTAACTTGATGATAATATTAAGAGCGGGCGCACACCTTGACTATCGCACAACTGTTGTGCGATTGTAGATTGTTTCGCTGCCAGTTCAAATATTTAGTTGCACAACTAAAAATTGAGTAGTATGCGCACCTCCATATAAACTCAGGAATCAAAGCCAGACTAAACAGTTGTGCGATAGTTTAGTTTCAGGTATGCGCACGCTCTAATAGTTACAGGTTTCAAATTTCTTGGAATACATTTTGCTTATATCAATATTTGATAAGGACAGTCGATAACAGAACTTCATAGCTGTATGTCTAGAGGGTGGATTCAATCACAGCGTTGTCTACGCAACGAACCATTATTTTGAATATGTTATGGAGTCACCATCCCGTCGTCGCCCGGTTGGCGGTACCTTCGCAATAAGTCACAGGCCCCTGGGGGAGGACCGGACCACTCCTACTGCCTCATAATTGGAAATTGAAATTTGTTTAGGACTGTGTCGGCTTCCTAATTCGATAACGGCGACGCCTCGCGCGCAATCGGACAGTAATAACAATAAATATAACCACTAGAGGTGAATCAGGCCTTAATCTCGATACTGCGGTTTGTTGGGGAAACTTATGTTACACGGTATACATCCAAGTTTATTCATTACTAAATTTCCACAGTAATTCGTATGCATTGGTGACCCCAAAATCTATACTATCTATCTATCCATACTATTATAATAAAGCGTAAACACACACTTCTTTGTTGCCTAAGATGTTAGCAATTACAACATATTTTTGAATAATTATTTTTTTAATAAAAAGCCCTACACTTACGTCATGCTTTAGGCTATATATTTTCATGCCATTAAACTTAGGGGGTAAATATTTTGGATAAAAACCCTAATGTGGGAAAGAGACTATAAGTTGCTGCCAACATCAAGAAAGAATGCTAAGGTTTGTCATGTCATGTCATGTCATTTTGACATTTACAATTGATAATTTGACACATGTAAACAATAAAATATATTTTTTATCATTTCATGCGGATAAAGCCGCACAGGAACAGCTAGTGCTTAATAAAATTAGTTAATACAGCTATGAAATAATATGGCATCTTACATATGATCTCAGATAAGGTAGTAGGTCAGCTTTATTGTTCGAATAGTATCGCATGCCTTATCATAGACTGGCAATAATTGTAAAAGGGATTTTACGACGACCGTCACTCGGCCGTTACCTGGCAACCCTATGTTTGTGATATCGCAAAAAGTTACCATTACTAATAGCAGCTTTATTAAATATATGAGATTTTATTTAATAATGACATAAAAACTTCGCACTGAAATACAAGAGGACAAAACCCATTCGATGATTTTTTTGTACAAAGTAAATTAACTATTCTTTCAAAGTCATGAACACGATAATTAAAGTTCTCGCGTTTTTTCAACCAATGAGGTGTAAATTAAAACGCCTGTGGCCAAACTAAATACGTATCTGGTCCATAGAGAATTATTGTATTGATAGTTTCCTAACATAGAATACTAACATTCGCGTGCCTTTTCTACCTATGTCTCGATCAAGATTAGAAATAAAACTTAGTTCATATGTATGTATAGGCGGGGAGTTCATCTCTGTCTTGGGAGCCATTCTTTTATTACCTAGTTCCCTGTTCGACTGATTTATTTATAGGAACATCTTAATACGGTATCCGTAAAAGCATTTATTTCAGTTACCTAGTATAGGTGTATTAAATATTTATAACTGGAACTAAGAGTTGTAAATCTATACAACCTGTCAAATGTTAGAAGTTGAATTACATAATGAACATGTATTTTACACTGGCTTTCGCCCGCGACTCTGTTCGCGTGGTATTAAAAAAACACAAGAAAGTGGCCTATGTTTTCTTCCAGACTATGCTAGAGCATGAAATTTGGTATAGATGTAGACATCTATACCAAATTTCATCCAGATCCGTTAAGCCGTTTAGGCTACAAGCTCTAACAAACATCCATCCATCCATCCTTCCATCTAGACTTTCGCAATTATAATATTAACTAGTACGATTATGTTATGTATTTTATAGCAAAATCATAGACGTACCTAATAGTTTGTAATCATATACAGTTGGTTTTATTACACAAAGGCGCGTGACGTGACTATATTTCGGAATTGCAAATAATATTGCTTTAGCAAAGACAATATTATTAAAGGCAGTCGTGTGCGACGCACAATGATAGAAACAAAAGTGCGCGCACACGTGAACACCCTATATTGGCAATATCCAAGAAAATTCGCCGATACAATGGAGAGAGACACGTAGCGTTATTAGCCGGCGCCCTCCTTAGTTCCCGTGCCCCCTTGCTATCACTCACCTATCCGTATCACCGGTGCCCCCGCGTGCCCCCGCGCGTGCCCCCTACGACTAATCACAGAGGATGTGGCATAGACGCGCTATGCATATTTATTATTCCTCCTTCCAATTCTCACCGTTCGATCTAAGCGGGACGTGGATGTTTTTCATTTGCTCGATTTATTTATTTAGTGAACCTCAGGAACTCGGTAATGTTTAATGTTTGATTCGCTTACATTGGGAATGACTTAAATAATACAACGCACAATAGATTCTTATTAGTTCGATAGCGTATTATTTGCATCCAGTTGGAAATTAAATATGTTTGTATAGTGGAGGAGATAGTTATGCTAAGCGTTATGATTATTGCTATTGAAAAACAAATGGCAAAAGAACACTTTACTAAATAAGGCTTTTGGAATCAGCCGATTTACAAGCCGGCTAATAAATAACAAACAATTTGTATCAGATGCGCTTCGTAAAAACAGGCGGCGCGTACCTCATATAACGCTGTAATTAAAACTTCTCTAGCGAAAAGAAAATCCAATAAAAAATAGTTACTTTCTCATTCGCTAACAAGCATATATGAAAAGGTACAATAGCATTCAAATTAAACGAGTAAATAAATATTTTTCATTGGGCGCGAATTAAATTCCTGACGAATGCTAATGTTGTTTAAACGGGGAATTGTTGTGCAGTTTAGGGGGAGGTTGGGGTTAATTAAATATGCTCCGGGTTCATTTCCACAAAATTATTTGATCTCAGCCCCGACTGAAGTAAGATTCGACGCAATTCATTCTACAAGAATTTCAGCTTAATCTGGCTTTATTTATTCCAGACTGAGATATAAGTTTTGTTTAGTACATAAACTTTGACTGTAGTATACAAAATATGAATGCCTAGATTTTGTGAAATATTAATTTCTTCATCTCTAAGATCTAGATAGCTTGTTTTTTAATGAAAGAAATAGCAAAAATATTAACTGAATTATTAACCATAGAAACGTAATTTATTTTGTTTAAAAAAAGCTTCACTCGTAAATGCAACTATATTAACTTTCTTACGAGCTCGTATATTTAACAACTATGACTTTGTTATAATTAATGTTCTTGGTTGTGTAAGACCGTCCCGTGAGCCAGCCAGTAGTTAAAAGCATTACCTATATAAGATATTAAACGCTGCTCCGAGTTATTGTTCTATTGTAAATTACCACCGTAGGCACTGAGGCTAAAGATTTATAATCATCGAGTGCATACGACAGCCTGCATAATTTAATAATTTCCACACTCCCTTGATTAAAATTTTGCTATAACGCATTAGCGCAATAAGATGCCGTAGGGCGTTGGGGCAAGGAAATTAAACGGTCCATAATAATTTTGTTACGCCAATACCATGATTAAAATCTTACAATTAATTAGGAAAAGTTTGCTTTGCGTAGGGGATAGCACGGCTACTTAATGTTTTACTATAGACAAGGTTCAAAACTAGATACATGTAGGATAAGGAGTTTATAAGAGGTTATAAGGAGGTTAAATATGTTGTCTTTTTAATATGTTTTCTTTGTAATTGATTTCGAATTTTATATTTTGACATGGGTTTTTAAATTAGTTTTGAGTTTAGAGAAGAAAAAGAAGGAACGACGAGGGATGACGATGTGCTTTGGAAAAAGTGTGTAGATATTAAAAAAAAGCAGTAAATTACGAGTTTATTTTTTATTTGAACGAGCCACATCCTACATACATATATTTTGTATGTCTTCTACTTGCCTTTAGTTTTACGCGCAAATAATATTAAGGTTACTGAAGGAATTTCTTTGTCTAAAAACCTTATCCGAACAATAAAATAAGTTTCCAACGACTAAGTAGTTTCATTAGACGATAATATTTTATGAAGGCAACCGCACTGGGGCTCTAAATATGATCTATAGGATTCTAACTCTCAAATGCTTTTCACATAAAAGCTGAGATACGTTAAGTAATTCCCAAAGTTGGAATCGAATGAGCATCGTAGACTTGGTTCCCGTTCGCCCTTCCGTTGGTAATGGCTGAAACCTTTATTCGGTTCTGGAAAACTTTCCCGTCGATAATTACTGGCGTGTGAACGTGGTGCCAATTCTGTGAGCCGTTACTGTACTGACTATATAGATGCTTTTCCAATTACAAGTTAACTTTTACGTTTCACGAGTCAATTACTTAAATCAAAGGTATATTTTGAAACCAAAATATCCACACCTAAGTAGCAATTTTTTATGAAACTTAAGTTGTTATTATGAGTTTCGTGAGCCATCAAAAGAAGATAAACCCGAACGTTATTAAATGCTTTTTTGATAAATGTATCGTGAACTTTTTAGTTAATACTGTCGTTGTCTTAGTTTATTTATAGTGTAGTAGAAATAGTTAAATCGGATATAGTTTAGAAGCGCGCGTTGAGAAAGTATCCAGTATCCTATCCCCGGCTTGCGCTGAATTATAAATGCTCGGCCCCGCGGTACAACGTCACTCGTGTGATTTCGAGACAATCTGATTTCGTGTTTTCCCCGTTTTGGCCCCTGAATCTTTTATAACACTGTTCCTCTAAATCACAGCCTGTCTAATGGCTTTGTGGTATTATTTAAACTTTGTTTATAAACCGACATATTGTAGATGTAGAGCGTGCGCACACCAGAAACTAAACTATCGCACAACTGTTTAGTCTCACTTTTATTTCTTTGAGGTTATATCTCCATATATAAGCTCAGATTTTTAGTTTGCAACTAAGCAGAATTGTCTGTGAAACAATCAACAATCGCAAACAGTTGTGCGATAGTTTAGTCAAAGGTGTGGGCGCGCTCTTATTTGAATTGTTTGATGAATCTCTGTCATTATTTTGTAGAGTTTTATGTAATTTTCAATTTTTACAAGCTCTTTTATCTACATGTATTCAATTATGTTTTTAGATATTATGCAGCGAATTCGGGATTATAAAGGGGACTTTAATTACGAAGTCTAACAAAATCTATATCGTAGCACAATTCCCAGGAGGCGCGGACATTTATTGGCGCGGACCGCGGGGCGAGCGGATAAAACAATAAAGAACGGTTAACTGCGTTTTAATGTGAACAAGAACATGGTGGACAATGGGCCGGCGATTGGGGTCCGAGTGGTCAGTGCGAACTTACCGCTGCTGTACCCTACTAGTGATGGACGCATAGCTTTGAAAAACATTATCGACATCGATGTCCTTATTTTGATAATCTTTTCTCTATTAAGACAATTATGCCATTTTGTTATACAACGATTGTTTAACGTCGTTATGGTGTGTAATTTTTGCTATAGAGACTCTTCTAGATGAGCATTGTACCGTTAATAAATACTATTTGCAGATAGCACGAACTCACAAGATTATTAATATAACAAGTTCTTTGAAACCCAATGTAATATTAGATCAAGAGTTGAAAGTCCTCGTCTCGTCACAATAAATAAGTCAGCCGTATGAATAAAAGTCACAAACGACTCAAGCATTTCGTTCGAATTAAACGTAGGTAAGGTCGAAGCAATAATTTTATTATCGACATTAATAAGGAGTGGATTTGGCGCAGCACGCGTGTGTAGGTAAGTAATAAACGGACCCGCATAAACCTTTGAATTGCTGACCACGGTATCGAACCTATGAGCCCTTTGTCTGCGCCGGGCCGCAAATTGTTTAAGAAATAAAATAAAATCTAATTTACCGCCTTGCTACGTTTATGGGGCACTGTTTTATTGCTGCTGAGTCGAGTGTTTTGTTTGCTTTATTTACTAGCTTTTGATTTGTTTCGAAGAAATTTAAAATTGCGCTTTTACCGATTTATTCTAAAAGGACTTATTATCTAAGATTATAAAGATGTTTTCTACAATAGTTTTAGTGTTCATGTCGTTTAACATAGCCATTTAAAACACTTAGAATTTGATACATTAAAAAGATTCGTTAAAAAATCCCTAAAATTCATCATTAAATTTAATAGGATTTCTTATTTACGGATGTTTTTCTTTTATCTTTCCCTGTATAAATAACGGGGATTTTTATCATATTTTCTCTCTCGAATATTTTTCTAATAACCTACTTTAGAGGACGATTCCACGAATTTAATATTCTTGTTATCCCATTGATTGAAGGTAAATAAACGTAAATACAATGAAGGTAAAATGTTTCTGGAATACCGAGATGAGATATTTTCTTTTCTAAGAACACTTTACACATTAACGAAACATAACAGGAGAAAATAGTTTTTCAAAGAACTCACAATATTACATTAACTTTATATTATACTTTTGTTACTATTATCGGAACTCAAGGTCTTATAATATCTTCATCTATTACTATATTTTATACTAGCTGTTCCCATGCGACTTCATCCGCATAAAATTATAAAAATTTCATTTTATTGTTCACATTTGTCAAATTATCAATTGCAAATGTCAAAGTGACATGACATGATGTCAAACCATGGCAACCTTGCTTCCTTGATGTTGGCAACAACTTATGGTCTCTTTCCCACATTAGGGTTTTTATCCAAAATATTTACCCCTAAGTTTAACGTCGTAAAAATATATAGCCTAAAGCGTGACGTAAGTGTAGGGCTTTTTATTAAAAAAAGAGTTATTCGAAAATATGCTGTGATTGCTGACATCTTAGGCAACAAAGAAGTGTGTGTTTACGCTTTATTATAATAATATAGTAAGTATAATAGTATATAGTATAGATGCTAGTAATAATAGTAAATCATAGAATATGTTTATTGAATTGGTCTCGCATTATCACTACACAGGCGGTGTCTGGACGATACGAATTGAGAACATATTCCCTTATAATGCAGTTACTAGGACTGGGGTCCGAGGGAAATTGCATTGTACCAACACAAACAGAAAAATGGCCAAGGGCAAGCTGCAGAATGTCCCAAAATACATTAGTAGCATTAGAAAGGCCGAGGGTCGCTTTGCCTGATAACAATTAGGGTGGTTCTCTGGACTTAAAAGGAATTAACGCGTTGTACCAGATTTAGAAATACGTTGGATATTTAATATTACTGATTTTATTTTGAACCTAACAATTTGAATTGTAGTAAATTTGGGTCGTGTGATTTTAATTTGTAATGCCAACGTGAGATAATTTACAATCAATTTTCTATACTAATATTATAAAGAGGAAAACTTTGTTTGTTTGATTGTAATGAATAGGCTCAAAAACTACTGGGCCGATTTTAAAAATTCTTTCACCGTTAGAAAGGTAATTTATCTGTTAGTAACATAGGCTATATTTTTTCATTTCTTTATTATTATTTTTAAATTTCATGCGGACGGAGTCGCGGGTAAAAGCATTAAAGCAAAAGCAAGTATATTATAATTGTACAAATTTTACGAAAATTAAGAGGTCGTACGTAAATTTAATTCAAGTGACGAAAACAAACATGGCCCATATACCAAACACGTACATAATAAAGAAATCTCGCAGATAAAAGGGTATGAAAAATGAGATATCAACACCGAAAAGACGCCGCATAAAAGAGACGCCGAAAATTCTTCTAACCGACGACACCAAAGACTCTTACAATATGCATAACTTGTTGAGAGAGTAATCAAAAGACGATATAAAGTGAAGAGGAGGACACGGCGAAAGGCTAAAAATGTAAAACCTCTCTTAGATTTCCTCGAGCCAAGGCTCGCGACCCCTCGGGCGAAACTCGCCGTAAGATGGGAAAAATTACCGAGCCCGGGAAAGTTTTTTCCATTTGAATTATGAATCCTTATTTTATGCTTCGTTCCAAAGAAGTTTGTTTTACATCGGACGAAGCTTATTCTTTGACGCTGTGCGAATATTAATATTGTAACACTGAATAGACACTTTACGTTATAATAACTAGGGGTTTAATTTTCTAGAATCACTGCTATCTCTTTAGCCGTTTGTGCATTTGAAAGATGCTCAGGTTGGCTTTAAAACACATTTAAGTTGTCCTTGACTTTTATTTCAATTGTTAAAAGACATTGTAACAGTGTTTTCGTAATTCTATTGTAAGAAAAGATCAAAGTAAGTTGATATTTTAACTCTGAGTTAATACTAATGGAGAGATTTGGCCTTAACTAGTTATATAGCACGAGTTTAGTCAGCCAGAATCGCATGTGATCCAGTAGGGATTAGCAGATTTAACTGAGCTTCTAAATATTTATTTTCGGAATAGTGACTTCATCACGTTGCTTTAGCACGTGGTTAATTACATTTAAATGTGAATTCCGAAAACTGCACGAGGGAAACGAATTAAGGTTCTTTTTGCATAACATCATGAGAAGCCTAAGCCCCCATTCACACGGCGCGATTATAGCGAACGATAATCAAACGTTGAAATAGAACAAAATATTGTCTATTGATTTTTCTATCACACAATTTTGAATTTTGAGCGCTGGGTAAACGTAACAAGAGTGATTTTAAAGTGTTCATAAGCAACGGCGTTAAAAAATCGCTCGTTCGAATAAGGGCTTACAGACCGTGGCTAGTGGAAACCCGAATTATATTCAATAGTGTTAATTGTAGAGGTACTTTGGTACATTTGTGTTACGTGATCTTTGTAATCAAATATTAAGGTAGCTATTACAGTTCTCTAACTATCGTAAAAGCCGGATGTGGAAATATAATTTGTTAATTAATTTTAGCCGTGGTCTAGTCCCGCGGGTGTCGTGAGAGGCGACTAAGGGTATTAATTAACCAGACACGAGTATCCTTTGAGAAAATCATAAAGTTGCTGCTGTAAACTTAAGACAGGTTATAAAAAAACTTCACAATGTTTACTTGAATGCATGGAATTTAAATCCTACAGTTAATATAATTAAGGTCGTAATTACTTTGTTGCTAAATTAATTTAAGATGACTTTCCATCCACTAGAAGTAGTTTGATAGTGGTGACAATAATCTATCTTCTATCAGAGATATAGATCAAATATACGCATCATTTTTAACTCTACAAAATAATAGGACAAACAAAAATTATGACAGCAAAATGAAATTAAGTTTTGCAAGCAACATATGAATATGTACAGAGTAAACTAACTTAAGTGTATAAATGTGCTTCGTAGGCGCGAGTTCTTAGTCGCGTTGAGAAAATATGCAAACTTTTAAATTGTATTTGCATTTCATATGCAAGGAAATATTGGCTTCGTGCTCGCCGACCGCTACAAAGACTCACGGCGGATCCTCTGGGGCACCTTTGTTTTAGATTCTACGATTAAGGTATGAAAGTGCATTAATAACTTATTTAATACGATATGTTCGTATCACTTCGGCATTAAGTTTTAATGTAGAGGGTAACATACTTAAGACTAAGTAACAGGCTTTTTAATGTGGGCAGAAGAATAAAAAACTAGGTTAGTATATTTAAAATGTACTATGATGTCTGTCGATCTGAGATTTAAAATTCAAGTGTTTACTTTCTAACATTAAGTTAGAAAATAAACTTTTGATTGTTATGCCGTTAGTTAAACTTGACGAAGTCATAACTATATTTTTAAATTACTATTATTAAGAAATGATGTTATGAGTGCTCTGTTGTGTATTGAAAATTTCATACACAAAACTGTTTTTAACACTTAAATGTGTCTATTAGTTCTCGTAGATCCCCATTAAGAGACACGAATTTAATTTCACCCTGGACCTTTGTCTTAAGTTTTGACCTTTTGCTGTGCCCTTTCGTTGACCATAAACATTAAGGAACAATGAAAGGGTAGAAGTGACCCCTGAGAAGTGCCCTAGGTGAGTTCTTGGGCCCAGTCACCCCCGCCGTCCACAACAACCCCTGTCAAAGGCCACAGTCAACTCTCGAGGGAAATTATTGTCGGGATTTAAAGGGCATAGCTTGTATGTATAAAAAACTGTGTACAAAACTAATCGAACATTTTTTTTCGTATCAGGTATTGGTCACGTGACCTCCTATTCAATATTTTGTTAAGAATGCTCCAGATAATACTATAAGCATTATTGAATGAATGTGTACAAAGAGTGGAAGGAATATCAAGTAACGTCTAAACAACGCAATATGCCAGTATGTAAAGTGTGATAGAAATTCTTTTATGTTACTAATCGTTAACTTTTATTTTCTATGTAAGTTTAGAAAAGTTTAAAAAAAATGTCCAATATTAAAATAGACCAGTGTATAAAATGTATATAAGACTGATATGTGTTTGTTTGCTCAGTATTTTCATGAATCGATTAACACGTTTTTCCTGTTCACTCAATCTTGTTTGTTTGCCGGCTTTCGTAAGGCATTAGGTTGAACATTATTGACTTGGAAGGAATAAATTTGGCAAGCGAGATCAAAGTACCTCCTAAGGTACAAAATTCTATAGACTCCTCTCTAAAACTTTCCCTAAATCATTGTCAACTCCAATAAAATAGGAGAAATTAAATAAAAAGCAACCCTTAGAGATAAAAGGTCTAGACGTTGACCGCACTTTTGATGGTGTCGTTCTTTTTAAAGTTAGGGGAAAGTTGACACTTGGACGAATTTAACCTGCCATTGTATTAATTATTCAGGGTGGTGCTTCCGTGTTTTAAGGTGCGTTCGCTGGAGGGTAATTTGTTTAAAAAAATACTCGACAAAAGAATTTAGGGACGTTGCAAGGGATCTTACCGATTCAGAACAGAAAAAAAAACTTTAGCTTAGAATATTCTTTAAATCACAGTAGTGCATAATAAGTTAGAACAAATTTAATGAAACCAAATTGATGTTAACTTTTTATTTACGAAACAATCAAAGCAAACCAAAGTTTTAACAAGTAATTTTTATGTAAATGTAAATTTTTGTACAATACTATAGATTTTTCCTTCATTTTCAGTTTCAACGTTTGTTTCGAAGGATTTTGCATTGTTCAAAAAACTCATTTGTGATTAATTTTCGTAGCTCCATAACAGGGTGTGTATACGAAAAAAATATTCGTACACCAATTTCATTTGTAGATACCGAGGGAGGCTTAACGTCCCGCCCGGAATACTTTAACTTTTCAATTGTAACTTTTGATGGGTTTTCGAACGCAATAATAATCGCTGTAGGTATCGCTACGATGGGGTGCGTGAATCAACGAATAGTACAAAAGAATGCCAATTTTTATGCAGAAAATTAAGTTACCGCTTCAACTGTATTATTCACACGACTCCCCTCGAGAGATACAAGTCTATTGATACAAATTTTTGATGTTAAAATTGCTTACATTTCTTAGCTCAGATAATTTAATGGCGTTTAAATACATTTAAGTACAATACATAGGCTTATTACCGACGCGGCGTTCGCGCCAACCAGCCGGTAACATTCAATAAATTGTAACGCACATATTTCATGAAAGATAAAACTCATGAATCAGAAGTCCGTATGTGAAAGCGTAAGGAGGTAGCTTCGTTTCCTTAGAAAAAAATTCACTCCACCGAGGCGGGATGCGAGTCGAATTTCCTGTCTGATATGAATCTTCCCCGCTCGCTTTAAGGTGATGTATTTTCCTATTTCTACCCTCTCGGTTACTAACGGCTCTGTTTCTTCTCAACGCAACCTATTTCGTAGGAGGGCCCTTTGTTAAATTGATTTTCAATTTGTTTGAAATGTGGTCCGCGATGCAACGCCCAATAAGGAGGCGGAAAAGCGGAAAATTATTTGATTGAACCGGTACTTGATGAGATTTCAACTGAATTTGGCACATCTCAGTGAAGCCTCGGCGTCGTCTATTATAATTTTCTTCAAGTGTTAATATTTACATAATTTTATATAGCGTTATGTACGAAGTCATCTTATTATTATAGAAGTAGTAATAATACACATTTCTGATTACAAAAATCAACAGAACCGAAGTCACCGCTTAGTCAATGAGTCCACAAATTTAGGTAAAACAACAAAAAAGAATAGAATTTAAGGAAAAAAATATACTTAAATCTGGGGCTCTCTCTGGAGAGCATAATAAATTTCTATTAACTTCTTGAGATGTTACTTTCATTTTATTGTCAAGTGATAGGGATTAATTCGCGTGACTTATAACTGCCATACATCTGATGTACCGGGGGGTCTGGGGAGAGTAAAATAAAGCTTCCCCGCGATTATATTAATACACGGAAGGGGGCAGCGGATAAAATGATCCGGGTAGACGCGGTAAGCCGTCTAAGTGGCGTCCTAAAGGTTTAGAAAGGAGACGCTCGGAAGCCCTGAGGCCACAGTTCACCTCGACATTGCTCTTACAGATATATTACTTAGATAACACAATGTAAAGCAAATCTATATGTAATTTGTATCTTTATTACAATAATTAATATAGCGCATACACATTGCCATTTATTTCAAAGTTGTTGGTTCCTTCAGGACGGTTGAAATCAACATACGAGTAAATGATGATTATAATGAATTCAAATCCTATTAAAAAATCTGTCATCTACATTACAAATCAAGATGCTACGATAAAATAACCCGTGATTGTCAATAAACGGAACAGATAGAACGTAACAACATAAATTAGAAAAAAATACACGTGATATTGGAGTAAGTAAAGGAGCTCATGTGTATACTTTGGTGTTCAAAATTACCGTTAATTAACACGTACTTGTTCCTAACTAACTCGTCGTTTTTAGGTATTTAAATGGCAATCATCTCAGCGGGATAGAAATCTAAGTGTTAATCTTTTATAATGGCCTGTAATCTATAACAAAAGTTGTAACAATGCGAGCTCAAAGTGAAAAGGTCGTAAGTAACCTAGATTAATTTCGAATGATATTTGATAGGCCTCCTCTGACAGCACGAGAAGGGGAAGATCTGACAAATGAGTACATTTTCATGTTTTCGAACCGCCTGGGGTTGTATTCCGCCCGAATGTCATATAGATTAATTTTCGATTGGAAATGCATCTTCTATAAGACGGCGAAATAAATTTTGTAGTAGAATTGATTACTGTACATTTGTCTCAGACTTATTTGTGTGTATTTAAGATCTCCAATGATCGTAGTTCTTAAATTTAAAATATAAGAAACTCAGCACAATTGACAAAATGTTAGTTAACGATATAAGCTTATAAATCAAATTGTAAATTGCAATTTGATATTCAATGTTTAAAATCTACTGGTTTACAATAAGATAACCAACTCAATTGTATGTTGGTACGTAATATAAGATTGTATTAAAAACAGTATATTATAATTTAAATTACTTTGATGTAACTCCTTTTATCTGTTTGTGCGGCGAGCAAACAGATCCAGTGTTAGTGGATATGACATCAAGGGTTTCATTGTATCTCTGCAGACTTGTAATTTAACATTATAGTCGCGCTCGCCCGCTTCATATTTCTTTTGTCGTTGCCGGAACATCTTTATGAATATCTTATTATGAACCTAAATTGAGAAGGAGCTTACCTAGTCGTTATTTGCGTTGTAGCAATTTTTGCTCCGCTTGCTCAGACGTTCGCAAACAAATTTTAATTGGGTTTTTCGTGTCTCGGCAAACTTGTACAGTCCATCGCGAGATGCGAATGAATTTTATGGAAAAATGTTTCATTTTTCGCTTTCAAAGGGTGTAGCTGGAGCGATCTGTAATCGATTGCACGGCAATTCAATAAGACGCTTGTATATTTCCTGTTACAAATATTTAATACTGGCTTTTATATCTTTGATATTGAAAGCTGTGGGTAGTTTTTCATTTTATATGCTTTAAACCACGGATAAAGGAGAAATCAAATTAAATAAAAATCCTTATTGCAAAGAATGTTATTGCTGTTATTTTTTTAATTTTGAAATCTGTTTATACATTAAATGGTAGAAAAGAAACAAGATAACAGAAGTATTTTAACTGTTAAAACGAAGGAAACATCGTTCTTAAGACATTATACTCGTGTATTCTTAAATTTAGCATTTATATGGCAACTTCTGTAATCACTGCAAAACGAGAAGACGTCAAAAGAAGTCATTACGAGACGGTTATAAGGCAAGAACATTCTTAACTGTAACAATCAGAGATGGCGCTAATGTAACGAATACACGACTTGTGATAAATCCCCTCGATACATCTTCCGACAAGTACTTTAAAAAGACCAGAATTTTCATCGCCATGTGAAATAAAATTACGTAGAAATGAAACTCTGTGATAAGAAAGGGCCCGACATTATGTTCGCGTTATCGTGCGCATCATATAATTTACTTAATGTTTCCTTTAAGATTCTTTCTTAAGTTTATTCGTATGTTATTACATTTAGAGCGCGCGCTCACCTTTGACTAAGCTATCGCACAACTGTTTCACGGGTTGATTCCTATGAGCTTATATGGAGGTGCGCACACTACTTGATTTTTATTTGAGCTACTAAACAGTTGAAATGACTGCAAAACAATCGACAATCGCACAACAGTTGTGCGATAGTTTATTCGAAGGTGTGCGCCCGCTCTTAAGCTTTAAATCAAAGCAGATTACAGAAGAGAATAATTCGTTTCATAAAGAGCTAAGCATTAACTATCACCTGAACATTAGCGTTTGCACTAAAAATACTAATAATAAAGTACTATGTTTTTTGCCAACAAATTGTCCTTCTGTTCTGTTTAGACACACAGTACGTGGATATGAAGGGTAGTTTATTTTCAGATGCAGTCAGTAGATTGAAAAATTGCGAAATAGTAAAAAACGAATTCGGGAAAGCTTCGTTCGAATCGTCGGTGTTTACCTTGTGGGAGGCACAGCGCGACATTTGGTCTACTCAGGCGCCCCATGTATCCCTCGGGGCATTTCCGCCCCACTCATTATCCCGATAGTTATTACTGTCATTTTTCAACTCGTTATTTACTCTGAGCAGAGCTGATAGGGTTTTGTGCAAAGTCCTTTTGAGATTTTGGTAAAATATCTTAAAGGGAAATGAGGAATTTAAGAGGCTTAATGTGACATTGGACGTTAGATTAATTTTTAGAGTATAATTCCATATAGGAGTATATTAACAAAGTTTTGTCCATTACAATAAAAGGTTCGACCAACTGTATTCTTACCTTTTTTATCAGTGGAAACCTGCACTAAGAAAACCATAAAAGTATTTAAATGAAGAATAGACGGCCTCATTTTCGCACATCATTTACATCAATCCCCTTTCATAATTTGTTTTTAAAAAAGTAATTTAAGTTTTAAGCTGCGTCAGTCTTGAATTACGTTTTGACAATGATCTATTATAACAAATTATGCGCAAAGATAAAGGCAATATTACAGTGCCTATCCAAATAAAAATCTCAATTAATTTAATTCCTATAAAGCCCTAATAGAGTTACATATATGTTGATCGATTAAAATATGTGATACTTAAAGGACGTGTTTAGCATGTTACACATTGTTTGAAGTTATTTCCACCTTAAAATCGATGCTTTCGTCGTACATGCACGACCAATTTATAAATTTATACGTTCGTGACAGCAAATACTGGAAAACTAGACGTGTCTAGACGTTGAGGCATAAATAAGCAATGATTACCAGTTACAAGTGCCATATTAAGTCCGCCCTATGCAACACGATAGGGCGAGCATTCATAAAAGGCAAGCATAATGGATTCGCGGCCACTCACAAATAGGTTTGTAAATATTTTATGAGATCTGTGTGGACTGGTGGGTAAGTGATTGACGGCTGAGCGGTCCCTTGAGTCCTGCAATGCCCATCCTTGATGTCTACTGAACTATGGTGCATTGTTTAAATTTACCCATCTTAATGGATTACTCGATAACCACACGATGAGTCATACAAGCCATTGTTTTCAAAATTTTACTTTAAATCGTGAAGATGTAAGTATTTTATATAATTTCGATGTTTTACTACATTCTAAACAGTTTCCATACATTTTAAACTATGTTATAAACATTCGGTTCATTTAATTACACGAATAAACCGACCGTTGTTCTATAGTTCAACTACGAGCGAAACGTTAACTAGTTTCTACTTCCAAAGCGGTGGCGAAATGAACACCTGTATATATGTTTTGCATTACACGTCGGTGCCCGAAAACTGCACGAAATTAATCAACGTTTAATTCTAGACCGCGGAGTAGAGAAAGCCTTGTGAGTTGCGAGGCGCAGTCGAGGGAATTCAGCAAAATTAACCGACAGCATTCGCCCGGCCCAAACTCGACCGCGCTACAAAATATGCAAATGGCGAAGCGACTCATTTGACGAATTTTAATAGATATTTAACTGTGTTCGTTATGAAGTTTGAACTAACTCCATCGGACATGCGGCTTACCGCCAACATAGCTCCATACTTAATAAGACTCACCTACATACATTATGTTGCAAATAAATTTAATTCGGATAATGTGTAAGATTAATTTAAATAGCAGTTGTTTTTCTGTAAACTTGGTATGAGAAGTATTTATAAAGTTTGATAAGACGTGTATTTTAATTAAATAAACAAATAAAAATGAGGAAAATATATTAAAGACTTCTAAATATAAAGTTCAAGTACGAGACATTTTTGTAGGGCTTTTCAGAAGGTATAAAAAATAATGCAAACAACCATTCTTTGAAGCTTCGCTGTTTATTTTTATTTTATCACAAGGAAGTGGATCTCGCTTGATGACAAGACAGGCTCGCGTTGATTTAGATTTACGAGATATGTAAATAGGAATAAACCTCCTTGAAATATTATTCTAACAATTTGGGTTAATTGAATTTTTGTTCGTTAGGTCCAATGTGAAATACACCTAACGCTTAATTACTTGCGAGGGTTTGTTAATTTATAACGTCAGACGGACTTGGCGTATTCGACGGCCGTGGCGGAGGATAACATCCGAACTCCCTCAAGATTAATTTGGCGAGGTACTCGCGAACTTTAACTCGTTTGCTTCTGACCGAATTCCCAACCGGCCGGCCTCACAGTTTAGAATTAAATTTAATGAAATTTTCAGAGAATCACCGATCGAAATTCGCCAGCGCCGTAGGGCGCCAGTCGGACACACGAGCGGATAGTTGTGACGCAAACTTTACCAGATAATGTCTCCTATGCCTTACACGTTAAATGTCATCGGCATAGTTTCCTGTTGAAGAACGTAAGTGGACGAAGCTGCGGTCAGTTAAGCCCGAAAACTTTCGGGTCTGTGCCGTATATGCGCAAGAATAGCTACGTAACATCGTCACTTTAATGCTGAAGTTGCTTAACCTTTAATGTGATTAGTGTGAAGAGAGAGGGGCTGCTAAATTAAAAAATGGACGCCATTTTGCCCGAAATGCTCAGAAGCCGCACAAAAACTTTCGGTTATATTTTCGGGGGTAGACGGAATGAAGCCGTATTAGTTAGATACGAAACATAAATACTCCGCAATGTACACGCCTTTGTGATGATGTTACAAAATGAATCATATTCAGTTCAAGTGCTCATTTTGTTTTGAATTATAAAATGTGTCAGCAGAATTTATTAAAATGTATTTGATACAAGAGAAGCCATTTAAGGAGACCCTAAAAAAGGGAATATGAATATAGTTATTATGAAATTTTCTTTCCAAATATTGTTTTTTTTTACTATTGTTCAGTTTTGTTTGCTAATGTTAATTTTTTTGTACTTTCGATGCCTACAATCAACAAAACTGGGGTTTATTCACTTTTTGGTAAATTATGAAAATTGTGCGATATCTTATAGTAGATTGTGGGATAAAATCCAAAAAAAATAACTGTTTAGACAAGTGGGTAGTTCACAACGAGTCAAGAACTCGGGGTCAATTCGGGGGTCCGTTTAAGTGTCACCAAGGTGATCGAAGAGGGAAATTAAAAATTGAAAAACCTGCCGCCATGATGGTCGGCGTTAATGGCTGTACATAATAAATAAAGCGGACCGCTTGTAGGCTTATGTGCGTGTCGAGTGGGGGGTGTGGCCGGGCCCCACGAATGGTCTCTCCGGGCGACATCCGAGACGACCGGGCCCTTTGGAGAGCTGCCTCGGCCTTCATATTGCCCTGCCCGAGCCCTAAGAGCTGCTTCACTTTCAAAAAGCCCGCTTCGACACTGTTATGGACAACCTTGAGCCTTTTACAGACCCTAAGCACTTGACGTGTAAATGTACAGTATGTTTTAAATTACGTCTTAACATCAAAGTGACAATTAAATAAATCTAGCAGGAAAAGATACTTTGCTAAGAATAGAAGATCAAATTATCCTTATGAATAATCTAAAATAAAACAGTTAGATATTCCATTTAATATCTTCAGATGTATTAATTAATTACTTAAATAAAAGCAAAAAGTTTAAACGTTTAGATGTATTACAAATTGATGTATTAATGGAAGCTAAGAAAAATCACTACAAAGTACGGGAAATTTTAGCCAACCATTGGCCGATCGTCGAAGTGATTTCGAATCGTTCAACAAAACAACTTAACAAACCCTTTTATCGAAGGGTCGCCATCTTGTTTTTCCTGTTCCTCCCGTCAGTGTGACGTCTGACAGGCAGCCATTTTTAAAAAACTGGAGTGCGGCTTCCTTCCGCATCGGTGGGCCGTCATGAGAACTATCGTGGCGGCGACACCCCTTCTCTTTACATACATTGCATTCATTGTTTTAGCAATATGGCGGTACATACGAGGAACTTTTGTTGTTTGACGGGCCGCGATATGAAATCCGACCGGCGTGACAGCTGGCCCAACGAATAAACGTACGACGTCAAAAGTTTCCTTTTGCATTTTACAAACACCCTTTTTCGATGGAACTGTAAGGAGTCAACATCCAACGAAATATTAACTAAATTTTAAATTTAATTCTATAACGTTCTCAACAAGGACAAAAATGTACATCAAAACCTAGGAGTGTCATATTCTTTTCATTAAATCATTGTACAGAATATTTGTACACAAAAATGTAAGCAACGACTCCACGGCATTTCGTTCTCGGGCCGGGAATTAAAAAGAAAACGTTTGGTATTACCATTATATTCCAATTACATTCCATTTGGGACGTGACGTCACATAATTTACCCACCTTTGGCATTCTCAGCGTAAGAGGCCGCGGCAAAACGGTGCCGGCGCGAAATCTGTCATTCGCTTCCACTCAGTAGTTACACCCTTCACTCCCCCGGTACTTATTGTTTTAATTGTTGCCTCTGAGAGGTGGGAGGTGCCGAAGCTCAAAGGACTTTCACCATGGCCGCTACTGTTTTATATTCTGTTGTGTAATAAAAAAGACGACTTTTAAAATTTTAAATATACTAAGTGTTAACGAAGTTTCTATTTGTACAAACAGCAAGAATTTCCCTTAATTAAAAGTGTCTGTTGAGAGCATGTTTAAAATTGATTTTGTTTTATCTATCAGCATAATATTATAGTAACATTGACTTTGGCCTGAATAAGGGTCACAGACGCAATAAGGTTTATGTAAATAAATCGGTTGTAATTACAGCTTTACAATCGGGACAGCGAGTAACAAAATCAAACGGGCGGCACGCGGGTACAATAACAAGGGGACGTTAGAAAAACAACTCTAGGTCAAGATTCCTCTAAGGGACTAAAGTGGAAATGTAAACAGTTTTTTGATCTAACTCTGTTGATAGACGTGATAAAATCACTTTTATTATAACGGTATATTTGAAACTAAGAGATTTTAATTTTGTGCTTTTCTCAACGCACTACATTTTAAAATCACTAAATGGAGTTAGTTTTATACGAGTTTCATCGACAGACTTGTGGCTGTGTTTAATATTTGGTATCAACTTACTTGACTAGAAAAAATTACAAAATAATACTTACCAAGATAGGCTAAAGTCGATCTGTTTCCTTAGTAGCGGCTTTCATTGTTTAACTCGATAATGTTTTTAACAACCACAGTCATATTTTCACTTTTGTACCTTTTCCAACCATGAAGGTGTAAAATACAGCAATGAATTCTTTAAAGCCATAAATCAAGGGATATTTGGAGACAAATATCAAGTAAAGTGAGTCGATAGTGCGGCGAAGTTAAATCCTTGTCTTCCGACCCCTCTTAAAGCAGTCTTTTACATTCTACCCTCGATTGAAAATAATATCAGGATTGAAAGAAGCTTTGCAACAAAAAATAAAGCGTTGTAAATATTTGATGTAGTTACATTAAAAGGTACGTGCATTAAAGCCTATTGCATGGCTTTGTCCATAGAACATATTGAATTTAAACATAACTAACGAGCTGTTTCTCCCGACTTCATCCGCGTGAAATTAAAAAATATAGCCCATGTTACTTACAGATAAATTACCTTTCTAATTGTGAAATAATTTTTAAAATCGGCCCAGTAGTTTAACTTGGATCGAATACATACAAAAATGTTTCGTCTTTATAATATTAGTATAAATTTCTTCACAATCGCATCAAAATTATTGGTGGTTGTAGTGTATGGCCACACTGTTTACTTGCTGGCATGCAGTGTGGCCATACACTACAGTTGTGAAATTACAACTTCATACAGAAAAGCGTATTGTGGTATCAATTGACATTAATTTGACATCAAAATATTCACATTTACTGTATTAAATCTATTAAATGAAACAATGTTGTAAGTACTCGAAATGCAATTAATATATTAACAACTAATTTTCAAAGTTAACATGAAAGTTACTCAAATTCAGAGCCGTATTTAGTAATTGAATATCAAGAAAACTCCCTCGTTTGATTTAAAAGTTAACATTTTGAAATTGATTGCATCACTACGAAGAACATATTGCTTGTAAACAAAATCAAATTACTGATACCCGGGAGCTGCGGCAAATCGGATTTAAAGAAATCCACTCTACAAACAGTAGCATAAGAGTTATTTTATGTCTTCCTTTTAATATAGAAAACTAAAGTAGCTAATCAAAGGCAAAGGAGGATAAACAAACGCGATGTTGCTTCGCGCAATCACGCCGGCACCGCGCTCTGTTTGTTTGGTTCTCTTTTAGCGAAAATAGATTGCTTGTCAATACACAGGTCAAACAACACAACAAGGGCCACTGCTAACTCACAACCCATTTATTGATTATAGTTCTGTCTTGTTACCTTTGTCGCCTGTCTTAATCCAGTTTATCTTTCAAATAAACTTGTTATTTTGTAAGAATGCTTTCCAACCGGGCATTACTATTTCTATATATTGTTGTTAAAGAAAAAAAAAACATTATAAGTCAAAACAATTACTGTACAATGACAAAGCATTTATTGTTATTGCAAATTGGTGTTATTTTTTAATTATATTGGCATGTAAAAAATGCTTAAGTTAATATATGTAGTCGAACATAGAAAAAACACACATAGAATTTGTATTCCAGTGGGAGAGTAAGTAACAAGTTAGAGCAAAAAGTCTCCAGTCCGTTGCACCCACAACTTTTAGTTTAAAACTTAACTCCGCGCTCCATAAATAAACCTTCGGTTTTGCCTTGGGATAGCCGGCGATTTCGAATTTCGAATTGGAAGTGGAAGTGTTAAGTCGCATAAATTACAGTTGCCGAGGATCGCAGTCAGAAAAACAAAAGAGGAGCAGCACTTAGGAGTTTGACTAATCGCCAGTCGGCGATGACAGTTTGGCAAAAAGGAGGATTCGACTATAGATTATTCAAACTAAAGATTTTACACTAAAAATTGTTACTTTAAAAAATACCAGCTAAACATTTATTTACTAATTAATTCTTTTTTGATCACACAAACCTATGACGCTTTAAGAATGTTGTGTAAATTTTATCTGTAATAGATTTGAACACTTTATTTTATTAAGCATACAAGTAGGTAAAATACCAACAAAATATTGCAGCGAAAGGCTTAATTGTTATAATGTGGTAAATATAACTTGCGTGTAATAGCATTGAGCCGGATAAGTATTTAACAAATCCGCGAAGCAACAGATCTTGTAATGATCCAACTTAAGCGTCGCGGCTCGGTCGGCGTGATCTAAGACACCCACTTCACACCCCCCTAGTTACGGCGCGGTCCTGTCGTATATCTCCCAACACGGCCAGTTCATTTGCTTCACGCCTCATACCCGCAAATAAATCACCAACCCCCCACATACACTTTCGGAGCCGAGTGAAAACTCTTGTAGTATTTTTCCGAATTAAGTTTTTAGTCACGTCCCAACTTCTCTTAGGAATATTTATTTTTCTATCAGACCTTCAGTCGATTAATATTAACTTGACTTTTGATATTTTTCTCCATTCAGTGATGTATTGAATTATCCTTCGCGTGGGACAACGAGTGTACCGAAACGAACATAATTGATTTTTACCATTAAATTGCAATTGTATTACGTGACAAAGGTATACAATAATGTAAACAAAATCTTCATTTCAAAGACTGCATATATGTCGGTAACACAGATAGGATAGTCATTCTAGGCACAATTATTTTCTCGTGCTAATAAGTTATATTCACACACAATACAGTAGAGGACTAACGACGGGATCTGTAAGTCGGTCCACACACGCTCCCACCGCAGCCCGGCAACTTTCTTTGTTGCTCCGCTCAACTATTGTTTGGAGTTAAACTTGCTCGGATGCCGAATGGACAGCACTGACTCTGTGAGAAATTGTTTTGTGTTAGTTTGGAAAGGAAAACATTTTGCTAGCAGCTTAGCCAAAACGCTCCGTACGAAGCGTGACTCGCCCTGTTAATATTTTATGAGATAATGTGAGTTTAATTGTTCAGAATAAACACAGCTTATTTTACTATTTGTATAAGCAATGTACACATTTTCGAAATGTAATGTTAAATTTGTATTGTATGTTTGAACGAATTTATAATGAAAAATAGTTACTCATATTTTAACTCGATGGAATAAACAAGAATACTGATTGCAATGTAAAAAAAAAACTACCTACAGTGAGATAATGTTATAGAAGTGTAATAATAATGTTTTACATAATATTTATTAAGTAAACTATATTGAATGAAATATAATAATATCACTTTGATTCATAGAAACAAAAATGATTCCATGAAAACTGTATTCTGTTTCGGGAACAAGTATCGATCAAAGGCCTCTAATAAATAGACCGAAAAATATATTTCTTGTTCAGTTCATTCAATAAGAAGGAATGTCGAGTAATGGAAAGGTAAAAGAAATAGGTATATCAATAAACTTGAGACGTATAACTATGCGTATAGGAAAAACACTGATATACCTACCAAGGTAATTTTTTTTTAATATTAGTAGATTTCTGTTATTTTACTAATATTCCCTTTAACCATTCCAACTAAGCTCTAGGCTTGTGCTAGGATATGGTTCACAACAATAGTCTAATAGCGGGATTCGAACTCTCGACCTCAAGATCGGTAGTCCGTACCCCAAACTATTAGGCTATTGGCGCTTAAATATTACAAGTTATTGATTATATTTTATTATTATTTGCAAATGTAACTTATACAGGACTAATAAGATTTGCTTGATAAATGATGCTAACTATACAGACAAAGTTTAAGAAATTTACCTAAATACACATACATTTACATAAATCTTACTCTTACTAATATATAAATGCGAAAGTTTAGATGGATGGATGGATGGATAGATGGATGTTTGTTAGAGTTTGTAGCCTAAACGGCCGAACGTATTTCGATAAAATTTGGCATAGATGTAGAGGATAGTCTGGAAGAACACATAGGCTACTTACTTTTGTTTTTTTTTAGTTCCGCGCGGACGGAGTCGCGGGCGAAAGCTAGTATATTATAAAACACACAGAGAAAAATACTACGTATGCTAAAAACAGAGTTTTACATTCGCATGTGAATTCTTTAGTTAAAATTAGTTAATAAGAATCTTATTAGGCATTTTAAAATGACGTTAAGATTGTGTGAAATTATTTTTTTTCCACTAAATTTAAATAGTATAGCAGTCCAATCACGTAAGTGTTATCTAAAAAAAGTTTTAACATTCAATACATAGCCAGATTTTAAATCGATTTCATTAAATGTTCTTTAAATAAATAAATTCAGACTTCGTTACCAACAATGTTAAACATTTTGAGATACATGCAAAATTAACGGTTAGCGTATTGAATAAAACAAGTAAAGAAGCTTACAAATTAAATTGGAAATAAATCAAATTTTAAGAGGATTATGTTGAATTTAAAACTTTGTTTCTAATAACGTGCATATATTACAACGAGCCGACGCGACGGCACATCTGAGCCCCGGCGGGAACACGCAACTTTTTACATTGTTCTGCGATATTTTAAATGCATAAATTAACTTTGAAATTGTTGAAAATTAGCGAACGTCGAGGTTAAAGTTTCACTAGGGGTGTATTCTTATGCAAATAAGACAATGACTTCGCTAGATCGCTACCACTTTTAAAAGTATTTGAAATTCGCCGACGGTATCCGACCATCATAAAAATGTTTTGTTTGGCCTAAACGTTCCAAGTGGCTGCTTAGTGAACTTTTCCACGAGTCATTGTTTTCAATGTGCCAACGTTAGTAATGGAAATATTTTCGTAAGCTCAATAAGAAATCCGTGACTTTCATAAATTCTTTAGTATAAAAAGTCAAGACTTAATCAGAGTTATTAAAATATCTATGAAATCGCATTTTGTTTTGTATTTGCTTGATAATGTTTTTCTTATAATTGTTCGTATTATAAGTTTGTCAATAACGAGTTTACAAATTTATTGAAAAGTACCTTTCGCCCATGAGTAGACTACATCTATGCATCGTTATCCGTTCAGCAGTTTAGGCTACAAACTCTAATAAACGTCCATCCATCCATTCTATCTTTCGCATTTATAAGATTAGTAAGATGTTAAAATTTGCCTTTACAGTTTCACTCGTAAATAACCCAAAGATGAAAATGTAAGGAGAAAATTAAACATTTACATTTCAGTAATTATAAAGAGCCTACAGACGGATCTCGATTTATATGGCGGTCTGCAGAAACAATCATTCAAGTAGGCTGTTCATATTGAATATTAATCGCTATTCCCACTGAAGAATGGAAATAATCCGAAAGGCAAGTTGGGAGGAGGAAATAAATTTGTAATGCAAAGTTAGAAATTCAATTCTTTTGTCGGGGATAAGTAAACACACTTATGTACTTATCGAAAATGGTGTACGGAAGTAAGAATGACATAAATACTTTTTTCTTCATATATATAGTTTATTTACATTATGTCAATGAGAAATATTAACTGTGCCAATTGGAATGATATAATTTTGCGGCAATAAGGTCTAGGCTTATATACCACAATTTATTAGACTTGCAAATTCGTAGCTGATCTCCCCTTCTATGAAATATAACAGTGGTCGATACGACCTGCCCGCAACCGGCGGGGCACAGTATAACACCCCTATTTTAGCTCTAATTAAAAAGCCATCAAAGAGTTTTCAGTCATTAATCATGAAACTGTTAGCGGTGAATGCCGACTTCCCTCCGACTCGAGTTAAAAAGGAGGATTTGGAAATTAACAAAATACCTAAAATATTCAAGGCTACCGGAGTGGCAATCCTCTTGTAAAAACAAAGATTTTGCGGCCTTAAGCCGAACGAAATTTAAGTTGTTTCTAGCGATTTTGAGGATTGAGAACCCTTCTTTTTTTAAATACCACAGAATAATGCCAGCGATATTTTTAAGCCTCGTAATTGACTGCAGTGGTTATACTTTCTACTTTTTTTTCTTTCTTTCTTTTCCTTTGAAATGGCCGAGCCGGGAAAATTGTATTTACATTTAAATATCCGAGTCCGAGGATAAAACGAAAATCGTTAATAAAACTGGATTAAAAGGGATAACTAGAACTGATAGACTCTCGTATTTATATTGTACAAAAAACAACATTTTCCGTTATTGTATTTATTTCAAACAAATAGATGTTGGACTGGAAGTTTTACTCTGATACAAGTTTTGATGTAATGAAGCATTTCTACATTTTTAACAAGTAGTCTACTACTGCCTATGTTCACGCAAAAACGGTTTATTCAAGAATATTTACATACTATTCATATATAATATACATAACATTAAGTTAAAAACCATAGTAAAACAAATGCGTTGATTTCTATGTTTCTGAATGAACTCAATTCCTACTATCCGAAAACAATAGGCCATGAATAGTAATGGCTTCATTACGGTCTACAGATTTGAGTGTGATAAACGAAGAGCCCGCTTGTCAAACGCACTCGTGTTAATTCCACGATGCTTACTCGATGTCGACGTCGATGCGATAATCTAAACAATTGACGGCTGTCCGTGAGCATTGAATAACGCTTCACTGTTAACTGGCGTGTATCCACAAATCCACTAAAATCGCTAAATTATAGCAATTGAAATATGTGTACAAAGAAATAGTAGTCGACAGGCTATGGGCTGCGTTCACTTTTTTGAGGTACCAAGTAGCGTTTGCAAGCTTCTAGTTCTCGTCTAGTATAAAAATGCGAACTAAACCGTAACAGTTTATTGATTAAAAGGTTTGACGTTTTCGTTCACCATTAAAAAGCTACTTTGTCAGTCTGTAACATAGGCAATCTTTTATGTTATTTTTTGTTTAGTTTTTTTTTAATTTCACGCGGACGAAGTCGCGGGCAAAAGCTAGTGAGCTATAATTTACTTTGACTTATGGCCACTGGGTCAGATAACTGGTATGTCTATACCAAGAAAATATGAAACGTTTTGGACTTGATTTTCGAAAATCGAAGTTTTTCAATTAACCAATCCGATGACAGGACAGGCTAGACGTTTGTTTCGGACACCGGTCTGATTTCACAGTAGTGGCCACTAGAGTTGGACGTTGGACGTGTGAATATGCCATGTGGTATCGAGGACACTTCATCGTCCACTCGATAAACGATTCGGCGTCACGATCGGTCTCCATCAAGCCCTATGATCTGGGAAACAATGACCTATTCATTATATCACTATTAAATCCACGTCCAATATATTAATATGCCGATAATAACCTACTTAGTGCCTTAATTAGCCGGCTTTGTTTCATAAACAGTACGTGTTAAGGTTGCGTTATTTGGTAAATACGAAAATAAATAACATACAAGCTATTTATGTCACATGGATCATGTAGAGAAGTTTATCCCTTTCCCAAGTATGCTCTTCAAATTAGTGTTTTTTGAAAATGTATTTCAGATAGTAGAAGTCCGGTTTGGATTTTGAAGATGACAACAAAAATACGGTCGGATTAGAAGTATTAAAAAATGTTGAAAAATGTAAAAAATACGTTATCAACTTACTACTTAATAAATTTAATTACCGATTAATGTTACGTCCTTGATATACCCGTTATGAAAGTAATAGTAATTTCTGTTTGATAAATTATTTTTTAAGCATTGAGTCGTTTATAGATGGCTTAGGAAGCATATTGTAAGTATACAATGGGCAATAAAACTCACAAAACCAATCCAATAGCGCAGTTTATAGTTATTGTAGCGTGATCCCGAGCCAATTACGTTAGTTTGGGGGAACAAAGTAAAAAAAAGAATAACAATAAAGTAATATAATTTGGGCCCAACGGCGGGCATAGTCGTTACCTATTTGTTTGGGGGACTGCTCTAATTTGATGAAGGAACGGGATTCATTTCCATCATTATTCCATAGAGTTATGACTTCGGTCGAAATTAAATTTATAATGGGCCAAATATTAAATTGCAAATTTAATATTAAATTCATTCGGTAGTAAAATTACTTAAGTAATGTAATTCTTTACGTCCGCGTTTCTATTTTGAAATTACATTGAAAATTACGTTTTGATAAGAAGAAATCGGTACCATGGTGTAGTAGCGGTGCAACACTAGATCTTTGACATGTGCGTCCCTTCCCTATGACATCTGTCAATGTCAATCATAAATATTAAGAATAAGCGCGCAAATCCTGGCGGGAATCGGTAGACTGAGTATCGATATGGAATTACGTTTTTACCAATCATGTTATTGACCGAAAGTACTGAGTAATTTTTCCTAGAATTTTTTAACAATGTTTACACTCAAAGTAAAACCTGATAAGGATTTCGTATCATCTGTCGGAACACTTGAGTACGGAAGTGTACACGACAAGAACTCTAACAGTTTTCGGCCCGCGGCCTGCGGCGTACACCTGCTACAGGCAGTCTATAATTAATTCTCAGATAGACAGGTTCCTTGTGTTTATTTTGTTATCCCACTGATTGGACGATTTGTAATACATAAACTCCAAAATTAGAAACTTTGTAAATTGATTTTGTATTCAATATTTAGACGTGTATAATCTATATCTTTCTATATTTCTATACTAATATTATAAAGAGGAAAGATTTGTATCTTTGCATTTTTGTATGTATTAAATTAACTCAAAAACGACCGGGCCGATTTCAAAAATTTCTTTCACCATTAAAAAGCTACTTTATCGCTAAGTAACAGCTAGTATTTTATAAGAATGTTGCTTAGCTTGAAGTATTGACTATTTTATATAATGAAATACATGTGAAAATGTCCTAAATAGTTTACCTTGAGCTATGTCATATTTTCTTAATAAATATGTTTTATAATGAAATCGTTTGTTATTTCTTGATAAGATTTATGGCATAGAACAAATAATATTCGAGTTATCAACTATTCATTTGGCTTATGTGACATACCGAGATAAAATTTAATGCCTCCCGTTGATTAACTTAAAATAGGATGTCGAAACATAATATCAAGTAAATGCGGCTTTACAGGTCCGTGTGTCGCATATCGTTAAAGTGAATACAACCATCGTAAAGTTTCCTTTTACAATGTCATTAGGGAAATTGGTGCCGTTAATTTATAAAGCCCCCTTAACTGTTCCGCTATCGACGAATTTAAATCGGTAATCCCGCGGTTTGTTTTATGGTTGATAACAGACGATTTATATCGGAGAATACGTACGCTCGTAAATGTACGTTTAAAATTATTCATGGACTACGTTTATTGAATTTAATAATTTAGTGGGCAGTATATTGTATTGTATGGCGATGGCGCGCTTCTAAATGTTTCGCTAATGAGTCGCGTGTCTTGAAGTCAACTTATTTAATGCAAGTGCAAATGGATTTATCTTTTATCGGATTAAAAAAAAACATGTACATGACTTGGTGTTGCAAGGAAAGATACACGCGAATTATTTAAATTCATTTTCCAATTAGACAAAAGATTCTTTAATATTTTAACCAAAGATATTAAAAATTAACCGTAAAAGTTACTTTAGTTCTGATCAAGTTTTCGTCTCTTTCTATATTTGAAAATTTAAAACTTGAAACATTTAAATATGCAAGTAAATAAGATAGTTTCAAATTTAAAAGTACTAAAAATGCAAGGCGTGGAGCGAAACGACATTTCAGAACGAGTTTATAGGAGATTTTTATCTATCAATTTCCTTCATGAAAACTTTCTAAAAGTATTTTTACAGTGTAGTAGCATTTCTAGTCTCCACATATGGAATATTTTCATGGATGAAGTGTTCGGGTATTTAGCATTATACTCGTAGAAAATGTTAAATTGTATTCGGAAACTGGAAATTAAATAAATAAAAGAAATATTGGAATTACTACATCATTTTACGATTAATTATCAGAACTTATTTTTGTAAATTGCTGCTTTTTGTTTGTAAACTGTTTGACGCCTTAACTTAGACACCACAAAACAATAAGAATCTATTAAGCCCCCTACAGACGTTCACTGACACTTTTAACTGAACACTGTTGTTAAGTTGAAACTGTGCGTGTGTAGACAACACTTTAGGACTAAGCGTATGTACTGTGCGTTTTTAAATCAATTTTCGATTCTTGACAACAGATACTACAAGAATTTTTTATGTTCCCGTTTCGACATCGCATGGCTTTAATTCAGAAAAAGTTTTCGTGTGTCCTATTCAATCGGTTTGTTGTTTTGACATGAAGTGTCAATAATGGCGCGAGATGCGAGAGTATAGAGTTACAGAACAAAACAAACTAAAGGCGTATAAGTGCGAAAACAAAAGAACGCCGCTCCAACACGGATCCGATTACCTTTGACAAGCGCGGACTGCATTCGAAACGGCAGAATGTACTTATTGATTGAAGCGCACTCCTTTATTTGGGGGTGAATTTTTTAAGATTCCTTTTCTAACCACACATTTTTTTGCGATATTTGCTGAAATAATTTCATTACAAAACTAACTGATTTACAGATATTCGTGTATTATACTTTGGTTTTGATTTAGGTCAAGAAAACATTAAGTGCGGGCGCACAAATTTGACTAAATTTTTACACAACTGTTGTACGATTGTCGATTGTTTCGCAACCCATTCTACTGTTTAGTTGCACAACTCGAGTAGTGTGCGTACCTCCATATAAGCTCATAGGAATCAAAGCAAGACTAAACAGTTCTGCGATAGTTTAGTGCCAGGTGTGCGCATGCTCTTAATATCTCACTTATTGACGGATTATTATGGACTCTACAGCAGACAGTCTATACTTAGTATTAAAGTAAATATTAAAAGTCGCTGTCTAAATGTAAAACACAATACCAACATTGTTTCACCGAGAATAGACATAGAGTAATACAACGAACTAAAATAAGTGACAGCACAAAATAGCGCTTGAGTTAATTGAAAATAGTTTGAAACTAATTTCAATTAGAACTAGAAGCAATAATTTAGATTTAAAAAGCTAAGCCCAATAGCAACTTCAAATATCGAGAACAAAGCTTAATTAATACTAGGTGCCTAGATGTTGGTAACTAATTAAACTTACTCTATTATTCGCAAACGAAATTTGACGGGAATGTCCGATGCAAATGTAATTTGATGTAAAACTTACAGGCTTTGAATGACGGATTGTGAAGATTACTTGCAAAATTATTAAATTATTTTAATCTTTAAACTTAAGTATTTCTCGAGGCGATAAATCAACCAAACTAACGTCAGAAAGTAATTTCACAAACTTATAAATTAAACTAAGACCAGTAACTTTTGAGTATTCATATTTAACAACTAGATTTCGACCGCGACTTTGCCTGCGCGGAATTTAAAAAATAACCTAATATGTATCCCATGTGTTCTTCCAGATTATGACGTACATATGTGTAAAATTTCAAAGAGATCCGTTAAGTAGTTTTAGAGATTCGTAGTAACAAACATTCAGTCACACTTTCGCATTTATAATAATTACTAGCTGTTCGCGTGCGGATTCATCCGCGTGAAATTATAAAATCTTTATTTTATTGTTTACATTTGTCAAATTATCAATAGCAAATGTCACAATGACATCGACATGACAAACCTTAGCAATCTTTCTTTCTTGATGCTGGCAGCAACTTATGGTCTCTTTCCCACATTAGGGTTTTTATCCAAAATATTTACCCCCTAAATTTAATGGCGTGAAAATATATATAGCCTAAAGCATGACGTAAGTGTAGGGCTTTTTATTAAAAAAAAGAATCATTCAAAAATATGCTGTAATTGCTGACATCTTAGGCAACAAAGAAGTGTGTGTTTGCGCTTTATTATAATAGTATAGAAGTATAGATTACTATGATAATGTTTGGAACACATTTCTTGGAGTTCAAAAACGATTGCTACCAAATTCAATTTTATCTTTTACTATAGCAATAACTAATCTTTAGTAATAATGACTGTTACACTATTATTTTATATGCGACAATAAATCTCCAGGTATGCACTTCGTAACATTGTATGCAAATTCATACTTTAATACTATTAGTTAGAAATATATCTAACATAAAATAATGTTGATGTTTGAACCAGCATTAAACCGTCAACCGTAACGTTTACGTTCTTTTTACTGCCGCATTCTGTCAGCACACACTGTCTCCCAAACTTAAATCAGCTTTACCGCGTTCATTCCGACATCGTAAAGCGTAGCTTAAATTTGGAAATAAACTGCGCATATAAATATAGTCAACTCAAACGAAATGCTTAAGGTACTAAATTCTTTACAACGTGGTATTGCTTTTCTAAGCTCTGTCAAGGTTGTATAATATTCCGCGGCTAATATTCAAGTTTTATGCATAGATGCCTTCCGGTGTAGAGTTACGAGGTCCATAAAGATGATATAAGCGATAAAAGCTGTACTATGTTGAAAGGAGCTTAATGAACTTGCCTTTTAAATTATTCTGTTTCACTTTAACGGTTTAATCAATTTTTAAATTAAAAGTTGCCCAAATTAAATTCGTGATAACCATTATTGTTTGAAGAAGCGATTTTGTAGCTTAAATAAAATTGCTTAATTTTTAAAGTTTGTGTAATAATTGTAATGTATTTGCGAGTTAAAATTTAATGAATTCATGTTAAATGTTAAAACTTTTAATGTTTTTGTTAAATCTCAGAAAAATACATAAAATACGGCAAGTCAATGAGAGTCAAAGGCGTATATAAAAGTAGAGAAAAGCTCGTGTGCGTTTAAGGCAAACGATTGCGTAAAACTTTGTTTTCCTGTTTGCTAATTCGAAGCTTTTAACGTTTATGTTAATTTGTAGAAACTATGCGTTTATTTCTAATTTTGGTTTTCGTCGCTTTGCTATTTAAATTAAAACCTCTGTAATTTTATTCTTTGACGAGGTTTAGCGGGAGTTTTGTGGTAATCGTTTTAGCTTTGTGAATTAATAATGGACAAGAAGCCTTCAAAGTTATTTTTTTATTTAATAACAGAGACTTTTTAGGGTTTACAAAATTTACGATCAAATTAAAATAAAAAACTAATACACTTTTACTTGTATGTCACAAATATATTTACACTAGTTGTTGCACGCGACTTCATCTACGTGAAATTAATAAAAATATATAAAAAACATAGCTTATGTTACTCTAGATAAATTACCTTTTTAATAGTGAAATAATTTTTGAAACCGGCCCAGTATTTTATGAGTTATTTCAATACATACAAATATAGAAATTATTCCGCTTTAGTATTCTATTTACTAGGTTTCGCCCGCAACTCCGTCCGCGTGAAATTAAAAAAAAAACAAAGGTAAATAGCCTATGTGTTCTTCCAGACTATCCTCTACATCTGTGCCAAATTTCATGGGAATCAGTACAGCCGTTAAGGCTACAAACTCTAACAAACATCCATCCATCCATCCATCTAAACTTTCGCATTTATAATATTACGAGTAGTATGAAGTATGAAGTATGATTATTTTAAATTATTCAGAGACTTTACTATCTTGTTTAAAAATAATATAAAAGTTGGAGCTCATAACAAAATTCAAAGTGTCGATAAATATCATAACAGAGAACATAGAAGGAAATAGAGAATAAAATTCTAACAACTTTATAAAATAAACTTTGTAACAACGTTGTTTAAATGTAAATTTAACTCCTACTGACTTCGACTGCATAATTCGAATAAAATGTTTTACATTTCGCGCTGCAGGTCCGAATAAATTCGCACATAATTTTTATAGGTCATAGTTTATTTTAATGGAATGTTGACCGGCCGAAGCTCGCATTGTTTTCCTGCGACTCGGAACACTATCGCGTTTACATCAAAATACTTCCCTTGAAACGATTTCATTCAAAACATTCACGAAGCCAAAAATGTAAAGTGCACGCATAACAGTTAATTGGCTTACATTTTTATTTATATAGTCAACGAAAATTACGTCAGTTGTTTCAAGAAATTGCTGTTTGTTTAATAAAGTTTTACAGTGTTCTAGGAAACTGCTGGCATGAATATTATTATATTAGAAATCATTAACAATCTATTACAAGAAAATAGGGCCCTATATGTGAAATATTGAAATGGATGACCATTGAGGCATATTTCATACTTAATTGTTGAAATATACCTAATAATATAATTACTGCATCACTATTTATCAAAGTAAGCGGGCACTGGTTGTGAACAATTGTCAATTTACTTGGCCTTGAAAACTAGCAATATTGGCGTTTGATTGACAACGGTTGGCGTTGCCAAGTGGACTTAACCTGAAACTTAGAGACTGACAGTTCTAGGTCTCTTGGTGGCCACACGGCAATCAATGTATAGACCGTTACCGCATTTTATCATGATTGATTGTTACTTAATATAAATATTAAAGAACTTCTTCCTGACATTGATTGTACCAATTTCATTTACAAGTAACGTAAATGAGGAAAACAAAAATGTTAACAGCACTTGGTGCACTTTCGTCGAAGCGAAATTCACATCTCAGATTGGCTTTACCCTTTTACGTGAGCAAAAGCAACATTTGAATAACTAAATTTTGCAGCAGCGCATTTCAAAGGCGAAAGAATAAGCAAAAGCATTATTTGTTGAACAGTCCGTTGCGTCGGCTTGCTCGCGTTAACCTTTGAGAGTGCTGTAAATCCAATGCAAACTTTTGAACTCTCCGATTTTAAGTGGTTATTCTGTTTTCGTTTTGTAACCATGTTAATTTGTATGTTTACTTATTCCTGGAGCTTCGCTAGTAAGACAGTGGAGTGTACTTGGTTTGGAATGGAATTCAAGTACAAATTCGTACAAATGCTACTGAGTTAAACGAAGCGATCGGCCGCAAATACCTGAGCGTTCGCTACCAAAAAGCATTTGACGAAGGTTAGCTGCCTTCGTGTCCTTAACCCTTTGTCTCGTGAGAATACAATGGACGATCGCAATGGTCTGGAGATACGATATGGGACACCCTTCGCTTCACCGCTACGTGACCAAATTTCAAACAAAATGTTTTGCGGTACACCGGAGGATGAAATAAGTAATGTCATCTCCCACCGGGACACGGAAGACGTGCTCCTTCGATTAGACTTATATTACATGGTGTTTGAATACGTCCACCCAAGAAACAATATACAAGACGTGACTTGCGCTTTTAAATAAATGGTATTATTTTTATTGCCGTATCTTTTGATGATAAACTTCGTACACGAAATCGACACTAGAGAAACAATACAAATGTAGTTTTTTTGCTTGGAATAACGGTAGTCTTAGCGAAGATAATCAAAGACATTTATTTAAAAGTACACAATAACGGGCTTAAGTTCCATCGTCCCAATTTTAAACGTTTTCTAGTTGACTTCTATTCACAATATGTTATAATAAAATAATAATTCTAGACATCGAAACAAACAATCTTATTCGGTTAAACTGCGACATGGTCACTAGTCAAAGCGGTTCGCGTACAAGTTTCGACTGCGCCGGACGTGGCTGCCTTCGCTTATTGTGCGTTTCTTTTTACCCTTTTCACTTGCCCGGCTGAGTGAGCGCCTTCTTTCAAATCGTCGTACGCTTTTTGTTTGTTCACCACTAGCATGGACATTTGCCTCTCAGAGTCCTAGGCCGTTTGGACTTTTAAATCCGACGCGAATATTAATATTTACTTATAGTTTTCACAACGATATATGATTGAATGTCTGTTTTCATTTATTAAAATAAATTCAAGAGATTAAGAAATACTAATAAGTGATATCTTTATCTCATATAATTCAAAGTTTAAAAATATATCTTTATATGAGAGGTCCTTTAATTTTAATAATAGAACGGATGATATGATGAAAAGATGATGGTGTAATAAGAGAATCGTATTTCAAGGACTAAGTTTACTTTTAATTTTATTTCCACAGGTCACTCACAAAAATACGTATTCTTCTCAATATTCTCTTATTACAAACAGGTTTATCATGGGTCTCATTCATAACCGGAATAATAATGCCGGACATGTAGTCATAAAGACTGTAGACACCCCTTCATTTAAGGCTATTCAACGGGTTTTAAATGCACGTACTTTAAAGACAACTGGATAAACATTGCCTCCGCTAATGACAAACTACATAACAGTGGTAGAGCCCGCTTTAACATCTTCGCACGAATGGGTCGGCTCGCCCGGTGCAATACCACGACCACACAGAAAACAGGCGTGAAGTGGAAGCAATTCCGCGTTTCGTCTGATGAGTGTAGTGCCGGAGGCCCAACTTTAGTCCCTTTTCCTTCCCACCTGTTTTCTTATTAGAAAAGGATGGGAAGAGAAACGTGGATTTGATGGTGCAGGAGACGCATAGGAAGGGGAAATATCCCCTTTATGTGCGTCTCCTCCGTCGATCAAGGGTAGGCAACGCATCTGCTATTGCGAATGTCTATGGGCAGCGGTCGCTTCGCCATTTTGGTGGATTTGGGTAGCCGCTTGCTCGTTTGCTACCTTATGATATAAAAAAAAAACTGGACCTGATGTTTGTCTGACCTCTACTGTAACGAAGCATTATCTTAAAGGTATCTAACTAAACCTCTAACTACATAAAGTTCTACAATTATTTCAAGTTGTACTTTTCTTTGAAAGCATAAATTGTTATGAGGGTAAAATTTAATTCCGTGACTCGAAAGTGGACTTTAAAAAGTGCAAAAAATTGAACGTTTGAGAAGGCGTGCATGCGATGCGTGCAGCTGACGGCAAAAATATGGCATATTATGATGTCCCTAATCTACTTCACGGTTCGTTGGACGGAGCTGCCGATAACAATAACAGACTTAATATGCCCGATAATCGGTTTTGCTATTCGGAAACCTACGTGATTGACACTTTTCATGATGTTCAAGTTGAGCCTGTACCCTTGATGTTGAACTGTCGATCTCATTCCATTATATGACAACGAGAGGGATGTATTATAGAATACGAAAATATTTAGGCTGGATTAATTTTGTTGTGTGAGTTTGGAAATAAATGAGTTCTGGTAAACAGCTGTGTGGTAAATTCGAATGTTACATTTTGTTATTTGATATTTTTAGAACTTAATATAAAATGTGTTTTGTTTTGTTATCGACTTGTGATATCATAATTGAAATATCTAAATTGATTTTGTTCTTATTAAAAGATAGTATGTATATTGGATGATAATGGTTACAATAGTGACGTTAAGGTAAATGACATAGTAGTTGACTATGCTTCAAATTTGAATTATTTTCTCCCAATTTTAAATACGACTTATTTAAATGAATACTAGCACAGGCGTTTCACACAGACCCTTGACCGATTCAGTCAGGTAACGCGTGTGATTCATGCGTAGTATTTTCATTAAGTGTGACGAGGCTTAATGATTCAAGTTTCCGCATTCATTAAGCTCTCAGCGAACTGTTTAAAGCCGCAATGTTTAATGGAAGCGGTAAACTGCGCATTAATATTGTGGCTTGATGACCAAACGTCCACTAACGCGGTCAAAGCTAAAATTGTTGTGTAACGTTTTTCCTATGTAATCAAATAAGCGGTCTAAATTTACACGAAAATGTATTTTAGCTCGCGGAAGGACCAAAATAAATTCAGCTTTTTTAAAATGATTCGTGGAAACAAATATGGTTACTATAATCTTATCGTTAAGCTTGAAAGTCTAGAGAGAGAAGAAAATGTTAAATTTGAAAATCTTTCACATTTGTTAAAATATTTTTATTACATCGATTTATGGTAATATTGTTTTTTTTTATTTTAATATTTACTTAATAAGGTAAAATTATGAAGAGAGATAAAAATTTAATTTTCTTGTCCTTTACGTTGATAGATTATTTAATTATGTTTTACATAAAGTAAAATATATTTAACAAGTTGCCATGACACGTTGCAATTTTTCTCAAGAGCAACATTAACTTCAACTGTATTATGTTCTCTCTTCATTGCAGCGGGGGCAATGAAACAATGGGATCATTCCGTCTCTTTTACACTGCAAAACTTACGATATACCTGTCTCACGTGTTACCCTTGAATAACTCTTGCGTATGTGTTAGTGACAGTGTTTAGATACACATGTCCACATTTACATTTACACACACAAAAGTGCTACAAACACATTCAAATATGCATGTGTGCGTTTGAGGTATCCAGTATTATCATGAATGATGAATCATGACTTGGAAACGCATCTTTCCGGAACATCGCCTATAGATTTTGCAAGATTTCCGTAGGATTTATGAATAATCATTCAAAATATATCACAATACTAATAGATTATTATTATAAAACAGTTTTACAATTAAAGGAATTTCATAACACAGATATTTTACATTAAATTTATGTCCTTAATCAATTATTATTTACATGCAAATGTTTTGTGTTCTTTGTTGTGTTAGAATGTAGAAATATCTTAAGACAAATATTGTAAAGCTTACCTCGTTTATGTCTCACGTGGTATTTGCTTTTAGACACAGGTCCGCTGCAACATGGTTGTTCGTAATAGAAATTGTAGGAACTGTCAACTTGTGCAGTTTGCTGTAACACTTGACAGTTGACATGCCACTCAAAGCCGAGCAGCGCGAATATGAACCATCGAACCACAACGGTAGACAAACTCAAAGTCCGCGATTCACACATCGTTTAGTTTTAATTGAATATCACAAATTACAAGTAACACACTTATGTTCTAATCGCTTGAAGACATCTCTTAGTTATCTGTAAAGAAATTATTTTACGTCAATACTGATGTGGGTATTATGAGAATCTTCCAACCAAAAACTCCGACGGCATTTGTTCATACAAGTTTATAAATTTATTGCTAAATTATTCTTTTCTTTCATTTGTTTTGTGTTAGAAAGTATCGTAAAATAGCAATATCCTTAATTAAATTTTATAATATTCATAAAAAACCTTCGAAATATGTTATAAGACGTTTTATAAATCAAACACACGAAGCAATTTTTATCAAACACAATTTATCTCTATACAATAGAATACTGCATTGTTAGCAACACAATAAAACCAATGAGGGATATAATGGCGAAGTTAAAAAACATCAACATACAGGATAATAAAATGACAGTTGCGGAGTTTACATTAAAAAAGCCGTATGGGGTCTGGTAATGGTTGCGAACACCATTACACGAGTCGGTAATGGCTTATTGCACACCTCGTATGGCGCGTGGATGCAACAGGGCTTGTGGTATGTTGCTCTTTTATTTCATCTTTATAGACTGACAGACGATCGATTGGTAACTAAAACTACAGCCAGTTAGGATGTTTTATCATTAAAATAAACAAAAAAGATTTAACACGGTTAAAATTTTAAATACTGTCAATCATTAATAACGTAATCTATAATTCTATACTCTATACTAATATTACGAGTATAAAGAGCAAACATTTGTATTTTTGTATGTATTGAAAATAACTCAAAAACTACTGGGCCGATTTTAAAAATTCTTTCACCGTTAGAAAGGTAATTTATCTGTGAGTAACATAGGCTATATTTTTTAATTTCACGCAGGCGAAGTCGCGAGCAACAGCTAGTTTTTAATATAATACATGGATCTAAGAAAATAGCATAACTCCGACTTGTGACGATAATAATCTATGTAAAAGTAGATTTGCAATGAGTTTAAACTATCTATCTTCTTGACTAACAAATGACACCCTGTATTCTTTCAAACCATTATCTCTTTAATAAACGTAATCGAGTTTCCAATTCACAAATTATAATCCATTAAAACGTAAGTAAATAATCATTCATCGTTATCCAGTTACCCTAAGAGATTATTATCGTGGGTATCAGCGAATAAATAAACGTCTTCTGGTAAATTTAACTCCAATCTTTGGGTCGGGCCGTCATGTGACCGATATCTTCCTACGCTCAATGCGGTCAGGGATCCCGACGTGAAAGACTTCGCAGATGAATTAAATAGATAAGACTCAAAAAAGGGACTAAGAAAGGGGTAGAGAGGTCCAGTTATCTTTATCAGACAGGCATACTGTATATTAAAACTTTTTAGCTGTTTGTAAACAAGTTTTCCTAAACGACAATAATCAGTAATAAAAAGATTTTCTCTAGTGAAAATTGTGTCATATATACTTTATAGAGTTTATTTTTGTTTATAAAACAAGGCAATAATTGTGCGTGTTATTAATGAAAGTTGTTATCTCCGCGGCTGTTGTGTGAAGTTCTATTCAATGCATGTAACATGAGGGTTTCAAAATTTATTTCGTATGATTAATGACCTCGGTTTTATCGTTCTGGTGATTTTTGTTCAATTGACGGAAAATCCTTCCGAGTAAATAAATATTTTAAATCTCCCCTTTGATGTTACTTAAAGGATTTTCATAAGGGTACACATTTCTTTGTATAACATTTAAATCTTCTAGGCCTATTTTGACACCTTTAAGTATTTAAAATATGAATGATGACTGTTAAATTATTGTTAAATTATTTTATATTCGAAATAGAATTTTACTTTAAAAAATAAATAAATCGTAAATTTTAGTTGGGTTTTTTTAAGTATTCAAAAAAGTTGTAGCTCACGTGTCTTTATTTTCAGAGCGAATTTATGTAAATATTAAAAAGTATTATTACTGACTTATTTAACAGAATATCTTTGACTCTAATTTTATGTTTGTTATATTTATATAATAGTGTTCATAGCTTCGTCACCGCCGAATTCCTACGTAGCAACACGATGGCATATTTCTGAGAAAACCGTAGGCAACAGGAATCTCTCCCGAGCGACTCGTCGGTTATATGAACCGGTTCTGTAATGATGTCTTCATTACTGATTCACCGACAAATAAACTAGTTTTTATTCCTTATGCCACGGACAAACTTAAGTCAATCTGACTTGAGGCGTGTACCTACGTTTTACTCGGTAATAAATATAGTTTTGCGAAGCCTGAAATATCTTAAGATTCTCAATTTTGAATTGCTTTTGAACCTAAATCGATCATTATAATTGTAATTAACTTTCACATATTTACATTTTCTTATCCTCGCTTGTGTCGTCAAAAACATGTTACGAAAAAATAACGTTAGAAACAGAATTGACAGTTGGTAATTTTGTTTAGGCGTAAATTGTTTGCAAGTAGAGCAAACATTTAAAATTGTTTCTTCTCGAGAATTTCACTGGCTATGTAATTGGCTATAAAGTTTCGTATTTCCCTCGCCGCTTTAGGGAAATTTGAGCGTAAAAAAGTTTAAAATTATTTTCGTTAAATCTTAAGAATTCGTGCAACATTACTTCGTACGACTTCATTAAGCGCCTTTTAATCTCCCTTCATATCTGTCGATCTCGTTTCGTTTCACGATTACACCGTTAGCGCTGCCCATTGTACGACAGGCTTCGCTCATTATGGACGGAGAATGTTAAGAAATTTCATCCGACGACCCATTGAGGCAGCCCTTCCAATTGTACGAAGGTGTTCCGATTGAATGGTGGGCGGAATGGGGGGTTTGAGTATAATGAAATTTCGCGTCGATAAAGACCGCTCAGCTCGGTAACACAATACTCGATGTTTCCTCCGCGCCGCGTATCCATGTCACGCCATTAAACCACATAAAAATATCTGCCGTCACATCTACGGTAAGCAAATTATACTCGAACATGCGCCGAGTATAACGACTCGCGATGTAAGCGCGCCGTACTGAGAGCGTCTGCCGCCAGTTTAGGGTCGCTACTCGCTACTAATACAGTACGAGAGGAAATGTGAATACTTAAGTTATTTTTTGTATCATCTTCAGTAAATTGGATACGCAAATATCTAGTTAAATATTTAGTTGACTTATTTGTTCATTTGTATGATATATTTAATTTCAAATACAAAAACGATTTTATCGCTCCACCTTTAGTCACTTTATTTGAATTTAAACCTGTGGATTTTATCTTTGGATGAGCCAATGTTATAACGTTTTAATAATGCTTAACATGAATTAAAAATTCACATTATTCTATTCGTCATGGGTAATAATTTTGTACAAGAAATACTGGTTACTTTTTTTACATTTGCATTTAGCGCGAAACAAAGAAGTCAGTTTTTATTTTGTTATTTATATTTACGCATGTGACGTGTATATGTCTGTGTTCTACGAATGTCCAAAAAAATGTCCACCTTTTGTTGTTGTACTATTTGTGCAAGTGTAACTCCAGTCATTAGATATTAATGCTTTTTATAATCTTTTGTGAGGTAAATGATTTTTTCTCCCGCAAATATTCTAATCCAAGTGGATAAATTGGTTGCCCAAAAGAGATAGGCTGCGGTCGTTGAAAATTCACTTTGAATTATTAATGGAATACTGTAACGGTAGCGAATTGTAAGCTCCTTAGCAGGGGAACTGAATAAATATTGTTTGGCCGATAGCACCGGGAACCAAATAGAAATAATATCTCTATTAAATTTTGATACAGAACAATAGAGGAAGTTACAATTCAAAACTGTTATAGTTTCCAACTGAAAAGGTGTTTTCGACCCTTCCTGGTTGATAATAGTTTTAGTAGAGTTAAGTATTCAAACATTATAAATAGTAACTAATAGTTGATAGTTAATTGTAGATATTTAAATTATTACAAATCAGTTCCAAATTCAAAATGTTTAATGAAAATCAATAACAAATTGTTGAAGATTATATCAGGTCCAGTAAACGTTAAATTATTAACGCAGCTTGGTTACATCGACCTCAAGTCTAATTAGTTTCTTGAGTGCGAAATCAATTAAATGCTACCAAAGGCGTTATTGGTTCGTAAACCACAACCACAAAGTTCCTCAGATTCAAAGGGACTTGTCCTAAAACTATTTAGAAATACCTACAAATAACAAATGATTAAACTGCGTGAAGACAAAGATACCACAGGCTTACAATTCGTTAGCAATTCATTAAACATAAGACAAGAAGGGATTCTCCTTTGTGTTTTTGAAATGAATATCACTGCATCTATAATGAAAAACAAATCAAAATATTTGATAACTTTAATAATTCTAGACATTCTAGAACTTACGAATAATTTTCTTTTAAAGTTTAAATTCGGAGCGTTTAACTAATTTCTTAATAATAAAAAATGTTCGGTGATTTCATTGAATTTTACTATTAATTTATAACCAATTAGCTGTTGTTTGCGAAATCGCCCGCGTGAAATTAAAATAGCCATACTTACAGATAAATTACCATTCTAACGTTAAAGGAATTTTTAAAATCTGCCCAGTAGTCTTTGAGTTATTTCAATACATACAATAATACAAATCTTTCCTCTTTATAACATTAGTATAGATATAGATTTAAAGAATAATTAATAACAATTTTAACACAAGAAATATAAAACATGTAATTGCAGGACAGTTGTCTATGCGTCATACAATTTGCTAAAATGGCTTAACCCAAGCACTATTCTATAAAAAGATAACAATATGTTTGTGATAGAGCTTCAGAAGGGAAGCCACTACATTCAACACACGTACGAAATACACGTAAACGTCTGGCTGCCGTATTATTGATACAAATAGAGATATCAATTGTTTCGGACAAGGAGATGTAACAGCGTGGCGATGGGAGAGATTCTGTTCGGATTGAAAGGGGCGTTACGGCCACTTTGATGTCTGTGGGGTAAAGTTTGCCAGTTTACGGCGCGGAGTTTTTATGGACTCCGTGTTATTAATATTTAGAGCCCCGTTGTTAGGGATAGCAAGTTAATTAGTAAATCGAAGTTTTTTGGATTTTTGAGCAACTTGCAAGAAAACTTCTTTATCAAGCTTTATTACCACAGTACATCGTGTTAGTGTATTTTGGTTTTTATATAGTACACAGTGTATTTTGGTTTTTATATATTTTATGGTGGATTTAAAAATATTTTGTACAGTTAATTAGCTACTACGGAGTTTAGATGTTAAGCTTTAGCCAATGTGTTTTTATTGTTAACTTTTTAATGAAAGTAGGTTTAACTAAACGTCTGTACGAGGATAATTTTATCAACACCATATTCAACCTGCTTTTTGACTTTTATGTACGGTTAAAGTACATATTTAGATGGTTCTTTGTACGGTTATTGTTATGGTTAGGTAGGTAAAATATCCGTAAGTAAAATGTAAACAAATAAAGGAATAAATCCTCGAATCGTGTACGATAAACCATCATTGGCTTGACCTCTAAGACGACGGGCTTACCGCCTGTTACGTTGCTTTAATCAGCTCTGAAGAAAAGTAGCTTTACACGGCTTAGGATGTCTCTGTCGTTACCGTAATGAGATGGCGGCTATTTATTTTTTTATTATTTTATAAAATATAAATAATTGAACAATTTTACAGTTTTATACTTACAAGAAACACGAAAATGACTTCTTTCTCTTTAAAATCTTAACAAATGTATTACCGAGCTTTTTTGTGTAGCTATAAGCAAATGGATTAATTTCACCACATTTTAAAAATAACACTAATTTAATTCAAATAAGCAACAGTAAAATCTATGAAAGTTTGTAACTTAACTATAACCTGCTTCGTGTTATTACGAGATCAATTTATAGACTGAGTCCGGTTCAAGGCCTACGGAAACATTTTATGTACATTTTAATGATTTTAACAAGGACAAGTTAGTTAATTCTGATAAAGCTTATTAAGGCCTTTAATGAAATTTAACGACCACATTTTTATTTAAATTTTTTTAGTGTTTACTGCCATGGTTTTTGTCTATTTTAGGGTATGTTTATTTCATTTTTTTTAATTATCATTTCATTGTACAAGTTGTAAACTTAACCGAGAAAGCATTTATTCCGTCACTTTTTAATTGATTTATTGATGCCTTGTAATTTTAAAACAAACATTTTTTGTAATGATGCGTTGAATGATTTTGAGATTACTTTTTTACTGCATAAATTCATTAGCAAGTTTGTATTCAAGAATTTTAGAGGTTAAGTTATCTTGTTCTGTTAAAACACTGATAAGCTCTGTTTTCATATGTTAAAATATAGATACAGTATGTGCAGGTGATATCAACAAACGTATTTACAGTTATAATTTAAACGCAACGTTAACTCTAAGAATGAGCTGTCACAGATAAGAAATATTTCGGCGGTGCCTAATGATTTATATGAGGGAGTCTACATTAGTCGACGTTTCTGTACAATCTGTATCTATTTATACATTACGGTTGTTCAACCCAACTTCGTTCTGTTCGGAATTCGAGAACTGGAGACAATGACAAAATTCATTGTGTTTTATTTTAAATGCAATTTCGTACAAACCAAAATGTTACGTAGAAGTGTGTTTGATTTATATAACGGAATTATAGTTTAATATTACAAAAATATTGGATTAAAAATCTTGATACTTTAGTATAATTTAAAAATACTTCTTGTGTATATGTTTAGGCTAATATTAATATAATAATTCTTTTATTAATGTGCCTGAAGATAATCTGGCAGTTTCTTTTTATTATGCTATGTTTTTTTACTAATAATGACCAAATAATAAATGTAACGTCGGAGCTTTTGGTTGTGTACATTGTAGCACATGAGAATGGTATGACGACCAACCTCTATAGTCCATTGAACCATACACGTTGCAGTTTCACAAAAAAATAAACATAACACGTTTACGATCAATCACGTAGTCACTAAATTCCTTTCATCAATAAATAATCCCACACGAAAATTCAATAGAAAGTCAAAAATTATTGTATTTATAAAACAAGTTTATGTTCGTAGTTACGAAGAAGTTCGGCGGGAACGAGGCAAACGCGTCCGTACAACGTGCCGGCCGGCGCAGAACTAGCCCGCTTGTTTCATTCCGTACAAAACTTTTAAGTCATGGAGACGGCAAAGCTATGTCGCGCCTCTACAACTCACGCACACATTCGTATCGACACCCTATGCACAAACACGAGCGCGAGCTTCCAAGTTCACTAAATAAACGAACACCAACACAGGCGCGTTCCAACACCGTCTACCCCCTGTCACGAGACGCCGGCAAGAGACAGCAATATCAACAATCCATTTGCCGCGGTGAGTGCGAGCGAGAGACCCGCACCAACAGATGTATATCATTGCGCAGGTAAGTATTGAAAATGTTGGTGTACGAATGAGACGGCAAACAAATTTAGCATAAGGAACACCGGTTACGGTGGAAAGGGACAGGAAGTGTTCAAGTCACCCACTATACATTCCTTCCTGATACCGGCGCGCCGTCGTACCTTTCGATCGTTCAAGTGGCAGATGAAGCTTTTAGGGCTGTTGCAAATTATTTGCATATTTTTTTTAATATAAAACAAAAGTCAAATTTGTTCATTTGTAAGTTGTACAAACTATAGTCGTCTCTAAAAATAAGTGTGCTGAACTAAATGTGTAGTCGTGATTAATATTCATCTGAGGATATAAGATCTATTAATAAAATATCTAAGCTGTAAGAAGTATAGTTTAAATGTATGAATGTGTTTTTAAGAAATACAACAATGTCTTTTATAAAATGTTATATTACTTGTGTAGTAAATTATTAAAGGGACAAAATATAGACGAACAAACATACAAACCGACAGCGTAAACTGGCAACCCTAATTCAAGATGTCACAAAGTAGCAGGTAGTGGTGCAGGGTCTACGTATCGTGCAGAATTTGGACGCTCGTTTTTTGTAAACGATGTTCCGCGGCTACTTTTTTTTCCGTGTTATGAAGATGTCTGCTTTTATTAGCGTCCGAATATGTTTTTTTATATCTTCTATGAGAGCATAAATTCGTTTAAAATGTTTGTGTTTGCGTAAAAATGCTGTGGATTTATTGTCGAGGAAGTAGAAAAGGTTGAGACACAGAGCGGAACTAGAGTAGAAAACATTAATTTAAAAGATAAAGTACCAATTGAGTTTGATCCATCTCAAAGTGTAAGAACAAAATTAAACAAAACACGACTAGAGTAGATAACACAATTAGAGAATATGATCTTACTAATATTATACATGCGAATGTTTGTTAGAGTTTGTAGCCTAAACGCCTGAACGGATGTCGATTAAATTTGGCATAGATGTACAAACATAGTCTGGAAGAACACATATGTAGGCATCGTTTTTTTTAATTCCACGCGAACGGAGTCGGGGGTGAAAGCTAGTGTGTTATAAAAGTCACAGATGTCTTACCAGTACGTACTGAGAGAAATATTTTATCGTAAATTTCTTGGAAAAATCTATTGGCACTCTCTTTCCGGTTTCGAACAGGGGTCCGATTTTGAACTCGGACTTACCATACCCAAGTGACTACCAAGACTTCGTTATTTGAATATTTTTAAACACCGAAGATTTAATTTAATGATACTGATGTGTTATATTAAATTTTACAAAGTACTTCTAAATGTCTATCTTTATTATATTTCAGTTTCATCCAATTTTATAAATTCAACTTGTCGAGCGAAAGGCATCTTCTGAAAACTTGATTACATTATAAAGTTTCGTCCCCTACTAACGCCAGGTCAAACATTGACCTGTTTATAGAGAAAACTTTGTAAGCGAATATAAATTTATGCATAATGACCTCATTAAATAGGTCACGTTTATTGAAATTATTTAATTAATAGGGGTTACATTTAATTCCTTTCACAACATAAAAAAAAAACTATCTATATCTTGTCAATAGGTACATTCTTTATATTTGCAATATAATTTACTTTAGGGCCAATTTTATAAATAAACCTGATGTCAACTAAAAACAGATCTTTGCTAATAATTTGTAATTAATATTCCCGTCGCTTAGATTTTGTTCTATGTAAAAGACCCTTTAAAATTTTAGCCATTTTAAAGCCTTAGTACCAGTAAATGTTCAAATTAACCGTTTTAAATAATAATTCTCCGTATTCTGGGTCAATGTAACTCGTACAATAGATCTCTTTGTTTCCAACCGGCCGACGCTCAGGTGCACGCGGTAGCCAAGCGGACGGGATGCGGCCATCGCATCTGTCTTTTATTTCAACTTTTATAAAGCACGATAAATGAAGTTATTCATTACATCATAAGTAAAATAAGACGGATGTAAAAAATGTAGTCTCCAAGTTCAAGATCAAGTTATTTAAGAAAAAAAAAGCCGTTGAATTTTATTAATATAATGGAAAATTAAACATTTTTTGTTAAAGAATATAGCAGCATATCTTATAGAGTAATTAATGTAGGGATAAAAAATTAAAATATCAATTTAAATTGCACTATAAAGGAACACGATACTTGAACTACAACATGACACTTCGGAGAAGCAAGTCGTCTTTTTTTAAGCAAAAAGACAAGAAAAAAGCGGTTCAAAAGGCTGTGTGGATATCAGAGAGCGTCGCTTAAAACACTTCTGCGAAACCGGAGACAGGGCCCACGGCGCTGGAGGTCTAATGTTCTTAGCCACGACACCGTATCAAAATATACAATTTGTTTCGACGTACAGCACACAAATTAGTATTATGTTTACACCTTCCCTTTTATGTTACTCTTCGCTGTTACACGATGTGACAGGTTAGGTGAACGCTTTTTGAAATATACGCCTTTGTATTACCGTTAAGAAACACATTAATGTAAGCGATTCTTTCATTTAATATTATTACTGATAATGGATTGATGGGTTTATTAGTGCAAAAATTATTTAACTTATTTTTCTTTCTTCACGACATTTGTTCTAGTGAGATGATTTTGAAAAGAAATTAAAGTACGTTATCGTTCGATGTAAAATAGGATCTTAACTAAATCTAAAAAAAGTTACTTAGCATAATTATAATATACTAGCTTTAGCCAGCGACACCGTTCACGTGGTATTAAAAAACAAAACCAAGTAGCCTATATGTTCTTCCAGACTATCCTCTACATCTATGCCAAATTTCATGGAGATCCGTTCAGCCGTTTAAACTACAAACTCTAACAAACATCCAACCATCCATCTAAACTTTCACATTTATAATATTAGTATGATATAGAATAACCAAACCTTTTTGATAAGAGTACTTGGTTAAAGTTAATTTGCGTAAAAATTTAACTTTCTAAAAGGTTGCCAATTCAGATCATCAAAATCATTTATAATGTTTTTTATTAATACGGATAAAATAGATATCGATTCTAAAAGTGTCAAAGAATTAGGATATATTCGACCGTTATCAAAATCATACAGAAATCGACGTTGTGAACACTTAAAAAAAGAGGAAAAAATACGAAATATGACGTGCTTCTGACAGGCTGACACGGGTAAAGTGTTCGCGGTACACTTCATTAGCTTTTCGGGTCCGAAATCTTTATTCTTGTTGCGATAGATCTAAAGAAAAGTATCAGTTAAACACAATTAACGTCAGATGATATTATGTCTGTAACTGAATCCTTTTATATGTATGTTAGATAACTCCATGTTAGTTTTAGTGAAACAATTTCTTTGTTGTTTCAAAAAATATATATTCTTATGGATATTGTCACAGGTACCAATACCACTAACATTAATATTTCAAGAAAATATCAGTAAAATTGTTTCACTATTTCCACCGTCTTTGTTTTTTCAACTAACAAAATTAGAGTTGAGATCAAATGCGTAGTAGAAGAAATTATTGAATTACTATTATAGCTTTCGCCCGCGACTCCGTCCGTGCTGAAATTATAAATACAAAAGTAAGAAGCCTATGTGTTTTTCCAGACTATCCTCTATATCTGTCAAATTTCATCGAGATCCGTTCAGCAGTTTAGGCTACACCCTCTAACAAACATCTATCTAAACTTTCGCATTTACAATATTATAATAGGTAGTAAGATTTTTCTAATAAAGTAGATAACTTAATTTGTCTTGTTTACTAAAGGAAGTTTAAATAAATTTAATTGCTTAATAAGAATACGAATGCAATTGTTTTAAATTTTGCAGTCTATAAGCGATGGATATAGATTGAAAGGTCCCATGGTCTATAAGCGTGAAATAATGACGTATTGTGGTCTCTCAGGATCAAGTAAGTCGCTATTATATTCCTTAGGACGAGCCCAACAATGGCGGACCAGGGCTTTGCTGTCAGCGATACAATAAGCAGCTGTTCCCAGTTTATTTTGTCGAAGCCGCGCAGTAAGATGTGCAGACGGATGACGTAATACTACCTGTCTATAATCTGAGAAATATGATGGGAACATTATTTTCTAGTCTCGCTTTTGTATCGGACATAATCTGTGGACAACGGCTGAAATCCTCCTACGCGTGTTCAACTTACAGTAAAGAAGTTTAAGAACATTAAAATAGAACTTATTTTAAACTAGCTTTCGCCCACGACTCCGTCCGTGTGGAATAAAAAAAAACAAAAGCGAGTAGCCTATGTGTTCTTTCAGTCTATCTTCTACATCTGTACTAAATTTGATCGAAATCGGTTCAGCCGTTTAGGCTATAAACTCTAACAAACATCCATCCATCTAAACTTTCGCATTTATAATATTAAGTATGATTGTACGTTATATCTTATAATATCCACCACTATTAACTATAAATATATATTTTAGATCAGATGTGAAGTCTATTGCTAATGAAGTTCTAATGATAATCACATCTGGATGCAGTGGTTTCTACTATAAAATTGGATATACGAATATCCTTTGTACATCCATTGTACAGTACAAACTAAGAATATAAGTTATGGCCGCGATAAATTGAACGAAATACACATAGTATGGATGCCGAACATTCGAGAAAGCGCCGTCGAGCATTATTCACGTGTCTCTATGAATTTTTATGCGAAACCGGCGGTCGCTAAGGCTCGGGCGACATTCAGTGCTGTGTAGTCAAAAATACCATGAATACCTAAACGGTAGCGCGATGCATAATGGTAAAATAAAACTGGGTCGACCCAACTATTGATTTGCATTTTACGTCAAGCCGTCAAAAAGGTAAATGCTATTGTTGTTACCAGCAAAAGTCTAGGCGAGACCTGTCTGTTAAATGCATGCGTTACAGTTATGGAAAGCCCGATAAAATCTGCGTCGACAGGAATACTAAGAGATGTTCGTATTGTTGTTGTGATGTTCGTATTCGTTCGTCCACGTCACTAGCGACGGTAAGCGGAGTTTAAATTGGAAACACGTTGTATTTTTGTAGCTTTTAAACTAAACTTTAACTCGGACGAAGTGGTTGGAGTTTTTAGGTTAGTCGGAGTTGGTAGTTGAGTTGAGGCACTCGTATTTCCTACTTAATAAATGTCCAATCGGCAAGCGCTAGAGCCGGAGCCAACCGAACCACCGACTGACGTTAACTCGACGTCAGCCTGACAGCATGGTACGGAGCTAAAAATGATCGAGTCACATCACATGCCACACTATACGTTCACTGAGCTATCAAATGAAATATTACTGTAATATATTATTCAATTACTATTCTCAACGAAAATATTTCTTTGGTATATTTTGATAACAATGTTTGAAATTCGCCGTAAATAAAATTGGCGAAGAATAGGTATTCCTTTGAATCAAAAAGTGATATTTCGATCCACGGTATTTGCACAATTTGTGCATATTAGGCATTTCCAAATCAATCTTCCTAATGAATGTTAAAAGAAATAGGGTTTATATTCTAAAGCCAATTCCAATAGTGAATAAGTGATATTTTCAGACTAAATATAGAGAAGTTTTCATGTTATCAGCGTGAAATAAAATATGTATAATCATGATAAAGGTGTATCAAGGAATATCGAGTCGTTGGCCAGTAATCAATCAGGCTTGTGAGTGTTATTGTTGTGATTTGTTGCGGCGGAGCGGCGCGCGGGCCCTCTGGCGCCCATTAGTTTGATTAGCTCGTCCGGCCCACGCACGCCGATTGTGCGAGCGGTGGATCGCTGGCCTTTGATTGATTCCTCAAATGCCATCGTATCGGTGCTCACTTTATTTTAACTGATACATCCGTATGGTTAAGTATGCGTTATGTTTTCATTACTTTTTTATTCCGTCGTTGTCTTATCTAGTAATGTTTGAAGGTTTGAACCCATTTAATTAACACTTTTTCTGTCTACACTTATGTGAATGTTTATGGATTTGATATCAGAATATTAATGTTAAAAACTGTTGTTATATAGATAAGTATAGAATTTACATTTTGTATAAGAATTGAATCAATAAGTCGTGGTGGTCTACTTTACTAATTATTAATTTAAAATGAAAATTCTTTGACAAAATTTGTATCTAAAAAATACGAATAAAATCTTTAATTTAAGAAACGTTATTCCCAGCTGACGTTCAAGTGCTAAAACCCTTGGACGAAATCTAAAATAGGAAGGTCCACTAAGGTAAACGCATATAAAGCGAAGTGTTTACCCAAACAGCGCCCGAATAAATTCGACGGCATACAAGGTAAATGTATTCGGTCGGTACAACGACGTTCAATGCGAGGGTGAAGACGACAAGTCTGGCAAAAACTTAGCGAATAAAGGAAAAGTTGTAGACGATAGACCTAAGTTTGTCGAAATGCGTGTTTGAACGACTGTGTCGTGTTTATTTTGATTGGAAAGCACTTTTATTTCCTCAACAAACATAAGGAAATGCATTAGATTTTGGAAATGCAACATGAATATCTTATGTAAGTAGACTTGTATGAAAATATTTAGGTTCCTAAGATAACGACGGTTAAACTGTATTTATAGGGGGGTTAAATTAATAGCTAATCTGGAATACATACTACTTTTAAAAGTAAGTCACTTAAGTAAATTAAGGTGTTAAAATCGCAAGGTTTTCTAATTTTCGATATTCAATTGATTAGATAAGGTCAGACTAAAGTCACATTAAAGAACCTAGACTTTAGTTTTATAATTGCCGCAATTTATCTATCTCCTTGATCTCGTAGCGAAACTGCTTATTTTAAAATGGGACGGATAAAAATTGATAACATTAGAAAAGCAAAAGAAACTGTCGCTAAATTAGTTCGCGCTCGCTGTAGAATACGTGATCGGATTTTATAATTAGATTTGTCCAGTTTTATTCTCAGGTCACGGTCGAGATGCGTATCGTACTGATTGAGGGAGTTACGTTAAATCGAACTCGGGCCACAACTCACTAAGAGCGAACCATCAAACTGCAGGGAAAAGGACAAAACAAAATGTATAAAGGAAATTGCTTCCACAAATCCACTCGTATCTTGGACAATAAACGTGGAACGACTCGACCGCCCTAATAGCAATGAAATCACGAAACCAAAACTCTCTCTCCCATGTCGGATATCGCTCGATATGCCCGGCTTAAGAACTTCATAGATGAATTATTTATCGATCCCGGCTTTTAAATGTACGTTGTCTTTACTCTGTGACACTGAGCGACTCCGACACTCATAAACTTTATTCCAGCTCCTGTCACCATGTGGCATCAACTCTAAGTACTTTTGAATAATAAATTTCTTTCTATCTAGAGGATTAAGGTTCGTGGGATGCAAAGATTTTGTAAAACCGCAATGAAAATAGTGAAGTGATTGTTAACTTTATAATTTAAATTTTGAATACATCAGAATTATTTTCTAAAATACTTAGTACTCGGAGTGTTATAGAAGAAAGAAAAGTAACGTTACTTTAGTACTTTTACGACATACTTTAAGAGAAAAGTTTCTCGATTAGAGTCATTAAACGACACTTGGATGTTGTACGTTTAAGACGTTTTAATGTTATTAAAATTGTATTCATTGGACAGCTGAGATTTAAAAAGTGTCTGTTGGTATAAGAATTTATATTGGTTATCATGATAACACGTGTAGCTGATATTATTTTAAATTTTGTCTGAGTTATTTGTGCATATAAAATTGTAACACATTTTGCAATACTTAGAGAGTACATATTATAATGTAGAAAATTACCTGTCAGAGCCACTACCGTTTGGTCAAAGGATAAAGGAAGTAAAGGAAAAACTCGAGCTTTTTATACCAGGGCTGTTGCTTTTTTTCTGTTTAAAATTGTGAAGTGCTACTTAGTGAGCTCAAACAGTGTAATAAATACGCTATTCTATGCCCCGGCAAAATCACGCCGTGCGTTTTAATAAACTATTTTTAAAAAAGACATTTTTGTTAATAAACAAATTCCAATAAGAATTTCTATAAAAAGTTTTGATTATTACATATAAACTAAGTTAGATTTGTATACTTATTAGTTATTGTAAAAGGTTTTTTATAACTATGAAAAATTCGAAAATAGGATCACGTACAAAGAGTCTAATCATATTACTAGAGCCTATATTTTAAAGAAACAAAAAAGAAGTAAAGGTAGATACATTTGGTATTAAAATGAGTACAAATGCAATGATATTAAGGGAAACATCGTGTCGGACCTCGTTATACAGCGGGGCGCAAGAAAATCGATTATTCAACGTCTTTACTTCCAAAGGGAACTGTAAACTCTCGTTACACTTTAGGAATTGTTACGCACGAGTTGTAAAGCATATTCTACACGGTATATAAGTTATGATTGATCTTAAAACAGTTCGCAACATGCATTGTTGCTACAGCCAACTTGAAATTGTATCGTTAGAATAATTTGATTTACGCCACGAGTTGCTAAAGGTTGGTTAAACTGAATTCTAAATGGTAAACTCAATTAATATGTTATAGATTATTTTGCATTTTCAAAAGGTTATTTGTTGCTTGATAGACAATTTTGTTCAATATTAATTATTGTAGTTCATTTTGTACTTTTATCAAACCGTTTATTTGTGTACAGTTTTATTTAATTATTTAATACTCGAAATTATTATCATAATTGTCATATGACATTTAATTTTACAGTCGACCTACATTTGAACTTTCAAATAACTTCCAAGTGGCATTAGGATTGTCAAAAATATTGAAAAAATTCACACCAAAGAAAGTTTCTCGCGGAAGAAACTTGTCACTTATAATTCTAATATAAAAATCCGGCTGTGGTTCCGTCAGATTGGAGAAGTGTCAAAGTTAAATTGAATATTAGAGGGAAATGATCTCGTCGCCGGCTCTCGTGGAAGTTTCGGTTCGCAGTTCGCACCGACCGAGTAGTTAATCCAATGCCACAATTCACTTCGAGTTGAATGTTCCGGGACAATTGTTTGTTAGTCGCATTGATTATTCATTGTTGGCGGCGCTGTTTGTATTGTTAATATTAAAACCTGATTGATTTAGCAATACCATTTTGTAAATAACTTTTATTATAATAATGTAATGACATCCTCAATCGATTAATATTGGTCTGATTTAATTATCAATATTACTTGGTTCCTTTCAAAAATCTTACTAATATTATAAATGCCACAGTTTACATGGAGGGTGGGATGTAAGAGTGTGTAGCCTAAACTGATTAACGGACCTCGATGAAATTTGGCATAGAATATAGTCTGAAAGAACACATAGGCTACTACTAACTTTATTTTTAATAATACGCGGACGGAGACGCGGGCGAAAGCTAGTTTAGTTATAAAGGTATTTTTTCCGATTCGTAAATAACTATACAATATTTTCCTCGAGAGAATTCAGCCCGATATTCGATAGGGCTATCGCCTATTTCATCTTCGTTTAAGATAAATCGACCTCTTGATATGTAGGTCAAATAAGGGTTGTGCGAGATAAAGCGTTAACTACTTCATTATGTTGTAAAACGTATAAAGAAAAAAATATAACTGTGCGACTAATATTTATTGAAACATCTGCAAACGAAATAAGCTCTTTTTTTTACGAAAGCACTTTGTCATTGTTGTCTTAAAATACTAGATTTTTTTCAATTTACTTCAATTTTCAATTGAAAAAAAATATCACAGCAAAGATTTTACGCTCGATATAAAGCTAAGCCCCCATTGTAAGAAAATAAATTGATGGTATCGCATTAAAGATTAAGTAATCGTCTGTAGGTTGCGTAGGCCGGCCACGTCCAATTAGGGTAGAGGTCCCTTAGGAGACGTGGGATAGCGCGCACTGACGGTCGCGCTTGACCACCGTTCAGACGTGGATCTACCTAATGCTTTCCTATACTTTTAACGTAGTCGACTTTTTTTTAGTAAACGTGGAAAAGAGGGTCGATTTACTTATATTTATTTGACGCATTAATTAGTTATACTATTTGTTTGAAATTATCAGACTTTATAATTTGTATGGGCAAATTTTAAATGGACGGCATTCACTGTCAATGACATGTACATTGGTTGTTAACTTCCAAATAATAAACCTTTATAATATAGATTAAACACCAGTCTGAGAAGTAGTTTACGTTGTCGTTAATCGCACAGCTTTTAACAATGTCGAAGCTTTTCATTTTCACTTTTCAAATGTTAACATATTTGGCAGAAGAGAAAGCGGTCCTGTCTGCGAATCTCTTTTCGTATAATTCTTGATTTAATTCCACCGTCTTACCATAGCACATCAAAGACGCCGCTTTGTTGGCTTCCATCCTTTTGTTATAGACGCTCCGCGAATTCGGAAGAAGCGTTTTGTCTTTACTATACGTAGGTAAGGCTAGTGGAAGTTGACTTAACTTTTATTGTAAGGGTGCAATTTCATTGTAATAGTACTCACAAATTTTTCAATTAAATACTAACTTATACTAAGACTACTTATTCAGTTTTAATCAAAAAATAATCCAAAGATTTAGGACTAGAAAGAATTTTATAAGCTTATGCATGACTAGCTGTTGCTTGTGACTTCGTCCGCGTGGAAATTAGAAATAGAAAAAAATGAAAGTGGCTTAGGTTACTCAGTGATAACGTAGCTTTATAATGGTGAAAAAAATCGGCCCAGTAGTTTTTAAGTTATCTCAATACATAAAAAAATACAAATCTCCTTATAATATTAAGTATAGACTAACTTCTATCACAACTTGTTAATTGTGTTCAGAAAAGGTCGTATAGAAAAATGTGGACAATAAAATACATTTAAGACAATATATAATCATACTGTAGATTAATTTCATATCAGTTAGCAATACATTATTATCGTATATTACAATTTTAAAGTGCTAAAAGGTTCAGTGTTCAGGAAATGACAGTTGACGGAATTCTTCCGCATTACAGATTAGTCGCTCCAATACCCTCTCATAAAGGAAGAATATCTTTGCCTCTTTAGGGGAGGTATTGACGACAATATTTCTATAAATGCATTACTTATAGTATATTTCATACTACGTCTGGCACTATAAAAGAATTCTCTTGTTTCTGATGTGCCAAATCTTAGAGGGGACTGTTAAAACATTATTATCCAACCAAAACATACATAAGTTTGTAATAAGTTTTAGATAAAATAACATTAAGTACATGTTAAAACATAAACTTGTCTACAGAATAACTTGTATTCACCTCACCATACAACAAATTTAAGCAACACAATTTAGCGTCCATTTAACTGAGAAATAGTCTTTATATTTGTGAGTCTATTGCCTAGTGTTTGTGTAATATTTAATGTCTTTTAATTAAATAAAAAATTATACAATAAGTCTTTTTTTAAGTAGGAAAGATATCAATATAGCGTGTAATTTTGTATCCTTTGTTTATTTGTACGACGTGTATTTAGTTATGTTTCTGTTGGGACACATTCGTGACAGTATCCCGTACTTTCGTCGTATCTTTGATTGTTTACGTCGTGTGTAAAGGTTCAACAATAAAATGTAAATAAGAAGAAAACGTCTTTCCGTTCCGACTTCACTCGTAAACCTACAAATGTATTGACAATGACACAAGAGGGGTAACAACGACGTAACAAGGATTCTGCACAAATTCAAAGCGACAGCATTACCTAATTCGACAGGACCAAATTTCACGGAGACTATTTTAGTTGGAGCGAAAACTTAAATAGAATTGAAAGATTGCATATACAAACAAAATGATAATGCATTTAAAACATGAGTTATTTTATTAATATGTATTATTTTCCGAAGATAATACGTGATTAAAATATTTTGTAAATTGTTATTGGTACCCTTTTTAAAGTTTTTGCCATGGACGAGTACAATAATAAATAAAAAACTACAATTAAACAATTCATCTTATGGCTACCCTTGCTTAAATGGGTTTGATTTTATATATCTTAATCTCTATAATACCCAGATAAAGAAAATTAATTGCATACAAAATAACAATTTAAATAAGAAAAGGCAATTTACAACTCGTTAGTATCAATCTGAATTTATTTAATCCATAAACAATCAAGCCACAAATTTAAACGCGCTTCGTCCAACACTCAAAAGGACTAATTAACAATCAAGGGAAAATTTACACTTGACCAACAGAGATCAAAGGTCAACGTTTGGGAACGCTTTAATGGAAGCCTGTCGAAACTATTCTCAACTTACTAAATTTAAATTTATAAATGATATTAAATTTTTGTTCTTTTTATTTCATTGAAAATGAAAATGTGTAACAAGAAAAAAGTACAAGAAATATAATTATTATAATTAAATTTGCTCTATTCTGAATTATTATAGAAAGTACGCTACCAATATCTCATATGTGAAAAGATAAGTTAAAAAACTTTGTAACTTGAAAACTTAAGTTAATAAAACGTATCTGATACCTCATCGCCTCGTTGAATTAGTCACACATTTTCTCAGCTAACACAAAGTTAAATTTCATGTGAATAATGTTACTCTAAAAAAATTACATTCAAATTTTCCACAACATTACCGTTAGGTGGCGCTCTAATCGCGTGCTAACATCAAAGCAGCGACATTTGCGACGACCCTTCTCGTTACAAAACTCATTACAAGACGCCAAATAAGAAGTCGTAAAGCAAGCTCTCTTCGTCTATTACGCTATGTCAAATGATATTTTTGTATCCTTACTTAGGGCGGTTTGCATGGGGCGAGCTCAGCAAATACGGCCTGAATTTAATCTCTGCCCTTCTTTATCTTCAAACCGTTGAGAAAAAAACTTTATTTTGTCCGCAAACAACGGTAATCGGCTTCTTTTTCCACACAGACGACTTCGACTAATATTGAAAGGTCAAACGGAGCTGTTCGGAATTAGTTAAGAGTTATGCAGTTGTCCCTTGTGGCTGTCGAGACGTGGGAAGACTAACAATTAAACAAACTACTAAAGTTGGTATTAATTTATCTGTCTTGTTTTCGTCTGCTTACCACTGGTGCATAGGGTGTATAATATAATTACAGAAGTCTGATCGTAATTTGGAATGTAGTTGTTTGTAGTGTACCATATCGCTCTTTTCTTGCATCTTTGAATACGTTTCTTAATTTCGATAAAGAGTTATCTAATAAGCTAGTCGTTAAGGCAACTAATTTTACCCAATAATAATCTCCATTTATCAGTATTAACAAACAAATTAATAAACTAAATTCTTCCAATTTCAATAGCTTTCTATTTCCTAAATGTTATTTACTAACTTAGTACAAACAAATTCTTTTAAAGTATGTTTGATAGGATTCACCTCAGAGATATCGTATTTCAAGGATCGGAGGAAAATATTGAGTTTCCCAAAACATATAACTGCTAGCTTTAGATTTTCGTATGTATGATATAATATTACACTTAACTATGAGTAGTCTCATCTCACACAAACATACTACGAACGTTAATACTAAGAGCGCGCACACGTTTGACTAAACTATCGCACAACTTTTTAGTCTCTCTTTGATTCCTATGAGCTCATATGGAGATGCGCACACTACTCGATTTTAGTTGTGCAACTAAACAGTTGAATGGGCTGCGAAACAATCGACGATCGTACAACAGTTGTGCGATAGTTTAGTCAAAGTAGTGCGCTCTTATAATACTTTTATGTTTAAATTAAGAGTTAACTTGGCTACAGGAAAAATTAATTTAATTTCTCACATAAACAAACGGGGGAATTGGTTTTCAAGGAAACAATTTTGTAAAAATAATTTCCAATACAGATGAGTACATTAAAGATTACATCGGATAAAATTGTCTATCGTATTTAATGAACAATGTGACTTACAAATTTTTGACGCGCTTTTTCCTGAGGCGTTCATTTTTTTCACTTTCCCGAGGGATTTGTGCTTTAACAACGTGTTCATTTTGTTTGTAACAGCTCCACTGAAAATGTTTCAGTCAGTAAATTGAAGAGGATGCTATAAATTCTTTGTTAAATGTATCGGCGTTATCTTTAATGGTTTTCTATCTATGTTAACAAGTAATACAAATTGTTACGGGTTTTTATGGAAAATTTCACAGCTTGTAAGCTTCCTGGAATCTCACAAACTTAAGTAAGGATATAGTTAGTTTTATTTTGCTCCGATATAAAATAATTGAAACTTGAATCTGTTGAAATTTCATTTGTTTTTTTTTTAAACAATATTAATAAGATTCAAAGCTGTTTTGTTACTGGCCGTCTGGGATATGAAATGTGTCATAAAAACGAAAATCTTTCAGATATTTAAGAGTTTAAAAATGTAACACAAAAAGTATTGTATCAGTTGACATTGAAGTGTCGATCGAAAACAAAGAATACGAGACAACGAGATAAAAAGATTGTATTCATTCAACAGAGAATCACAAAAGTGAAAAAAGGCGCAAAAAACCTTCAGTTGTATTAAATCCAACGTTCGACGAAGTGTGACGAAGTTGTTTACCTTTATGAGATTGGATTTCTATTTTGTGATTTATATACGAAGGTGGTTAATACAAGCGTATTTTCTTCGAAGCCCTTAAAATAATTCGAATACTTCTTGATTTATTTTGAACTAGCATTCGCCCGCAACTCCGTCCACGTGGAATTACAAAAAACAAAAGTGAGTAGCCTATGTGTTCTTCCAGAATATCCTCTACGTAGAAACCAAATTTATTTGAAATACTTTCGGCCGTTTAGGCTACAAACTTTAACAAACATCCATCCATCTAAACTTTCGCATTTATAATATTAGTATGACATGATTTACGATTGGGTAGCAATTGTATTTACTCCTGTAGGTCTATGTCTTCTAAATATTATGGCTTAATAAAAATGCCCTATGTATGTCGTAAAGTACTTAAAAACGGATGTAATTGCAATAAAAGTATGGCATCTATCGTGGAACTTTTTCCCGTCAATCGTGCTGGGAGTGCGCGTCATTTGTTTTGGTGTCACAAATCGTTCCCCACCCGAGCAGCGGCACCCGGGGCTGCCCCTAAACTAAACAAAAACAGAGTGTTTCTAAACAGTCGGGTATTTTAAACCCGAACAAGACCCTAGTTATCATTCTCTCTTAAAATAAATAGCAAGGAAAAATGTACAAAGAATATTGCACAAATATTCTAGACGAGTATTTTGTAATTTCGATGTCTGCGGCAAAATTAGTTTTCGCGACAGAAGTCAAGTGGCTGTATCTTTTATGCGAAGAGCCAATATCAATTTGAAACAATGTAACCAAAACGCCAAGTCGAGGCATGAAATTACCAGCAAGGTACAGCAATTAAACTGTTAAAATCAGGTTTCGTCGTAAAAGTTCTTGCTCTTGTGAATATCCATTAAATTTTAGATTTCACGCTTTATATTAAAATGTAAAGAGTTAGATCTGAGCTTGAAAATTAAATACATATGTTACGCGTAATGTAATTAGGGTCGGTTACGAAATCCAGTCGAGCTTCACGTAAATGAGACGATTAAGTCCCTGAAATCGTACTGTAGGGCATTGAGTTTACGTTTTGTTGGATTTAATATAATTAATACATTTTTATTTGTCACTTTTTAAGGCCAGACCAATATTTCGCTGTAATATTTATGCTGTCTTTGTTATCTTGCTATTCAAATGTTACTTATAACAAGAATTTCATTGACGACTTTTGGTATTAGTTAATGTTTATGATAAAAAGCTACCACTTCTTTTAATTTCATTTTTAAATTACGAATTTAAATTAAAAAAAAATCAATCTATTCACGAAAAAAATATAACACCCTGTATATTTTGCGGATGGCGGAAGCATAATACGCCTAGTAACGTCCGGCTAGCGGGTAGCGGGTAGCGAGCCATTTATTGCCGACATGTTACCATCTATAGTTTTAATTGGCAGCCGTAGATCTACCGGCCGGCGGGCATCAGACATGTTGATGTGTGGAACAAGCAACAGACAACGACAAACTATTTATTACATTGCGGAATTAGAAACGGAGAAATGATTACTTTAAGAATTATTGCTGCATACACATTTATAACAGTGATACAATTCTCCTTTTATATTCTATCCTTTTAAAAATGTATAACATTATGTAATGATTCTATGTTATAGTTTATAATCATTAAAATTGCAGACAAGTTTAAAACTTAAAGAACCTTTAGTCCGAATTGTAAACCTGTCTTTAAACTTGCAAGAAGATGAAAAACAGATATTAATTTAAATTCAAAAACTGAATATTCAACAGTACAATAGTTGGTGAAACTAGCGTTCAATTCTCGAGATAAAGTCCGCATGAATTAACGCAGGTCGGAGAACGCTCTTGCGGCCAGGTTTCGTATTTGATGGATATTGTATTGTGGCTTTGATCACAATAGCATGTCTGGAATACAACAATTGTTTTGGTATACAGTTAACCCATTCCAATTCTAGATGGATATCGCACGATATTGTGCCGTATAATTGGGCCTTCCAGCTATTCTGCAACGACTCGCAAAATCGTAGTGAAAATTGCATTTTAATATTTCAAGATATCATCAATGACCTATTAGAAAATATAGTGAAAATAGAATATTTGACTTTAATATCTTTATTCAAAAAATGCTATATTAGCAAAGATTTGATCTCGATTGTAAACTATACAATATAAAGGTGCTTACTAACCTCCTTTACGTGTAACATTTGCGTGTTTTCTATAACTCTATATTCTGACTGCATTAATGCTCGCCGTGTAACATGTAACCGTGTAACGTCTCTTAGTACGCACCGTTACGATACTATCGTATCAAACCATAGCTTCTCGATGGCTTAGTTCACATATAAGATGTTTTTTTCCTTATTATAATTCGTAAGTTATATAATTTAAGTTAGTACATAATTTTAAAAGAAAATGCTTTTCATTTGCCAGCTGTTTGAAAAGAAAAATGTGTCCCCTTGTTTAGTATGCCGACGGTGAGCTCTTAATTGCATCTGTTTTAACTCCGTGACTCACATTGCAATCCTTTGTAATTGTTAGTGTTTATTTGATTTTTTACGACCCTCGTTGTGAATACAATGTTCCTCATTTCAATGATACGAAATTTGAATGAGAATTAATTTATGTGGAAATTTCGCGTTTGTTTAAAACGAGGAAAGAAAATCCCAGCAATATCCGAGGTTTTGTTCTGAAAAAAGTATTTTTTATTAATATCCTGACTTCTCCAGAAGCCGGACAACGGGGAAAAATCTATTCAGTTATTCAAACTTTTAATTAATATTAATAGGAGCTCTCACTTTCAAAAGAAAGAAAACCGAAAGTAGATAAAAACTCCTTAGAAAGCCGCGTAACTTGCAGCTGTGGACTCTAAATTAATGCGAATACAATAATGGCCCGTAGCTATAGAAACAGACAGTGAGGTCGCGAACAAAAATTAATTCCAAATTGCTATTAGTGGCCGTGAACAAAAGTCGAGTGGTGTGGGTGCGAGTCTGCAATAAACGTCACGCCGAGAGAGATAGGAAATTAAACGAAACTAAAACGAAGTCGTGGTACATCTGAGGGAGAAACTTTAGGGAGGACGTTCGGCGAGATTCGAGTTGAATTAAAAAAAAAAATTAGGTAAGGACAGCCGATTCAGTTCACCTCTTCTGTGAGCGACAGCTCGAAAAGTAGCTCTTTTGTGCCTCAATGATTCTTTTTTTAATTATTTTTCAATGTAGTTCCATAACCAGCGTAGTTGAGAGATAAAAAATGACAGTGTCGACGGAAAATTATTTTTCCAGCCGCTTTTAAAATTAAATGGTTGTTTTTACTTTACCTTTAGGCAGCGGTTCGATGACTATTTTCAGAGCCTCGATGGCTGACAGCCCGCAAAGAATCCAAAAAAGGGACATTGCGCTTTGCGAGGGCCTCGTTAATTCATCCATTGCTAGTCTTCTCGCAGTCTACGTAGTCAACATTCTGAAACAGAAAAACTTAAATCAATTTGCGCACAAAGAGTTTTTTCATTAACATTGTAATTATTTGTTGAGAGTATTTCAAAAGAATAAATGTAAACTTTAAATTTAAATAATTTTAATATGGAAAACCTCTGTAAATATAAAACATTAATATTTTATTGACGAGACCTAATCAAATATTTAAAGGCTACCCTTCAATCTCCAAATTGGACTCATCTGATATCTCAGATCTCTGAATTTATGAATATTAAGTAAGAAAGTTACACGCAAATCCTCTCGCTCTGCTTACAAATTATGAGTTTCCGAAGATTACCAGAATAAAAAAAATATTTCTTAGCTTTTTATTTATTCGTTTCGATAAAATAACGAAAGTAATATTAAGTCGATCAATTTAAATATGTATTTTATGACTGCAATTTTGTGAGTGTATCTCAAATACCCATCAATGCTTTTAATTTCCTATCAGAGTCTTTCATTGATCACTAAAGGATACCCTTAGTACACATTTCGCCTATGAAATCTATACTCAGGTGACCACTTAACGTCTCTAGATGACATGAACTTTAATTTTTCTTCTTGATTTACAGGTTTTGATTTTATAAAGAAACTTTGTATTATGTTTATTGGTGGGGTTGCATTAATTACGACGCATCATTAGCAAGTGCGGCAGGGAGGTCTACGTACAAGTTGGCAGGTGTGCAATTACCCGCGCCTCCCCTCACCCCGCACACCCTAAAACCTATACTGCGTACGTAATCATAAGCTACCATTTTCATACTGCTACGAAATCCAATACTTTATTTGATTTCTGTGCGATATTAAAAAAAAAATGTTTATTCCTTGTTCTAGCTTGAGGAGAATTTTAAAGAAAGATTAAAATTAGCGTAAGATTAATATTAAAATAACGTAATAGAAGTAATTTTCAGAATTAGAATATCAAATGAAACCGCGTACTGACTTCCAGGGTTATGTATCTACTATTTTGTGTTAAACGAGTTTAAAAGTCTCTAAATTTACTTTTTTATCGCTTTTGTTTATTCCGATCTTAACTTGCGACAATCTCCTGCAGACGATAATTGTTAGAAATCACTCGACGACCCCATTGAAGAGGGTTGCTACTTAAAACAAGGAAAAAGCAGAGTTCATTGGAACCCCGTTTGTCCGACTTGATTTGGCGTTTCAGTTTTTTTCATTTATTGTCGAACTCCCCTATACCTACGTACTGAGAGTGAAATTACACTAATTTAACATTTAATCTTACTAATATTATAAATGCGAAAGTTGAGATGGATGGATGTTTGTTAGATTTTGTAGTCTAAACTGCTGGACGGTTGTCGATGAAATTAGGCATACTCGTAGATGAAGAGGATAGTATGAAAGGACACGTAGGCCAATTTCTTATGTTTATTATTTATTCTACGCGGATGGAGTCGCGGGCGAAAGCTTATATAAAACACTTTTACTAACAGATTCCATGAAAACGTAGAGCTCAAAGTTTAATTTTATCTTAGAATTGATCCGTTTATTTCTACAGAGTTGAAAATAACAACAAACATTGATATGAAAATAAGTTCGCAGTAACATTAAGTTTTATCATTAAATTTAAGCAATATTACAGTTCTAGCCTATTTATAGATGACATAAATAACTATGAATTAACACATAAATAGGCGTAATTCCAAAATTGGATTTACATAAGTAATTGGATGGAATATTCCTTAGCGTAGTTTGAAGTCCTCTCTTATCTTTGAAGCTTTTCATCTGGTGACGATCCGACCGACGGCCACGCCTGTTGCCGTAATTAGAACGCCTCCTTGTACACTCGCACCTTTGGCGAATGAATAACCCTTAATACTTACGATCGATAGAGGTCTGACAAAACAAATGAATACATCATTTGCATATTTTTATAGACGGAGTAAACTGACTACGGCACTAATAGCTGGTTTCCCAGCAACGTTTAACTATTCCTTAGTGTGTTTTGGTCCGAACTACGTATCCTGAGTTTTACTCCGTTGAAAATTGTCACCCTAACCCTATTGAATCAGTAGGTAATGACAAAATAAATGGAAACTTCAGCATCCAAGCATAAGTAACTAAGTACACCACGTATTGTTTAATATTACGGAAAGAACATTGCAAGTCTGTGAATGAGTGACGTTAATGATATTAAAATTATAGTTTGTTTTCACTCATAATATTATTCCGTATTGAATATATAAGTACATTTGTCAAACTTGTCAAATCAAAACCGCAGTCGCCACCAAAATGTTTTTGATTTAGAGCTTTAAGATGTCTTAATACATCACATCACCACTGAGGGGCTCGGAGCCTACCCTATAAGTTAGAGTGACTAGGCCTTAGTCAACCACGCTGGCCCAGTGCGGGTTGGTTGACTTAAGAAATATCTTTGAATTTCTTCGCCGATATGTGCAGGTTTCCTCACGATGTTTTCCTTCACCTTATGTACTCGTACATATGAAATTCGAATAATCGAAAATCATACGTACATTGGGATTCGAACCTAAGACCAGTGTATTACAAGTCAAGTGCTCAAACCCCTAAGGCCTGTATTAATAATATTTGTAATGTTAATTTATTTTAAAACAAGCGTATAATCTATATTGTATAGAGTTCTCTCTATGCGAGGAGTTGCAATGTGGTCCCAACACCGCAACTCACTTGGTTGCTTCTTACCTTTAAATACCCTATAATAATGAGACGAGTGTCGTCTCTTTGAAGATTTTTTTTAATGAAATATATTAAAACTTTAATAAAGTTCTCGACTTCAAAACGCAGTCATTTAATATTTTTCATCTCGTTTTACACATTTTAAATTTAATTGAAGGTTTTGAGATGCCTTATACAGCTCTTATAATAAAGTTCAATGGAGTCCTGTCTAATGAATTGAAGTAGATTATTAATATTTGTAATGGACAAAACGAAAAAAAAAAGTAAATTACATATGTCAATTATTTTTTATTGTTATGTCGTTGCTTCTTAAAGTTATGCAGGGCTATGAATAGAAAGTCGATTATTTTTATTATTCTTATCAGTTAATTTATTTTAACATTTCACATTCTTTCGCATAGCAGCCGATACCAAGCTGGCTTTGATAAAAATGACACAAAGAAATATACCACAGTTATAAAAATGTGAAACTTAACATATACAAAGTTCTCTTCTATATTCAAATTTCAACAGAAATAGAGTAAAAATATTTATGAACGTCATTGAGACTGAAAATCAAACATTAAAGATTTAGTCTAAGCTGCTTAACATACTTGTATTTTTCGAGGCGTTACTAGAATACTTAGACATTTATTCCAAAGTTATAGATGACGAAATGTCACCTTCAACTGATAGAGGTTACCTTCAAGAATCTTTGAGCCGACTTTGCAAGACTAATTACTTTGTACAGCTGTTTTGTCTTGAGATAATTTAGAGGCGTTTTATAGTTCATCGACTCGGCAGCGTTAATTAACTAAAGCGAATAACAGATTTCTTGTGTTTACACGATTGTTAAACCTTTAATTAAACTGGTATGACGGTTCAGTCTCGTTTACTTTAATAAAATTTGAATATACAAGATCAAAAGAATTAGTAAAGAGCTTTTAATATTACAATCAATCTAAAATCTTAAGAACAATATGGATTTTAGATTTAAAACCTACAGAAGTTTTGCAACACTACTGATAACTCAAACAAATACTAAGGGCCTGTGCCACCAAATTGTAAATTGTCTGATAACAATCCAACGTGTGTAATATGTAACGGAAATATCGGATTTTGTGCCCTTATCTGACAGTGACGGCATTTTTAAGTTATCTGAGCCTCTATCAGACATTGGTGGGACATGCCCTTAGAGTTAGAAAACATAATCATAATATATACAGGCAAATATATAGAAGATTGCACTGGATATTTTATTAGATAACACGCGGTTCGAAAGTCGTAATAATAGAATCCCAAACTCTACATCTCTGAGCAAAAACTAACCGCTTCCTCGTCGGTAACGTACCAAATTAGTGAAATTGCTGTTAGTGGGGTGTGAAAAAATGCAATTATACCCTCGACGGGTCATTAACAATAGTTAAAGTGAGCGCTGCAGGTGAGCGGAGCTGCTACTGTAGTTACGACGTGCAAATTATAGTTTCCAAAAGCCCTGTTCCGAGTTTCCCTTGTGCAAATTACATTATACTGCTTGCTTTTTAATTTGACGTTAATTTTACTATCATATCTCATTTGTTCTTTGTCTATGTGGTTTTCAATACTTGGGATAATAAGTAGCAATATCTTAGAGAAATATTACTGTAATAAAAAATATTTTAAATATAGTTAGGTGGCAAATTACAAAGAAGAGTTTTTGTTTAATAAATTTCTAAATTTGTCCGGAACTTATTTATAAAGTAAAGGATAATAAAATAACAATACTCAAAGATCCGATGGTCTCTTGTCAACTTATTGACGTCATAACACTGGAGATTTTAAAAGATAGCCTGCGGAGAAGAGTCTTCTTTGATATAATCGAACAACGTCTTACAGAGAGATAGTCTGTTTAAGACAATGGAATATTTTCTAGCCTATTATCAAAATTATAGGCGGCAGGGAATAAGAAAGGACAATGCCTTCCACTCCGCAATGTCTTATTTTAATGGCGCCGTTCTGGGAGCCTATATTGCATTTTATGAACAGAATATTGTCTAAGGCGTTGTATTGTCGAGACTTAACTAAGGAGACAATTATGTTGGTTGTTAAATTTCGGGGCTAGCGTTTCGTTATATTAGGCCGCTGGGATTGTTTGCTGTTTGATTATTTGTCTGTACCTTTCGGTTAATAGGTTCCATTCGTTTAGAATTTACGCATTCGAAATGATAATGGGAATTCAAGCTAACACATAGCAAAATAGTGATAAGGACCCAAGAAACTAATCCTAAAATTAAGTAAATTTGATTGTTTACTATAAATATCTGACGTGATACAGAAAGTGATGAAGGGCAAATTAAAAATTGTTATAAAATTCCTTTCAAGAGCGGAGAAAGGTGCGCAATAAAATCGAAATGCTAAGAGCAACATTATGCGCTGCAAACAAAACAAAGGTGCCAATATACTGGGAACCCCGACGGTGGCAAATGCTATGGACGTAACCCTTTGTACAAAGTAACCCGGCTCTGATACCGACATCAAAGTGATTTCACGTACACAGCAAGCGTAACAAGGTTATATTAAGAGATCAAAATTAGAATCCCTTTTACATATTAAATGCCTAATATTTGAATTGCGTCGTATTGATTTAATTAAAAATGTAATTCTTCTCAGTCTCACTTGACCTGAGTATGTTTTTAGTATACTTTGAAACTCGCTGTTTAACTTTCACCAGACATTTTCATCGAGTCTCTAATGTCCAGTTTCCCAGATAAGTTTAACTATTCGTTAGTATTTTTGGTTCGATAAATTCTTGAAATGCGTTTCCCAACTACATAACTTGTGTTTAACTCCTTTGAAATTTAGTTTAACCTAACATTAATGAATCACTAGGTAATGATAAAATAAATGGAAACTTCAGAAACCCAGCATAAATATAGTAGTGTAAAGCAGTGTTACATATGAAATCCATAAAAATCTATCTACTCATGTGACATATAATTAACGCGTTTTAACTTGTATCGAATTACCACACTTTTATCAACCAATCCTCTCTAAAGTAATGAACCACAACATGAGTACTCTTTCAGTTTAATTGCTATGATGGAATTACAAGCTCGCCAATAAATTGAAAATAAAAGGTTAACATTTAATTAAAAAAACGGTAGATTCATTGTCGCGTCGTGCCGATTTTGTGTGGTGACGAAATCGGCATGAAGCGAGGGGGTTTAAAATTAAATTTTACACGTAGCAAGTTTAATTAGTGTCTATAATTAAGTTACTTACTGGCCATGTTATTAATGATTTTTCTTTCTAAATATACATACACATATACCAGTAAGATTTGTCGGAAAGTACGTTAGGACGGGTAAATCATTGTTCTTGTAATACTAAAAGTTATTGCTTGAAAAAAAAATTAAGTCAATTTTTAAAACAAGCCTGCTCGAATTAATTGATATAATACCTTTCGCCCTCGAATCCGTCCATGTGGAGTAAAAAAAAACAAAAGCAGGTAGCCTGTGGTCACCTTGCAGACTATCCTCTACATCTACTCCAAATTACATCGAGATCTGTTCAGCAGTTTAAACTACAAACTTTAACAAACATGGATCCAACTAAACTTTCGCATTTATAATGTTAGTAATATTTAAACTAACTATAAACAACAATGCGTGTACAGCTAACTATAATATTATTTTAATCCGTTATATCGTTATATTGGAAGCGAACAAAGAGATTCGATATCTTTTTTGGTCGATAATCGGAACTGAAACCGCATACAGTGGAATGAACGCTTTGAATATCTCTCCGCTGCGTGACGCTATGAAAATAAATATTAAAATGCTTTCCGTAGCGCTATGTGAATGAATAATATTTTTGGTTGCATCACGATTTTCTTCAGCGTAAGAACATCATGTTGTAAATATAAAATTCGAAATTTGAAAAACACTTTGGTATATGGCGGGACGCTGCAAACCTATGACCGGCTGATTATAAGTCAAATACTTAATCCCTGAGCCACCAACACTCTGGCCTAGGGGTTTCCTGGTAACAAGGTAAGCTGGTACTGGTGTAAGGACCGGTTTTATCCTACGTCTGGATATGTCGTCGTTATCAATGTCATGTATTTGATACGTGTGTTAAACATAATCTTCTGATAACGCGGCAAATGTCAATAGTACATTCGTAGTTGTAACCAGGACACACATAATCCCGGTTTACATCGTTGTTTCTTTTCTACAACTCACTACTATGGCATTCTTTTACAGTTAATACTATTCCAATGGTACTTTTTATATACTGCGTATTTATATGATTTCATGATAAATGTCATTACCTATTAGTATCATCTCATTGCGTATTTCCAATGCCAAATTATTAAGTCCTAAGATTTTTGGTAACTAAAATTTTTATGCAACAGATTTATTTAAAAATTTACTAGTGTAATTTCATTAAAAATAATTGGAACTTCAAAATCATAAGGCATCTTAATTCTAAGGGAAAAAACCTCGGGACATTTCGGTTTAGCACGTCGTTCATATTAACTTAGAGAGGTAAATATGCACGCAATTTTCATCCATTCCATTCCTAATGACTTTCACTGACACGGCGCAAAACCCCTCATTTTACACTTTGACGCGTTCACTTATACCTGGTGCTGTAGCGATGACATTTCCCGATGGATGTGACAGCACGATGACTTCTAAACTGCTCTCTTTCCCTTTGAAAATAAAATTTAAAGTCGTATGCAGACTCTCGAGAACAGGGTGACTCTTCTCAAAGTCTTCAAGAATAAAGTATAATTTGTGTTAAATAAAAACAGTCGTATCTCGATGGTTTCATCCTTCGAAATGCAAACTTTATTCCGTATTCATAAGACTGGAAATTGCTTGACGCTCGCTGTGTATTTACATTACAAAAATGGTGAAGCATTCGCCACTGGATCGTTTTGTCTATTGGTAATACGAGACTCGGTTCGCACCTCTGAACAACAGAGCCATACTTTTTTCGCAGTTTTTTTATGAAAAGACTTTACAACGGGAGCCAGCGTGCGTGAATACTAATTGTAGTGCCGTGTCACAATTGAATTAAACGCTGGCTTAGTGCTTGCATGTCGTTTGTACGAGCTAGCTTCGGTGTATTATTACATGCGAGGATAGAATTTGTACAACGTTAGATGCCGAGGTGTTATTCCTTTGTGAAGTAATTTCAAAACGTAAACTTATTTTTAGTTAATTTCTAGCTAGTAGCTGCAACAACTGCAATTTTCATCGGTACATGCACCTTTTAGCTATTGTGAGATTTTTTTTACTTTTCGTTACATATGTTTTGATATATATAATATAAAAGCAATTTTAGTCCACCAAAAACGCCGTTTTTATTCAAATTTCGCTCTGTGCTATCAGTACAGATCTATACTTAATTTTATAAAGAAGAAACATTGATGGTTTTGTATGTAACGAAAAATTCAAAAACAATTGGACTTATTTCAATAATTCTATGCAGACGAAGTCATAGGCAAAAGATAGTTTTTTCAAATAAGAACTACATTAAGAGATGTTCTTATAGATCATTAAACTACTTCGAGTACAGTAAAAGGTTATACAAAAATACAATAACCCCAGAGTTATAACGCTTTATTTCAGATTTTAATAAAGTCGATAGTAAAATCTAGCTAGTAAATTAATATGCAAGGTAAAAACGCCCAGAGTAAGCGAACACGGGGGACGAGTATAGCCATAAAATACCAGACGTTCTTCATCCAACTATGAAATATGGAAACGAGCCGATCGACGACGCTTTATATGATCGCTATTCGAGGGAATTCTAAAACTATGAAATCCTGTACGATTAAATACCACAAGTAGAAGTTTGTTCCAATATTCATCAGGTATTATAATATTTTGTCAGAAACATTTAATATATTTGGATATTTAGTTTTACTTTTAAAATATTAAAGACTAGCTGTTCCAGTGCGGATTCATCCGCGTGTAATTATAAAAACTTTATTTTATTGTTTAAATTTGTCAAATTATCAATTGCAAATGTCAAAATACCAATTACGTTATTATGGCAATCTTGCTTCCTTGATGTTGGCAGCAACTTATGGTCTCTTTCCCACATTAGGGTTTTTATCCAAAATATTTACCCCCTAAGTTTAATGGCGTGAAAATATATTGCCTAAAGCGTGACGTAAGTGTAGTGCTTTTTATTAAAAAGAAACATTCAAAAATATACAGTAATTGCTGAAATCTTAGGCAACAAAGAAGTGTGTGTTTACGCTTTATTATAATAGTATAGAAGTATAGATATATGTAGAAGTATAGATTAAATGTGATATAATTTTTAAGAGGAGGAAATATTAAATGAAATTAATTAATCCAAAATGCTTAATAAAGTTTGTTTAATCAGACCAAAGATTTGAGGTTAAGGTCTTAGCATCTCAGTGTCAAAAATTATTATAATGGATTAAATCTCTTACGTGGAATTGGCACATGTTTGGGCACATGTGTACAAAATGCTGTATAATACTTTACTTAAAACAAATCTATTTTAAGTCGACAAAATTTTATTGCACAATAAATAACAGACTAATTCCCTACCCCATATGCATGTATCGTGCCAGGTAAAAAACAAAATCGCCCGCGGCCTCTCACGAGGGAAAGCCTTTCTATTTGCCAGTCTGTGTGGTTTCAACATGCTTTCACACTTTCATTTAAAAGGGATTAACAACTACTCTCCAACAATACATTATGCTTAAAATTTTAGATACAAAAGTATTCAAATACTTAAGGATTACATTTGTTTAATTATTTATAAACATTTTAAGCTGTGATTGAATTGAGTAACAAAATATTGTTTGATAAATACCATACAATGTAGCAATGAAATTACTAGACTGAAAAATTATGTGATTTATTTTTATGTAAATGGGGTATCCTTAAATATTTTAATTTATACATTTGTAATAGTAGTTACTGATATATCAATTGTATTTTAAACATATGTAAGGGTTCGCTAATTTATAGTATTACTAGTTTTCCCCCTCGATTAAAAAAAAAAAAACTAATTAGCCTATGTGTTCTTTTAGTCTATCCTCTACATCTATGCCAAATTTCATCGAGATCTGTTCAGCAGTTAAGGCTAGAAACTCTAACAATGATTAATCTAAACTTTCGCATTTATAATATTAGTAAGATTTAATTAAATTTATAAACAAAAATATTAGTTTCCAAACTAACAGCGAATGTTCGGATATTTTGTGAAGACAACACTGAGCTGTCATTGGTAGGCAAAAAATAATAGTTAAATTGGGAGGTAGAAGGAGATTGGTTGTACAATTTCCTACTGTTAGACGAGAAGATCGCAGGGAGAAATAAAGTTGTGAAATGGGTTTATCCGAATTTTCTTCATTACTCTACTTAGACATCATGATAGTCTACATCTAGTCATTTTTTTTTATTGCCTTAAGTTGTATGTGTGCCTATGTGATCAAATGTATACTGTTATGTAAGGGTTATGCTTTTTTTATGGACATAGGATGTAATCTTTCTGAGATATCACACATTTTTCCAATCGAATATTGTGGTATTGTTCTCCGTATTTTAGTCATTGTTATTAACACATCTTTTTTCTGCGAATACCCCGATCCTGGACGAGGCACCAGGAGGTGGAGAATACTCAAATCGATACTCCAGTCGGCGCAGACTATAGACACCAAGTCGAGAGAATCGCGCACGAAATCTAAGCTGCCTGGGTATGCTCAGTCCAAGTCCTAATAGCGTGCATGATTTCCTGCAGGGTCAGCAGAGAGTGCGGATACTGGAGCAGGAGTAACGCCGAGAGCCTGAAGGACTTCGTGTGACGGAGGACCATCGTCACAACGTGACCGAGTGCGTTCCGATCCCTTCGAACGCCGGGAAACTAAGCGTCGGCCAGAGCAACGTGCTGAGCAACATGACAATGCAGGAGAAAATGTAAGATCACTTAGTCCATATTTTTCTAAGAATGATTTTATTACTGTTTTAATACTGTTGGAAGATCTGTCGTCACAACCACATAAACAAAACGCACGTTCTCACAAGATATACCACAACAAATGACAGCAATGTCGGTCATACGAGAGATACTTGTTTAAGTAAATCAGGAGAAAAGCTCACGTTTATTAGCACTACTATTTTAAAGACAATGCGCATAATTAAAGATAGTGAAAACCCAAACTACAAATTTATAAAAAAGGTTATTGTTAATGGGGTGACCGTACTCGGGTTTATAGATTTTTGGAGCGAAGTTGGTTTAATCGAGGAGTCTGTGATAAAAAATCTAGGTTTGATTCATAACAACACATCTTCACAAATGTGTGCATGTCGAAATGCCTTAATGCTATTCCAACTATCCCATCCCTTACCCTCCTATAGAAATTGAAACATAAAATCTACGGTATTCAGATAATGGCCGCCCTCCTCGCGCCACCGCCCGTGACAATGTATTGAATAACACAGATGATTAATAGATTTGAAATTTCCAAATTGTATCGTATTATTTATTGTTAATAGTCAAACTGGAGTATTTATGATATAAGTTACTGTCCAGTATCGTCGTGACGATGAGGACACAAACCAGAAAGTGTTAAGATTGAATGTGGATAGCTATAAAGGTAGAGGAAGACGGAAGAAAGTATGGATGGATTGTGTGAAAGATGATTTTCTTAAAAGGAGTGGATTGAGATATGACGGCTGATAGAAATGTATGGAAGCGTAGTACATACTATATCGACCCTGTGTAGGGATAAGGGTAAGTTGAGTTGATGATGTTGATCAATATGCATTTAAATTAATTAAGAGTTGATTGGCATTTCAATGTCGGGTAATAGAGCAATAATTATACCTTTAACATATCTTTTTAGAATAAAATAGGAATCAATCAGTAAAAGAAAAAAAGTTAGCTTTCTATGACATAATACGTGATACTTTTGATACCAATCGGATAATGCATTAAGTGCCAAAACTATTTTTTAAATTAATTTAGATTTTCTACGGTCATTGGAAACATTTATTACCCCATACTAAATCAATCAACGAGAACACTAAGATGAAAAAGTCATTTACACGAGTGCTTTTAAATGACGAATTTTAAGGCGACGAATACACGTGACTAGAATTGCTATATCGTTCAGTTCCAAGCAGTCCAGCCTCTAAGTGTTACCCTTCATGAAGGTTTCACTTATTTGTGTAACAGCCACGTAATGAAATCGGTGCTAATAAAAACTAACATTGAATAAACCTTTTTTCGATAGAGTGGTTTGTATGGTCTTTTTATGTGACTTTCATAAAAACTTAAGAGAGTGATATTTTGAAATAAGTAATTTACTTATATTACCTTAGTTTTTGTACCAACTGTTGGAATTTCGGATGTTGATATTTAGAAATGGATTCGATTAAGTCACTTAATAATTACTCTTTGGTCTAACATGTCCTCTTCTTGTCTATTTTTTTTCACATTTCAATGTCATGTCCATATAAATTGACAGTCCCTACGTAAAGTTAGTACCAACAAAAGGCAAATTTTACAGTACAGCACATAAACATTTAATTAATCTCGTGTGTTAATCTAATCTAATTTGATATTATAAAAGTATTTGTATACTTAAAAAAAATGAGGATATCACTTAAAAAGATAACGTTAAGTCTTATTTGTAACTTATACAGCGGAGAGTTTTAGATAACTTTAATAACTTAACTGGAACTTGCCAATTTGGCTTATTATGTTTAATGATTGAAACGTAGCAATAAAGTAAGTTGTGTATACTGTTGAAAAAAGAATTTTAAAATAAAAAACACTAACCAGTGCTAAGAGTTTCGCGGGTAACGTCACGTAACCTGACCGCTGTATTATGAGAAATTTCTAACACTAAAACGCTAGCTTAACGCCTTCACGATTTATTACTTTTACAGACGTTTTATATGTAGCACACTGTATTAAAATAAAAAATCATTTATAACAAACTTAGCTCGAAACTTACATAATGTATTAATATAGCAATAATCCAAGATAGGAAAAATCAATATCAATCATTTCCATTGAGCACTAATTTGAATAGAAAGTATTTATTAATTTACAATTTTTTTGGTTTATTGAACTCTAAGTTCTCCAAAGTAACATTTTTGAATAGTAATTATTCGAAATTGCTATGCACAAATTACTAAAAACCTGATTCTTGTAGAGAGTAGTTACTATCGATTTACTAATTGAGTACCGGTCGCATACCGGGATGCCAAAGTGCTACAATCCCGAATACGTAGCCACCCTTTGCTTCGTTGCAGAAATTGAAACATTCCAAAATACACAGAATTCCAATAATGAAGCGCTCTCCCCACACCGGAGTAGCAACGCATACTGCGTCTAGATAAGGCAATATTCCGACCATCGTTTAAAGTTTTTTGCAAAATATACAACGAGAAAATTTCTTTGAATAATCATTCATTTTCCATTTGGTTAATAAATTTTAAACAGTTGAAAATGCGTAATTTCTTGTTTGACGGTTATTAAACACTTCATAAAACAAAAGAACGATGGCAATTTCTTATTATAATGCCACAATCAAAGAATACAGCTTGACGTAGCAATGCGCGGTCCTCTACGAATCGATGCTACGGCGTGCTACGACACTTAAAAACGATGATGATAAAAATTGTTTAAGTTATTTTTTATTTTGCTAGCCAAACTATATTAAATAGATTTCTTAATGTTTTAGTTAGAAAAGTAAACATGGAACTACTAAATTATTTTTATACTTGTTGATCTGTAAACTAAAATTTGGTGTTACATCAATCATAGAACTTGGATGAAAGTGTTTCAAATCGTCTTTTGTTTAATCAATTTTTCTCATAGGTTCTAAACTTTTTAAACATGTTGGAAAGTCCCCAAAACCAAGTATAGTCGAAACCAAATCTAATAATACAATATTGTGTCGTTCAAAGGAAGCACTAAGGAGGAATAGTAATTCTGGGAAGTACTTTATGGATTTAAGCGTCGTATTTTTAAGGCGACGGAACGTGACCTGCATAGTGAGTGTCCATTGTTCGGTTTCAAGCAGTTCACCAGACTTTTTAAGTGTTTCCCTACATAAAGGCAAATTTACTTATTTGAGCTAAGGCCTTCATAATAAATTCAGAGACTGGGGAGTTTACAAAAAGAGATAACAATGAGAGGAGCTTTCCGTTTGTTGATTAAGCGACTTGTGAGCACTGCGTCTGTGTTGATTCAGTCTCTGCGATACTGATTCAAAGAATTGTTTTAATTTTTCAAATTATGAGCAACGCATTACATTAACTAAATAATCTATAACAGTAACTAGTTATGTTATCTTACTTTTTATGTGATATTGAATAGCAATAACTAGCTTCAATTTTTTAAGTATTGTGTTTACAATGAGCATTTATGGTATGGAGGCATATTAACTTAATAAAAAGTAAACTAACACTTATTTTAAATTGTGTTAACATTCGTTAGACATTAAAAGGTTCTGTCACTTCACAGACTAATTCCGAACTATTCGGGGGTCCATCTTCAGGGCCAACGTTCTTTTGTTTTCTTTGCGTTTGCGTTTTTAAACATTTATTTTGTATACCAATTCATTAACACAATATCGACTACAAAGCAATGAATCATAAATTTCAATCAAGAAAATAAGGTCTGTCTAAATTTTTAAGTATAACGTAAGGTTGATATTCCCATCGTTTTAAACATGTTTTTAAAATTCATGCAAAGCAGGCTATTTACGTAAGGCTATAAAAATTTTGATACTTTTCACATGCTACATATTTATGTAATCTTGTTAGCATAAGACAATATTTTACGATGTCTTGTGTAACATTTAAGATTATGTCTCGTCTGAAAATATTTTATAATTTACCGCGAATGTAATTTGTATGTACGTCCTCAGAATGTACTGAGAGGACGTAAAATGTCATGACCTAAACTCACTTTGATGCTGTATAATATTTCTTAGGAAAAATACTTCAATGATTTTTTAAAAGATGCCTTATATTTAAAAGCTATTCACACAATTTTGTTTACGATTCCACAAGCTTTCAGTAATACGGATTGTTATTTTTATTTACTATTTTAAATAAAGACTTAAAGTTAACACTCCCTAAAACTCTACACTAATATTTCAAAGGACAGAGAATAGAGTACAAAATTACTGCACCTGTTTGATTTTTTTTTCACTATTAGAATTTACATTATCCCATAGACTATATTGGAAATTGTTGTTGATTGTATCAATTCGGGTCAGTCCGCTACAAATTAATTTAGGCAGTTATAATCGTGTTCAACATAATACAATTAAAAACAATGTTATGATATGAGTAATCTATTCTTGAACAAGCTACGTTCTTCCAGCGTGTTGTAATCCGGCCGCAATCGGGGGCTAATCTCTGTTTGATTTCAATTAACGTCCCCCTTCCCCTCCTCTTCCGCTGTCCCCTTCCCCTGTCCCCCTCCCCCCGCCGTCGTATACTCCGATCAATGTGTTGTATTCAACCCTTTCATATGTTCCATAATTTTTCAAGCTGTAATAATATATGTTGTAAAAATTGGTTTTAGTTAAATAATCGATAGTAGGTAGAACGTCTTTTCCTTTGTATTTTATTAAATTAAAAATGTATAAAATGTCGGGGTAACTATATATTTTTAAATTAATAGTTAATGTCATGTTTTGAGGAAAATAATATATTTTTGCTCCATGTAAAATCACTGTTTACTAAAGATACCTTTGTTTTGTTTCTCCTAAAATCTGTCAAGAAATATCACCATGCGCATAGACTGTGAAATTAAATTCACTCGCAAAATATGACTTGCAAAGCCAACATCACTTTTATAGTTTTATTTTGGTTTTATTATAATTTGACTTTTATTTAATAAAAAATAATGTGTAATACGTTTGAGATAATGACAATTGTATTAGAAGTTGTGTATTTCACTGATTTAATACGGTTTGACTGTTTACTAATATTAAAAACTTTAATACGAATAAAGATATCGTATCAGAATAAAAGCCCTATTATTTGAAAAAAAAAAAACAATGGTTAAAGTACTGCCCTCTACAGTAACCATGATGTAAACAAAACGCAGACTTAATTAAGATAAAGTAAACAAAAATTTTCCATTTGTTATCGACCTCATTTCCGGTGTACTAAAAATGCATATTGGCGAAAAACCAATGGGTACGGTTGTTGTATTGACTTTTAAAATAACTCCGTGTTGATAGCAATGTGACATATTTGGATATCTGACAATTATAGTGGCAACACCTCTCGTGCTGACGTTTCTTTTGTATATTAATATAATGATTGTCCAGTATAGTGAACTCAGTATAATTTAAAGTCAAATGATTTGCCGTAGTATCAGCGGTAGATTACATCGGACGAAGCTTCTAAAGAAGTGACTTGCCAGGCCTCCGAAGTAATGCTACTGTCAAGACAACAAATGAAAAAATAAGAATTCTGGAATGATAACGATATACTTAAGCCGGGTAAACTTAGTAAGGGTGACTTTGCCACCACTACGTATAATACATTTTACTTCTCTGGATCAAAAGATACAAGCTGTAACGGTGTCGGTATAATGATACCATTGAATTAGTACATATGTATATGCCGACTATTCCAGCCGCTGTTGCTGCACCAGCCGCCAGATCCTCCATCCTGACACGGCCTCCTGCGGAACATCTGAGTGCTCCGAGCGTCTCTGTCACCGAGCGTCGCTCTCACCGAGCGTCGCTCTCACCGAGCGTCGCTCTCACCGAGCGTCGCTGTCACCGAGCGTCGCTCTCACCGAGCGTCGCTGTCACCGAGCGTCGCTGTAACCGAGCGTCGCTGTCGGCGAGACTACTACTACATAGGAGTTCGACAAAGGACGTAACATTTTATTTGAATACCCTTGTAAATTAGTAAATTTTTCATTTTCAGTTTTCGAGTTTAGTTTACCTATATTTGCTTTGCTTCATATAAAATCAATTTAATTATTAAATTTGCACATAAATACACGACCACACGTACTTGAAATATTTAATCTGGCATTCTTTGTTAATGATTTATAAAATTTTTCGTAACTACCTACTGACTGTAAAGTTCTTGAGGGAATTTGCTGTTTAATACTTAGTATTACGAATTCTCGTTTCCAACTATTTAATCTGTATAACTGCAGTTAGGTACGGTATATACAATTTCAAATATAAATTGTAATAAATTAACATAACTAATAATTAATTTTAACATAAAATCGTTTAATTCGCATTAAGTTTAACCTACTTAATACTGTGACCTACTTCATTTAAAATTTAGATTTCCTGATCCTTTCTAACTATGCTTTTGGTTTACCAAAATAAAACGTAAACAATAAACAGCAGTTGGTATAATAGTATATGCCGACTATTCCAGCCGCTGCCGATGCGCCAGCCGCCAGATCCTACGTGCTGACGCGACCTCCTGCGTCACATCCGAGTGCGCCGAGCCTCGCTGCCGCAGAGTTGCAGCGACACCGCGGCGCCGGCGCCGGGTTCAGCTGACGGACCTGTTTGCTGTTTGACCGTTGTACATAGCTGCAGCGGTCTGCACGGTTTGTGCTTTAATTATTACTTAACACGTTATTCGCTCGTGCGCGTTAACTTAATCTCGATTTAATAATAGCGGAAGACTTAAAGGTACTAATTTATATTCGTGGTACTATTAAAGCCGCAGAATTACTTTATTTATTAAATATTTCAATAATGTTAACACGATTTATTTCAACACTATTACCGACTTTCAAATCAATGAGTTTCAATTCAAGCCTGTTACTTACGTTCTTAGCTAAAAGATGGCGTCACTGTCGCAATAAAATCGATTGTTTTTTCAATTGAAAACTATTTTGCGTCGGAAATGCTTTACAATAAGTATGATTATACTGGACTCATAAATGGTCATTTGAAATCATTGCTTTCGTTCCAACCTCTTACTAGAGTATCTCTATAACTACGTTATATGATTGACTATTTTACTAAGAATTTACAAGCACTTAATGCATTAAACAAACTTACCGATTCATGGGGTATATTAGTTATGTTCATGATGAGTAGCAAACAAGATGGCGTCACCAGTCGCCAACGAGAGAAATATAGAAATTCCTTGTCAGATTCTTCCTATTTCGACGGTTTTTATTTATTTTTGCGAAATCGTGCGGATATTTTAGAAACAACAATTTAATTCTTCCGATATATGAAATTTAACCCATTTAAACATTGAGATAGAATTATTAATTCGAATTGTAACAGTTATATAAATATTTGTTCATTTAACATTCATTCTTGTTCAAAGCGATCCGCCTTGCATCACTTCATTACCTTAATATCATTGCGCAGATCGTACTTCCAAACGGTCTGTTGGAAGTTTTCTTATTACAAGTTCCCCTATTACAACTTGTTTAGATGTTACCTGTTCTGACCCTTACGACCTAAATTAGACATTGAATGACGAGAAACTTTATTATGATGAACTTTATTAATGTTATCTTAAGCCTGCATTTATGCTCAGAATGTGAATAAAAGTGGATATTTTTGTCAGTGATCAAAGTTATGTTGAAGATTTTATGTTAATTACAAATACATAAACACGTAAGAGAAATTGAGAATTTGTGACGCTATTCGAAGCTCGATGGCTTATGTACTTTATTGTTTTTGTACATGCATATCCGTAGTATAAACCCATGTTTATTATATAAGACCAAATACTAAAAATAAAAATGTGAAAGGATACAGAATTTAATTTCGAAACTATCATCAAAATTAATTGGATCTAATCCAAAGTTCTATTTCAATATTGTAACATTATTTTTAGTGTAAAATACAGAGACTAAAATATTATCTTCAATTCATCTCCCACGTACGTGAAGACCGTTAATTAAAATCAAACATGGTTAAAACGCGCTCAATATTACAAAAAAAACAATTTAATTATTCCGATATTTGCCATTTAAACATCGAGATAGAATTATTAATTCGAATTGTAACAGTTATATAAATATTTTTTCATTTAACTCATTTCTGCGCCTGCGTTTCTGTTTACACTAATTCTACGTCTAATTTACATTTGCGACATGTTTAAGATAACCCATACAAAACTTTGTTTTATTTCTACGATTACGCTATATTTTCTCGTTATATTTTCAATGAATATTTATATTTAATACATTTTTGGTATACTAGAAAAAAGCATTTTTTTTCGTGTAGGCAACCCTACCTTGTCAAATCTATTAATCACATCATGATATCGTTTTGTTAATTAAACCATATAACCGTAGGTGTCTACTGCCATAACACTAGTACAACTATGTTAATTTTATCTCAGTTTTTCCAAAGAGAATGATAGGGATAACAATATTTAGTTGTATCAGAATTTTGCCAATGGAAGCCTACGATATAATGAGTTGTGTTTATACTGTATCTTGTTTATACACATCCAATGATTACATTTAAAGTAAACACATTGAAAATAATTAAAACGTAGAGAAATATATGGAACAGTATTAAATAAAAATTTAAATGAATCGACTATTTAATTAAATATCTACTTTATTGTAGCATTGACAGAAATAAAAGCATTTTGTGTTTCATCAGATTTTTGTTACTAACCTTGCAAAAGGTTCCTAAACAAATGTTATAAAAGTGTTAGCAGAACAGATCGCTCAAGTATGCCTGAAAGTTCAGATTTACTGTCGAGCGACACGACCCTTTTCAAATATTATGCAATAATATAGTCCTTATATTCATCTATACTATCTATACTATTATAATAAAGCGTAAACACACACTTCTGTGTTGCCTAAGATGTCTGCAATTACAGCATATTTTTGAATAATTTTTTTTTAATAAAAAGCCCTACACTTACGTGATGCTTTAGGCTATATATTTTCACGCCATTAAACTTAGGGGGCAAATATTTTGGATAAAAATCCTAATGTGGGAAAGAGACCATAAGTTGCTGCCAACATAAAAAAAGAAATATTGCTAAGGTTTGTCATGTCATGTCATTTTGACATTTGCTATTGATAATTTGATAAATGTAAACAATAAAAATGTGAAAGGATACAGAATATAATTTCGAAACTATCATCAAAATTAATTGGATCTAATCCAAAGTTCTATTTCAATATTGTAACATTATTTTTAGTGTAAAATACAGAGACTAAAATATTATCTTCAATTCATCTCCCACGTACGTTAAGACCGTTAATTAAAATCAAACATGGTTAAAACGCGCTCAATATTACAAAAAAAAATCAAATATTTTTGTAACCAACGCTTAGAAATATGCAGTTTAAAATATATTGCATTTTATCATGTATTGGAATAGGTTTATTACGCTGCCATTTTAACAAATCGGTTTGTGCTTTTTTAAGTTTAAATTTTAGTTAAAATGAACTCTTAAGATTGCATGAGCCTTCGAAAGCAGATTAAATATGGGTTTGGTTTTACTTTACTTTGCTACTTATGTCATACAGTTCTTTAATACCATTTATAGGTGAATTTCTACTGTTTAACCATAGTATTGTTCTGTGAAAAAATCATCTAAATATGTTTTCATTTAACTCATTTCTGCGCCTGCGTTTCTGTTTACACTAATTCTACGTCTAATTTACATTTGCGACATGTTTAAGATAACCCATACAAAACTTTGTTTTATTTCTACGATTACGCTATATTTTCTCGTAATATTTTCAATGAATATTTATATTTAATACATTTTTGGTATACTAGAAAAAAGCATTTTTTTTCGTGTAGGCAACCCTACCTTGTCAAATCTATTAATCACATCACGATATCGTTTTGTTAATTAAACCATATAACCGTAGGTGTCTACTGCCATAACACTAGTACAACTATGTTAATTTTATCTCAGTTTTTCCAAAGAGAATGATAGGGATAACAATATTTAGTTGTATCATAATTTTGCCAATGGAAGCCTACTATAAAATGAGTTGTGTTTATACTGTATCTTGTTTGTACACATCCAGTGATTACATTTAAAGTAAACACATTGAAAATAATTAAAACGTAGAGAAATATATGGAACAGTATTAAATAAAATTAAAATTAATCGACTATTTAATTAAATATCTACTTTATTGTAGCATTGACAGAAATAAAAGCATTTTGTGTTTCATCAGATTTTTGTTACTAACCTTGCAAAAGGTTCCTAAACAAATGTTATAAAAGTGTTAGCAGAACAGATCGCTCAAGTATGCCTGAAAGTTCAGATTTACTGTCGAGCGACACGACCCTTTTCAAATATTATGCAATAATATAGTCCTTATATTCATCTATACTATCTATACTATTATAATAAAGCGTAAACATACACTTCTGTGTTGCCTAAGATGTCTGCAATTACAGCATATTTTTGAATAATTCTTTTTTTAATAAAAAGCCCTACACTTACGTCATGCTTTAGGCTATATATTTTCAAGCCATTAAACTTATGGGGCAAATATTTTGGATAAAAATCCTAATGTGGGAAAGAGACCATAAGTTGCTGCCAACATCAAGAAAGAAATATTGCTAAGGTTTGTCATGTCATGTCATTTTGACATTTGCTATTGATAATTTGATAAATGTAAACAATAAAATAAAGTTTTTATAATTTCTTGCGGATGAATCCGCACGCGAACAGCTAGTTTAATATATGTAACATTGTTTTTCACATTAAAAATAAAACATTTATGAATCTGTCTACCCTATTAAGCTACCGGTGTAAGCGTGATGTGACTGTTTTTAGTATTCAGTTAGTTTTTAATTTTTACAAGCTTTACACGTGTCATATGATAACGTATGCTGATATGAGCTTAAAAGCTCCTAAACACGAAAGGAGTTAACAACAAAAAAAACTAATTTAAAAATATCAAAACCAGGTCACCATCAAGTGGAAGCATTTAATTAAATATGTGAAGCTTTGAATAGATAAGCGAAACAAGTGAACGCGATAACACGACGCTATTCTATGAACGACCCGATATTCTAATGACAAATTAAAAGTGGCGTTAAACGTGGAGTAGGTTCCGAACCTATAGAGAGCTCTCGAATTAGCCATCACGATAGCGAGCGACAAAGAACCCGGGGGCTTATCTGGCGGATTTAGATGAACTGAACCCTCAACGATACAAAATAATAGCCGGCTCGATAGCGTCATTGTTTGAGCATGAAATTAAAATTGAACGGGGTTCACACGTGCGCGCTGCCGAGATAAGGGCGAGCCCCGCGTCCGCGCATCGATTCGCTCGCGATGTTTGTTGTACATTCGTTGATTTACTTAAGGGGTTTGCTCTTTTCTTTATTTGATCGCCAATAACGAGCACCTACTCAGCTTTTGTTAGGTTTATTAAAATTGTGTTTGCTCGCTTCGTTTTGATTTGTTGTTGGATAAAGTGATTACATTTTTTTATACTGTTGTTTTTGGATCCATATTTGCTACTACATTTAAAAAAAAATATAAATTCTTATGTTTAAGGGATTAATAGTATATTTAAAGAAAAATATTTTTTTTCTATCATCTTAAATTATTTTTTAAAGGAAATTCTTAAATGTTACTATGAGCTTATATCAGTTTTTAGCAAATAAATATCACGCGGTATTCTTCTGAAATACTGTCTTTGTATATAATGCGTCCTACTGTTTCTGTTAAAATGTATTTAAACAAACTGGAAACCATAATTTTATTGCAACAAATTACAATAATGATCCTAATTTAATTTAGCACACCGCTAACATTAATTAAGTGCTTTACAAACAACTAAACGAAGACCAAATATACTCAGCATCGAATTAATTAAATCGGAAACATCTAATAACCAAATTGGAATGTAAATAAAGTCTGTGGTGCCCGCATCACATTGTATCGGCGGATTTTGGTAAAACACACATAGAACGTTCACCAATGAACATATTTAATAAACGCACATAATGTGTATGCCACCGAACGTTTGTGAACATCGTCTTTTTTATAATATGACTAAGTACAATACGACAGGACAGCAAATTTAAAACTTGACGATGATAATTTTAAAAACAATAAAGTTATATTTAAAACTAAATGCTAATGGAATTAAACAGTTCAATAAGCTGCTTTTTACATTTATTCATATTGAATTTTCAAACTTTATATGTTCAAACTGACAACATATATAATATGTTAGGTAAATGACAAAAAACTAACTTATGACAAAAATCCAATTTTTATTCCTATAGTATGTCTAAGTAATTCAATTTACGATTTTACCAATCTGTCGGTAACATATATTTTGCGTACAACTCTAAAATACATCTACGAACGACCAGTATGAGGGATTGAACACATTTAGTTATTGATCTCGGTATTCATACACTAGTCACGATTATGCTGTTTTGCTTGTGGTATTTATTTATTAGGGAATGGATATTTGATAAACCTTATGGAGCTCTGAAACCAAATACTAGCGGTAGCTCGTATAAAGGCTTTATAATTTAACTACCTCACCCCGCTACTCCGTTCGCGTGGAAATGAAATTAAAGTAGCCTATGTGTTCTTCCAGACTACGCTCTACATCTATGCCAAATTTTATTCAGATCGTTCAGCCGTTTAGGCTACAAACTCTAACAAAGATCCATTTAAACTTTCGCATTTATAATATTAATAAGAATTAACATTAGTAAGATATCATTCCTAAAGATTAATGATAAAGGCTTCAGTTAAACTAAAAAAAACTTTATTTTTAAATTAAATACATATGTTATAAAATAGCTCCCTGAAGCAATTCGTATGTGTTTCGTACGTTTTATAAAAATCTAGATTAAATTACCTAGTATAAACTTGCTAAAGCAATGTATGCCTAGTCTAGTTAATTAGCTTAACACTAACTTGTATTTAAAGTTACGCACTAAGTTAAATGGTTAAAGTTGGATATGTACTTTGCTTAAGTGCCTAGTCTGTATGTTCAAGTAGAATTATGGACTCATTTGCCTTTTTTGTTTAAAAGTTTAAATTGAATAGCTCTTCTAAATACCAAATCTTAATTGAATATTAAAAAAGTGGTCATATGCAGTCATGGAAGGAGGCTTGTAAAACATTAGAAAAAAAAAATATGAAATAATCGCAAATAACGCGGCTTGCGGACAGACAGACAGACAAACATTTTTTAAATGCGTTTTTCATTCTCAGCAACGAAAATACATCATCTTCCCGAAATATTTTTTCTTTTGATATTACAAACAGACACTCAAATTTTATTATATGTATAGATGACAGGTTTATTCAACTTAACTATTTAATTGTGCATAATATTATCATTGACCACAAAAACTGTGTTCTGAATTAAGCTTGTTTGTAGTAATTAGGATAACTTAAATACAACGTGACCGATGTCCCTGTTCGGGGATATTTCATTGCAACAAATAAAACAAATTTTGATAGATAATTAGTCTATTCGATTATTTAATACGAATAGTCTTTGTTAAGTTTTGTCTTGAAACATTTAACGAAAAACGATGTTTGTGATTTTCATACCTTGATAAACCGTTACTTAGATTAATAATACTATAAAACGGCATTTACTTATTAAAAAAAATAGTTAAATCATATTTTAGTCGTCACCTATGTATTAAATATTAAATACTTTGTATTAAATACTTTTCTAGCTGTTCTACTGTTCGAAAAAGTCCTGACTTTTAGCTTTGCTGGAATGTTTCACGAAAAAGTATTCAAATTTCGCGCTAGTTTATAACGATAAATTCCATATTTTGTCAAATGAAATTATGCAATTTTATATTACTTCACTCATAGAAACAATATTTAGATTATAAAGTCGTATGAAATCCAAAAATATGTCATCGATATAATATGAAATCGAAATCGAATCGGTGCTTACGACTCGAAAGATTGTTATAAATGATATTCATTGTTTATTAATGGAATCAACAACGTTTTGAGGGTTTATCACGAATATTTTTGCGACAGTCGCAAAAAAGTATTCGTAACGTCATCGACAAAATTTGTATGAGGTTTGTTGGCGTGCGTTAAGTTCGGTAGAGACGCTGTAATCATAATGCAAATTTTCTGGATGACATTACCTTAACGTACTCACGAATATTCGTGATAAATCCTCTGTTACTATGCAAAACGCAGTCACAATTATTCAGACACGGTCTGAACGTAAATGTGTATTTAGCATGTCGGTCCGTCTCTTCTACACCTGTTACAGTTTTGTTATTCCATCGTCAACGTATTAAACTGACGGTTAAATATCGAGTCGTGCAGACAGTCGCATGCAAACAAGCCATAAGCGACCACCAGAAGGTATCTAATAGCAAAACTTGCCCATTATCGATAATATACTAACCGAAAACAAACTCTTAATTTAGGATTTATTGTTGATCGTCATGCTCAATATACGTTACTTATTACTATAAAAGTTAATGCATATCGCTTTAGTAAGATTTAAATGCTGATATGTCAAATAATTCACGGTTAAAACATACTTAAGTCGATTTAACAAATAACCCTGAACTTGTGACATTTAAAATTATAATATTCTATACATACATATAATAAAATTGAAGTGTCTGTTTGTATTATCACAAGAAAAAATCCATATTTCGGGAAGATGATGTATTTGCGTTGCTGATAACGAAAATCGCATTTTTTTTTGTCTGTCTGTCTGTCTGCCTGTCTGCCGCTAGCCGCGTTTGTTCCGGGTAGATGACATAGACGGGCATATTATAGGCTACTTTTTATCTTAATATTACATGGACGAAGTCGCGGGCAACAGATAGTTTTTAATTAAAATGCTTGTTATGGTAATATTTAAATAGTTTAAAGCTTTAATGTAGTCATAGTTCGTGTGACTTATCAACAACATACTTGTATATAGTTAGTCTACGAAGTTTACGGTTTCTTTCAAGTGGGATGTGCACAGAGTAATGAATAGGTGCAATAAAACAGAGGGTATAGGTGCAGGGTATAGGTTACATTGTGCGGCGACTGTGTGTGTCATTAGTCACACGCCATTTAACAGTTAACGCGGCCGCGAACCGATTTATCAATTCCACATTCATTTTACTGTTAATCGTGTTTGGATATTTAAGCGATACTGCAGGCGTATTTAGCTTTGCTATATGTTTTAATGTTTGTTTTAATGAAGAGGATTAATTGAAAAAACAATGTTTGCTTATAAAACAATGACAAAATCTCTGGTTGATTATATTTAGTGCTTAGCCTCATTCAAATTTCACCGGAGATTTGACCTCAATTTTAAAAACAAAACCAATAAGTTAAGAAAAGCAGAAAGTATGATATTCATATATCAAATAGGAGATTTTTCATTTGTCTATGACCAGAGTGAAGCTTGGTTTGCTACATTATAAGGGTGCCATAGTGTTTGTAAAATGTTTAATTTTAATAGAAACCTACAGGGCATAGATACGTTACGACGCTAAAGGTGCCCTATTTATTTAGAATCCTTTATGCTAGCGTAGGGGAGCAGAAACTACACATATCATTAGTGGAGTTATCATTTAATTTCTAACTCAAATGATATACGAAACGTAGCGTGTATTTAGCAATCTTATTTCAGGATAAAAATATATCTGTAAGGTAAAAAAAATAATTAAAAGCTTTAACCTAAAATACCTAGTTTTATTAAAAAGGTCGACACAAGTTTGTTCTTGTTTTGGATATTATTAAATTTCAATAACATGTTAAAAAAACATAACAGTTACATTTGCCCAATGTTTTATTTTCAATTTCTCGTAGTCTTAGTTACACAGAAGCATTACATCTCTTTAGAGACCGGGAGAGCTTAATAAATTTTCTTACCTAGAAATAGAACCTTTTATCTGTGATATTTAGTTTCATTCGATGTAATGATACCGCAATGTTTGTACCGAAAATAGTCCCTCGTTGGCCGTCTATCGTTGCTCGACTTTTCCTTTGCTATTTCCCTCGGGAAGTTTCCTGAATTTCTGAAAGCTCGATAGCCGTTATGTTAATCGGCCCATTGCCTACTTATAGAGAAATACTTTTATTCCCTATGTTTTCTATTGTTTTTTCTTTACATTATGCAAATAATAAAATATTAAAGAATTAGATAGTTACATGTTGTAATTATGGAATAATGTGATCGAAGTATTATTTTTATCGAAATATATTCAAGTCGATTAATATTTTATTAACAAAACGATGTTATAATAAACGTATTTATCTATACTAATATTATAAAGAGAAAAGATTTGTATTTTTGTAAGTAATAACTCAAAAAATACTGGACCGATTTTAAAAAATATTTTACCATTAATAAGCTACGGCATCAGTAACATAAGTTTTTTTATTATTTTTTAATACCACGCAGACGAAGTCGAAAACAACAGCTAGGTAACAATAAATAATAAATAAAACTTTTCTTAACCAATACAACTTAAAAAAAAAACACAATAAAACACACGCAATACACAATGGCAGTGTCATATTACCCATTACAACTTACGAGTATGTTCGTGTAAACAGTACACACAATACGCGCCGTGTAATATTTAACCGTTATCAAGGCAGCGCCCAGTTCTCGTCGCATTCATCGTCAAATGATTTACTTACAATCCAATCCAACGCACGCTTGACTTATAGCAAATGGAAAACGAATTGCCATTTCTATTTGAGATACTAATGTTTAAAAAGCCAATTATTTTTCAAAATAAATAGTCTCTTCCTTAGCTAATTCGTTTTGTTATGTACTGATTATTATGAATGTTTCCTAAGTATTGGTGGAAGGAGAATTATCTTCTACTTTATGACGTTAATCTAATGTAAATAAATATTAGGTATAGAAAAACCTCTTGGCAGTCTTCATTTGTAGCACTTCTACGAGGTAGCTACGATGTGCTACGAAAAATAAAATAAATTAAATAGTTATTATATTTTATGCTATTTATATTACTAATTTATATTACTTAAAAATCATGTTGGATAAAAATTAAGTTTATTCGTTACTAACTGAATAGTCCGTTTCCGCAGAGTTGCATTTTAGAGTAGTATATTTCAGTATTAATATCAAAAGGCTTACAAAACCATTGATTTGTAAGATTTATGGTTACATGTGCACTGAAGCATGTGTGAAGATACCCTTGCATTAGGATTGGTTACATTTGTGAAAGGGGAATGCGCTCAAATGAAACTACGATAATGTACTACACAGAACAGATAACACAGCTTTTAATCCCTATTTTTGCTATTACGTTACTCATGTTAAAAATTTAAACTAAGAGCGCGCATACGTTTGACTACTCGATTTTTAGTTGTGCAACTAAATAGTTGAATTGGCTGCGAAACAGTCAACAATCGCACAACTGTTGTTGTGCGATTGTTGTGTGATGTGATTGATGTGAAGATGTGCGCCCGCTCTCAAGGTTAAGCTAAAGTCAGTGAACTGTACTTTAGATTTATTCAAATATACCACTATTTCTTTGTCTACATTTATTTGCATTAAGAAAATTGCTTTCACTTTGAGCATTCATCAAAGTAGTAAATACACGCACATAAAGATGAGATATTTAAATTAAACATAGATGAAATTTAAATAAATCAAGATGTATTTGGATTATCATATACATTTTCCAATAAGAAAATATTTTTTTTAATTAATACAAATTGGAATCACTTGAAAACTTGATTTAAGCTCAGATATCTTGTTTAAACTCTAGCAATTACCACATTAATTACAAGCCGATAAACGACATACAAACGCGTCCCTCGTTAAGGCGTCCACAGACAAACTATGCAAAAGTTGACCCCGCGTTTGCTCCGCGTTGATTCCGATGATGCAGTCAGACAGGGGTCATTATCATTATCGTAGCGCCCGGAATCCATTAATCACGTTGGTATTCCTGAACGGTGCGGAGGTTTCATCACCCCCGCACCCCCAACTCCGCGTTTCCCGCACCCCGCGAACCCCCAAGTACCTGGACGCACTCGTGCATTCACCCTTCCCTTATCAGTTTTGATGTACCGAGCCGCGAACAGGGTGGAACTCCAGATAGGAAAGGAAATGACACGTATATTTCGGGAGTTTTATGTCATTTTGTTATATTCGCGAACAATGGAGGCGAAAATTTTATGCGTATTCCCGCGAAGTACCTACTTCATTCTAATTTTCGTTTACGGCCACGAAAATGTTTCCACACATGTTCGAATTCTCACCTTTCTTAACGTGAAATACTTTTACTTAGCACATAAAGAATTTGTTAAGAGCGCAATGTTATTAAGCTTTTAATTTTACGATCCAAATAGCAATTTAAAATATTTATCTGACTGTAAAATATGTACATTTACCTTTTATATTGCATTCAACTTACATTAATATTTGTTGCAGATATTAAATACCGTTTTTAAAATGTTATTTATTGCTTTCCAATGTAAACGTTCGCTGCAGAGAACTATTTGAGCTTGAATACGACCCTTCACTATTTACCGTCCGTCTATTCCGCTAATGCGTTGCCAGGCATTGATGTTCAGTACACAAACCTTTGACTATAGAGAAATGGACTAGGCAATGAGTCGTGCCAAATGAGTAATGCTAGTTTTTGTCGCGGGTGAGATCAAGATAAAAAGCACACATGTGCACACTTATATATCATTCCATCGTTGATCACACTACACACATAAAACGAGAAGACCAGTGAGCAGTTTTGAACTTATTAGAACTGTATATACTGGGGAATACGCGCGCTTGATAAGTCCTGTCATTTTAAAGTCAAAGTGTTCAGTACACAAGCCCGTAGATTCGATGCGCGATGAGCCCAGTTATTAAATCAGTTGGATAAACAGCAGACACCTGCGCTTCTACGCAGATTGCAGCGTTATCCAAAACAATACCTCATTTGTGTTGACGTGATAATCTTAATTATTTTTATGAAACGATGCGATTTCATTGATAATGATGCATTATTTTTGTACAATATTGTACCTGTTACTGCGTGTGAAACGTATTAATATTTTAAGCCAAAATAATAAGAGAAAGGACAATTTTTAATTTTAAAATATTAAACTAAGGGAAACCATTAGAATGTAGCTCTTATTATTAAACAAAACTTGCGCGTATTTTTTATTTAGAATAACCTTATAAAATAACTAAATATTGCTGGCGACTTAGTTTGCATGAAATTAAAAAATATTAAAAATATGGCCTATGTATACTCATAACGTATTTTTTTAATGGTAAAAAGAATTTTTGATAGCGGTCCAGTACTTTTTTACGTTGTTTCAATTTATACAAATCTTTCCTCTTTATAATATTAGTATAGATACATACATACAATATAAGAACTAATCTTATCTATATCTATATCTATACTATTATAATAAAGTGTAAACCCACACTTCTTTGTTGCCTAAGATTTCAGCAATTGCAGCATATTTTTGAACAATTCCTTTTTTTAAAAAAAGCCCTACACTTACGTCACGCTTTAGGCTAAATATTTTCACGCCATTAAACTTAGGGGGTAAATATTTTGGATAAAAACCCTAATGTGGGAAAGAGAACATAAGTTGCTGCCAACATCAAGAAAGCAAGATTGCTAAGGTTTGTCATGTCATGTCATTTTGACATTTGCTATTGATATTTTGACAAATGTAGGTAAACAATGAAATAAGTTTTTTATAATTTCACGCGGATGAAGCCGCAAGGGAACAGCTAGTACAATATAAGAACTAATCTTATATTGTAATAATTATTACCACCTCATCTACGTATGTAGGTAGATGATGTGGTAATACTCAAATACCTCGATAAACAATTATTAATGATTGTATTATAACAATTGTTTATCGAACAGCCTAAGCTCAGATATAATACAGGTATAGATTATAATTCGATAAGCCAATATTATATGCATATTAATTATATTGGACAAGTATAATCAGGTAATCACGCGATAAAGGATACAATGCGAGGTCCGACCATAAATCTACGTGTAATAGTTCGACCCGACGTAATTGAGTTAAACCAATTGGATAGCCAATACATTACTGTGATTTAAGATTATATTGATACATGGAAAACTAATTAATAATCGACAACAGATATACGTCTACTAATTTCAATCAAAACTATTAGCGCGCACACCTCTGACTAAACTATCGCACAACTGTTTAGTCGCGCTTTGATTCCTATGATATCATAAGGTGCGCACACTGCTCGATTTTTAGATGTGCAACTAAGCAGTTGAATTGGCTGCGAAACAATCGACAATCGCACAACAGCTGTGCGATAGTTTAGTCAAAGATGTTGTTTGTGAATGGTCTGTTCGACTAGGACAATACAAAAGACGCGTGTAGTTTTATTTCTTTTATATTAGCAATCTGCAACTCTTAAGCGTGCAGATTTCTTTGGCCAGGGGACATGATGTTTTAAAGATATCAAATAGCTTGCTCGTTATCAGATATGACAGCTGATAGATATGTATGGAAGAGCAACACATACTGTGCCGACCCTCCATAAGGGATAAGGGCAAGTTGATGATGAAATGGCTTGCTCGTCTGTCACTTGTAAGTATAAAAGTACTTTATTATTGTACAACTTTCACCCGCGACTCCGTCCGCCTGGTTTTCAAAGACAACAAAAGTGAGTAGCCTGTGTGTCCTTCCATACTATCTTCTACATCTATAACAAATTTCATCGAAATCTGTTCAGCCGTTTAGGCTACAAACTCATAACAAACATCCATCCATCTATCTAAACTTTCGCATTTAAAATATTTGTTGGATTCTTTATAACCTCCATAGAATAAGTTAAATAGTTAATAGTTAATCGCCCTAAACTACAATTTACTTAAATAACCAAATAATTCAACCCTTATATTTCCATTCTAGCTGTAAGTTATTAAAACTTACTAATGAGATAGAAGCTTAATTTCAGTCGGGATGAGAAATATAAAAATGTTATAGCTTTCCGAGATTACGGCGCTGAGAACCGGTTTATTAAAAAGTTTTATACGAAGTGTTAGTTATAAAGTAGACAATTTTTCTTTATGGTCCTTCAGTCTTTTAAATTACGGACACAAGACTTACAACATAGATTAACTTTTCAAGTTTCAAAGTATTTTGCGTTAATTTACCTTAATATTTAAAGGTAGAATGCTACACTATTTGTTTCTTATTAGTATGTCATCGCTTTTAAAAAAGGTAACCTATATTTACACGTTGAATAAATTAGTCATTTTTTTAATTCACGGATATGTCTTAACAACACTTGTAATTAAATTGATCAATAGATTTAAAATGTTAAAATCAATAAATTACCTCCGAATCCATATAAAATATAGGAATTAATGCGTTCGGAAAACAACGAGTGTTGATTATTAGAGATTAAATCTGTAATTGTACGGTGGCTTTACATTGTATTGCCGGTGAAAAAATATTAACTTGTATTTTATAGATACGCGTTTGTGTTCCATCGCGGAACGTAATAATATGGGTGCGGTGTCCGATAGCATCTTTCATTGGGGTGTATCCATGACGAGGTTGCCACCAATCGATAGCACTATGAATATTTGAATGCTTTTGTTCTGACCGTACTTTTGTCGCGCCGGACACTTGCCTAATTGAAATAGTTTTCTACCATTAATCGCAGTGGAAATGGAACTTTATAATTATGGTATAGAATTAAACAAAACTTATCGTATTAAGGTCGGGTAACTTGTTTTTACTTTGTTATACAATTACTTTTAAATTACCACGATGAGTTTGCTAGATGTTTCTATAATTATAGTGCTTGCAAAGACAATTAAGAAATATTAGACTAGACATAGGGAACAAAATTTTTACACCGTGATTTTTTAAGATAAGATGCTTTTAAGTGTTTGAATGATTTGTTTGTTTATTTTGACTATTGGAAACCAGGTAGCGCTACTGTGATTATCTGATACATTTTTTAAGTGAACCGTCAACTATGCTTACTCTATACTTTTCTTATTACTCTTACTTATTTTTTTAATCTCTTTTATTGCCTGAAGTTTGTTCGTTCTTGAACATAATCTTATATTACAATAATTGTTAAATTTTTACAAATATTGTTTGGGAATAACCATAGAAAAACGTCATAAAAATCAGCGCATTTAAAAATGGTGTCTACAGCGTCAAATGTAGATAGATTCATTTTTCAAATACGTTACGTCACGGTTAATAAAGAACGATTCTCGGAAACCAAGCTCCCAATTAGGGCACTTCTTATCAAACACTCTTCGCCATTATCCAACGCAATAGTAAATTACGCATCCGTACGGAAAATGAAATGCCTGCTTGCGAACCATTAAGCAATTTGAATTTTACACTCGTCCCTTCATTTTCCTGTTACCGCACAAATTGCGCGATTTACTCGCTCAAATCTTTCTAAATGGCAACAACAACTTCACGATAACTGCTCGACGCCAGTGTTTCGCTGCGAAATTTATTTTAAACTTCGTTTGTTTGTCACGAAAGATAGTTCTACAGTCGGAAAAGTTTACGTATAAAGTTGTTTCGACCATTATCTGATTTAAAAGCATTGTGATGCTTCATTTGTTTAAATATTTTAAAGCGTGAGAATTTCTGAACAACAATTTGCATTTACTTTTAAGAATTATCTTTTTAGAAATAATGTTTTTGAGGGTTTCATTTTAATAATATTTACGTTTAAATATGCTTCTTTATAGAACATATAATGGTCCGCAATTTATTATTATTATTAAAGTACTGAAGGTAAAATATTGCAAATGACTTGCTTAGTGCAAACTGTTCCGCAGTACGAACATAGGGTGATATTGTAAAAAAAAACCTCGCAATTCAGAGGTAATTTAGCTCTGAAGCTAAATCGGGTACTAAAAATACGCATAAGGCTCAAAGCAAATGTTCCTTTTCAAAATTTCCCCAGGCATTATTTCGTCTGAATAATTTTCGCTACATATTATGTACTTTTTAAAGCCGCATTCGAAATAATCTTTTACGTGCGGCATCAAAGGGAAATAAAGAAATCTGCAAGAAGCAAATCAACATACAGTACAAAATGAAGTGCATTTCTATATCGACTGATCTCTAGACTAGACGGAACTATTTATTTACTTGTTTTACATTTAGTTTTTGTGGATACGTTTCACAATAATTTAGTAAGACTTTATTTTCAATATCATAAACTTTAGTTATTCTGTGTGTCAGTTTATTAAGCTGGTGTTTCTAGTATTTAACTTCGGCTTCCAACTCGGGTGCTAGTTAGAATTCAACGTCTGGGGAACTGGCGGAGTTCTTTTTTAATCAAACACATTGCAATCAGTCAATGGGATGCGCCGTTGACTAAAACAAAGCGATAAATTAAGGCAGGAAACGGGAGGCGAACGCTTGCCGCTCGTATTGAAAGATTTACTTCCTCTGTTTAATTGCAATAACGGCTAGGCACGTCGGTATCGTATTTTTCTTTTTACACTCCGCCTCTTATTGCCTTCGGGCCGTTAAATAAATTTATGACGCCCGACAAAGTTCAGCCCACCTCTGTGGCAGGTTAAAATTAGGTGGAAATGTGAAGGAGAAATAAAAAGCGCGCTCTCAGGTGCGTTGTTGGCCGGCCACCGGGATTACCTCTTGACTTGCGGTTAAACGGCAGGGTCGCTAATAAAAGTTTCTTAACGCTCATAGTTTTCGCCGGCCATCCCGCGGCCGGGAATTTCTCTCTGGGAAAGTTTCGTCGGCGGCTAGTTTTGTTGCCATTAGACGGACCCGGGCAGGTGGGATTTCGTCATTACGACACGCTTGATGGACCGGACCCTACATTTATTGTGATAGCCCGACTATGCACTCGCTTTTGTTTTGTATTCCAGTTTTTAGCTACAGTAAGAAGTTGGTTTTATTTGTTCGGTAATAAATGAAAGGAAAACAGAAAGTCACATTAGCGCTCGGCCGCTTTAAAACTGGCGATCTAATCTGAAACAAGAAACAAACACGCCTAAATAACAATAAAATTCTAATAAAAACTTTGTACACGCAACCGAAATTGTATAGGGAAAATTTACCAAATTATTATTTATGACTGGAAATTAAAACGAGGCATTATAGGATATTGCTTCCCCCTCTTTAGAACAATTTGTATTATGTTCTTTTATGGCCTTTACAAAATTTAAAATCAGAAAAGCAAAATCAAAATTTTAAGTTATAGTTCGTAGATTCCGAACGACAACAAGAAATTGTATTACATAATCTGTAACTGGAATGGTTCGCGTCTGTTTTGCGGTCACGTAAAGCTGCGTATACAATAATAAGAGGCTCTAACTAACCTCGTTAGCCTTATTTATGTGTATGTTTAGGATGTAAGCAGAGCTGGCGATCGGATTGTTACCAGTGTGGACGAAACGTCTTTACGAATCGAAGCTTAATTTATATTGTCAATGCAAAATACTTAAGCAAATCCTTTTCGATATGTAAATAATTATATTATTATTAATTGTAAAATAAGATGTAAATATTATCTGTTATGAAAATATTATTTTTCGTAAACGATTTTTTTGTATGTGTTCGTTACATTTGGACCCATGTCAAAGTCGTTTGTGTTGTTACGAAGGGTTAAAATTAACATTCAGCAGATTTGATGTGGCATTTTATTGGCTTAAATCCTCACGTGGGAAAGTTGAGAAGTGCGGACGTCCGTAACTTCGCTAATGTTGGAATAATGGACGCGGCCGGTAGACCCTTGCACTTCGGACGAAACGATCCTACTGAGTTAGAGTCCACTCTATTACACAAACGACACACGATTACTATTCCAGATGGAAAGGCGTTTAAAAGGTTAAATTCACTTTTGGTTTAAATGAATAAAAAATCAAGCGACTTTTTACATATTATATACTTAATCTCAATAGTCAACTGTTTAACTTCTATGTTATGTAATGCGAAATTTTAGATGGATGGATGGATGTTTGTTCAAGTTTGTGATCTAAACGGATATCGATGAAATTTGATATATATGTTTTATATATTTATGTTGTAAGTATGTATGTTGTATATATGTTGTAGAGCATAGTCTGGAAGAACACATAGGCTACTTACTTTTTTTTAATTCCACGCGGACGCAGTCGCGGTTGAAAACTAGTTTTTACTATGTTTCTAATAAGTCACACAAGCACGTTAAACATAAGTTAATACCACCCAGACATTATGTGATATTATGTCATATTAAATATACAATACATCTTTAAAATACTTATCTTTGGTATGTGTACAAGACCTTTACTAAACAAAAGGAGACGTAACACAATGAAATTTTACGCTCGAGTTGAACAAAAAGGTCACATTGCTCGACATAGGGTAAAATATTTTATTTGATAAGCTAAATAAAAATGTCCAAGCAATAACCTGCTTACCGATATAAGGAGAGATTCCACAAACTCGGCCATCAGCAAGATCGGCGAGATATGAAAGAATTACTAAGAATCCTGTACACTCGTTAACTCAGTTGTCCCCTGTCGCCCGGCCCGGCCGAACGTGGCCAAACAAAATGTAATTTTCCCCGAAGCGCTCTCTTACGTGACCCGGGAAAGATATAATGCTTTTATGAAATTATTTCTGCTTTTATAACTAACTGCTACGGACATGTACGAAAAATTAACGGCTCAAGAGGTTAAACGGATTACGCCGCAAAGTTGCCGCTTTACATTAATGTACATTAGCCCTTCCTCTTACATTTTTGCTTAATATTTTCCTTATTAAAGTCCTAAACGTATTTGAATACCGGAGTATAATTTTTCATTCTAAGCCAATTTACAGTATAGTACTTAATCTTGAATCTTCGTGTTTAATTAGACAAGAACCTAAAAACGTCATGGCCTAAAGTGATTGTTGAAGCACACCTCTGAGTTTAAACGATAAGCCAACCCTTCTGTCATTTTATAATCTAAATAAAGTCACGATTTTACTTCATATTTTGTACCTTAAATGCGAAGCCATAAGCTAATTTTATTTATTACCTACTCATCTAATACACCTCTTAAATTTCCAGCCTCAAGTCATATACAATTCAACGATCTTCAATTTCTTATGGTTTACAGTTATTTTGTATTTATAATGAATTCGATGTTCGCGGAGTATCTTAATCAACACGCTATTCTCGGCGTCTTATCAAACTTCCGTCGTTATGAAATAAATGTCGTGCGATTATTTATGCCCGGAAGAGGGCGCATCGCTAGATTGCCCTTCCGATTGCGACACCCCAATTGAAACAGATATTTTACACGAAATTCAGCTAAATTATCATTTGGCAACGATTTGTTTCGTTCACACCCCATTGCTCGTACGCCATTCACCTGATAGAACAAGTACTTGCTTACGATCAGCACAATAAAAAAGCATAAACCATTTCGACAAGTGTACTGTCATTCATATTTTGTCACAAAAACACTGCAAATCTCCGATTTCTGTATACTTAGCGATTTTACATAACATGCAACGTTTAAAAATATGCAAAAATAAGCCAATTTAATAAAAATCGGTAATCTGTGTACATTCTAAGTTATTCGGAAACTTTGAAAATTAGAGCAAGTAATTTTAAATAGAAAGGACGTCGCATGTCCGCTGTTAATTTAAATTAAAAACGATGCTGGTCTCATCTTAAAACTAATTTGATATAATTCGAGGAACTCTGCCCGAGCAAGGCTTGAAGCTCGTAAACGGCCCTGCCTTAGACTGTTTCCCTCCAGAATAGTACAATCAGAGCTTATGCATAAATTTGAATTTTCAATTAAGAATACTTTGAAGAAAATTTTATTAGACATAAAGAGAAACCTTTGGTCGCTTAAGACGAAATACGGAGATATTAAGGAACAACGAAATCCAAAAGACGAAGACTTTCATAAGACTTATTAGGAAGCATTGTGCTTTTTATTCTCATTGATTGTGATTTAACTTATTGTTGAAATAAAATCCGAAATACATGAAACAATAACATGAATATAACCTAATATTGTATAGCAAAAGTTTTTTATTTAACATAAGTTAACTATGCCACGGTATAATTCCGTTTAGCTTTTTGTTAAGAAAAATTTAACTAACAAAAGAAATCAGACATTTATATTAACAACATAAAAAGAAAGAAATAAATGCAATTAAAATAATTTAAGTGTGTCTACTCCATCGCCGCCTCTGTCCGACCCGCCGGCTGCACCCCAAAACGCCTGAAAGGCGTTTGCGAGATATCTTAAATGAGTTTCGTTATCTTCAGCAAAGAAAATGCGATTAATAGTTAACAGGGATCCCTGCAGGCGCTAAGCATTTACTTTACCATTTTAATAGTATTTACTCGCTTCATCTAATATTGTTTCTTTTTAAAAAACTAGCGTAAAATAATTGTAAGCTTAATTTTGTTGTCAAACCTTACAATATTTACATTCAGACTTTAATATAAAACTATTAGGAACTGAAGCAATGATTGAAAGTATCAATACAAGTTTAAACATCAGAAAGAACGCGTGACGTGAGCTTAATAGTTTTAACGGTGAGAAGCATCCTGGCGGGAGTCGTAGGCGAGTTCCCTAAGCACTGAGGCTTTATGCAAAAGGACCTCAGTCTATAAAGCGACCATAAAGGGTCCGCCGAACAAAGAATGCAAAGTGAGCTATGCCGTAAACTCGGCTGGCCTCTCCGCGGTGCCCTTTACGATAGATTTATATTCATGACACTATCTCCTACGCGTAAAATTTCGGGCAATGGCGATTCGGTAGCAGGCATATGTAATTTTGTTTGAATAAGTAAAGAGGGAAAGGACAAAGGCCATTTGATCTTTCTCTCTGTCTCCGTTCGATATGGAATAAATATTATGCAATATGCGATAGTCCATAAATGGATTTAAAGATTGTTTTCTTGGGATAATAATGATTCCTTTTTCTTAACTTACGACGTGTTTTGAATAAAACAAATTATGTGAATTTATAACGTGTTTTATTTGAAGCTGAACTTGGAATACATATTGATGTCCGTTACAAAATATCACATCAAGAATAAATAATTAAACTTTCATAGATGACAGGAAAGATTCGTTCAAGATGAATAATTTTGTTAGATTCTCTGTTGCACAAACACTTCAATGACATAAAGATAATATCTTATGTTTAGAAAAGTTTACTTTAAATACAAAAAGTACATATATGGAATATTGCAATTGCAAAATAAAGTAAATCACAAACTATATCTGTACTACTATAATTCTTTTTATAAAGAAAATTGTCTAAGATCGCAACGTCTCTTTTTCCATAGTACCAATCTATGCATGACATAAATAATTTCCTTCTCACAGTATTAAACCTAACTAGACTTACCTAATACATTTTTCAATGTGAAGAGACAATACGACGTCGTAACGTTGAGACGGGATTTAATTCGGACAGTGTTTTCATAAATATTTATACCTCGGTGTGAGAAATGTGTTTAAGTTGAAGTACTCCGGCGGGCAAGTGACAGCTCCCGTCCTACGGAACGTACGAGCCCGAGCTAAATAAAAAATGCTCGCATGAACATTTTAAATAAGATATTACGTTGCCAACGTAAATAGAGACGGCTCTTTTGTTTTGGTAAAGTTTCACGAAAAACGCACACTCTTTGTAAGCTGTTTTGTAAAGACTGAATATGTTGCACGCAGTTATAACTTGTCTTTGCAATAAAAAGTGTTCAACTTTGAATGTATGTTACTAGAAACTAGTAGTAAATGTGGCTAAATATGACGTCATAAGATTGCGCCCATTACCTACTTGAGAATCAACACTGACTTTAATTCAACCAAACTTACATGTTAATTAAACAATATTAACACTTGTATTATTTTTGTATTAAATATCACCTGTTGTTTAAAATCCATAATGAATTCTATCGCGGTAAAATCAAGTTACGTAGATTCATTGCGTTATATTGTTTTACGTGACCGAAAAATGAATAATCCATTTTATGAAGCGAGCTAAACATTAATCCGGCCGCCATCTGATTTAAAATTTCCTGAATAACAGTAACGATAATGAGTGTTTACCACAAATTCACGCACTGCAAATGACATCTTTGCCAAAATGGTTTACAATTATTTTCAAAAAAATGATACTTTTATATTTATAATATCCGGCTCTCGAAAATAATTATGAAGATTATTTATTATCTGACCATCTTACAAATCTTACTCATATTATAAATGCGAAAGTTTAGATGGATGTTTGTAAGAGTTTGTAGCCTACACGGCTGAACGGATTTCTATGAACTTTGGCATAGACGTAGAGCATACTCTGGAATAACACACACTTACATTGTTTTTTTTTAATTACACGGACGGAGTCGCGGGCGAAAGCTAGTTATAAATGAAGCGTCGTTACTATAGTGACTCCCTTAACTGATTTTCGACTACAGCGATCATTAATACATATTGTATAATAGCAATTTTTTTTCTCAGAGAAGATAATAGATGGTAGTATTTTAATCGATTTTTTAACGTATCCATGAGGGGGGGGGGGGGGGGGGGGGGGGGGGGGGGGGGGGGGGGGGTTGACGCAAAAGATTTAAATGCAATAAACAAATGACTACTTTCAGAAAAAAGAATTAAATGTTTTTAAAATAATATAAATTTGAAATCAGAATTCTTAGCCAAACAAAAAATATTTTGATTTGAAATGGCCAGTACTGCAGAATGGCAATTTCATAGTAATCAATTCAGTGGTGATTTTCTAAGGTCTGGTGATTTTGTCATTGAGAATCTAAATTCCCTTAACATTGTACCGCGTATCATTTATTTCATTCAAAAGTGATCACAAAAGTAACCATTTTCGTTTACCTTTATAATTTTATTTTAAGACTGTCTAAGATAACTTCATTACGTTCGCGTCACGTTTCCTTCAACATGTTACACTCGCGTAAATTATAATTACATACAGATCAAACGAAAACGGTACAAAGACGTCACGTACTCTTCTTCAATTTGAAATGTATGAATTGTATGTTTGTACACAAAGACCATTAAGATCTTGGAGCCCAATTGACTGTCCTCAAACAAATACAATATACGAGTACTATTGACAATATTTCTACATTCGACTTCGTCATTCAGTTTAAGCCACTCTTAGAACATTATTTCGATTCACCTTTAAATGGAAAATTTGATTAAAACTAGTTTCTTTTTTAAACTATAAACAGAAACAATCCAAGAATGCCTCTTAAGCTTAAGGGACAAATCTACAAGTCCATCATAAGACCTGTATTGTATGGATCTGAATATTGGGCCACCAAAGTTGCGTATGAAGGGAGATTGCATGTGCCTGAGATGCATATATTAAGATGGATGTGTGGTGTGACAAGAATGGATAAAGTTAAGAATGTGTATATAAGAGGACGGAGGACAGACGACGCTGGCGCTCTCTCGTGTCGGAGGCCAAGACCCACTTTGGGTCGCTGTGCCAACGTAGTAAGTAAGTATATAAGAGGAAGTTTGAAAGTAGTGCCAGTGGTGGAGAAATTGAGAAGCAAAAGTATAGCGTGGTATGGACATGTTATGCGACGAGACGATGGGGACATAAACCAGAAAGTGTTAAGAATGAGGAAGACCGAAGAAAGTATGGATGTATTGTGTGAAAGAGGATATGCTTAAGAAGGGAGTGGATTCAGATATGAGTGCTGATAGAGATGTATGGAAGAGCCGCACATACTGTGCCGACCCTCCGTAAGGGATAAGGGCAAGTTGATGATGACTCAGAAACAATAGGAAAACTTACAAAATGTAATTACTAAAACGTTATCTGCAGTTTTTATCATCATGTGTGAATTTTCCCATCCTTCCCTTCATATAATTTCTTGTATTAAGTTTATATTTATACATTAAGTTCGCTCCCTTTAAGTATAATGTAAGAGAAGCTGTTAGAGAAAGGCTCATAATTAGTGTGAAAGCGTCACAGGGCTCCGCATCGTACCACCTCAAAGCACACTTACAATAGGTAATGTACTTAACACGCGGTAGTGTCTAGTATGCGTCATTACTTTGAAGCTTACTATGGAACAATGAAAAGAATTGAGTCGCTATTAACACTGGAAAAAATGTTAAACATTTTAAGTATGTAATGTAAGAAATGTTACAAATTAAAGTACTCACCTGTTTATATTTTAGTAAGACCGTATATTATTATTTGTGATGTAACCAAAACATAAATAACGTTGTATGTATTTCTGTATGTATTTATTTCTTATAGTTTCTAGGCGTGTCAATGTAATCGTCCATAATTTTTATATCATCCAATCTATGAATGGGATTCAATGAAATCAGAAACGTATCTCTTATTCCCCGCTCGTGATTTCCTCTATTTATAAATATCACAGACTCCATAAGTCGAAGGTCGAGCGCCCTTAGTGAGATAAAATACATTTAGACAAATGGAACACAGGCGCAACCTTCGGGCGGACTAAACGACAGTCTTAATTTTCCCAAAGTAATAATTAAGAGTGAAGGCTCGTAGGGGCGCCAACAAACTTCAGCCGGCGAGCCCGTGCTTAATTTTTAAGCAGTCGCTAAGTACAAAGTCCGATACGTTCACAGTTAATTTTATTAATTAATAAAACATTTTACGACATTATTACATTTATCTTAAGAAGCCTTGATGGGGAATGCATCTTATTTAATTTTATTTTAAGGTTGTATAATGTGACATTAAAAATTAGCAATTGAAGCTTTTTGAATATTACAGAATACTGCATTATGAATAGTTGAATAATGAATAATTCACACATCATCAAATTTACACTAAATCTCAAGTGTATTTAATAGTTTACATATGAACTGTTGAACGAGGATACCACTCTTTTTTATGAAAAATAAATGGTGTATTGAATTCTTTACTAAATTTCAGTATCTAACAGCTTTCTTCCACCACGCCTTTAACTGACAGTAAGTCCATCATTTGTTTAATTAAACTATCTTCAACACATATTCCCACCGATACCATAATGGTACGTTTATACTCTATGTTTAGAAACAAAGTTTACAAAAGAACAAGTCTATTTGAAAATTCAACCCGACATTCAACTAGACAGTTTCATTAAAGTTGACAGGCGGATGCTTTATGTGAAATTGTTCGCCCCCCATCCCCTCCTGCTTAATTACTAATTCAAAAGCGTCGTAGAACTTTTCCCAAACAACTGTTACTGTTTAAAATATTTACAAGTAGGTCTTGAATTTCTCGGCCGTCTGAGACTCTCTTAGCTTTATTGGGGTACGATGACTAGGCTCTGACACTTGTACGTCAGAAAAGTCTGTTTAACTATTTAAGATGAGGTTTGTAGCCATGTTTAGCTTTATTACAAAGTCTGTCACGAATATTCCATAGTCGGCGGAATTTTTCATGCAAAAAGTTTTAGAAGACAGTCATTTATTTTATACTAGCTTTCGCCCGTGACACCGTTTGCACGGAATTAAAAAAGCCTATGTGTTCTTTCAGACTATCGTGTACTATGGAAAATATCATAGTAATCCGTTCAGCCATTTAGGCTACAAACTCTAAGAAACATCCATCCATCCATCCATCTAAGCTTTCGCATTTGTAATATTAATAAGATTAACACTACTAGTAAGTAAAATAAAGATTTTTGAGTAAAAACACATTTTACATGTAAAAAGTTATTAATTACAAAAATACTTAACATTAATCTTATAATGTCTGAAGTCTACTTTGTCTGTTAGACATTATTCAACGAAAGGTGCATTTCAAGGTTTTAATGTACATAAATATAGTAAATCATGTTCGTATCTAAATCTCCTGTGTTTACAACTTTAGTGAATTTTTATAGACAACTCTCATTCCTTTAATTAGCTTTTTACTAACAAGCCCAACTTTCACCATAAAAGTTGAGAGTACAGACAAGTTTATGCGGTGGATTTAAATATAAACTTTATTTAGTATAGAGTTTCACTTCTGTAACGTACATTATGTGTAATTAGTGTTGTGGATGTTCGCAAAAGTTTTCTGTCACAGAAAAATAGCACTGAAGTGACAGCTGTTATTAATTATACCTACCCTTGTACTTCCACCTAAACAAGCTGCTTAATTTCTCCGAATATTTTCACCGACTGCTGCTTAATGAGGTAGATGATTGTTTGAGGGAGAGAAATTATTCTCAAAACCCAAAAAATATTCACTCGTATAACTTTCTTACAATGTTGATATTAAAAAAACTAAGATGAATCTTACTAATATTATAAACGAGAAAGTTTAGATGGATGGATGGATATTTGTAGCCTAAACGGCTGAAGGGATCTCGATGAAATTTGCCATAGATGTAGAGGATAGTCTGGAAGAACACATAGGCTACTTGCTTTTGATTTTTTTTAATTCCGCGGGGACGGAGTCGCGGACGAAAGCTAGTTATTGATAAGTCTTATATGTAAATTAAAAGTTAAACTAATACATAATTAATTTAGTCATGTGCTATATGCGTTTATTGGCAAAATTCATTAAGAACCCTAGTTTGTTTTAAGAATTTACGATGCAAACGAGCACGAATTTAATTAGAAAAATCTCCCTATCCCTATTGCAAATAAACCTTATAAAATATTGAGCTATATAGAACTGGGAAGCAATTTGTAGATTGGCGATAGTTTAAGGTTGAAATTGTCTTGCTGTACGTGTTGTTTCCAGGACATTTGTAAAGGGAACCTGTTCTTTATAAATGACTCTTATTTATCGCTTTCTTGTTAGAAGTTAAAATTGCTCTAATAGCTTTTCTATTAATCCTTAATTTGTTAGACAAGGTATAGATGCTATCTTTTGTAGGAACTTACGAATACTGTAACAAATCTTAAAATCACCACTTACAATCTATTAGACGTCAAAATTTTAATTGAATTTGGAATTGAAATGTGGCCTAAACATTTAAGACGCTTTAACTGTTTCATATTTTAATTTTTCGTTCAGTATTTTGCCGTTACATTTCTTATGTAGTGGAATATCCAATACTATATTAATCTAATACTAATGCTGTCTCTTGCCCTCGGTGGCATTTCGTCTGCAACTAAACTCAGCAATATTGATGGCTTCACTCTATCTACTTCGAGCGGTCATTTCATCTGTGTAACTTTGAACATCGTGTTGTAGGCCGGGACCTTTCACGAATGTTTTCTAAAGGCCAGGGGTCTTCAATTCTATAACTATCAGATTGCAATCCGTGTAGTGAAAGTAAATTTACTTCCTTTGCTCCTATGTGTGTTGTATTACTTTATGTGTGATGTGTTGAATTAACTTTCTGTTTTTAACCGGAAACGATACTTTAGAAACCATCTAATTAACTTTCTGAATTTCTTTTGAACAATTTATTCTGATACTTTTAAAGTTTACTTCTAGCAATGCACCTTTTATTTAGTGCGGCAGTCAATTTAAAAGTAAGGAACATAAATTAAAGATATACTTTTACTAATGATCAAAAAAATGATTACCCAGATATATAAAAGGGTATAGTAAAACAACAAACCAACAACAAAAATAATTAAAATCTTTAAATTAGTTCCGCGCATATGCATCACATTAATTGGGACCGACAATATCCATCTATCTTAATAAGTGCGATAAATAAAAAGTGTACACACCCTAAGTTCAAATACACGTATTATAGAGCTAGGAAAACTGTAGATTGCTTTAAAATAAAGTTCTATAGAGAGGACTCTGATTCTAATACAAAAAGTATATCACCTACTCAGGGTGTGTAAGTGTAAGTGTAAATTGCGGAAGCATAAATACTTAGCGTTCCTTTACTAATAGGATTATGTTCAGCGAACGTCGTAGTTACTCAAACTCTTCCACTTCGATACCTTGAACCCTAAGCATACGTTTTATAATGATAGTCTTTCTTTCTATGAGAAAAGCCGTTCTAATGATGCCCGCGACACGAACAACACTTTCATTTAGTTTACCCCACAAACATATTAAAATTACAACCCTTAACTGGTACAGAAAGAGATAGAGATATATAAATAATTGCGTGAGAGAAGGAGATGATTATAGTATGTGAGCACTTGATCCGATTTATCATGTGCGGGACTTATTAAAGCGACCGACATGCTTGTTGTTTCGGACTAAAAAATATAGAGAATCGTTGCAGGATGAAAAATGTATAGAGTTGACAATGAACTATTTTATTACGTCATTATATTTCCGCTCTAGTTACATATAAGCCTATATCCTGTACTTTAAGTCCTTGACTTGTCCTTGACCTCCTTAAGACGTGCAAAGATCTTTTTATGTTTACTTTTTTACACCGAAGCGATGGCAATTGAAGTACTGATTGATATTTAACTGTTAAATGTCTTACATATTATGTTTGTCTACTCTGTGCGACAGACGGAGGCGTCACAGAGTAGGTGCCTCTAGTGGGTGTAGACAGCACAAACGTTTAATTACTTGAAACTATGCAACATTGACATGCTAAGTTGTCTGAATATTATTAATTAAAATAAGTGGCAACGTGAGCGATACCTGAAGAAGTTAAAGTAATGTAAAACTCGAAAACATAGTCTAATAATATATCGAACTAAGAAAATGTTTTTTTTAACTATAGGTCTTTTAGCAATGCGCTGACTTTCTTACTTCATCTTTGAGTTGTTAAATATTAAACGTAAAAAAAAAACTAAACATGAATGTCAATATAATTAAAAAACTAATTAATTATTCATAAAACTTGATTATTAACTTCCATTGTTAAATAAGTAAATATTTTTATAAAATTTTACAAACAATCGCAACCATCGACTCGATGCAAGCCAACGTCTGACAGATTTTAGTTTCTATTCATATGTAGATTGCAACAAAAAATCCAATAAACAAGACATAGGGCACTCGCATCTCCCCTCGTGATTATTGAAAAGAATGTTAACATCGCAGCCGGCTTATCCCGGGCTCGTTTTACCAAAAGAGTTAGACTAACGAATGGCCACCCCACTGCAGAGTTACCCAGTCTCTCGTTACGCTTGACACTTCAATTCGGCTTAAACTTAGTTTGTAATTTTAATTCTCTGATTGTCCAATGGATGTATGCTGGACACCATCAAAGGATTTGTGTAAGTGGTGTTAGATTTCCATTAATCGTTGAATAGAGTTTGTAAAGACGTCCCAAGTATCTTATTCGGAATTCTCATTATACTTTCACAATCTGAAATTCAAAATGAAACACTGGTTTTTTGTAAGCGCCTGCCGGAATATTTCCAATGTTATCAAAATTGATCTATTCATTACAGTTTTTCTTTATGGAAAAATCATTGATAAAAACAAAAGTGGAACCTAATTGCTGAGTGACTTTAAATGAATAAATAAAATAAATAAATAATTAAAAGACCATGTAAATATTATGAAGTTATATGTGAAAGTAGTGGTAACGTCAAGGATTAAATCGATTTGAAATACAATTTCGTTCTTCCAATTTAAGTTAATACAAATTCTATTTCTACAACGTTGCAAAATGTTTATATTTAATGCTAGATACTTTTTTCCCTACTAAAATTTCCGAAACTCTAATTTTTATCGAATAACACAATCTGCCATGCGTATTAGCGACAATTGCTCATATCGACAAATATGCGCGGCATTCACATATTAGTTCGTGGCAGCCTACCGTTTTTCCACTTCCATGCCGCTTGGCACAACTTCAGAGGTGGATTCATATTGCCGCAACGAATGCGTTTGTTTTGTTCAAATTTATTTTATCAAGTAAACGCTGGCCTTCCGCTCAGTGGGCCGGACGTAACAGGCTGTAATGCGGCAGCGCTGTCTGAACTCTAGGTGCGCCCTTGTTGCGGATTCGTCGCTAACTAATGACTCAAGTTATTTGCTTAATTATTTTTGTAACAAATTTATCCTTTGTAAAGTTTCGAATGTGCTGCCCTCGCCGCTGTCTGTGGATTTAATTGAATCTGGCTACAATTATGGAATGTATTTCCACGGTTTATATTTGCATAGATACGACTTAAGCATTTTTTATTTATAATATCTTGCCTAAATTTACTATCATACTTCATATCATACTAATCATACTATCATACTAATACTAATATTATAAATGCGAAAGTTTGGATGGATGGATGGATGGATGTTTGTTAGAGTTTGTAGTCTAAACGGCTGAACAGATTTCATTGAAATTTGGTATAGATGTAGAGCATAGTCTGGAAGAACACATAGGCTACTTGCTTTTGTTTTTTTTTTAATTCCACGCGGACAGAGTCGCGGGCGAAAGCTTGTAAAACATATATTGTGTTCTGTGATAACAAAGAATTCTCAATTACAATCTATCTATCAATCATTAGCACCTATTATAAATGCGAAAGTTTAGATAAATACGTATTTCCAGAACTGCTTAAATTTATTTACCTTTTCTAAATTTGTTGCTGAAATTTAGCATGCTGTCTGGAAGAACACATAGATTAAGTTTTTTGTATAATTTCTCGCGGATGGAGTCGAGGGCCACAGCTTGTATAATATAATGCACAATCAAGCACCGCATACCATTTCATTAAAAGCGTTGACAAGAGCTGCCGGGTGATTAATAGGGTTTTCATTAGCGTCGCATCCAAAATGACATAGTTACGATACGCCAGCTCAATCAACTACGTTTCAATAACAATTTTTCATTCTCGACACACTAATTAAGTGCGTTTCATAAATATTTCACTGGTATAACTATCGGTAGTGAAATTTAAACTTTAATATCTTCATGAGAAGGTTGGATATTAAATGGAATTAATCCGTGTTAGTAGCCGACCTTAAAACGACATCCTTAGTAACAAGTGTAAAATATTTTCCCCAATCGTTGTACCTGATGCCCCCCAGGGATATTTCAAGGGTGAATAAGCTCGCATAATGGCAAAGGGTACAATATTTTAAATTTCAATCGCTGCGAGCGGTCCAGCCGCGCTGGGGGTGGCATAGAACAAAGATTTTACTCGACGACTTTACCAAAGTGTTATAATCAGAAATTATATTTGAAAATGATTTCTATATTTTCAACGAATATGAAGCCGATCCATTTATGAAAATAAGTTTTCTTTAAACTCTTTGAAGATTACTTTTTATATTAAACATTGTTATTTGTTATTATTCAAAACATCTATTATATTGAAAAAAGAAGCTAAAGAAACATTGAAGTAGTAAAACATAAATAAATTACGAATTGATTGTAAAAAAATTAAGTAAATAACGAGAATAAGAGAGAGGATGAGGACATAAGCAAGAAAGTATTGAGATTGAGTGTAGATGGCTACAATGGTAGAGGAAGACTGAAGAAAGTTTGGATGGACTGTGTGAATGAAGATACGCTTAGAAGGCAGTGGATTCAGATATGACGGCTGATAGAGATGTATGGAAGAGAAGCACATACTATGCGGAACCTCAGTAGAGGCAAGAGTAGGTTGATGAAGTAAATAACAGGAATAGGAAGAGATAATCACTACTTAACTTAGAATTTCTCTTATTCATGTTTCACTACATGACTAGACATTTTTTTTAAAAGAACTCGACTCTTTTTTATCTCAAGTGCGTAATTGTGCTATAAAATTGTGAAATCCCCCTTTATACATTAACATTTTTAGCGACAGATTAATTCAGGCAATCGTTATCGCCGCCTTACGATTGCCGAAGAATTAATAACGGTAGAGCTCACCTTTTCATTGAAATTGCAAATTTTATGCGACGCACTGATAAAGCACCTATAATCATTATTATAAGTCATAAATTTGATTGAAATTCGGTCACATTTTCGGCAGAGCCCTTATCGCGTGCCTGCAGTCAGCTTTGAAAAATACCTTTTCTTGAATCCGTGATTTGAACGCCGTTCGTTCGACACTTCCAATCGATTTGCGCTTAATGTTGATTTAAACGTGTCTCGTAATATTTACAATACTTTTAAACAATAAAGACTATGCGAATAAATAGCTATAAAGCGTTAATGTGAAACATGTAAAATTGACTATTTCAACATTATCAAGTGGGAATATTAGCAAAAATTTATCGTGAAATTTTACAAAACAAAATAAATCGCATTTAACGAAACAAAGCATTCCTAATTCTCTCTGGAAGATCTCGTTACAGTCTTAATGAATCTATTGAGAGTTTACGGAGCGGCGCCCGGCGTCGGCAAAAGAACCAGGCGAGGGTTAGAGTTGCTCTAATCATTTGCGTCGGAGCCGAAAACCAGAGCGACTCGACTGTTGGAAACACCGGCCCGAGATACAAATGCAATTTCCACTTTCGAAATCACATGGTGCATTGGCTCCACATTGTGAGTCGAGAGTTAGTACAGTAAAGTGAGACAAAATAAACGAACATTTACATTTTAATGTGGTTCTTTCCAACTTAGCCATGGGTTTAACACTTTTGTAAATTATCTATTAAATTACTTTCCATTTACTCTAGAAAGTTACAACTAAATGACATAAAAACGCTAATGAGGCTTATGAAAAAAAAAACACATGAAAAAGCTTCATTTCGTGCAAATGGGAAATTAAGTAAATAATTGAAGGATCATCTTCACTAGCTCACTATACGTGAAAAAGAATTTAATAATAATATTTAAGAATTTTTAAAAAATGACTAGACAAAGCTTGTCGAATACGATTATTCAGATTACGTAGAGTTGACTATCATGAAAATACAAATTTTAGACTTGTAATATGTAGATGAAATAGGAGTGAATAGAGTAATATTTTCATAGGAACACTCGGGGATATAATTTTATTAAGGCGCGAATTATATTTAGGTTGAAGGCGGGCGTTGCGCGGTGCGGCGCGGTGTCTCGGCGCAAACTAATTGCATTTACAGCGAGCTCTGAGACGAAGCAAGCGATGCTAATGGACGGTATTAATTAACGCGGCCCTCTCATCAAATCTCAACCTAAAGTAACCATTTCCAAAGGTTCCCGTGAACTGGAGATATCAATTTATTTATTACAACATAAATCATTTTTCTCTTCAGCTCTAAATGGGAGAAATGTTTTAAAATCGATGTTACAACTTCTAAACGTAACATCATTTCACTAATGTTGTGTTGCTAAAATTTACATTTATTTTATTTTTACCTTCTGATGAATTAATGTTAGGTTGAAATAAGTTTCAACGGCGTAAAACTTAAATTACGTAGTTCGGAAACGCATTTCAAGTTATCGAACCAAAAACACTAACAAATGGTTTATACTAACTGGGAAACTGACCATTAGACTAAAAAAAATGTATTTATTATTTAATAATTACTTTCTTCATTGGTTATTTTGTAACAATATACAAGAACATTAACTACAATAATTAGCTACAAGTCAATTTTCTGTAATTATTTTTAAAAACCCAGTCGAGGTAATTAATAACCTTTAATTAAGTTTTTAAAAAAATACATGTATATGAAAAAAACACCAATATAATTACCAATTAAATCCTAATAACTTTAATAAGTGACTTGTTAAATTTTAACCCAATTCGATTGTGACGGTTTTGTTTGTTTTCCATGTGTTTAAATTACGTAGAAACTGTACGAAGTAATAATGACTGGATCTAAACACCGTAATTTCTCTTTACAATCGTGTCTGTAATTATTTTAATAATCTAAATGTGTACAACACACATGAGAATATTTCAATTTTATACGGGTACTTTTCCGACTAATTTGATAATTTAATTTCGTAACTATTATGTTTACAAGGTTTTTGTTATAATAAATAAAATATCTTTAAACAAGTTGTACAAATAATCAACCTATTTCTGAATGAAGAAATAAAAAAAAATATATTGTTAAGTTCTTTATTGCATACATTTAATGTTTACGTATAGTGCCTAAAAATTACAAAATAACGTACCAAAGATGTGTTTAAAATTCGAGACTTCTTGGTCTGCAGTTGCACTTTGAATGCACTGATCGGTTAAGTTCCCGTGAGTGCTCTCGGCGCACCTGAGATCGCGTCGTGTGAAGAATTCTTCAACAAATTTCCTTATAATTTCGATGCAGTGAAACTGACGTAGGGAGGCCCGACTTTACCAAACTTTGACATCTGTCGAAGTTCACATTCCGCTGTTATTGAAGATTGGATTTTGAGAAATTGATAAGTTTACGAGTTGGTAGTATCCAACACAGTTCATTTGCATATTCTGAAAGTTATTGCGATTTATTGAGTGCTTATGTAGTTTTAATTTATATAGAACTAGCTCGTGACATCGTCCCCGCGAAATTAGAAAATGTATAGCCTATGTGACTCAGTGAAAACGTAGCTTTATAATAGTTAAAGAATTTCTGAAATCGGCGTAGTTTTTTTTGAGTTATTTCAATACATACAAATATCCAAAAAAGCAAATCTTTCTTCTTCATATTATTAGTATAGATTAGTATAAATAGTACATATTATTATTGAATACTTGTTATGTTTTATTATGGTGTTTTTAAAATTAGTGTGTGGTATATTGGAAAATATGATCCGCTTAATAAATAGCACTTCCTGCTATTAAATTGCAAGCTTAGAAAATCATTAGAAAACAAACGATGATACTTCTTAGCTTGATAATTGTGTTACTGCAGACAATTCCGTAGAAAACTATATCATTTGTTCACGCTTCAATAGAGTCGCAATTCAGCAATTATCTTTTCTACAATCAACTAAATTGCTGTTCTCACTTTAATCCTCTTTCCTTTAATTGCCTTTAGAGGCTCTAAAGGCGGAACTTAAATCTGAAAAAGAACTGGTAATAGTCATAATAGCGCACCGAGTGGAGGGAAAGTGTAAATGGTTAAATGCTTCCTATTTCCTATCCTTTATTACTAAATTTGCACTTGCCTTTATTCAAGTTTAACTCTCTAAATTAAAATTATGGTATTGAAATCTTTCTTAGCATTTCATGCCATTTTTTATAAATGCATTTCCATTTTTTAAGTCGATTATTTTTGAATTTCTGTGTCAAGTGTTCCATTCGTGTTTTTAAATTTGATTCAGTACACAACGTTAATAGTTGAAACAAGGCACGCCCCAGTTTCACTTGCAAGAATTTAATATCGCTTGGAATTGGCAAAATAATAAACTCCGATGTCAGTACCAGGAAATGCAATCACGTCAGTTAGGGGTGTAATTAAATATTAATTCAGTTGCGACGGTCGCTTTGACTTGTGTTTTATCGATTAAACCTCTGATAGATTTTAATAGGAAGAAACTAATGTTTTGCAAAAATATTATTGGTCGAGTAGCAATAATGTAGTGGTTAAGCCAATTATTGGGCCAGCTAGGTGGACGAATTAGTCGCTCCTAACATACCATTTAGGTGGTGTTGTAAATATTAGAAATCAGAAAGTTTATATGCATGTATGGAGGTATTGATTTTTGCGACGAAATTTTGCTCAGATATAGAACAAAGTCTAAGAGAGGATATAAGATACTTCTTGAGTTTTTTTTTTAAATTACGCTCTCTAACTAATAATTAACAAGTCTTAATTAGTTGTACAGCATCAAGAATATGTTTTGTACACTTGTTACAGTAGTGAAAATCCACTTTAAGATTTAACGAATGTTTTTATCCACATATAAACATTAATCATCGTTTCAACAATCTGTTTCACTTACGTCCTCTGGCGTAAATGTATTTAAAATACATTATAAATCGAATTCCGACGTTCGTAATTAGTGTCATTCATCAGATTTTCATTTTCGATACGGTTATTAAAATAGTTTCATTAAAATTTTATCTCTGCAAAATTCGAAAGCAATTTTCGATGTTAAAATATTATGAATTAAAAACAACAATATTGGAGAATTTTATTTCCACAGTAGAGTTCTTTTAATTTACCATTCTCATGTTTTTTTTATTGATCCGTACGTCACGTTAAGAGCGTGCTCGCGTACCTGAAACTAAACTATCGCACAACTGTTTAGTCTCGCTTTGATTCCTATGAGCTTATATGGAGGTGCGCACACTACTCGATTTTTAGTTGTACATTTAAACAGTTGAATTGGCTACGAAACAATCGACAATCGCACAATTGTTATGCGATAGTTTAGTCAAAGATGTGCGTCCGCTGTAAGTCGCTTTCAGTAAATCGAGTTCAATATTTAACTCTGAAATTTGCTTTGCATCAGTACGCAGTTAAATTTCCCACTAAAACAAGGCCGTTATACCACATTAGCAATTTAATAACATAATTCTATTAATAAATCTAATGACCGTGTTTGTTTAATTATGCGGTTACATGTAATCAAATATTTAGACGCGATTCCAAATGATCTAATTACAATTTGAGTACATTTTATTCGAAGCTATTCAAACAATGGAATGTCAAACGAAATGAAACATTCTCTTAAAGCCAATAACAATATAGGTTTAACAAACTGCAATATGAGGGTTGTTTAAAATCGATAAAGCCTTTTCCACGCCATTGATTCGCACGTAGTCTCGAGCGAAGGTCTGCACACTTTCCTTTGAACCTTAATAACTGAGACGATCACAAAGGCCTTCGGGAACAAGTGATAGAAAATTAGTATTAGTACGTTATAATATTCTCTTTAATTAAAGGGAATTTCGAATGTCGCTCAAAGGGTAGCGTACACATATTGAAAACTTGATGTGATAATTTGCTGATACATACAGACCGACTTTGCTATTTTGTATATTTATGATCACAACATGACGTAATTTAGATAGAATAACATAGAATAGAACAACTTAACTGTGTTAGTAGGATAAGGAGGATGATAATGATGATGATGAACTGTGTTGGCCTGTGAGTGTTTCCATGATATTGCGTTTTTTTTTCACAACAAAGTTTAATTGGTTTATGTGATTCGTTGGGTTCCTATATTAAATAAATAAACATTTTTCATAAACTAACTATATTATACTAAATAAATAAACATATTTAGTACAACGAATAAAAATTGTTAGAGAAAAAAGAGAGAAAGAAATAATTGAGTGTAATTTTTAAAATTAATGAAAATTGAAATAAATAAACTGGTAATTAACAAGTAAAGAACTTATGTTAAATCATACTTAACAGCGCGATAAACCGTAAATTCTGTTACTTTTAAAAACAAAAAAACGTTCTCAACCGTTATTGTAACACTGTTTATTCGTGGCCATGAATGTACCCTAAGGCAGCGAACGTCTAACGAAGAATTTTAAAAGAAAAAGAGAAACATGAAATCGAAATATGAAACTTTGGACGTCGCAGCGATCGAAAGAGGAAAGTAGTAGCCTCAAGGGACGAAGTCTAGCCAATCAGGAAAATACCTTTATCCGTTCGACAATTTACAAAGACCCGTATGTGATAATCTTAACTACACGACTGATAGTAAAAGGAATCCAGATCCATGAAAAATTGAAAAGTGAATAACCATTTACAAGTCCCATAGTGTATGATTTGATTTTTTCCACACATAGTTTAAGCTAAGGGCTTAAAGTAATTATTAGTTAACTTCGATTGCAGCAGTTATTTTGTATAATAACTGGAATACAGTACATATAATTTAAATTAATTGACTTGCAATTATACAACCCCAGAGCATAGAGCTGTACTGGACAAAAATAACTACATCTATATTCTGCCGGTGTGTCATTACTGTCTACCTGCTAGGTTCAGAAACACCGGCTCGCTGAATTAATAATGCTAAACGCTTACAGCGTAATTGTAGAGTAGCGACGTATTGTGTTGGACCATCCTGGTAATACCACTTATTAGAGCTCACGTCGTACCTACCTTGAGCCTTTGACTTTCCTCTTGACATCTGAAACAAAGATTAAGACTTTAAAATTTATGTCATCGTACTTTTTTTATAAATTAGTGACTTTACACGTGACGTTATTGATCTTTGAACTACAGAGGCGTTGCCGGCATTTGAGGAAATTGTAGGCTCGCTTCTTGAAGAAGCCCAAGTCCCACTGGTTTGGAAGTATTCAATTTTAAACTATTTTCGAAGCTTAATTGATCCTACAAACGTAGAGTAATGCAATAAAACGTTTGATGAACTTTTATAAATATGGCCAACAAATAAAGTTTGACAAATGGAAATATAAATGGTATATCATACGTAATCATTTCGTGTCAGATTGGTATCAGAAAATTGTTCAGTTTTGTGGCGACGAGCCGTCGCAGTGACGCCCAATGCCGTGCGCTGCGCCGTAATAGACCCACACCGGAATACGAACGGATAGCCTCGCATAGCATGTACTGCGGGTAATGGAAATGAAATCTGATACCGCATAATTGAACTTACACTACGATCAACAAACAATATGACTGATTGTTATTCACCAACAAGTAATCTACTAGTAAATTCAATAACTAATCATCATAAAGAAAACGTCACAAAACTCATATCTTTTGTCTTCCTATTTAAAGACAATCTATGCTATTGTACTATTATAAAGATGAAATATTTGAATGTTTGCATGTAACGAATAAACTCAAAAATTACTGAACCGATTTCTTGAATTCTCTTACCATTTGAAAGCTATTTATAACTGAATTATACCGATTATATTTATTGTTGTTAGATTTTTAATTCCGCGCGTATTCGCTGGCAATAGCTAGTTTAAAAATAAAAATAACAGAAATCTTAAGTAAAACATGCGATATAAAATAACGTTTACCCTTGTCAGAGTATTTGTAAACATAGAAAATATCGATTCACCAAACTCCCCTTGCCATTTCCTACATGACCCAGTCACGTACTGGTCTTTGCGTTGCCGATTATTTGCGATAACCTGTGATTACAATCCTCTGTAGTATAAAAAAAACTCAGAAATCGTTGCTCAACTTAGAAAGGATAGAACAAATTCAACATTAAATATGGAACTGCTTTCACCCACAAAGAAATTGTTTATTTAATGGTCAAATGCATCATGTTATTGAATATAAAACAGCTGAATGCGACGTAATGTCGTTACGCATAACGGGTTTATCGCTATTTGCATCAAACACAAAATAACCGTTAAACAAAAACACTTCAGCGGAATTAATTCCGCTTTAAATCATAACAGCAGTGAGTTCTGCAATTAATTGCGTGAAATAACGTTATCAGTGAAGCGGCACATTATAGCGTGGAGTGTTTGTAAGCATGTAGCATAATAAATAACGGACACTAAGCTGATTAGCATAAAATCGCCACGAAATTCGCTGAATTACCCAAAATCTGCTAACGAATGGTGGCTTTGCATAATTGAACGACTTCAAAGTAAACTCGGGGCATATGGTGTACGATTCTAAAATTATTCGCACCTTTTTAGCTATTCTAAATTTTCCGTATCACGTGATCGTACAAAGCTTTTAAAATCTATTTTTTTCTAGTTTATCGTATGCTAACATCGACAAATCTAAATTTTTGCACTCGTTTTCTGTCCTAACAAATTGTTTGTTTTCGCTCTGATTCATTTATCTATTTTTATTGTAGCAAAAATAGTCGAGTTGAAAATTATTCGAGTGCTTTTGTCTGTAACGTCACTTAAACTATAAAAATCTATTATTTCAGTTTGAATCAATAAAAAATTAAGTGCCCAATTATTTGCAATACCAATTAATCTACTCGCATGTGCATAAAATTGTTCTGCTTAAAAATTCTCATATGAATGCTTTGCTGTTGGAACTTTTCAAGCGTTTTTAATTTTTTTATCGTTCATTGTTATTAAAGTTAGGTAGTACTAGTTGCCAGTTAACAACCGGGGAATATATCAATAGCCGCCATACTTTCATATAAATTGAATTGTATTTTTAACATTTTAGAAATAATCATTTGTTCATCAGTCTTAAGATTATTTTTTGTTAAAGTATTATCTTATTAATATTATAAATGCGTAAATTTAGATCGATGGATGGATGTTTGTTAAAGTTTGTAGCCTAAACGGTTTAACGGATCACGATGAAATTTGGTATCGACGTAGAAGATATCCTGAACAAACATATAGGCTACCCACTTTTGTTTCTTTTTTAATTCTACGCGGACGGAGTTGCGGACGAAAGCTAGTGTAGTGATAACCATTGTCATAACCATAGTGACTTGATTACAGTAGTATGCAAAAGCAAAGAGAGATGTCGTTAGTAACACAAAGATTTGTCCTCTATACGTTCGTCGCCGACCTCGTGAATTGCTCCTAGCTTGATTCCGTTTGCGTTGCCGGCCGACTGGGACGCAGCAATTAGAACTTCCACTGATGTTTCCCTAAGGATTATGTTTTCTATTTTAGTTTGAATCCATCAAACGACGTTCTTTTGTTTAAGTAGCCATTAACATAATAAATTAATAAATTATCTTACTAATATTATAAATGCGAAAGTTTAGATGGATGGATGTATGTTGGTTAGAGTTTGTAGCCCAAACGGCTGAAAGTTTCTCAATGAAATTTGGCATAAATGATGAGGACAGTCTGGAAGAACACAAAGGCTACCATTTTTGTTTTTATTTAATTCCACGCGGACAGAGTCGCTGGCGTAAGCTAGTACATTATAATTTAAAGGTAAAGTATCAAGACATTTTTCTTCGTGAAATTCAAACATTGAATGTTTAAATAAAAATTACAGGAATTTATAGCCATCAGAAATGATAATGTCGCCAAGTAATTTCAAACTCGTTGAATTGCAAATACGAGGAGGTAAAACATTGTTTGGCGTTTTCTGTTTTCCTTTAAAGTTTTCGCAAGTTTGCATGTAATTGCTTAATACCAGTGCGGCTATGTTAAACTTACTCCGTGGTCTATAACGGAGGAGCCAGTTATATTTAGTACAAGAGCTTTAATATTTTATTGTTTTTAAGTAAGCGCCATCTGTGTGATTAATAGTGATATTTGTTTACACACTGGCAAATGATATAAATCATGGGTTTCAACATAACAATACTGAAAATGAACTGAATTTTAAGTAAGATAGGAAACTACTTTCAGTAAAATTAAATCCATATTATTCAAAATTAATAGATAACCGTTATATTTTACAAAGTTGTTTATTATCTTATTTTTCGTGTTTTGAAATACTTAAATACTATACAGCAGAAGAATCGTTTCCCTTGTTACATTTTACCGTGTATTAAATCCATTGAAAGCATTAAATCAAAACTGTGATGACATAAAAGTCAAATGGCTTTATTCCGTCATGATCCTAGTCTACAAATTGCATGCGAAATGTTGAACGAATAGTTCAGGGAATAACGCCGCGCCGTACACGGGGCTTAGCGAACTCAAATAGTCTTCGTAATTACTCTTTGTATGAAAATAAACAATGTTATTTCTATTCCATGCCTGTTTTATACAAATAAATGAGAATATCAAAAATACAAAAGAAAGTTACATGTAAACGTGGAAATGGAAAGGAAATGTGAAAATAAGTTGCAATTGTTGATAATCAGCATTTTTATTCATTTTCATTCCAATGTAGTCAATAGTCACGGCAGTAGTCACTGCAATGAAATCCTCTAACAACCATTAAATTATTTTAAATGTCTTTGTAGTCAAAAATAATTACCACTTTTAGTCATCCACTATTTCCCAGGACTTTTTAGTTACACTATTTAAAAGCATACATATTTAGGTAAGATGTAGCAAACTACATAGCTATTTTTCCATGTAAGGCTTTGATAAACTATTTGAGACCGTAGAATCGACAAAGCATCACAAATCGTCGCGATAAAGAATTTTTCAAAATGTGATACTGGAAAAGCGCCATCTAACGAGGCAATTTGAAACTGAACGAAGCCACAAATGCTACTTGCCTGTGAGCGACATCTTTCGGTAAAACCTTTAACTGCTTTTAAACTCGGGACACTTGCTAAGAGATGGCGCTTATTTTCACTTTGGTTAAAACTTTTCTTGGTGCATGCTTACATTATTGATTATTTTTGGGATTGTTAACAATACGATAAGCAGTCCAAAAGATACAGTAAGAAAACTTTGAGTGAGAATTATTATTTTACTAAAGAAATTGACTGGCGATAGCTTGATGATGGTTAAGAATTAATAATGAATTAAATAATCTCGTTTTAACGCGTTTTTATGCGTAATAAAATGTACACAATACAAATCTTACTATCTCACTAATATTATAAATGCGTTAGTTTAGAAGGATGGATGGGTTTGTAGCCAAAACAGCTGAACGGATCGCAAAGAAATTTGGCAAAGAGGTGGAGGATAGGCTGCAAGAACACATAGGCTTATTTTTGTTTTTGTTTTTTTAATTCCACGCGGACGGAGTCGCGGGGTAAAGCTGGTAGTATATAAGTTGTAACATCAACAATACACCCTGATTGGGTTTCTTTTGTTTTTAGAACGAAGCAATTTTTATTAAACTTAGTACACAGCTTTAAATTATTCTAAAAATTATGAATAATCTAACCTTAACGGCGAAATCGTTCTTCTCAATCTTGCTGACCTGCGTAAGTAACTTCAATTTGTCTTCATTACGCGTGATCGAGGCGAAGTGATAAGCACTTTGAATTATGTACATCTTGGCCTATTTTCTTTTTTTAAGAATTTTCTCTATATTTCATAATTGTATACTGAGGAAAATTATGCATTAATTATGGAAACGATAAAAATATTAACAACTTTTTAAATTATGTTGCATCAGTTATAAAGACGTTATTTAATTTAGAAAAATCTATCCCTACTATATAATTTTTATTTACTTTTTTTCGCCGTGACTCCGTTTGCGTAGAATTAAAAAAAAGACAAAAGTGAGTAGCCTCTGTCCTTCCCGACTATCCTCTATATCTATACCAAATTTCATCGAAATCCGTTCAAGGGTTTAGGCTAAAAACTCTAACAAACATGCATCCATACATCTAATTCGCATTTATAATATTAGTACGATTATTTATTTATTTTATAAAGTTGAGATGTAATAAAAGCAGGATGTCCTGAAGTTGAAAGAAAAATTAATAAGCATCAAGGAATATTTTCCTTGAAAATATTTGGGTGTTTCTGTCGTTTATGAAGTAACATAAAAGTTTGTTAATTACCTTGATTCAAGTTTGTTTATAATACAAAATTAAGCAATTTAAAGAGACACGAAGTAATAAAAGGCTTCGAGTAAATTAAGTTACGGAATACAGAGATCCAGTCATCTAAGCGAGTTGACAAAGTAATTTGTGAAATATTTTATTTATAAGAAACTCATCTAATTTTGTTTTTATAAAAATAAAAATAAAATAACATCTTAAAAGTGCTTCTAACATATTTTTAAAAATATTTGTAAAGATCACGCTTCATAGCTAACGTTGATTAAATTGATTTTATTTTGTATTTAAGCTTTGCTACTCTGCAATCAATGATTTATTACCTCATTGATTTAAAAGATGAGAAATTAACACACACTCCAAAATAAGGAACTTAGATTTGTAATCTGTTACATTTAGAAGTAGTCTTACGGGAGTGCTTTGTATTTTTCAAATCATCAGCAATTACTTTAGTGTAATAGCTTTTTAAGCGTATAACTTAGTTTAATATTATACACTAGCTTTCTCCCGCGACTTCATCGGCGTGGAATTAAAAAAAAACATAATTGGGTAGCCTATGTGTTCTTCCAGATGATGCTCTACATCTGTACCAAATTTCATTGAAATCAGTTCAGCAGTTTAGGCTACAAACTCTAACCAGCATCCATTCATCTAAAATTTCGCATTTATAATATTAGTATGATAAAATGTAATACTTTTGCCGTTTTTACTAATTGCAATCAGGGTGTACAGTGGAGCACTTATTATTTTGGCAGCGATACAAATCATTAAGCATCTGCACAGAGCTTCCGTCCGAAAGCGTCGCTTGATTGATACATTGAAGAGATTAAGTGGGACACATTCAAAAATGTACATGTTCCAAGATTCGTAAGTTTCTATTCTGTTTTTCATTGGTTTTAGATTCTTTTTTTTTATTGTTTCAAAGCAATTGAAAAGTTTGCATAACAATTGTGTCAATATCTTGATAATACTGTAATTTTTCAACGAAAATTATAGTCGATTGTTATTCGTTAATTTGTAACAGTTTTATTCACTTAACGCAGAGGATTAGCAACTTCATCATCTCCCCTGCCTCATCCTACTCCCGTAGAGTCGGCGCTCCGGGTTTTCGTCCTCCAAATAACACTATCATCCGTCATCTCAGTCATCACTCCCTTTTTGATCATGTCACCTTTCACGCAATCCATACATCTATTTCTAGGTCTACCTCTACCGGTGTATTTGTGTGCAGTATTTGCAACTTATAGTTTGCTTATTGAAGTAAGTTAGTTAAAATTTTAAAAATAATTTTAAATTAGTATTTAACTATTATTATTACTATTATTTAATTTATAAAACTAGTATTTTTTGGATCATACAATGTGTACATAAGATTTTTGTCTGCTTAGAAATAATGATTTTTTAACGTAAAGCAGGAATTACTACCAAGCGTAAGTACGTGGTTAAAATTATACGCTACTTCAAATTAATATAGAGTCGTGATGCATTCCCACTACAAAGCGTCTGTCACGCTCTAGAGAATTTAATAAAATATACTAAATAAGAATACACCGCATCAGCCACATGGATTTATGCAGTCAAAACTTAAATTATACTCTACTTCCAAATTCCAAATTAAGTAAGACAATTTTTTAAATTGTAATATCTCCTAACTTATTAAAGTTAGTCATCATTATCTTCATTCTGCTCCCGTAAGTTCGACGCAATTTTATGTTGTCCAGTTAACTCGTTCGTCATCTCAATCATCACTCCCTTCTTGATCATGTCACCTTTCACGCAATCCATCCATCCTCTAAGGTCTAAAGTGTTGATAAAAAACTGGATATTTATCTAATTTCGTTAGCTTTTGTTACAAAAATTACTAATTACTTTACTTATAAAAAGTATAAAAACCAATTAGTTAACTCAGTTTTATTTTATTATACGACAGATGTTATATGATATTGTCTCCTTAGACATCGATTTAAGCTTCGAGTTACCGGCATGGTATACCTACTGTAGGAGACATTTTGTGTGAAGTAAAGGAATATTCTCCCTTTCTTTAACCTTTTTAATTTTGTTATTCTGCTAAATTCTGATTTTTTTACATGATCCCTTTTACGTGTTTCTTTCAAATATGACTAATTTACATAGATCTTAAATATCATATTGACTTCTTTTTGTATTTCGATAAGTCGAGTTGTCATTTAAAATAATTTTCTTTATTATTTTGATTTCACGTTTTATTTTATTACTAGCTATTCCCATGCGACTTCATCCGCATATTTATTGTTTACATTTGTCAAATTATCAATTGCTAATGTCAAAATAACATGACATGATATCAAACCATGGCAACCTTGATATCTTGATGTTGCCAGCAACTTATGGTCTCTTTCCCACATTAGAGTTTTTATCCAAAATATTTACCCCTAAGTTTAATGGCGTGAAAATATATAGCCGAAAGCGTAAGGTAAGAGTAGGGCTTTTTATTAAAAAAGGAGTTATTCAAAAATATGCTGTAATTGCCGACATCTTAGGCAACAAAGAAGTGTGTGTTTACTCTTTATTATAATAGTATAGATATAGATTAAAGATACGGCAGTTTAATATTGGCAGTAAAGTTATCAATAACAAAAGTATTTTATAGAGATAAATAGCTCGCAAGATTTCGACATGACTTAAAATTAATCTAGCAACGAAACGCTATCGACTCGCTTCGTACAAAACGACTTTGTATCGGAAAATTTAATAAAGAGCTTCCATGTAAGCGCTGGCTGTTCGTGCCGTTAAGATTGATGTGAACACTCCTTCGTAGAGTCAATCGGAGCGATGAATTGAGAAACGAAATATAACAAGAGAGAACATCTTACTTCCCGTATTATCTTTACTTAATTGAGATCAAGTCTATGTTTATATGAAATACAAAATTTCTTTTAATTTTATCAAAGTGACGCCACTGAAAGGCAGAATTTAGTTATTAGTCCTACTGGTTAATACAATAAAGTTTTGCTTCCTAATTACAAATAACTTTTACAGAAACATTGTTGCTGCACTACTCGTATTTAATGGTATCCTAAAACCCGCTACAGACGCTCAGTTTTAACTGATATCGAACTGTTCAGTCAATACAGTATAGGAAAAATTTAACTGTCGGTTTAATAGTTCAGTTAAAACTGACAGAACTGCGTATAGCGGCTTATAAACGCACTGTCATTACAAATGTGATTTCGAAATTTATTTCTGAACCGACGAAAACCGATTGCATTGTATTTTGCATAGTATTTCTTAACATTAGATCAGTAATTCTACAATGGCCGATCCTTTATGTATCCAGATACATAATACATTAGTTACTCTGTTTGTTCTAATTATTCATATGCATCTAGTATCAATTAGATATGTAAATTTGTGCGTACCGTTACTCAGTCAAACGTGACGACTGCAAGCGTAAACTATAAGCTATCAATTACGATGCAACTAAGCAAATACTGTCAGCATTCTCCTTGAGAGCTGTGTGAGCATTTGATAAGGTAAATTATGTTAGGTAATTGATATTACGACAACTATTTATCGCCATATTATTATTTAGACATTGTCCGCACGGATTAAAACAAACAGTTACAGTCGAATTACATATGTACATAATTTACCCAACGTTCTTACTGTGAAGGAAAACATCGTAATGCAAACTGCACATATCGGCGAATAAATTCAAAGATATGTGTGAAGTCAACCAACCCGCAATTAGCGAGCGTGGTTGACTATGGCCTAGTCACCCCTTACTTAGGGCAGGCTCCGAGCCCCTCGGTGGGGACGTATAGTAAACTGGTGATGATGATGGTGATGATCGAGTAAAAAACTGCAATTAATAGCAAAATTTATCACAACATAAATACGGAGTATAAGCCCTTCGGCAACAATCGGGTAAACATAATAATCCAGTTATACAATGCAAACAGTGAGATTTCCGTTTCATGTAACTTGACCTATTTCAACAAACTGCACGTTAGGAATCACAAGCACGGAAGTGTGGTTCAAGACAAATTCATCTGCGAATAACTTGCAATTGTCGGAAATAATTTGGAGAACTATCCCTTTCACTTTGCAACACAAAATAACATTGTAAATATAATGTGATTTGTAGTTATTTATCTATACAATCATACTTCATACTAATATTATAAATGCGAAAGTTTAGATGGATGGATGGATGTTTGTTAGACTTTGTAGTCTAAACGGCTGAACGGATTTCGATGAAATTTGGTATATATGTAGAGAATAGTCAGGAAGAACACATAGGCTATTCACTTTTGGTTTTTTTTATTCCACGCGGACGGAGTCGCGGGCGAAGCTAGTCTACAATATTTATAGTTATTTATCTTCTATGGGTCATTAAAATTAATTCCCTAACTACTCTCAGAAGATTTACTAAGGTTATTTTAATTCTTAACACTAAGGAAGACCACTTACCTACTCTGAGTGCGACATTAAAACTAAATTAAACCATCTGAAATGCAAAGATAATTATTGATATCCAATAGATAGCTGAGATTAACGTGTTCAAACATGCATAGTTTAGTTTTATAATTTTACATAGAAATAGTTACTGTTGCAACATGTATCGTATAGGTATAAATTAACAGCTATTGATGGCTGCGACCACTGACGTTCAGTATGACGCAATAAATCAGTCTGCATTTGACTACGCGAAGCGTTTCATACCTACCAAAACGTATCAATTTACAATATTCTGATCTAAAATCTAACAAAACCGCAATTACAAATCTATATTGATATTAAAAAGAGGAAAGATTTGTATTTTTGTATGTATTGAAATAAAAACTACTGTGACGATTTCAAAAATTCTTTCATCATCAAAATGCTACGTTATCAGCGAGTAACATAGGCTTTTTTATTATTTTTTATTCCACGAAGGCGAAGCCGCGAGCAACAGCTAATATTTAATAAGATTGTTATACTTAAGTCTGTTAGCGACATATCAGATATTTTCATTAAATATTTTAACAGTGTTACATAACTTTCCATTGACAAAATATATGTTAAAACTAATATAGTCATCATTACTTTTACTAGCACTTCCTTTGGGTTAAGGACTTCTGCAAATGTACTGCGTTATCCGAGACGAGTACAGACCATTTTACCTCCATTAGGCGTAATGAAAAAAAAAAGAAAAATAGCCGACCGAAAGTTCTCCGGAACAGAAGCCCCCGAGCGAAGGATAAGAATAGATTAGTGTAATGTTTAGCAAACTACGGGATAAATAAATAGAAATTAATATTCTATTTCGTCATGATTTCATCACAAACATACTATTAAAACGGAAATACATATGGAAGTAAAATGTCAAAGACATCATATGAAACGAGACGTGTCAAGTTTCTTACCCCCTTCAGCAACTCACTTACACGAAGTCACAAATTTAAATAACGTGCTAGCTATCGGGAAGCCAGTTACTGGCATGCAAACGTACTCATATTCCAGTAGCTGGTACGTGCACCTCGTATCAAGTTTACTTGCTAGCATGTGTATTCCCGGTCATAAGGCCAATAAATTTTAAATCTTTTTTCTTTCGCAAGATGACAAACGATCTGCCAACCGAATTCGCAGAAATAGCGAAGCGACCGCTGCCCATAGATAACCGCAAAAGCAAATGCGTTTCTCATCTATTTACCAATTATTCACTGAGCGTTAGATCTTTGATGTCGAATTCGAAATATATCTAAAATGAAATAAATCAACTTTTAGTTTTTATTTTAATTTTACATACGAAAACGCATTCGATAGCAAGTAAGTAGAATTAATTATGGTACAAATAAATCGCTTCCTATACAACCTACATGCAACAAACAAGTATAAGAAAGTTTAGTCTAGCAACTGAACGCAACCCACTAATCGGCTTGTCACCCGCAGGTTGCGGACATTGACTTTCAGATCACGTCGCTATTTACATACTATAGAATATCGTTAGTGGTAAAACCAGGCTATTCTTATTGTATAAGGGTTTTATCTATTTTTGAATTTAGAATAGAATTTATTCCTTAGTAAAGAATGCTAAATTCACTTGATTTTCTTTTGTTTGTATTTAGTAAATTATCGTGTAGAGATTTATTTGTATTCATGTTGATTCAAAACGATATTTATCAGGAACAAGCTTTTGCTCGCGACTTCGCCCACGTGAATTTAAAAATATATTATCTATGTTATTCACTGATAACATAGCTTTTTAATGGTGAAGGAATTTTTCAAATCGGTCCAGTAGTTTTTGAGATTAAAATTTACAACATATTTGAGTTATATAAAATCCAAACGAAAGAACTATAATTCAAAGTCCATTATTTCAATATTCGACTTCTTTGTTTAACATTTCCACAGATATAGAGAGACTTGCTCCAGGAACGTTTCTCGTATTCGACCAAAGCATTTCACGTTGCTTATATTGAGACAAGGAGGCTAGTTGCAAAGGAAGTTCATAGATCCTATGTTCCAGACCAATTAACAATTATATCATAAGTCTTGTCATACCATGAAAACAGAAATAATAGTTTTCCACTGTGTATATTTAAACTCTAATGTGCTATAATATGCCTTTATAAAAGTTTTGAAAGTCCATTAAGAAGTAATATCATATTAAAATATATTAAAAACGAGCGATCTTTTTCCAAATTAAGTGCACAGAAGCACATCGTACCTACGCAGGATGTTTTCAACAAAATGAAATGAAAAAACATTTCGCATGCAATAAGCGAATAGAAATTAGGTTAAGTTGCTTATGAAAGAAGTTTAAAACGTGCCAATTTAAAATCTTAAAATATAAAGTGCACTTTTTAATATGAAATGTATCATAATGTATAAACTTGCATATATGACAAAATTTTGTCTGAGATAGTTCACATTTTCCAGTTTAATTACCGTATTGAGGAGTTGAAGAAAATGTTAAAAATAAGTATTATTTTAAGAATATATTTAAATTAAATTACTTATATTACCAACAAACTTTCGCCTGCGACTTCGTCCGCGTGGAATTTAATAAAAAAGTGAGTAGCCTATGTGTTCTTCCAGACTATCCCCTACATGTATACAAAATTTCATCGAGATCCGATCAGCAGTTAAGGCTTCAAACTCTAACAAACATCCACCCATCCAAACTTTCGCATATATAATATTAGTAAGAAGTAAGATTAGTAAGATAAGATAACATAAAATAACTTTTACTTGAACTATGTTATACTTAGAGGTTTGATTAATTCTTTTAACTATAACCCTTGTGGGCCTATGGTTAAAACTGCGCAAGAAAAATTCCGCTCACATAAAGTTAAATGCTATAAAATAAATTGCTTTTATTACAGTCGCTTAAAGCCAGGGAAGCGGACGTGAATCTCTTTTTGTTATAACGATAATAATTCAACTTGAATTACCACAGTTGTGTTAGTTATGGCACAAGTTTCTATCTTTCTTTGATTCGCGAAGTAACACGCTTTGAGTTTGTTTACATTACCTTTATTAAGTTAAGTAATATTATATTTACTAAACAACAATTAGACCCTATTCTATAGTACAGTAATAAATAAGGAAAAACATATGCTAAGAATATTATAAACACAAATGCATACGTTTCTGAATGAATTATGCTGATTTTTTGTTATGGCATCTAAAATAAATGTACACACGTAGTAAATATCAATCGAGTAATAATAATAATTTGTACTGAAAATGTAAATTAAATTCCAATAAACTTCATGTTAATGATAATCTGAAATTCCCGCGTAAAAAAATGTCATAGCTTGCAGAATGACAGCAGGGGGATTGCGGTTTTATAAGCTACTAATTGCCTTGTCAAATGCAGGGCGTGAGGCAATGACTTTCGTATAATGTATGTTATTGAATTTAATAGCAAAGCAACAATAGGGGAGACAAAGAATTTTACGCAGAGGCACTGAAAATATGCAAAATCCAATAACCGTTTCTCTTCACTTTGTAAAAATTACCACACTGATAAATCCACACAATAGTCTTCAACAAAAGTGTATTAAGTCGTTGACTGAATGGCTTAAGTTATTACCGCTGTACATCTCCGCAGGCCAGTAATCTCGACCGCCCGCTGGCCGGGAGAGGTGAGCTAAAAATTTGTCTTCGTTATGCTTGATAGAGGCAAAATGTCTCGCAGTCCTTTTATATTATACGAGTGTAGTTTATCAGAACAGTCTTTAGAGTACATTTAAGAGTATTTATATTTTAAGTTATTTAATTACTTTTTTAGTATTTGACTCATGTTCAAAGTGATGTTAATTTATGTAGTGTCGACAATGAGTTTTGTGTTAATTTTTAAACTGGTTTTGTTTTTCTCGAACAATGCTCGTACTTTAAATGCTCTAAAGCCAGATTCAGTTTTCGATTTTGAGTACAAAATTCGTTCGTACCGAAACTTAAATTACTACGTCACGGAGGCGAGGCTCTCGAACATAGTTCACGGTTATGTCCGGATTGTGCGGCGAGTTTGACATGAGTTATGACGTCACACATCGACCGCACAGGATGCGACTTTCCTCTCTTCACTGCTCACGGATATTGAGATCGCTAAGGTTTCCGATAGATAAATGATTTCGAATGGTGAACCGTCTGCAGGAGCGGGCAATGTTTTGCGAAATTGCCTGTCACCGTTGCGGCGGCTTTTCCAAAGAGATTTTTATTATTCCTACAAATGAATTCCAATATCCTGTGTACGATGTTTTGTCATTTTTAAAATTGTTCTTTGGTTTGTTCCTTTTATTGAAATGAAGATATATTTCCGATACAACGAATACTGAATACGCCGTTCTTGTGGAAAAGTAACTGAATAAAATTAATACATAATTCTAATGTAATGCTTTAAGTTAAAATAAAACATGGACAAAAATAATTATTCTCGTTAATTTATTATTGAAACATCGCTGTATCAATGTTAAAGCTAATTAATTATTCCATCGGGAGAAATGTGAATATTTTTGTTCCGACTGCGCTGTTCCGATGGTTGAGCAAAGGTAGAGTTCGCGTGTCATCAATCACACCGTTCATTCCCGCGCCGCAATGGCAGTACATTTAGCTCCTTAATTAAAGCTTTGAACAGATGGCACACTGTTGGCAAGCCGCCTCATAGATTTCAATTAATTCCTGTCACCGCACAAAATTGCTTATTTTATTATTGAACCGTCAGTTTTGCTTGACAAATAAGCAATGATAATTTAGTTGTTAGAATTAATATTTTCTTTTTTAATGTGTGCGTTTCTCTTTTAAGCAACTTCACTTAACATAATAGTGTTTGGTGTAACAGACAACCATTTTAAAATTACAAACTTTTTAGTCGTCAGTGGAAGTGCTAGAGAATTATGATCAAAATTAACATCAATAACGTGAAAATCCAAGGGAAAACTTCGACGACAGGACGGTGTTCTGTGAGCCACTAATCGGCTTGTCACCCTACGCTATTGACTTTCATATCACGTAGTTGCAATCTGCATACCGCCAAGTTTAGGGGAGGCAAAAATATTTTCATATCAAAGACACGGCCTTTGTTGGCCTCGAACTATAAACTTCGAAGCTCACGAGATTAGGTTGACCCAATTGATTTAGATTATCGATAACGTTTTTATGAATAAAGTTGATAACTTCTTTATCAACTTTTTTTATTGCACGAATCATGAACGTCTTACCAATGACCTTTTCAGTCTTTATTTACAATTTTTGTTGTTTATTCAAATGTATTCGTTTCTTTATTACTATCTACTATCATGGGTAAATGTAGGCATTTTCTAATGCCTTTTAACAAATCTATACTAACATTATAAAGAGGAAAGATTTGTATGTATTGATATAACTCAAAAACTAATTTTAGATTTTTAAGTTATCACTGAGTAACATTGGCTACATTTTTTTTTATTTCACGGGGACGAAGTGGCGAGCAACAGCTAGTGGATAATATGTTTAATTAAAAATCTTTACACTTAAAAAATAATAATTGTCTTAAAATATTAGTTAAAGGCTTAACATTTGGAGTGATTTATTAAGGTTGCGTTATTAAAGTTCATATAAATTGGATATGACTGAAAATTAATCTAAAGGAGTGACACACGCCGTGCAATAGGCGTCGGCAGTGCGCACAGTTAATAAAGACGAGCTGAACGGAACACGCCGTACTTACAAAGATTGATGTTTACCAAGGAGTAAGCTTTATTACATGTCTATAGTTGATACTAAAGACTTGAAAGTCCGATAGGTAGGCTCTAAACGTGGCTTCTTCTATGTTCTACAATGTTCTTGGCATTCATACATTTCATTAGATATTAAGGAGGGAATGAAGTTTTAAGATTAAAAAAATAATGTGTGAGTAACGGATAGAATAACTAACTACATTTTCAATAGTAAATTTTATTTTTCACGTTTAGTTTGTCGTTCAATAAAAATCAAAGTTTTAAAATCCACCTTTCAAATATGCGTCAAGTAAAAACATCGCGTCCGATTTATGCCAGGCCGTTGGTGGGCTGAGTGACAGTGACAAATGACGTCACACGACGGTCACGCTTCGTGTTTTGCGTCACTTGGCCGTGTTCGTGACGTCACAGCCGAGCCCGGCTCGTTTGTGACCTACTCATTTGTTTGAAATATGACATGCTCGTCTGAAGCCTGACACCGGAAGGTGAATTTCTAAATATGAATGTACTTTTAAATATTAAATTACACTGAATTTTACGCTTAAACTTTTTACAACTTGAAAAATTTCATTCTCTACTCGAGTACACACATTTCATTGGTATCACGTATTTTTTGGAAATCCCTTAATCGTAAGTTAAGTCGAAAATAATACGAAAAGTCTAGCATTAAATCACGCTAACAAAACTTAATAAGTAAACAAAGCTGTGACACAAAATGTACGAGGCCCGGGAGAGTTTATCAACTTTCATTATATCAAAGTTTTAATGATGATAAATCGTGTGCTTAAATACGTATTTAGAATCGTATTCCGTCGTATAACGGGAGTTCGCGTCTTCTGGATAATTACTGTATCATTAATATCTCTGTCGACGAATGAGATACAGTATTAATTTGACATCACCCATCAACACTAATATCATAACCCGATAAATTATAATAAGATGCGATGTAAAATATATTAAAATGAATATTCATTAAGGAGTAACAGTTCATAACTCTGTGGATGTCGTAGTAACTGTCACGCTGTCGCTAAACTTGTGAGAAAATTAATTCAAATTGAAAACATTTTCATTAAAGCCAATAAATTAAGTGCCAATAGCCTAATGATTTGGGGTACGGACTACCGATCTTGTGGTCGAGGGTTCGAATCCCACTATTCGACTATTCCATATCCAAATTAACAAAAATCTAATGAAATTTAAAAAAAAAGTTATAGTTTATTAATTTCTCTCTTCCAAATGACGCTAACGACGCATTCTTATTTATTATATATTTTTTTCGCTTTAACGCATTAATAGACCACATGGTGTTTTTTTCTGATGCTTCAAATGTTTACTACCTTTTACGCAAATAAATTCAATAAAATAGAATATAACATCGTGTACCGAAACATAACAATTATCGCCTTCCACGCTGTATGCAGCCTCTGCGTAACTCGTCTCTCTACATTTAATAATGTTCTATTAGTAAATAGTCGACAGGTGGTCCTTTACCAGCCGACCTATTTGGCTTATAAGACCGAGTGATCGCGCCAAAGCTGTAGCACAACATGTTCGTTATGTTTATAGCATAAGTACTGAGGCATCACGCCAAGAGATCTTAGCCGATATGATGTAAGGCGACCGTAATCGTTTTATGTAAGCCACTTCCCATCTGTACCGCTCTTAATTGATAAATAGTATTGCTTATTCGAGAAGGTATTTAGTTTATATATATTGCCATAACATTTTAGAGAATCTGTTATTTTACAATCTAGATAGAAATAAGGCTGTTTCTATAATTTCTAAATTGTTTATTATTTCTATTATTTCTTCATTAACATGTAGTTTGGTATTGAAATGTTAAACCATCTGAGAATTCTAGAGAAATTAGGGTACAATTTGTGTGGATACAATAAAAGGAAAATTTATTTAAATAAATAAATTACGCACAATTTTGTTAAAACTATGTTCAGTAAGTCTAGCACGAAAATTTTGAATCTCGTAGCAACCTTTCGGGTACAGAAAAATCTCATACAAATTTTGCCGATGACGTAACGAATACTTTCCCACAAATTTTCGTGCCAGGTTCTATCTATCTATGGAATGTAGCATATTACTTTATCATTTTCGGTAATGTTGATTCTTCAACTCTAATTTATTATAAGTTTTAATAAAATATTTATATGAAACGAACTTACTTGAAAGTTTCGCCAAGCTAAGCTATGGTCTTAATAAACAGACTACTTGAGAAAATACTATTATATTTATTTCTTAATTTACATGTAAACTTTTAAGTCTTAAAGTAGTTTGTGCTTTTAGAGTTTTACTTTTTTTATTTTTTAGGTCAACAAAATGGCTTTCACTTTTATTTTTAACACAATTACAAGGTTTATTGTAGGTTTAAAATTTTTACTCGGATTTTTACCTTTGAACGTATTTTCAAATTGAAAACTGGTTCCAGGAAGGAATGAACGTTTCCATATGCTTTTAAACATACTAACTGTTGGTCGCGACTTCATCCGCGAGGAATTAAAAAATAAAATAGCGAGTTTTAGAATATGTTACTCAGTGATCATGGAGCTTTCTAATGGTGAAAGAATTATTGAAATCGGTCCAGTGGTTTCGGAGCCTATTCAATAAAAACAAATAATCAAATCTGTCCTCTTTATAATATTTGTGTAGATTTTTGAATAAAACTTTTACTAGCAAAAAACATATCATTTAACATTACATACAGGGATCAAGGTGTTTGAATTGTGAATTCTTATCTCTACCAAACAGGCCAGTTAAAAAGCTTTCGGCCCTTTCATCAAATTCGTAAAGCGAATATTCAACGAAGTGACCGTTAAATTCGACAGCTTCGCGTAATACGAGTACGTATGACTCATAAGCGATAGCGGTTACACTAGCGTTTCTGTGAGCGTAAGCGGAGCGGATGCTAAAGCTACCCATTCGTCCATATTCAAAAGCATCCGATAAAACATTTTCAACCGAACTAAAATTGGACTAAATTGAAAACCCCTTTTACTCAGTAATACAGCGCCATTCGAACGGCAAAGTGTTCATCAAATTCGTTATTTCGTATTCAGTTACAAAGTTACAGGTTTCAATTAAAACTGTTTGCACATTTGATTTTCAAATGTTAACTTTACTAGTCGCATAAAAAACCGTGTTGTATCAATGTTAAATGAAGTTAGAAAACGTTTCAAATGAACATTCGGTACTATTTCAGCATGTAAACACTCTCGCGGGACTGTTTTTAAATAACAGACTAACAAAACTAAATATTATTTGATGGAGATTCTAACATTTCTGTAGTCTCATGATAAGAGTCACCTAGATGCATTATATTAAACATCTAGATTTAATTTGCTTTCAAAGAATAAGATCACTAAAAACTCCCAATAATATAAGATCCTTATGGCCGGTTCCCCAGCTTCATTTAACCATTTCAGTTAGTGTTTTTGGTTCGATTTCATAAGATTCGTACTACGTGACTAGAGTTTTACTCCGTTGAAACTTAATTCAACCTAACACAAATGTAACACTAGGTTATGATAAAATAAATGAAAACTTCAGTAACCCAGTATTACTTTGATAAAAAATATTCAATCCCTACACTGCTATATCATATTGTATTAACATTAGCCAAAGATGTTAATAAAAGGCGATGACAATATCTTACTAAATATAATTTAATCTTGATAACTAACGCTTGCAGATGATTTTACACATATAATATACGTTTGGTGTTACGACACTTATAAATTCCTTGTCGTATACTTTCGGTCTACGCGTCCAAGCGTCCAGCTCACTAATTACTGCGTACCACCGCTCCTTCCTTATTTTTCATACAGATCACGAAGTCGCTTACTCGCTATCGATTGGGAACTTCACCCGAGAATTAGTCGGGCTCTCGCACAAGCATTACAAGAATGCGGTTGAGGGATGGAGCATTTCTTTACTCTCGCCATTTTTCTAATCTGCCAGGAAGTGTTGGCATTTTCTTGCTTGATTTATTTACAGTCACTTAAAAGTTTACGTGATTCTAAATCGATTAAGGAAGGGAGAGATGCCAATTTATTCGGAATCGACGAACTAAAGGATTGTTAAATGTAAAAAGCAACAAGCTTGGAGTTTCTTCTACCCGTAAAAATGTAGTGATGCGTTGAACGACGGAAAACAAAAACTTCAAGAATAATTACATCACGCACGTATAATATAATTGTATGTATGTAATTTAATTAGAATACAGTTAAGACTTGTAGGAATAACGTTGTCTTTAGTTTAATCCTATTACACTGGTTGCCATCCTCGAATAATTTATTCACGTTTTGGAATTCCGCCAATTTCCGTACAAAATATATATAATTTCGTTGAGCGTGAAGATATATAGCCACTATGTATTACATCAATTATTTAAAATATTACTACGTAATGGTTTTGCATTTTCAGGTTTACCATTTAATAATTAACTTAAAATAATTTTCAAATCCTGTGATTCAATTGCTTAAAAGTATAAAACTGAATACATTTGAAAAGTTGTCTGCAAAGATACGCAATTGTTTACATAAGACCAAACAGTTACAGCAGTAATTAGTAAGGTGAGCTAAACTAATACAGCGTAAGCTGTTTTCGCCTGTGTACATACGAGGGCTATTGAAAGCGTTCCCTGAGGCGCTAACACTACATTTGGCTTTAGATCCCTTACTGCTATTAGCATAGTATATTATAGGTACGTGTTGCGTATATAATGCCTAAATATAAACATTAATAAATCGATATTTTTTATATATACGTACAATAAGGTGGCAAACGAGCAAGCGGCCACCTAAATCCGCCAAAATGACGAAGCGACCGCTGCCCATAGACATCCTCAATTTCAGAAGCGTTGCCTATTCTTAATCAACATAGGAGGAGACGCACATAAAGAGGTTATTTCCCCTTCCTATGCGTCTCCTCCACCGTCAATTCCACTTTCTCATCAAATTCTTTCTTTATAACAAAAGCGTGGAACGGGAAAGGGATTAAAATTGGGGAATAAAATTAATAAATTGTAACTTACATAAAAAACGTGTTGGTTTTAGTGACAAAAACCATCTGACTGAACTCTTTATAACTGCTTAGAAACAAAACAATATCGGTTACAAAGACTGAAAATTGTTTATATTTTCGAACTCATCTAATGTTGAACCGCTAGACTAGCGCACAATACCGGTAACCCAACAAACAGGTTCGTGGTGAAAAGTTTAAAGTTTTTAAACAGAAAAAGTAACAAGGTGCTAATGCGGTGGTGCCCCCGTCTGCCTCTCCAGGCCCTCTCGTTGTTTTCTTTTTGCACTTCAGTCGGCACTCCGGTGCGTATCCGCGGCGCCGAGTGTCGGCGGGTGTAAATTGAAACACTTGCAAATTTACCCCATACATTATTCATGTGCCAAACACACTCCGAGCGAGTCTGGTTCAGTTGACGCAAGAATTTGCAAAAATGAGTTCCGAACGCGAAATCGGCCTACATCGGCTTGGACAAACTTAGCAAATTAAAAAAGATTATTATAAATATTTAGTTTGCCATATGATTCGAGGTTGAGATATAAGAGATAATATTGGTTAGAATAGTGTGGATTGGAATACTTTTGAAATTAATGAAATTTTCATTTCATTTTCAATAATTAGGGTAGGCAGGAAACAACGTTTTGACAACAATTCAAATATGTAAATACTTTGTCTTAACTATATAAAATTTACTTTTAACCTGGTCTAAATAAAAATGCAATCATACCAATATTATAAATGCGAAAGTTTAGATGGATGGATGGTTAGATTTTGTAGCCTAAACGGCTGAACAGATCGGGACGAAATTTGTCATAGATGTAGAACATAGTCTAGACGAACACATATGTTACTTACTTTTGTTTTATTTTTAATTCCACGCGGATGGAGTCGCGGGCAATAGCTAGTAATAATTATAAACGTCCCTAAAGCTGAAGATGTCAAAAATTTAGATAAACTTTTGATCGTAGTAAATAAGTAGACGCAGTGTATAAAATGGATACTCCTTAATAAACTTCTGTAAGAAATTTATTTACTTAACAATACCAAAATAGCAACAGAAATGTTCTTTCTTCTTTGTTACTTTACGTAAGTTTTAATAAATTAAGCTGAATTTACTAACTTGGTAAAGTTTTGACAAGGTAAGTTAAGTTATGGTCTTATTAAGCAGACTACTAACGTAAATAATGTACAATGATAATGTTTTCTTGTAATTTCAGCTTTAAATTAAAGCAGGTATATTCACTGGGATAATACGTATTTGAGAAAAAAAAAGTACATATAACCTAAAACATTATTCTACAAGTTACCTTTTTTATCTACTTTAATTAAGTTTGAAAAAAATGTATACTAGATGTTACTCGCGACTTCGTCCGCGTGTGATTGAAAAATAATAAAAAATATGCCCCACGGTACTCACTGATAACGTAGCTTTTTAATGGTGAAAGAATTTGTGAAATTGGCCCAGTAGTTTTTAAGTTATTTTAATACATACAAAAATACAAATCATTCCTCTTTATAATATTAGTATAGATGGATTTTTGCCGCATAGTATTATATTTCTTAGTACAATTCGCAAAACTGGTATACACACAATCAAATATTCACAAATTTAACACAATCCATACTAATATAATAGTATAAAGAGGAAAGATTTACATTTTGTATAATATATTTTGTAATAGTTCAAAAACTACTGGAACGATTTGAAAAAATGTTTTACTATTAAAAGCTGCCTTATCAGTAACATAGACTATGTTTTTTTTATTATTTTTTGAATTCCACGCGGGCGAATTCGAGCAACAGCCATCTATACTAATATTGTAAAGATCAAAGATTTGTATTTTCGATTTTTGTATGTATTGAAATAACTCAAATACTTATGGAGCGATTTGAAAAATTGTTTTACTAGTAAAAAGCTACGTTATCAGTGAGTAACATAGGCTATATTTATATTATTTATTTCACACGCACGAAGTCGCAAGCAATATTCAATAAAGTACGAAAACGTATTAGAAAGCTAATAATTATCAATGGATTTGCAAATCACACCCCTTTGTAGAGACGCCGCGGCAGAAATAAAGTGGGTCAACTATTATACGTCTAACAAATGGTTGCCCCTTAAGACGGGTCTGAGGACTCGGTTCAGAAACCCACAACCTGAATTATTCTGACCCTAATAAATTTGTCGAGTCAAACGGGTGTTGTGAGACAAATGAGTTTCGAGACGTGTGGCGCTACTAATTTGTTTTAGGATAATTTGCCTCAACATTATCTAATAGAATATGTGAATACTTAACACCGAATAGGCTATCCCGAAATTGAGAATTTTGTTAATTTTCAACTCATTATCTACTTAACCGTAGCCTTTTCTTATTTCTAATGGAAAATAATGTTTCTAATATCTATTGAAATGACCTGATTGTTTACAATAATGAATAATTGGACAAACACGAGGATGAGAATTTTTAAATTTATACAAACGTAAGAATGTAACAAATTATAGTGTTTTAAGTAGTCTAGATAAGAAACAATTATAATAGCTCAAACGTCAATAGCAAATGCCGCCGAGATAAAGGGCATAAGTTTAATATAGAACACGCTTTCATATATTTTTATTCGTATAGTAAAAAATTGTGTAAGTGCAAAATTAATTATACGAAGTGTTGAAAATAATTGTTTTAATATCCCCATGTACTCTAATAAGCGTGAAAGACTATTATAAAATTGTTCTGTGCAACTTGGTACATTTTTTTGAATAGAATCACATTTACTTTTCTCAAATAAAGCACTCACGCTAGAATGAAATGGTAATTTGCAAAACACATTTTACTTTCGAGAGTTTAATGTAATTTTTTTTTCTCACCAAGGCATTTCCTGAAATAAATTACAAGTGTAAAATTCACAACAACAAAAGCGAAACAACAAAAGGCTCGCGGGCCGCAACATCCGGACGACCCTTCCAAACTTAGCAGCCTGATTACGGATTTCCGAACAAGAAAAATAAAAAGAATAATACAAAACATGTTTTTTAACCAAGTGTTTTGGTACAAGCCATTTCAGTCATCAATAAAGTTGTGTTTCATTTTGCTGTAGCAATATTGAAATTACAATGTAACGAAATTTTGGTCCGTTTCGACAATAGCATTAATTTAAATGTACAGAGATTAAGGGGTTGTTAAACTCCATGATAAGGTGGAAATACGGCTTGCAGGAAGTCGTTATGTTATTTAGACTTTGCATAAACTATGAATGAAGAAAACAATTGAAATACATAATATTTTGATCATTGCATGGGCACAATAGTTAAGTACAGGAGACAAATGTAAATGCCAAAACGAAATTATAAAACGTACATGACATCCTTTATGATGATATAGATATCAAGAATTTAATTTTCGTATGTTCTAATCATAATTTACATTTTTTGTATCTTTTGTTTTTTCAATAGCACGATGTTTATATGATAGTCAACATAATTGAAAATATTCGGTTGCGGCTTGTAGTGTTGAACGTAAAGATCGAAACGTGGATCACTGTGTGCACTTGATAAAGTTTCTTTTGAAGGAATTCTTGTAGCAATAAACGGACCTCTACCTTCTGACAGCTTCGATCGTGTCACTTTCCTCCATAGAAAAGGTTTCTTATGAATAGGACCGTGATATTCGTTAAGATGGCGCGTATCTTCAACTTCTGGAGGTGGAGCTGTTAGTTCATACATCTCAGGCAGAGACAAGTACCAATAATCTTCTCCGTTTCCTATTATTGGAAACAATCTTTTGTTGGAAAAACGAGGCCGATATTTCCGCACAAACTCGTCATATTTCTTTTTCAAGCGTTTCATATAGTCCGTGTAACGTATTGAATTTAAAAGGTTTTCAAAATCCGACAGCTCGCTTGTGCCAGTTTTAGAATATATGCCGGCACAGACGTACGTTCTAAGTAGGTGATGTAACTTGAAGACGACGTAAGCGAGCCATTTTCGTGCTTCGTCTTCTAACAGTTTGAGGTCATCGACCTTTGTTCTGATACCGAATTCAACAGCTTCGGCGGCTCGTCTCTTACCACGTTCGGTTACATCATGCAACCATCGTCGATATGAGTAGTAACAGAACTTATTGTTTCTTGAATAATGGCCGCGCCATAAGGCCTGTAAGAAACCATAATTAAAATAAAACCCAAATTTCTTCTCATAAATCCGAAAGATTTTATTAATGTTGATAAATAATGAGCTACTACGTATAAGGATATACTTTCAACTATGTACATATGTACCTGTATCTTTGTTGCTGCCTGATTATATCTTTTGTTATGTTTGTTCCGTACCGCTTGTATCAAAGCTCTTCTGTAAGCTTTACGAGCGAGATGCATTCGAAAGGCGCATTGTATTGTGAGGGCATTTTTCGATAGCCATGCAAAATGTTTTCTTATTAAATGTCCTCGGACTATTCGCTGAAGGAGGACTACCGCATGGAAGCGGCTAAATCGTCTGGCCTCAGCAAGTCTCGAACGAATACTTAACTCACCATAATAGTCAAATTCTATTGGTAAAAATTCATATACCGTTGCCATTTTTGTTGTTATTTGAATGACGTTGGTTGACAAATCAATAAGTCAAAACACGTAGTAAAAAGTTTTTATAAGCTTTTTCACCGTTTTAAAGTTGATCACCGTTCTCTTGTCCTTAACTCTTTCATGTAGGGTCGGTGGATCAGGTTTTTGTTCTCAATAAAATTAGCACTATAACAATTATAACATTAAAAAAAATAAACTCATAGCTTTTCTCACTTCCTTTATAGGTATTAGTTTAGTGCAATGTTATTTAGTATAATACTTACACCCACATTCGTATATTTCAGTTGACTTGTCCGCTAAAACAGCAATGTGTTTACCTTCATTTAATTCATTTAGTTCCAAGAAAGTGGAACAGCTTAAGTAGTTTTTACATCTTCACATTAAGGTAACTAAGAGGTTTCTTTTATTTTAAATAGCATTATGTTTTCTGTAGGTTAGAGAGCATTTATATTCAATTATACATGAGAAGCACAACTGCTACGAAAAATAAAATTAAATACATTGTTATTACCTTTTAAACTGGGCGACCTAATAGGAATACACTAAGCCACCTGTCGCATTCATTCTGAGGCTATATTTTTTTGCAACAAATGACCTTTGACTATTAACCAAGTTAATGACAATTAGCAATGTTAAATCTACATGCTTATGTATGACATGATTTCGTTTAATTACAAAGTAAGTGATACTTTCAAAGTTTAATTTCATGTTATTTGACATCACAATAATGAAGCACGATGAGTTAAAAGTTCTGAGTTCTGAGTTCACACTCAGGTTCGCGTGAGACGTCATGAATAATTCAACAATCAAAACGGCAAGGTGTGCGCACCTGTTTATTTATTTTTACCCCAAAATTTACGGGTAATTTTCATACATATGTATGTAGGAGAAATAAAATGAAACCCCGAATTGAGGTGTTCGTGCGATGTTACAAATTAATTTCGAATTGAATATATTTATTATGCGACTAAATTGAAAAGTGTTCTTATATTAGTAAACATGTATGTTTTTGACAGAGGCTGTATTAATCTTTGACGAGTGACCGTTTATACATTTGTTACTCGTATTTAGCTTAGTTAAATATTTAAGTTTTCCCTCGACACCTCAAGCTCATTACAATAAAATTATGCGTAATTTCGTAACAAAAACTAATAGTAATAACATTAGCGTCTAAAAAATTTGGTAGCATAATAGGCGTAAATGACTACCTGCAATGACGCCACATCAAAGACCATTAATGTAGCATTTTCACATTAAAGGGGTTGGAGCTGCTATTAAAATGCTATTAGCTAGTGAGAACGGTATAACATTACAGCGACGCTATAAAAAGCACTAAGCTTTATTATAAACACAAAATTATAATTAATTATGATTAACAATCAACAAATTAAAACTTGTATTAAAAACGATAAAAGAATTGTTGAGCTGGAGCTCGAAAAGCTCATCTATAACAATAGTGAATCTGTTTACATATTTAAAAAAAACTGAATAGGTATATCTTGCGTAAAAATCCCACGGCATATTCTATGTGTGCAGTAGTCTTGATTGCAAACTAGATATTGCTTGCGACTTCGATCGCACGAAATTTAAAAGATCTATTTTAAGAATATTATAAATGCGAAAGTTTAGATGGATGGATGGATGTTTGTTAGAGTTCGTAGCCAAGACGGCTGGACGGATATCCATGAAATTTGGCATAGACGTAGAGGATAGTCTGGAAGAACACATAGGCTACTAACTTTTGTTTTTTTTGAACTCCACGCGGACGGAGTCGCGGGCGAAAGCTAGTTAATAAATAAAGTGTATGTATATTACTCGGTGATAACGAAGCTTTTAAATGGTAAAATAAATTTTGAAATCGGTCCAGTAGTTTTTGAGTTATTTGCATACAAAAATCAAAAAAAAATCTTTCCTCTTTATAATATTAAATATAGAAGTATATAGATAGAGTCTCTACATGTTTTAGAAGACCTCTCTGACATTGTTACAACAGCAATGGTACTCTGACGTATTCGTCATCCTTTACATTCACTTTCAAAAATAAGGACAACAATCCACAGTAACAAAGTTTTTAATGAAAGAGATACTAAATGTATGTAAGTGTAGTAACTATGCTATTACGTGCTCTGTAGTTACGTTAATTGGTGGAAGCAATCATTGATTCCCTTTAATTAAATTCTCGGAAGCTGATTACAACAAATTAGAGGCGCTTTGTTCGTTGCTATTTTCATTTAAATAGCAAAGATACAGACAATCGTTTGCATCGCTTTTAACTAATTATAAAAGAAAACTAGCGTTTAGTCTTGAATTTAATTTAACTTTTATATTAAGTAAGTTGCTTATTAGACAAACACGACTTAATATTTTCTTAATCCTTTAAGGAAATAATGAATCAATTCTATTACAGATTGATACTGAAACGAATCCTAAATTCTTCGCTTCGTAACCGCCGCTTACAATCAGATAGACGTCAACATTTTTAACGAATTTAGAGTTTCAGCGTACCCGTTATCATTTAAGACGCTGTTACATATTATGACGTTTCAGTAGTCGGCTGTAAGTCATGTATACTCAATGTTGAGATAATATTTTAGTACAAATACTAATATTGTAGATCCGAATGTATGGATGGATGAATGTTTATTCCAAAGTATCTATAGAACGGATGTGAATCTCAATTAAATTTGGCATAGATATAGTACAAAGTCTAGAGAAACAAATAAGTTACTAATGAAGTTTTTTTTTTTAATTCCGTGCCGTACCAAGTAATTAGAAATTTACGGTCTATAAAATAATATTTAGATAATACTCCGGATTTCCGCGGCGCGAGCTAAACCGCTTCACTAATTACACTTACATGCCCCCGGAGATGGTGCAATGCGGTGTTTGAAGTAATTCCCACTAATATTCTTAAATGGGAACGAAATTAGTACAAGCACCTTAAATCAAAAGTTCAAGATAAGTTTTACTATAACTGCCACACAGTCTTCATCATCATTTTCCCTACCTTATCCTACTATTATTAGCGTTCAGAGACAATTTATCTGTTTACTAGCTTTCGGCCGCGACTCCGTCTGCGTGAAATTAAAAAAAACTTAGTGAATAGCCTATCTGTTCTTTCAGACTAAGATCTATGTCTGTGCCAAATTTCATCGAGAACCGTTTAGCTGTTTAGACTACAAACTCTGACAGACATCCATTCATACTTTCGCATTTTTAATATTAGTAAGATATATAAGATTGAAGTACTTAATTCGATATTATTGTTAAAGAACAAAATAGTTGTTCGAGTTAAAGTAACATACGTGAACAGAAAGTTGAAAGTATTGATGCAGGAAAGGTCTTTCATCTCCTTTGACCGAGTTACCTGTAAACTTTGTGAAGTGAGCCATACAATAAAATTTCAACGTGGAAATGGAATTAAAACTTTTCCCCTTTTTGCAAACTTTGGGATAGAAAAAGAAAATACGTTCAAACTATACGACTTTATTGTGTTCGATTGTTGGGATAACTCGAAACTTAATAACAAAATAAAATGTTCTTTTAAAACGATTGGTTACTCAAAAGTTTCAACCCTAATAAAACAAACTGGATTCTGATGTCCTAAATAATTAAGAATAGTAGGTAATTGTGACTATTTACTATTGCCAGGGTTGTCAGTGCATTCCTAAACAACATCTGGACGAATTCGTATAAAACTTTGACAAGATCTGAAGACGCCAGATAAAAGCTGCGCTTTTTTTTGTGGGCGAACGCTTCACTAAATTATCGCAACACTGTTGTGTGATTGTCGATTGTTTAGTTGACTGACAATTTGACTGTTTAGTTGTACAACTAAAAATCGAGTAGTGTGCGCAGCTCCATATAAGCTCATAGGAATCGAAGCGCGATTTAACAGTTGTGCGATAGTTTAATCAAAGGTATGCGAGCGCTTCAACTAAAACATAAAACAATGCCTATTCAATACCACTTGATGAATGGGTATGCTAACATGAAGCCAATCTAACTTTATTGTGAAAAATGAAACAGAATCAAATAAAATGCAGAATGAAATCATAAAAGTTAGTATTGAATTGAATTTGCTAGTGAACGGAGTTTATGAGGTGGCGTTAGGGTTGCCAACTCATAAAAATGTCGTTATTTTGCACGAAACAGATAGGTAGTCTTTATGAGTGAAACTAGTGTATTGATGTAATTTCAAACCACCTTTATGGAAATATTAAATTTTACAAATACAATGCGAAAGTTTAGATGGATGGATGTTTGTTAGAGTTTGTAGTGTAAACGGCTGAACGGGTCTTGATGAAATTTGGCAAAGTGGTAGAGGGTAGTCTGGAAGAACACATAGGCTAATCACTTTTGTTTTTTTTTTTTAATTACACGTGGACGGAGTCGCGAGCAACAGCTAGTAAATTAACTAAACGTCATAGAACCATGCGTCAATTATTTGTCTCCAAGCTATCAAGTAGCCACGGTCTTTCGGCGTGTTTTACCTGTTCTTAAACTTTTAAACGGGACGCGAATTTTACAACTTCTAGAACGGACAAATTCATTTTAAACTTTTCAAATAAAGTCAAAAGAATAGTAAAAACAAACTTAGTATTATCTATACTAATATTATAAAGAGGAAAACTTTGTATTTTTGTATTTTTGTATTTTTGTATTTTTTGTATGTATTGAAATAACTCAAAAACCATTGGGCCGATTTTAAAAATTCTTTCACCATCAGAAAGGTAATTTATCTGTGAGTAACATAGGCTATATTTTATTATTACTAATGTTTAGGAACTATTAATAACAGCGTGTTTCTGGAGGCCGGCGTTAAAAAATTACTAAACTTTAACTTTTCTCGGCTTACGCTGCCTAAACCGTTAGAGGTATATAAAAATGATGTATCAAAGAAATGTAGATCTCAAAAAGTTCTACAGAAAAGTCCGCGATAGCATATATCTATCTTTAACGGTTTCTTACAATAACCACTTTTTTGTTTACAAAATGAATTAAATATCGCATGCTATTTGCGTCGTTGTTTTATTGGTTTCAGTATTAATCCTTATCCAAATAAATTCCTTCGTTGCCAGGAAAATTTAATGTAGAACAAAATTGTCCTTTACAGTATTTAAATTGGACAAATAGTTTAGAAGATATCGCGAACACAAACAATAAGGGTAACCGAAAAATCAGCTCACAAACTATCGGGCTCAGAAATTTGGAATCTTTCAACAATAGATTTCTGTTATTACGTAGATTCGTCATCATCGTCATCACCAGCTCACTATACTTCCCCACTGAGGGACTCGGAGCCTACCTAAGTTAGGGTCATTAGGACATCAACCACGTCAACCACGCTGGACCACTGCGGGTTGGTTGACTTCACACATATGTACGAGTATCTTTGAATTTCTTCTCCGATATGTGCAGGTTGCATCACGATGTTTTCCTTCACCGTAGTAGTCCATTACGTAGATTACTACTAAGATAATACTTTAGGTAATGGGATGAAAAAAGGGCGAACGTAAGTTTTGAACTTTAAACTCCACGCGGACGAAGTCGTGGGTCGTGGGAAATCATAATTCATACTTAAATACTATAAATTGTAAACTTTTTTAAAAAGTTTAGATCTATGGATGGATGTTTGTTAGAGTTTGTAGCCTAACGGCTTAACGGATCTCCATGAAATTCGGCACTTATGTAGAGCATAGTCTGGAAGAACACATAGGCTACTTTTTAACCTGGAAATAGTTACGGTTCCCGTGGGATACATTAATTTTGTTTTTAATGTTAACTCGATAATTCTGCAACGGTTCAACTTATGTTATTGAAATTTGGCACAGATATTTAACAAAGTCTGGACCACAGTGGGATAAGGTTCATCCCCGAAAAATGTCAGGTTCCCGAGGGATATGTAGTTTTTTGTTATTTACATGTTTACACGATTAGTCCGTAGTGGCTAAACTTATCTAATTGAGATTTTGAATAGTAATAAAATAAAGTCTGGAGTAACATATGGACTATGTGGTTGCAGAAAAAAAAGGTTACATGTCACTACAAGAGACTGCAGATGGTGTCAGGCGTTTGCAGTTAGATTCTGGTGGATTAAGGGAGTTGCAAATGTTAGTAGGTGCTTGAAGGTAGTAACAGGTGGTTCACCTCAGGTTCAGGAAGTTGTAGGTTAAGTACAGGTGGATATAAAAGATTGCAAGGAGATCCTATTCAATTAAGGTGGTTTCTGGTAATTGTATCTGATTTGCAAATGAATGCAAGTGGAAGCAGGTATAAACAGAATATATCCCCTTCCTATGCGTCTCCTTCACCGTCAAATCCACTTTCCCTTCCATCCTTTTCTTATAAGAAAAAGGGTGAGAAGGAAAAGGGACTAAAGTTGGCCACGACATTCATCTGACGAAACGCGGAATTGCTCCCACTTCACGCCTGTCTTTTGAGTGGTCGTGGTATTGCACCGGGCGAGCCGGCCCATTCGTAGGAAGCTGTTAAAGCGGGCTCTACCGCTGTTGCTCGCTTAAGTTAGTTTTTGGTGGTTTTGGATGATTTACAGCTGAAGACTGTTGGCAACCGGTGAAGCAGGCGGTTATCTTTTTATTTAAATTTTGCCAATTTAATTATGTACTTCGTGTCTTTTTTATTTTAATGCTGCGCTGACGAAGTCGCGTGGAACAGCTATTATACATATAGCACGAACCACGCCAAATGAAATTCTATATTTACATATAATAAAATTGAGTGTCTGTTTGTAATATCAAAAGAAAAATTCCAGATTTCGGGAAGATGATGTATTTGCGTTGCTGATAACGAAAATCGCATTCAAATTTTTTTTGTCTGTCTGTCTGTCTATCTGTCTGTCTGCAAGCCGCGTTTGTTCCGGGTAATCTCTGAAACGGCTGGGTCGCTTCGACCGGACTTTCCTTGAAGGGTAGATGACATAGACGGGCTACTTTTTTAACTTAATATTGCGTGGACGAAGTCGCGGGCAACAGCTAGTTACTAGGTAAAGTAACTAAATTTTCAAATCAAAACTAGTTTTAGCAACGCATTATTTCCTTTAATGTTGAGGACGTTCAAAAGCCTTTAAAAATACTAACTTCACATTTATTCCCTACTTTTTGATTCTGTTATTAGGAAACTATATTTTTAATACAAATAAACTAGTTGTAAGAGCTTTTCATCCATTTCTTTAACATATTAATTGCTTAAAATAATGTCTCCCTATTTAATCTTCTTTAAAAACAATTGGTTCGCTTGAATAGTTTTGGAATTGAAAGCAATAAACGCTTTGCGCCATTCGTATGGGATGTGCTTTTAGTGTGTCTTGTCTATTGCAATGGTCAGCCGCTTTTATACGGCTGCTTTTATCTCGCTTTTGGACAGGAGACATGCGACCCAGATTCTTTTATGAAAATCCCTCAACTCTTTGAGGAATGTAATGACTTTCGGCACCACCATATTTATTATTCATCATTTTGTTTTGTTATTGCGCGATTACTAGCTTTATAACAACGCTAAACTTATACTTGTAACTATTAGAAACAAGTTTTTACGGCGACTAATTTCCGTGCGAAATTATAAAATAATCATACTCATATTATAAACGCTAAAGTTTAAATAGATGGATGGATGTTTGTTAGAGTTTGTAGCCTAAACGGCTGAACGGATTTGGATGAAATTTAGCATAGATGTAGAAAATTGTCTAGAAAAATAAAAGGCTTCTTACTTTTTTTTAATTCCATGCGGTCGAAATCGCGTGCAATAGCCATCCAGTATAAAATTTAGCCTATGTTACTCAGTGTTAGGGAAGCTTTCTAGTGACAAAGCACTATTTGAAGTTTGTCCAATAGTTTTTAAATATATTAGTTACATACAGAAATACAAATCTTTACTCTTTAATGTTAGCATGTAAGTACGCAGAAACACGCACAGTATATCTACATATACATTTAATATTTTTTTTTTATGTTGAAAGGTGAAGATAATTACCGTACATTATTTATTCTTCTAGTTTGTCGAAGGCAGGATATTACCTGAAATCAACAAATATACATATCAGAACGTTATCGAAGTTTAATTTAAAAAAGTAGGTCAGTATTAAAAATACGAACGTTTTTAGTTTGCCTTCGTTGCGGACCTAAACTTTGTTCATAATGTAGACTAGGGTTTTACGGTTTTACATGTTTTAAAAATACGCAAATATTTCTTTGCAGCATGCAGCGCTCAATGCAAACTGTACGCCATTTAAACCAGAATAAAAATGAACTTTTATTAGCGAGTTTGTTAAGAACTCCTTAAGTACAAGTAAACAAGGCTAAGTCTGGAAACTTCATGAATTTAAATTCATATATTTACAAAGGAATTATTCTTGTAACTTTGTATTCATTGTTTACTTGCAACTTTGAAACTAGCTATGTTTAGTGTCACCAAACCCGGGTGAAGTTCTTCTGTATAATTAAAAAGATAATAAAAAAGCATTCAGAAGTCCTTAAAATAATAAGAGTATTTCAATTAAGCTTCATTAAATAATAGGATAGACTAACCATAATGATCAAAATCGAGTGCTCGTTGCTAGACTTTCGTCAGTGTAAGTTCTTAGTCTCTCAATTCTGAACAAAAGCCATATATAAAAATTAAATAAACCTCTTGTAATCTAATCTGAAGTAAGAGCGAAGTTTACCTCAGTTTATTCAAATACAGTTTTGAAAGGAAAATATAAAAGCGATTTTTATACACCAATTCCGAATTCCAGGTAAATAACTTTGATCATAAAATAAAATACATGAATTTATTATAACTGCATCTCTGTGCATCGCAAACTTTTCCGTGCAACATATATTGCTAAAGTTTCCATTTTTGCGTAACCTAGTTACGGCCGCTTTTGCTGGAAGGCGCAAAAGCATCACCCAACATAGGATTTTTATCGAAAGTTTTCAAAACTTGTAGACCTATATTATACAAAAAAATATAGGTTCTTCAATATTTTTAATAAAACTATTTACTGTAAATATACAACTATGAAAGCTTACGTATTTTAAGATTTATACAAATATACAATTTTTCTTTTTAGGTAGATAGTAGGCTTTTGTTTCGCTTTACTAAAACCTACAATAGCTAGTTGTAAAAGAGCAGAGTTCAACGACCGAGTTAGTTTTCACACTCGTAACAAAGACCAAATTCACAACTTTTCAGTATTAAACTTTGAATTATCACTACTGCTACGAAATATGCTTCTATATAACAGATGCTAAAATTTGAATCTAATAACGTTAAACGCAATAAACTCATGATCTAACCCTACAATGAAATTTTAAAAAAAATGACATACAATTTTACACGTATTAAAACAAAAACAATCCTTACGAAAAGTACTAGGGTTTTAGTTGTTTATTACTATGCATTAATTGTAGCGCAGATCAGCATTTAATCTGTATTTCTACTTTTACACAAATTAATTATTACGTTACAACACTTTGATGAATACAAGCGTCAACAAAGTAATAAATACGCCTTTAATAGTCTCTAGTTTTTGCTAAAGTGAATATTTAACGGCGTTGACTGAGAATCAACTAATAACAAGGTGAAAAAAGACGAAGAAGTGACTTTTATGTCTCTTTTGTGCTAGCGCCGGGGGCAGCAGTTTGCCGTCTAGACGATAGGCCATCGTGCAACAACGGGCGAAAATATTTTAATTACAAGCTGCACCAGCGGTACAGACTGACGACTTTAATGCAAATTTTGCAGCATACCAATTTTGGTACTGGACAAAAATAAGTTCCTAGTACACCATGTAATATCACAGAGTAAAAATTAATTAAATTTAAGCTTATGACGATCAACTTAATAAGACTTTGAAAAACTATAAACTATATGTTATTTTTATTCGTTAATATTAATAGTAAAACTCAGATTATGTATAACTAGCTTTCACCCGCGACTCCGTCCACGTGGAATTTAAAAAAAAACAAAAGTGAGTAGCCTATGTGTTCTTCCAGACTATCCTCTACGTCTATGCCAAATTTCATTGAAATCCGTTCAGCCGTTTAGGCTACAAACTCTAACAAACATCCATCCATCCATCCATCCATCTAAACTTTCGCATTTATAATATTAGTATGAAGTATGATATTTGTGAATCTATAAAAATGTGATCCGCAGCTGGTATTCTGAGGGAAAAATATTTTAAAGTTGCCGCCGGCGACAATGTTTCTTCCCTCGATCGTAACTAGGTTACCGGGAAATTCGAAAACTTATGCAATATGGAGAAGTTTTAGACGCGCGGGAATTCTGTGCGCTATCGCTTCATTATGTCATCATATTAACAAGATGAGTCGAGAATAAACTTCGTGTCTTCTCTATTTGGATATTACGATAAGGGTTTATCGTATAAACTATAGGTTAGATAGATATATTAATAGTAGAACAATACGGTCAGAATTAAACGGATTTGCTTATTATTTTATAAATAATACTCCGCTCCCGACTCCGTCCGCGTGAAATTATATAAATAATATAAAACATAGCCTATGTTACGACTGACAACCTAGCTTTTTAATGGTGAAAGAATTTTTGAAATCGACCCAGTAGTTTTTGAGTTACATGATTACAATCAAACAAAAAAAGTTGTCCTCTTTAAAACATTAGTATAGAAAAGCAAAATTATAAATGAACACTTTTGATGATGATGACTTTTAATAAAACAAACTTTAATTTTATTATGACTCTGATTTAAAATAACAACCAATTCAGTTATAACGACCTCCAATCAATCATTTACTTTTTTTAAATAATGCATAATTTACCAAATAAACATAAAGTGTAAAAAGTAAAGTCATTAATTAAAAAAAAAACTGAAATGATATGAATTTAAACCCTAACTGGGTATTTAAGACATCTGGAGCGATTTTAACAAGGTGCTTAACTTCATTCATGAATGAATGCCAAGGCTTTTGCCTTTAACTTGTTCGTTAAATACGCAAACATTCCTTCGCTGCAGGATTCAAAATGAGTGCTATTTATGCGAGCCATGGCAAGCCTTAATTACTGAGGTTGTTACAGACAGCTGCGTGCTATTCACCACTATATCGAACCAACCATAATTATTGTATTGTAGACGATAATTTACATTGCATTTGATAATAACAAATCCTTAGACAGTTAATAAATTAAACTACTTATGTAACATTTGTTACATCAGTAAAAGGAATTATTAAATACTAGCTGTTGCTCGCGACTTCGTCCCGTCCGAAATTTAAAAAATAATAAAAACGTAGCCTATGTTACGACTGACAACCTAGCTTTTTAATGGCGAAATGATTGTAATTAAATCGGCCCAGTAGTTTTTGAGTTACATGATTACAATCAAACAAACAAAGTTTTCCTCTTTAAAACATTAGTATAGAAAAGCAAAATTATAAATGAACACTTTTGATGATGATGACTTTTAATAAAACAAACTTTAATTTTATTATGACTCTGATTTAAAATAACAACCAATTCAGTTATAACGACCTCCAATCAATCATTTACTTTTTTTAAATAATGCATAATTTACCAAATAAACATAAAGTGTAAAAAGTAAAGTCATTAATTAAAAAAAAAAACTGAAATGATATGAATTTAAACCCTAACTGGGTATTTAAGACATCTGGAGCGATTTTAACAAGGTGCTTAACTTCATTCATGAATGAATGCCAAGGCTTTTGCCTTTAACTTGTTCGTTAAATACGCAAACATTCCTTCGCTGCAGGATTCAAAATGAGTGCTATTTATGCGAGCCATGGCAAGCCTTAATTACTGAGGTTGTTACAGACAGCTGCGTGCTATTCACCACTATATCGAACCAACCATAATTATTGTATTGTAGACGATAATTTACATTGCATTTGATAATAACAAATCCTTAGACAGTTAATAAATTAAACTACTTATGTAAGATTCGTTACATCAGTAATAGGAATTATTAAATACTAACTGTTGCTCGCGACTTCGTCCCGTCCGAAATTTAAAAAATAATAAAAGCGTAGCCTATGTTACTCACTGATAACGTAGCTTTTTAATGGCGAAATGATTGTAATTAAATCGGCCCAGTAGTTTTTGAGTTATTTCAATACATACAAAAACAAATGTAACCTCTAATAATATTAGTGTAGATAAAAGTTAAGTTACTTGATCGTCTTTTTATAACCATAAAATATCTACCAACACCATATATGTATAGAAAAAAGTGCAAAGGAAGACATTTACCTTGGAGATTGCAGTAATTTGCAGGTGACCATTGTTAGACGACGTCTTTGTCTACGTTTGTACTTTGCTTACCTTCTATTACAACAAGTAGACTCGCCTATTGGCTTTACTTTAAAAGGTCCTTTTTAAATTACAGTAAAAAGACTCATTGCATAGTACAACATTGTTTTCTTAATTTCTGACTATTTACTTGTATTAATATTATTAGAGAGGTTCAAGTTGATATATTTTTACCGATTACTGATGTAATAAGATAACTTGTCACAAAGTATATTAGTTAAGTAAGAAACTAAGTCATTACTAACAGAAGTACCTAACTTTTTTGTTAATTATGTTATCTGTCAAATAATTCTCTTTACATGTGATTGATTTATATTTTCTTGCTAATTCTAATAAGTTAAGTAATCTACTATTTTTTAATTAATCTTAATTCCAAACAATTGAAACCGCGTTAAAGCACGAAACATCCTTTAACTTTGTCTTTGATACGTCATTGTACGAAGGAAACGATTTAGAGCGCGAAATCTCAAGACTAATTACGAGGAGAGAAACACCCTGTAGGTGTTTGTAACTGATATGCTCCAATTAGCCTATCCAATTAGCATTGATTGAAATTATTACATTTATTCGATTTAAGTATTACCAAACCCGCAATCGAATGAATCGTTAAATTGGTTAATGTGAAACGAATCACTTTCAATGTTCAATAATTTTCGCACTTGAATCGAGTGGGAACTCGGCCTTTTGCGTTATTTTACTTACTGTTACCGGTTCATTGTAGGCAAAGAGATTCAAATATATAGAGGAGGTTTTGTCGACACTTCACTTGAAAGATTTTTCACATATTCATCACTAACGTTATCTATCAATAGACATTCAAAACCACATGTCAATATAATTGATTGCATTTAAATTACTTGCCAAAAGGTGTTTTAAAAAAAATTAAAACGTTTATTATTTCATTTTGTGCCATTGTTTAGTTTATTATATAACAAAAGATGCAGTTAATTATAATTTTGTAAAAGGGTTTATTACATTTCAATATAAGGACATGAGGTGAAGTATTAAACTTGACAACTGATATAGTACCTTTCAGAGAAAGTACCAGTGACAATTTTTTGTTTACTATGTCTCGTCTATATATTATTTAAATGTTGATCGTAGGTCTATCTTTAGCATGCCTATTGTTTGATACACCTGCATCAATCAATGTTTGATTTATAGTTATTGTTTACTATTCATTTGCTAACAATAAAGTTTTTAACGACATTGTTTCGTTGATGAAACATTTTTATTACTATAATATAATACATTGTTATTGATTTCATTATATCGTTGTTATTTACAAGACATCATCATCATCGTTTCCATAGCCTTATCTAAGTCAATAAGGGTCGGGGCACAATTTATTAAAACCTTAAGGTTTGGACTTGGACGTTTCCTCTGGCGTTGCCGATGTCCAAGGGCGTCATTGATCATCTCGGTGTTCCCGCCGCTCTTTAACTCTTTTTTATTTAAAAAAAGACCTAATTTTTACGACCATCTAATACTCCCAATAAGAATGAATATAAATTAAACTCTAGTGTTTTGAATCTCTAGGAAATTCCTCCTAATAAAAGTGTTTTTTTTTTCAAGATAGAAAGTAACTATTTAATTTAGTTTATTAAAAAAGCGTAAACAGAAAGATAAAGGGAAAACGTATTGAATTTAAGTATCATCGGGAACGACGTTTCGCAACATTGCACCGCTCTGCCGCGCTGCCGTGCGGTCCCTGACCGAGTGCGATGTTCCATCAATCTTGTGCAACACTGTATCGGCTTTCTATTTAAAGCCCGAGAGGAAACGAGCTTTGCCAAACTATCCCCGCAAACTATCTCCTTGCTACGAGCTTTTAAACCGAAAAATATTCGATAGAAAGAAGTAGGAACTAACAACTTAATTAGTGTTAGTGTGAATTATTTTCACACAAGAATTCTAAATATCTTTGTCTTTAACCTATTTTAGTTGATTTCTTCATGTTTTTTTTTCACATTTATAGTAAGCTATATAGTATCTACTCCACTACGGAAATGGGAGAAAATACTTAATTAACCGTTTGATAATACATAAGCAGTCTTTATTACAGTTTAAAAGGCAAGATATTTAAATAAAGTATTAGTAGAATTCCACTCAGTAGTTTCAGTTGACATGTAAAAAAACTTTATAGAGCTGTATATTCCAACGAATACGTCCGGAAAGCCTCGAACAATCCTCATGTACTGTACATGAGAATTATTATACAAAGTCTACAAGCCTTGGTAATAATGAAAACAACCCTGCTCTCTCAATCTACTCAATCAAGTGGATTGAAATGTTAGACGGTTAAGAGGGTATACGTCCCGTAACGAATGTATTGTTCCCTTAGTGCTAAAATAAAAAGTACGGGCAAGCTCCTCTGAACCGCGGGATGAACGAGCAATGCAGTTCTAATAGCGATGCCTTTTTCTCGATGCGATCCGGACGTGAGCGCTTTTACAAGAAAAATTCGAGCGAAGCGAAACGAATCACATATATTTTGTGTTCGTTTTTAATTTACGTACTCTGGCGACAATGTGTTTCAATTTGCATTGTTGGAATATACCAACGTTCAGTTGGTTTTCGGTTTTTCGGTTATTAATTAAAATTTTGGGTATACGAAATAAAATCAAATTAATGAAAATCTATAGCAAATAGTTTTATAACGAAAGGCGATATTTTACACATTGACATGTTTATATATAAAGAAAATATTTTGCTTACTATTTCTACTACTTTTTCAAAATAATTGAACTAGATGAGGCTAATTTCGGCACAAAATAATGAATGAAATACTTCATAATATTTACGGATCAACTGGACGTAAAACGAACTTCCATTGCCAGAAAATTATATTTTAATATTTTATAAATAACGTTAACAATAACATTTTACAATATTCTGTCAATTTAAATAAAATTACTATAACAGTATACAAAGATCAACAGTATTTAAAATAAAAATACTAATAAAAGAATAGCAGCACACTATAGACATATACATTTTGTTGTAAAGCTTAAATCCGATTGTCGGACGATGCGGCTGCGGATCCAATCAAGGTTTTTATTAACTCTCATTATTATTGATTGGCCGCGCCTGCATGTTTGAGACGAGCAACGTATAGTTCTGATATTTTTGTCACTAGCTGTTACATTGCAACTACTTTATTTAAAGTAAATCGTTTTTTTTCAAGATTCAAATCCTATTTCTGTCTTATTTTTCAATTAACATACGCAACAACCACAATTCTTCTACATAAGTTCATTTGTATTCTACTGTACTACATTGTACTGTACTATACAATACAATGGAAGGTATTGGGGAAGGCCTATGCCCAACAGTGGGCAGATAAAGGCTGATGATGATGATGATACAATACCGTACTGTATGTATAGTACTACTTTGTATGTAAATAGGAAATTGGGTATTGAAAGAAGAAAGTTTTTAATTTATTAAAATAGAAGAAGGATAACTCTAAATTGGTATAAACAAGGTTTAGTTCCGTCTTCTTGACGTAATGTGGTATTATGTACCAATTTTTTTGTATTACCGTCATAATTTTACCACTATTATATGTTACGTTACCCATGGGACACGTTCCCTGAACACAATTCGTTCTATAAATTCTATTGTTCTATTTCCATGCTAACTTAATTCCGAATAGTAATGAATGTACTGAATGTTAATACGTTCAGTGATTGGAAACAATAGTGGCGAAATGTGCGTTCATTCACTCATGGAAACAAATCTCATCGGAGTAGATAACCGAGTTAGAGCGTGCAGTGTCACAAACAAATTTCAAATGCCCTCTGTTAACGTGACAACGGCCATCAACATTCATAATCATTTTCATGTCCGAACTAGTGTTAGAATATTAAATTATTAATATCTTACTAACATTATACATGAGAAAGTTTAGATGGGTGAATGTTTGTCAGAGTTTGTAGAATAAACTGCTAAACGGATCTAGATCAAATTCGGCATAGATATAGAACGTAGTCTGGAGGAACACATATTCTACTCACTTTTGTTTTCTTTTTTTTATTCCACTCGGACGTAGTCGCGGGCGAAAGCTAGTTATAAAATAAATGTTTATTGGGATGTGTTTTTTTTAAATTAGACCTACATTAGTTAAGTTTCTTTTCCGTTTGAATGATATATTTATGTACCGGTTACTGCAAAGTAAGCTACTTTACCGTTGAAAAAATATACAATAAAAACGTTTTACATCTGTTATTAATAAATAACAATACAAAATATATTTAGTAATACAATTAAGGAAATATATTAAGGGACGCTGACTACATAACGAATGTGGGATAATTATTTCTTCGCAGCTATCATTTATCATTAAAGTTAATCACCTCCAGCAATCCAGTCCATTCAACTAATTAGTCGTCCCCGAAAAAAAAATGGAGGATAATTGGGAAGAGCGATTGCTTGGATTTACTTCCTCAAAAGACTTCTCTCTGATAAATTAACCACCATTGTGAATTTGATACGGCTTTTTAAACACTCTCCTTTGTTTTTTTTGTGTCAACGACAGTATAGATGACTTTTTTAATGTTTGAGGTACGACTTAAGAAAATATATTTTTACGATTCAAACTTTTTCATAACTTAATAACGTTAGCGCTTTGTACGTCAAGATAATCATACTAATATTATAAATGCGTAAGTTTAGATGGATGGATGCATGTTTGTAGCCAAAACGGCTGAATGAATTGATCAAATTTGGTATAGATGTAGAGGATAGTCTGGAAGAACACATAAGATACTCACTTTTGTTTTTTTTTAATTCCACGCGAATGGAGTCGCGGACGAAAGCTAGTCATAGCATAAATCCTCGCGACACATCTTTAATTTTAACTGAATAGACGTATTGTATTGTAAAAACTGACGTGTGTAGGCAACATTTTGAGTATCAGCGTTACTATACAGTTCTCAGTTGCGTACACTTACCATTTCAACATTGTAGTTAAAACGAAAGGTGGGTAAAGCCTTTTAGAAGTTCATAGCGTCAATGTTTGGTAATGATTACTATTGTATTAAGCGTATGTATAACGGAATTAGATATTATACGTGTCGTCTCCAACTATTGTTCAAATACAATCCAAGTTTGCACTTCAAACATCGACTAATTATTCAATTGTGGCCCTCTGAGACGATCAGCTCGGATGTAACAATACCTCGTTACCGCTCCATTAAACATTAATTCCTATGGGTGTTTATAATACAATGTATTTATCAAATATGTTGGTATACGATTACTAAGATTATTGATACAGTACAAAGATGTTATAAATCATACTAATATTATAAATGCGAAAGTTAAGATGGATGGATAGATGGATGTTTGTTAGAGTTTATAGCCTAAACGGCTGAACGGATATCGATGAAATTTGGCATAGATGTAGAGGATAGTCTGGAAGAACACATAGGCTACTCACTTTTGTTTTTTTTATTAATAATTCCGCGCGGACGGAGTCGCGGGCGAAAGCTAGTGATTATATAAATATAATTAAAATTGGAACTAGAATTACACATCACTAGCTTTCGCGCGCGATTCCGTGCGCGCGGAACTAAAAAGCCTGTGTTCTTCCAGACTATCTTCTACATCTATGCCAAATTTCATTCGAAATCCGTGCAAACGTTTAGGCTACAAACTCTAACAAACATCCATCCATCCATCCATCCATCCATCCATCCATCCATCCATCCATCCATCCATCCATCCATCCATCCATCCATCCATCCATCCATCCATCCATCCATCCATCCATCCATCCATCCATCCATCCATCCATCCATCCATCCATCCATCCATCCATCCATCCATCCATCCATCCATCCATCCATCCATCCATCCATCCATCCATCCATCCATCCATCCATCCATCCATCCATCCATCCATCCATCCATCCATCCATCCATCCATCCATCCATCCATCCATCCATCCATCCATCCATCCATCCATCCATCCATCCATCCATCCATCCATCCATCCATCCATCCATCCATCCATCCATCCATCCATCCATCCATCCATCCATCCATCCATCCATCCATCCATCCATCCATCCATCCATCCATCCAAACTTTCGCATTTATAATATTAGTATGATCTTGAGATTACATCTACATTGATGTAAGAAAAATGTTGAAACAAGCATAAGTTTTACATAACTTAGAAAAGCATCTTAATGGAGGTACTGATATGTAAAAGCTCAGTCTATATGTTAAGTAAGCGAAACTTAAGTGAGGGACTAACCAAATAAGTCTCCCTGGAGCTCACTTATTTTTCTTAAGACTGCAGTCTTTGGACTTAAGAGAAAATGAAAATTAATGGTGGCCGTGAGTATTTTTTCGTGTCGGTTTGAGTAGAGACCATTACTTCCGTTTTTGGCACGGCACCTTCATTTATTATGTAAGTCACTATGTTTATACGTCAACCCAAATAGTGTAGATAGAAAAAAAAAAAAAAAAAAAAAAAAAAAAAAAAAAAAAAAAAAAAAAAAAAAAAAAAAAAAAAAAAAAAAAAAAAAAAAAAAAAAAAAAAAAAAAAAAAAAAAAAAAAAAAAAAAAAAAAAAAAAAAAAAAAAAAAAAAAAAAAAAAAAAAAAAAAAAAAAAAAAAAAAAAAAAAAAAAAAAAAAAAAAAAAAAAAAAAAAAAAAAAAAAAAAAAAAAAAAAAAAAAAAAAAAAAAAAAAAAAAAAAAAAAAAAAAAAAAAAAAAAAAAAAAAAAAAAAAAAAAAAAAAAAAAAAAAAAAAAAAAAAAAAAAAAAAAAAAAAAAAAAAAAAAAAAAAAAAAAAAAAAAAAAAAAAAAAAAAAAAAAAAAAAAAAAAAAAAAAAAAAAAAAAAAAAAAAAAAAAAAAAAAAAAAAAAAAAAAAAACTTTGACTATAGAGTAACGGACTCAGCACTAAAGCGCCATTGTTCTAAATAAATTCTGTAACTTTTCGCGAAAGGATGAAATAAAGACGGTCACCACACATGTACAGATCATGCTGATTTTAAGTGTTTACTAACGAATATTGACTCACAAAGCGAGCACACGTGGAAGCAAGTGTCGAATCTATTGTTCGTTTTTTCGACAAACGAGAATGTGCGACTTTGTCAGGTCCTGTCATTAAAAGTCAATGTAAATATAGTCAAAACTGCTTTTGCAGATAAAATACACGAAGTATACATGAATCGCTTATTGCTTCCTTCCTTGCAGACCAATTATTCAAATTTTCTTTATAGAGATGAAAGTGATCGAAAGAAAAGATTCCTTCGCTCCGCCTGTGTTTCAATCGAATTTTTATACGAAATTCTTTTAATAATAACCGAGTTTACGCTCCGCTTTGTACAGATCAATATTAGGATACTTTGAATATAGGAATTGATAAAAATAACACAGGGACGATCAAAAATATAAGAAAGTAGGATTGTAGATACAGAGTTCTAACAAAGATAAGCAAAGAGTTAACAATAGTGCATTTTTTTTTCATATTTTGTATTAGGAATATCACATTAATTAACCGCTAATGAGCCTATGGTAAAATTAAACCCCGCTACGCTTGCTCAGTTTTATCTAAACAGTCGGATCGTTCAGATAAATCTAACGTGTGGAGGCACAACTGAGAACTGAGCAGTACTAGCGAACTTCACGATGTATGTAACAAATATACTGAGAGGAAAGCAGTTTTATATCGTGAACAAAAATTAATTTATCGACTCGTTATTAAGTCCGCTCGACAGATTTGCGAGAGCCGTTCCATCAATCCAATTACTTTGAATTAAGAAAAATCACCAGAACTTAATAAAGTGATGACCGTTTCGTAATGTTAATACCTGACAAAGTTGCTATCATTCTATTTAAATAAAACGATTGTTCTAAAGTGGAAAAATAAATAAAGATTTTTAAGAACCGCTTTTGCAAACGTGATCCAAACATTAGGAATATCCATTACAAATCCAGATAGTTACTACTGCTCCTACGTATGTTGATTTAATCGTAGTTACCTATCTTGACTAGGTTCTGTCGTTCCACATTTAGAGAGTGATGAAACACAAACTATGTCACAAGGAATCCAAATTTCGAACGTTGTTTGTATATCGAACTGCCTTGTGCTGGACTAATGGAGTTTTAGATATACACCTGGTCTCACCGGGAGTACTGACTATTTCATTTAGCCAGGTAATATCCTTTGTCGCTTGCCTCACTAATTGCTTATTCATATTCATCGTTTTCCGTTGCTTGCAGCGTTTTTAATTACTGCACATTGATGGCTTTTTATAAAATTCTACGTTCAATAAATTTATAGTCGTGAAAGGTTATTTTCTATACATACAATACAATTGGAGTGTTTGTTTGTAATATCAAAATAAAAATTCCAGATTTCGGGAAGATAACGTCTTAGGGGGTAAATAATTGAAAAAACTTAATGTGGGAACGGGATCATAAACTACAACCTGCCAACATTAAGGAAGCAAGGTCATTATGGTAACGGTAATTTTGACATTTGCAATTTGACAAATGTAAACAATAAAATGAAGTTTTTATAATTCCATGCGGATGAAGCCGCACGGGAACAGCTAGTTTTATAATAAAGTTGTTGTGATGAAAACAGATGCTTCGCTGCATCAAACTTTTAAGACGAATTCTTATCTGAACGTTGTTGGCCCCCTTCATTTAAAATAAAAACCACTTAGCGCTATTGTATTCAAATATTTATTATAGATATATATATCGGCTTGAGCTAGCACGATATCAGAATTACTACTACTCGAGATCACATGTGGGCGGCCATGGGTAAAGTCGGATTTAAGGAATACTTTCACAATACTACAGTCAGGATATCATCGATCTACCAAGCTCCTATCGTTCAAACAATGTTCTCGCAACGATCCCTATTTTCAGAATGATCTAAGTTCGAAAGTCGCTTGGCGGCGCTCGTGTTCTAATCATGACTTTAATTCAAATTGATTTCTTCTTCTGATTGCGACATATATATACATTGAACATATATTCAAGATAAACACTTCTTGATAAATAATATATTCCAATGTCTTTGAATCTGCATACGAGAATTGATAGAGCGTACATTGCTATTTCCTGTACAATTTAACATAATAACGACCTTGCGGTGATAAAGTTAGAGTTCAAATTGGGCTTGAAGGAGCACGTAGCGCGTGGTACGGTTATTATGTAAATCAGGTGGTTCGGAAGTGTCGCAACGTTACCTAGTTGCAATTACTTCGAAGACGAGTTTCGTTATATGCATTAACATTACTAATAAGGTTATAAACACACTGTTATAATAGGTTAAATAACAACGTTAAAATCCTTATTTTTTATGAGAAAATTCATTATATCATTTTGTATCTTCACACCAAAGCCTTACTCCACACAGTCACCCAATGAAAACCTCGGTCCTTTCAAAGTTGGCGTAAGTGTTGTATAGTCAAAAATGTAGCACCATTTTAAAATACAATCAAGTATTGGGTGTATATTTACTAAAGCCATATAAGTATAACAAAAAGAATAAAAAGCTCCTAATCTAACATTTGTAAGTTAATCAAGTTCTTTAATAAATTTTACATTAGAGTAATATTATTACTGGCAAATCCCTTTATAAGTAGCTCAAAAGGAATTAGTTAAGGCGAGGTCTATTTTACCATAATGATAGATTATATTCCGCATTCGCTTTGAACTCCACGGGCGGCCCCGCCCGCAAAAAATGCTAGACTGATAGTGAAAACGAAAGGAGCCGATAGGCAAATACCCGCCCCGAATCATGACCTAATATCGGGCAATTTATCACCGACAGACCTTTGTGCCCACGCCATCAATCTTAAGGTTCCTCCTCACTCAACACTCCAACTAATTATTGCCGATCGCGCCTTGACAGTTTGCTTGAGGATTTCAACACTTTTTTCTACACCGACCCTTCTTGCGGCGAGCTAATAATATGAGAACGTCGATCTTGTTTAATATCCTACATAACAACGGACTCTGAATTAATATATCTATACTAATATTATAAAGAGGAAAGATTTGAATTTTTGTATGTATTGAATTAAAAAACTACTGGGCCGATTTTAAATTCTGTCACAATTAAAAAGCTACGTTATTGCTGAGTAACATAGGCCTTATTTTTTAATGTCAAGTGGACGAAGTCGCGTGCAATAGATACTTATATTTTGGACATCATATTATTAACTGCTCATAGTTTTTTGAAATGTTCCACCATTGCCCAATTTTATACTTTTAATGTGTCATTTTAATGGGTCATTGCTTCAACGTCAGTCTAAAATACGTTTCAGTAATTATCTAACAGACGGAAGCGTGTTATAAAACTTATAGATGAATTTATTTTTCTTTATTTACACTGTGCTCATATTAACTTTTGTTCTTCGCAACGTCGGACATACTTGAAATGAAGTGGTCAGTGGCTCCCATAACTTTTCTCGTAAGCGCCTTCTTAAAACCGCCAGTTCTCTTGTTCTTTTATTTTTTCCAACGAACAGCTAAATTCTCAGACGCGGTAAGAGGCTTTTTGTTTATTTTCACAAAAACCCTTTCTTTGTACGCTGAATGTTCAATGACGTGCTTAATATTTTATTCATATCACATTAGCTATCGATTTTATCTGTATTTTGCATTGAAGAAGAGGGTTTTCGCGAAATAGACGAAAATACTGATCAAATACGATTCTACAAAGTAAAAAACGCAAATAATATGCTAAGATATAAAGATGGGTTGAAGACATATATAAACATACGAGCTGTTGCTAGCGACTTCGCCCGCGTGAAATTAAAATATAGCTTATGTTTCTCACACATAAATTACCTTTATAACGATGAAATAATTTTTGAAATAGGCTTAGTAGTTTTTGAGTAATTTCAATACATACAAAAATACATATCTTTCCTCTTTATAATATTAGTATAGATAATAATTTTCTACTTATTTTACAAGAAATATTTGCACGTGATTATAAAGTTATGTTTAAGTACAAGCGGCACAGAATGCTTTGACGTGATTAAAATGATATAGAAAAGGCGCCATATTTTAATGTGCTTTAATTAAAATAATTACTTAACGACACGTTACGTTATGCAAATAAAATCACCGTAATGAGTGAGTCCTTAATATGATAAAATAGCATATTGTAGCGTGTATATATGAGTGAATAAGTTTCACAGCCACAAGAGCCGCGCTAATGTTATTAAGTATAATATTTTTCAGTGGGGTCTCGGCTACCGGCGCGTGCACGAATGCCGCTGAAGATGGGGCCATTTAGTTTATTACATTTACATCAAACGCCCGTTAAACCGGCCGGCTGAACAAAATGTTGCATGACATTTCACATGTACCTAAATTACACACTTCATCATGTTTAATGCCACATTCTCTTAATGATTTAAACACCGTATTTCAGCTAACAGGTGATTTATGTGAAATTGTTCACGTTTTGGAAATCGGTTTTAATATTGAATCATATATTAGCAAGTATATATGAATTAAATAATTATTGTAAGCGATTTTTCTGCGCGGAATTAATAAATCGTTGTTGTTTTGGAGATACATAGAAACAAATATCCATCAACAACTTTTGTATTAGTATGATATGAAAAGACGAAAAGAAAACTGTGAACAAAAAAAAAACAATAAATGTGCAAAACAATCAGTGGTGGAGAAATTAAGAAGCAAAAGATTAGCGTGGTATGGACATGTTATGCGACGAGATGATGGGGACATAAACCAGAAAGTGTTAAGATTGAATATGGATGGCTACAAAGGTAGGGGAAGACCGAAGAAAGTATGGATGGATTGTGTGAAAGAGGATTTGCTTAAGAAAGGAGTGGATTCAGATATGACGGCTGATAGAGATGTATGGAAGAGCAGCACATACTGTGTCGACCCTCCGTAAGGGATAAGGGCAAGTGGATGATGATGGTGCAAAACAATTTGCACACATTCGCTTATAGAAACAATTTTTCCACGTGAGATAAACGAAATTTTTAGACCAAACAACTGATGAATTTTTAAAACAAAAAGTTTCAAGTTCCAGTAAAACTGTATAAATTGTATTCAAATACTATTTTGAGTTGTAACATAAACACAAGTCGAACGTAAACACGGCTGTTTGAGTGCTCTCTAATGCAAAGTCAATTTCGAAGAAATAAAATTGTTCAAATACGGTATAAAAATGCATTCGAGTATGTATCAACAGACAGAAAATGTTTATTTACATCGCGTTTTGGCTAATTGATTTTGAATTGTAGAAATTTTTCTTTACAATAATAATATACAATTATCTTTTTATTAGATTTAGGGCCTGTCCCACCACTGGCTGATAGAGGCTCAGATAGCTTAAATATGACGTCACTATCAGATAAGGGAACAAAATCCGACATTTCCAGCATATGTTTTACACGTTGGATTGTTATCAGACAATTTACAATTTGGTGGGACAGGCCCTTAGTATAAAACAATTCCAACAAAGCTACAAGCTTTTGCTAGATATAAGTTTATATTCTGTAAAAGATAAAAAAATACTAACATTAACTACATGTTCACAAAGGAGCAAAGAAATAATAGCTAGGGAACAACCGTTGCCTTCGAACATGGTGTCAGAGTCAGCACTTACTAAAGCAAATAAAAATTGAAAAATCTGCAGACCTCAAATCCCCGGAGGGCGCGCCCTCGCACGTTCCATACGACACACATGCCGCGTAAACAATGGACATTATTTCAATATAACATATAAATATTAAAGTAATATAATAAATATTGAAATAAAAAACATATCTGAGACTTTGCTTTTTTATTATGTCAGGCGTTTTGTCTTTCCTCCAATCATTCACTTATGTACATGTTTTACAAATATCACGAATATTTGAATAAAGTAATGGTATGACTAATAATACATTTTCTTTAGATATTTTCACCTTAACAAATATGATACTTGTATTAATTAATATTTAAATTTTAGTATCCACAAATTGATGAGGTTATCAACTATTTCGTAATCACAATAACATTTCACCGTTGTCAATAACAAAGGTAGAACCAGTTATACTCGACGCACGATCACTGGCTAAATAAAGAATAAGGTCAGCGACCTCTTCACTTTTCGCCATTTTACGAAGTGGAAAACTCTGTTCGCGAACTCTAAATAATTCTTCCTTTTGGTCTTTACTTATACCACAAGCTTCCACGAAGTTAGTCTTCGTACCGCCAGGGTTGACTGAGTTCACACGAATACCATCTTTTCCGAGTTCCAAGGCGAGACATCTTGTGAATTGATCGAGGGCTGCCTTCGACATGCAGTACGGCAAGAAATCCACGTCTTTAATTGGTTTAAATGCTGCTATACTGGAGACATTGACGATATTTCCTTTAGATTGCACAAGATATGGCGTAGCAAGGCTAGTCAATAAATATGCAGGACGTACGTTAGTGTTTATGGCGCGGTCAAATGGCTCTATTCCTTCTCGTATACTTCCACAAATTCCAACACCTGCGTTGTTAACTAAAACATCTATACGTCCAAATTTTTCTATAGTCGTTGAAATTACTCTCTTTACATCTTCGTCGTTAGTTAACTCAGCTTTCACAACTAATGGTTGTATCCCTTTAACCTCTTCACATTTGCTTGCATTAGTATTCAAGGCTTCTTCATTTCTTCCAACGAGAACAACTTTTGCGGAATGTTTTGCGAACGCGATAGCTGTTTCTGCTCCAATGCCGGCGCTCGCACCGGTTATAATAACAACTTTGTTGTTGAAGTCCATCGCTCTTGAAGTCTCAATGTGAACTGCCATAAAACAGGTCCGCTATACCGAGTTCAATGTCATGTTTATTCAAAAGAGCATTATCGTGCAAATCACGTTTGAATCCACATAGCATATCATAACATTATAATATCTTATAAACAAAAGGTATTGATGTGATTAATTAATTTGATTCACAGTACAAAAGATTTTTAATTCAAAATTTATGCAATTAATACATTTTTTAGCATTTAATAAAGCAATGTTACATAAACATTTTGTGAGAATATTGGTGTTGATTATTGTTTGTATATTATACGACACGGAGTCTCGTCTATTTCAATATTCTCGGCGATGTTGTACAATTCTCATTTGATTACATCGTACATTGTAGTTTCTTTCGCACTCTCATATATTCGCTGCGTACAAAATAAAGACTAATGGTCGGGAGAACAAGAACTATATTACGAAAGCTTATAGACTTACGTATTGACCTGTTTATGGAGACTGTTATTTTCTTTTTCTTCGCGCACATATGTTCCCGTTCATGAACTTCTATTTAGATCGACGTGTAGGATTATTCTTTAATTTAGAAGTCAGGGTATTACGTATAGCAGTGTGGTAGTGGCGATGTTATTTGAATTTTATTACTTTCTTTAAATTGCACCTTTTGTAATAGATTTTTTAAATGTTAATTTGAATAATTAAGTCATGTACCCATATTTTACGACCAGTTACAAAATAACAGTTCTATTCAGTTTAGTTTACTTCCTTACTGCGTATCTTGCATTACAATTATGACACACGTCACCCCATTTGTAAAGGCATATCATCAAGTTTCACTTCAGTTGTCTAATCCCTTGAGTCAGACAGTGTCTGAGACCGTCTATACAAGCAAACACAATATGATTTGTACACTGCACTGACCTGTCTACAGATAGTACTACTCGTAGATGTACCGAAATCAAATATTGTTGTACCAGAATTGCGGCCCAAAAGTGAAACCAAATGAAAGGAATAAAATCAAAAATAAGTTTGGGTACGAATCCAAAATCTCGTGTTTATGCTTTAAACTATTTATATGTCAAGTTTGTATAGAAACATCGTGTGAAATCGCTTTAATATTCTTATAGTTCACGGCAATCTTAATTCCTTTTTTAATACTTCTGGAATCACTTTTTCATCTAGAAAATATGGTAACGAATTATCTCGTCTTCTAGTCTATTTTTTCTTGTTTATTTCTTTAAGTTGAGTAACTGCATAACTTTTACACAACGGGTGTCCGAGAGTTAAGGATCTGCGCAGTAGGTGGTACCAACGATGTTTTATCGCACTATGAATTTAAAGATTTTTGTCATCAATCATATAGAATCACGCTTATATTACGTTTTATTATCAAAATAAAGTTGCCAAAATCAGAAACCAGGAGACGGTATTATTTCTTAAACGCTGATGAATTCTGTATTTTTTTCTGCACGACCTTGTCAAAACGTGACCCTATTAGTTAAATTGCTATGATTCTCCTTACGCAGGATATTTCCTACGTTGTTACATAGATTGGATTCAGTATGTTTGAATAAGCGCCTTAAGAAAAAGAAATTTATTTTCTTATTGAATTTATTAGGAAATATGTAGAATCTGGTTTGCTTTTTGGCAGTATTTCATTCTAATGTATCGAAGGAGCCATATTTTTTTTTTGTAGAAAAAGATTCTTGAGAGCATCAGAATCTTTAGCCGAAGAATCAGAGGTCAGTAAAAACTCAATACTCATACAGGAATCAGTAATTTAAAGAATCAAGAGTTAACTCTATTGTTAATCATAGATTGAGCAATATGGTAACATTACGCAGGGGTTTCTTGATAGATTATATGTGGCATTTCTTTTAGAGATGGTATCTTATTATTTGGTTAAAATAATATTTATTCAAGGTTTTTAAGATAAAGCATTGGTATCGAATAAACCAAATAATGGTCTTATTGCCGGTTGTATCTCCGGGGAAAATATCAAGATATGTTCGTTTCCGTCAGCATCGTATGTTGGCGGTTTGCGGGAAATTTTGTTGGAAATCTCTCGACGCTTACTCAACATCGAATAAACTTTTATTTCAATGTGAAGTGTGTTATCATGTAAACCATCCGATCTACTTACTTGATAAAAGAACTTCGCCGCATCTTCCCGTCCAAAGATGGAGCTTTCTAAGAGCTTTTTAACAAAACCAATTGGTATCAAAGTCAACAAAAGCTGTATCGGCTTAAGAATTTTGGATATATCTAGGAGTTCTTGAATAAAATTTATTGTAAAACAAAGATCTTTACATCCACTGTACTTTAAAGAAACAACTATGTCTAGATTATTTTAACAACATTCTATTCAAAGTTCAAGACATAAAAAAGAATTTCTGTTTGATGAAATGCTGGTATATTTTACACAACTACATTTACTTATAGGCAATTTGTGTGCCATTAGCCATGTAGTCAATACCAAAGAGACGAATATCATTGTGTTCTTCGAAAGACCGCAATACGTTTAATGCTTTTATCTTTATATTCTTAAAGCCTTAATAAATTAAATTGTTTTATCTGAGCTTGAAATTGCCATTTTTTCTTGATATAAGAAAAGCAAGGGCAGCAAACTCTGACACGCCATCCATCAGACCCTCAAGGCCTATGACAAGAAGGCTTACTGCTCTCATGAATATTTATCGCTCTGTTTATTCCCCAAACCGAGTTTCTTCAAGAAAAAAATATTGTGACTGTTTTACAAGATTGTCTTCTACTTATGTATGCTCGACGCGTATTCCAATATCAAAAATTAATTTCCTAAAATGTTTTTATCCTTTCAAATAACATAGATATAAACTCTTAGTAACGTACATAAATTATGGTCGATGTGTTAATTAAATTATAATAATATACATTTAAATTTAAAAGTAAAAAAAAGACAGACAAATTCAGCACCTCCTTTTTGGTTGTCGATTATAAATAAGAACAAACGTCCAAAGTTGCTCGATTATCCACTAAATTCTAAGATTAATAATGCAATAGGTAAAGACCTTTTAGAACGAACGTTGGTCGGTTTCGTTTTTAGAAGCCAAGATCTAAAAGCCAAAAGTAAAGCACGGTCATGTTACTGTCAAAATTAAAACTTCTCGAAGTACTCACAGAACTCGTAAAAGAATGAGCGGGCTACCCCAACATCTACTTTGTTTCGACAGACTTCTTTTGATCAATCATGACAAATTGTATTTTGTTCGAGGAGTAACCGTCACATTGTTTGACAGTTGTTTACTGGAAGTTACGCTCTGTGGCGTAAATAATGAAGTTTGTGTACGTCAATATTAAATTCTTAATAACGTTGAACCAACAATTAGATATTAATTTATTACAAAACAACGTCGGAAACTTTTTGATTGAAATGATTTAAATTTTCTATATTTTGACAAACAAATACGACGAAAATTTCAACCAAAAACAAACTTTACGACGAACATAGTTACAATGTCCTAAACAATAATACTGGAGTATAATTGTATATCTAAATCATTAACCACTAGCTATTTCTCGCGTATTCGTTCACACGGAAGTAAATATTGCAATAAATATAGCCTATGTTATTTAGTGACATCATAGCTATTGTTGGTTAAAGAATTTTTATAATCGGCCAATTAGTTTTTGGATTATTTCATTACGTACAAAATACAAATCTTAATTATTTATAAAATTCCTATTATTATATAGATTTAAGATTGTTTCTTTTCCATACTAATAATTATTATTAGTCTGGAAATGAAAGCTATTTGATCGCAAATGCAATGCATTCGTTCCATTGTATCATTTGTAGCATTGAGCAGGTGCGTTTATCAGACATATTCCGTTCAACAAACATAACGGTTGCCATTATTATAGTTGTGCAAAGTTTGCTCTCTGGAGTGTCGCATCCTGACATATTACCGATGTGGGACACGAAAGAAAGCAGTTATTCATTGATTCCGCGACACATCTGGCGACAAAACGCCCCCGGCTTTCCATTCTGATGACCTGACTTGACATTTTTATTGCTTTCCATATTTTCTTAGCGGCCTCCGAGGCATTCGCCGTTTATGGAGGCCGACGTGAATTATTGTGCAAGTTGAAAAAGGACAGGACATAATAACATCACGATATCGCCGGTACAATTCGAGGAATGTCTGAAGTTATTCCATTATAGACAGCGCTTTGCTGAACTCGCTGCAAGTTCAAAATCGTCTTTGGAGTAAATTTATTATTCGATTTATCTCTGCGAACTCCAAGAGAAATTAATTTAAAAATCATACTATATCATCAAGCGATTGTGATATTCGTCAAATTGCATAATGTCGGATTGGACATGGATGCATGGATGAATGGATGTTTGTTAGAGTTTGTAGCTTAAACGGCTGAACGGATTTCGAAGAAATTTGACATAGATGTAGAGGATAGTCTGAAGGACCACATAGGCTACTCAGTTTGTTTTTCAATCCCACGCGAACCTTGTCGCGGGCGAAAGCTAGTAAGTAAATAAATTAAAAAAAATGCCTTTTATTTCCAGCAACTAAGTGATTTTAATTTACATTACAATTTTCTTTTAATTTACTATTTAATCAGCATTTTAAAATTTTTGAAATTTAAAAAAAAGCAAATTAAAAAAATTACTATACGTTAATTGATTTATTAACAGCTAGTTATAGCTATGAATTCAGACTTATATGACTAATCGGATGTTTGATTACTTTTCGTTCAAAATACGGAAATGTGAGACTTCCTAATATCGGTACTAGGTCTCACAATAGTTTAAGGTGCGTTGTGTTGCGAACAATGAGTTCGGAGCAGTTTTCATGTCGGAAGTGGCATTACACTGAAAATTAGCCCTCACGATAACGCGCCAACACAAATTAGCGCGCGCACGCGAGCCCCGACATCGCTTGGAGAAAACGTTATGACTTTATGAACCAATTCCAAATTTAATTGTTTCTAGCCACCCTATATTTGTACTAAAGCCATTATAATAAATTACTAACATCATTTTCTTACTTTTGTAATTTTAATAATAACCAAACCTCGAATAAATAATGGTTTAGGACTTTTGTTACAGTTAGAAATAAAATTAAACGTGCTAAGCTTGAATTTTTAAACACTAGGTTTATGTAGAGGGGCCAAAAAGCTCATAATAGGGTGAAAGAACCTTGTCATAGTTTTTAGAAATCAGAATGAAAATAAATTGTATTAGACTTATTTTATCACAACAATCTTAACGTAAATAGCTAAATAAACATTAACTTAATGTGAACAAATATATCGACAAAAGTGAAATAATCAAAGAGGAAAAACGACGTTCGGAAAAACGTTACGAATTCTACCCGAAATGTAAATTTCCTCGACATGTATTGTATAGGGCTGTTATTCAACGCCCTTTTCTGGAGCTGAGCTATAAATTAACAATTGGGAGGACAAATCCATTGATCGTTTGGAACTACGCTCACAATTGCAATGAGACTGCACGCATCAATGTATAGTCGAAGTTATAATAAATTACGTTCTATTGTTATGTGGGATTGGGTAAAGTGTACAAGGAATCGTTTGAACGTGAGTCGGTATTTTATTGCAACTTTACCTATTATAATCTCATTTTATGTTACGTACTTTAGTACTCTATTGGTTATTTCAAGTAAATGTCAAGCACTATGTTTAATAGCAATCTTTATAAAGCAGTAAAAAGTAAGCAGAAATTGTTTGCTATTAAAATGTAGTAGATGCAATGAATTTTTAGTATTAACATTATTACCACTAAAAATATATTTCCACATAGTTTCTATAGCGATTTCCCTAGAGTATGTGCTTATATGAGAAAGTTATAACTAACATTCATATCGACTGGAAAGTTTCAGTCATAAATCTTAATGCAATCTTGAGATTATGATCTATTTGAGATATGAAATATTTTTGATCTACAATGATCTATTGTAAACTTACTTCTAACAAATAATTAAAATGCGAATATTTAGATCGATTGGATTGTTACTACATGTCTACAGAACCAAACAGATGAAATTATATAACTTTTTTGAATTCTTCGCAGACGGAGTCGCGACAGCTAGTTTGCATTTACATTTACAGGAATTAATACGATTCCAAGTTAATTTATATTATCCCATTACGCTATGATGTATAACCGTAGGTAATAATTAGATAATGAGCGTATTAAATTTTCATAGACAAAGCACTTGTTCCGTTTAGTAGTTCATATTGGAATATATTATTCAATTATGAGTACGAAACAATATTAGTTTCAGAGTAAATTTAACGAGAAATCATGTATTACTAATAATGTTAGAAGACGTCAGAAGCTTGTTATTTAATACTTTAACGTATTTAAGTCAAAATAACAAATTAAAGCATTATTATTTCCATAAAAAAGAAACCGAGAAGAATAGAAAAATATCTAAAACTGAATTAAAACATTTTCATTACCAATATTAAGTTATTCATTCCGTTTCGTAATCTTATAAGAGTCCTTCTCAAACCGAAGGGAATAATTATTCGTCCAAACCATTATTGCATTTAATATGAATGTTGACTTAAAAAGCCTTATTTGCGGATCACAACGGTTGAGCTACTGAAACGTCGGCATTTGTATAAGAATCCCCAGAGAAATCCGAGGCCAATAGCTCCAAGCTTTACTCGCCCGTTTATCTGAAAGCAATCAAACAAATGCCACGATAATGACGTTAGAAGTAACGTCGCTTTTCTTAACTTTTGCTGATGTTAATATTGTATTACGCGGCCCAATGGACCTTTTGTTCGACGAAATAATGAGCGTCATAAGGCCGGGTCAGCTCTGATAATACATAATTGTTTGCCGACTCTTAAATATATCATTTAAGTTGTTAATTTCCATTTTAACATTAATAATGATGATTCATACATTATGTGTTTTTTTTTTCATAGTTACAAAATTTTCGATCCTCTCAAGAGTAAAACTCAACTCCAATAATGCTGTCAAAGTAAAGTATGGTTTTCTTTTGTTTTTTGTTAACGTTCAATATGCACACAAAATTGAATGAGAAATTTCAAAGGGACACAAGACTTATTTATTAAAGCAATACTGATTTATTGTTTACATAAAATGTTGCCAAGAAGAAAATAAAACTAAATCAAATTACATAAGGCTTACGTAGCCTTATGTAATTTGATTTAGTTTTATTTAGGGAAAGATACGTCTTTCCCTTGTCTAGCTATATGGAGCGTCAGACCGCTGTCGGTTTTTCTATATTTCATTTTTTCAATGTTTTATCACTCCATGGAAAGAACGGACAATTGAGTAAACCCTCGTAGAATATGTATAGGGAAATTATTTCAAAGGGGTGCATCGTAAAAAGTCTTAACTTTTTACACAATCAACACTCATTTAATCATAAACTCACACACAAAATTTTAACATAATCGTAGAACTCCATCCCTTTCATTGTCTTTGACAAAATAGAGACTACAATATGTAATAATGACAGAGGAAATAGGTTTTATTATAATAAATAATCCTTGCGTTTTTTCAGTATGTTGCCTTGTTTTATAATACATTCTTCTTAGATCATTGTATCATATTGATATTATAAATGCGAAAGTTTAGATGGATGGATGTTTGTTAGAGTTTGTAGCCTAAACCGCTGAACGGTTCGGGATGAAATTTGGCATAGATGTAGAGGATAGTCTGGAAGAAAACATAGGCTGCCTGCTTTTATTTGTTTTTAATTCCATTTAAGACGGATTCGCGGTCAAAAGCTAGTTAAAAATAATATGATAGAATACAATATTATTAGTATTTGCGCGAAATAACATCAATTACGTAATCAACCGCAAAGTAGTCCGGTGTTGATAACCAAGCGCTATTGAATTTACTAAATTAGGATTAATTTCAGATCATGAATGCCAATAGATTGGAATTGCGCGGTCTTGTTACGTACAATTAAATGGTCGCAATATAAATAGATGGAAATTAAGCTAATGTTACTAAACATATTGACTCTATGCATATTTGCGTTAGTCAGACAAAACGTTTTTAGTCCAACTAAAAGCGATAGATAAATTATTATAAACTAGCTTTCGCCCGCGACTCCGTCCGCGTGGTATTAAAAAAACAAAACCAAGTAACCTATGTATTCTTCCAGACTATCCTCTACATCCATGCCAAATTTCATTGAGATCCGCTCCGCAGTTTAGGCTATAAACTCTAACAAACATCCATCAATCTAAACTTTTACATTTATAATATTAGTATAATATAAGGTATGATTTATGAAACCTATTATGTAATAATTAGGTATTTGAAAGAAACGTTAAAACCCTTAGACGTGATTTAACGATATTCATTTCAAAGTTTTACCGAAAACCAACTTAAGTTAAATGCAAAATGATTTCGTTTCCTTCATAAAAGAATTTATTGTTAGTAATAAAGTATCGTGTCATATATCGTTATTAAAGAAACCACTTGTTAAATAAACCTTGTTAGGGGCGTAAGTATTGGCGTAGACCTGTAGGTACGTAGGTTTTCATGAGAATTTTCCCCGGTTTTCTACACGGTTACCTCTGATGCGAGCCACTCAATGATACACGTGAATAGAGTGTCCGGCGCTGGGTCTTTTCAACGTTTATCGTACGCCACGGCCGAGGGAGCCGACACAATCGCCCCAAGGATTGAATACGTTGCCAGGTAAATGCCTAGATTTTGTAAATACACGCGTCGTTGCTCCCGTATAAAATGCTTCCACTTTAAAATTTAAATGAAGACAAATGTCTACGTCCGCCGACGTGTGTCCACGGGATCTTCACAAAGGATTATAATGAACTCTTTGAATAAAAGAACCGCTACGACTACAAAAGCTCGGGCTATAAAATGAAAAGATTTGTTGAATAGTTTTTTCTGTCGTGCACATACTTCTAGAGATAACAAGCGAGTCACTTTAATTCATGGTATAATTATTTTTATGCATAGAAGGAGTTTTATTCTAACAGTAGAAATTATTTTTATATTTGGTGAATGTTAGCTTAATTTGTTCTAATATGTGTGTTAGTTAAAAAAAATGTATACTTGAGAAACTTCTGTATATGAATGAGGAATAATACACAGTGACGTGTTGTTTGGATCAGATCCTTTAAGTATATAACTAAATATATACTGACGTAAGCCTTTGGTGTTTGTATCTATATCTATACTTCTATACTGATGTAATAAAGCGTTAACACACTAACTACTTTGTTATGTAAGGTGTCAGCAATTACAGTGTGATTTTGAATAATTCTTTTTTTTAATAAAAATCCTAACCACGCTATAGGCTATATTATCACGCTATTTATTATAGTGGGTGAATAAATCGGTAAAAGTTGTTTTGTGAAAAAGGGACAATAACTACAAAACCAATAGCAATAAAGAAGCAAGATTGCCATGGTAATGGTAATTGTAAGCCAATGGCCAAGATTTCATTGTCATATGTGAATTTAAAATTTTGACATTTGCAATTAACAGTATTTAAACAATAAAATAAAGTTTTTATAATTTCATGCTGACGAATTCGCACGGGAACAGATAGTCATAAATAACATCAGGAACTACTCAGAAAAAAAAGAAAACGGATTACAAGGATAAATTGACAGCATATAAAGTGCACAGTCAGTAGCCGGCGAGGACGCGACATTCGCAGCCCATCGATATGCTAATACCGTCACTGCGGCGTTGGTAACGCGATCTACCTGCGACTACCGACTGCCAATTTGCAAGCAAAATGCATCGCAACATGATCTACGCTCACAACTGCGACGAAATTCTTTTCGACATAACATTACTCGTAAAACGCCATCAAATATCACGTTTTCTTTTTTTTAGAGATTTAATGGCTTTGTTTTCCCCAGTTGTTTGTAACTTTTGCGTTTTCGTTAATTGATTAGTTTTACCTATGTATTGATTTATTTTGATTTAGTGTGATTTACCGGTTTATTGATTACTAGTTGTTGCTCGCGACCTCGTCCGCGTGAAATTAAAAAATAATAAAAAAAAACATAGACGGTGTTACTCACAGATAAATTAACTTTTTAACGATGAAAGATTTTTTAAATCGGCTCAGTAGTTTTTAAGTTATTTCAATACATACAATAACACAAATCTTTCCTCTTTATAATATTAGTATAGATTATAACCTCAAAATTCTCAACGGATTTTACGGACAAACCTTACTTATACTTGTAAAATTCTCTATTAAGATGTAATTTCAAATATTATAATAACATTTCATAAAATAAATTAAAAAGAAAAGTAATAAAATATAGTACGCGATAATTTTTCGCGTGACCTACTTAGAGAAATCGGTTAAGAACGTTTCATAGTAAGTTCTTTTCATAGATTGAAGTATAACGAAAAGTTTTCAACTTTAATTTTTATAGTAAAAGAAAGAACCTTCAACAATTTCATAAGAAGTCTTCCTTACCTGGAAATAATAAAATGAATATTAATATTGAAAGAAAAAGTTAAATTCTATTTTTAAACTATATAACAAATGTTAACAACATATAGTTTCATATACCTTTAAATATACATTAAAAATAAAACTATATTCCCTATTGTAGAAAGAAAGTTCCGCATAGACTTGGGAGCAGTAAATCATTTTAATAATTGATACGTAAGGAAATATTCATGAAGTTCCAGCTGGAGGTGGTCCGGATAAAAACGGATGAGAAATGTACCTCCTCGGATATCTCGAGTGACCGGCCTCGGAATTATAATATGAGCATTTATATTATAGTGGATATGTTTTTTCTAGAATTTGTGTATTTGTAGAACAGATGTGTTCTTATGAAACTCTTCAGACACAGTTATATAAGTCAGTTAAGACGCGTACGATTGAAGACCTGTTAGTTTGAAAACGTTTATTTTGCAGTACTAATATTCTGTCTCCTTTACTTATTCTTTGGTTTAATTACTCAGGACAATAGGAAGCGCACAAACCTTTGACTAATAGTCGCGCTTTGATACCTATGAGCTAATAGGTGCGCACACTACTCGATTTTTAGTTGTGCAACTAAACAGTGTAATTGGCTGCGATCAAAGTTGTGCGATAGTTTAGTCAATGGTGTGCGCCTGCTCTTACAGATTCCATTTGGTATGTATTACCTTAGAAAAGGTTACGCAAAGAATAGATATGAACAACAAAATATGTACGTATATCTTACTTTTGTATCGTATTCTAGAATCTTCCTTTGATGCAAATACGAACTATAAGCAGCTGCAATTCAAGAATAAAGTATTCTAGATTTCGCATCGGCGAACTCAGTTTTTAATCTTTCGTGAAATTCAGTAAATTCCTTTTATACGGCAATAAACGTGTCTGGGAATAAAATTTTGAAGAACGAGGCGAAAATTTTCTAGCAAGAAATTCTATAAGAGGTATCTACAGTTATTAACACCGACTACTGGAGACTTGATCTTCACAAAATTTATGCAGGCCTTCTGTGTTGTTGAAATTGCACCGAAATAAAAAAGACAAAAATATCTTTGCGAAAAAAAATTGCTTACTTAACCGCCATCTTAGGAATGGGTGAATAATTTAAAAGAATAAAAATGACCTCAATGAATTCATAATTTACAATTTGAATAACAATGAAGAGCAAATTAAAGGAGCGGATGTAAAAGCTCTACTATAACTTGAAATCGATTTTTAAACCGTACATACATTAATAGCTTTATTAACAAAAGCTTAGTTGTGTCACGTACTTTAACATTAATGTAACTTGTTTTTAGTAATTTTTGTACGATAAAAATAAATTCAGAACTCACTTGTAGAGTGTCACGATAAAAATACGCACAATGACGCAAAATTATGACGTTTCGAAGGTAACCGGATCATTTGTTTGTTCAACTAATGGCCCTAACGTTCGATAACTAACCAACGTCACACAAACTTCCTACATCCCACGCTACTATTCTTAATTTAAAATTCACTTGTATTCATTAAAAAAGTTGACCTCCTTATCTCAGAGCTAAATAAAGACTTGAAGACAACACTAATCGAAATTGCTGATAGCTCAAATAATTGACAACTATTGTTAACTATCTTACTAATATTATAAATGCGAAAGTTTAGATGGATGGATGGATGTTTACGAGTTTGTAACCTAAACGAGTGAACGGATCTGTATGAAATTTGGCATAGATGTAGAGTATAGTCTGGAAGAACACATAAGCTGCTTACTTTTGTTTTTTTTAATACCACGCGGTTGGAGTCACGGACGAAAGCTAGTATCCAATAAGAACGTAACAAAGCCTTATATTATACCATGCCCAGAAACCATCTAATAACAACATTTTAACATAACCTAGACAAGGCAAATAGAAAAGAAGGACTTATTTTACGCTTCAATATCGTTAACTGCTTAAAATAACATTTAATTTCTACATTAAATGTAATATTTTAAATCAAACGTTGCCTAGAAACTATCTTTTATAACAAAGATAGATTTAACTTAACCTAGACAAGACAAGAACAAAAAGAAAAGATTTATACTACGCTTTAATTCCACGAATAGCCTAAAACAACAGAACGTATTAAGTTCAAGGTCTTATACAAGGAGCTCCGAACATGAAAAACATTGTCTAGGGCCTGCGGGAACAAAGAGAAAAGAAGCTTAAGAGGACAGTCAATTTAAGTGAATTTATTTAATGAAATTCCATTTAAGAAGTAACTTATATTTTAGTCGCTTACATTATTAAAAACAGACATAAGGCAAATCTAGTACAAAAGATATTAAATCTAACTTCAAACTAATCTAACTTATAACTAATATTATAAATGCGAAAGTTTAAATGGATGGATAGATGGATGGATGGATGGATGGATGTTTGTAGCCTAAACGGCTGAACGGATCTCGATGAAATTTGGCACAGTTGTAGATGATAGTATGGAAGAACACATAGGCTACTTCCTTTTGTTTTGTTTTAATTCCACGCGGACGAAGTCGCGGGTGAAAGATAGTATTTAATAAAACATTTAATTACAAATTCAAAGATATGCGAAAGTAACTTTAATATGGTAGTTATTTGTTTTTTTGAAAAATTAATAACCAACAGAGTTCAAACGAAACGTTAGTTAACCTCCAATTCTTAACCTAAGGTCTCAAATAAGTTTCAAAACTCAATAAACCTGAGTTACGGCCCTCAGAAGATTTACGTCCGTGTGATCGACTATTCGTTAGGCCATTCCTGAGTAAATGCCTCTATTAAACTGACTGTACACTTCTGTACTGATTACTTCAATAGCAAAAAGGTTTAATACGACACAATTTTGACTTGAGTCAAGAAAAATGAGGAAAAACACCGTACAGGCATGAAAAAATTGTAAAACAGAAGGGAAACCAGGATAGTAGTAATTTCAAAAAGTAAAACATACAACTACGTTAATGTTCATAATATCATTCAGCAGCAATCAAAGGGTTCCAACATGCGTTTAACTAAACAGTGTCTAACTATACTTTTGTAGCAACACCGTATATATACATATATTACTAACACAAATAGGTTATATGGAATCAAATATCTAGGAAAACCGCTTATAAGTTTTTCTTCTCCTTTTAACCATGTTTAATTTTAAGCTTAATCCATCTTTAGTCTCATTATTTGGAGATAGTGAGGTAATAAAAATATATTTTTGTGGTTCGATGTCTTAACCTTACTGTCTTAACTAATTGTCTTTCTCCATCTACACACAGTGACAAGGGTCACATGCTATTGTGTGATACCCACGTCACATTTCAAGGCGTCTGCTTAGAACATTGTTCTCAGTCGTCAAAACAATTGTATTGTCAATACTTTGTCCAAAAAAATACAAGTTATACATACAATAAAAACAGATATACAGAAAAAAACACAATGAAATTGACATTGAGACGACTATTTCAAAATCTTACTAATATTATGAATTCGAAAGTTTAGAAAGATGGATGATTGCTAGAATTTGTAGCTTAAATAGCTGAACGGATCTCGATGAAATTTGGTAAAGATGTAGAGCATGGTCTGGAAGAACACATATGCTTTTTCATTTTTTTTATATTCCGAGCGGGCGGAATCGCAGGCGAAAGCTAGTATCCATATAAATAAATAATCCAGAGTACACAAAATCGAAATTCAACGCCTTTGTATAATACTGTGTACAATAAAATTGTAACTAAGGCGTCAACTAAAACAGCAATTAGCTAATGAAAATGAACTCAGACTATTAAAACTGTCTTCATCTCCGGGAAATGCTGGCTGGGTGATTATTTTTTTATTTAACTAACAAGTTACCGCACCGCTACTTCAGCGTCAAATTTAAAGGCGTCTCAAGCGCTCGCTTAACGCAAATAGAATTTTTATTAGAAAATAATTTTCAAAGGAGGTCCTTATTGTGAATTAAAAAAAAATTGTACTCGTTTTTCCACTTTGCTAAGCTAAATTCCCAATTTGCCTTTATCCCGTCGAATCAACGGAGTGGCACAAAATGAGTAGGTACATCAAAGTAACCTTCACTATTCGTACATGTAAGTATAACAAAAAAGGATCGGTTCAACATAAAACGCAGTTGACTTAGTAACGATAGCCATAGACTCTTGAGTTATATCGTAAAGGACCACACTAAATCATGCTATAAATTATTGAGCATGAAATATTCAAAGCAGCCGTATTGCGGGGTGTGAAAAACAGTGGAAAATATGCCACTACTGTTTACGAGCAGATTTTATCTCTTGACTCGACGCGTTAATTCACTATCACAATCGAAACTCCGCCGGGCTTACCCTCTACGTTGCTAATTGACTGCTACGCATTCAATACTGTTTGTTCATTTATAAAGCCACTAGATCTATGCTAATTAGAAATTGTTTACATTGAATGAATTTCTACAGCGTATGTAAAGTTTGATTGATAGCGTTTATGTTATTGAAATTATGTGTACATTTTTCTTGAAAAAAAAACTAAATGAGATTGAATATCTCCTTTCGGTGCGTCCTCTCATGCGTTACGGGTGTTTATGGGCAACAGTAGCTTCGCCATTTCGGCGAATTTAGAAGTTTTAGAATTTAGTTCGCTTACTCATTTGTCACTACATGATATACAAAGAACAAACTTGTGTGTTTATTGTCACATAAAAAAAGGATATTAAAATATCAGGATAGATAAAGCGATGGGCCGGTAATGAATATTATCGAGGTAAAATTCTCAATATCGTAATCGGCAATCATAAATCGATTACTCAACCGCCCGCGGGGACCATAAATTGATATTTAATTCTTGATTTTAACATCAATAAGCTTTTAAGCTTAAAGGATTAATAAAAACGAGCCTTTCAATTAAATTGGTGTTAATTATTACTTTCAACAGCCATTCTAACCTCAAAAGCTTTTATAACGATAATTGATATTTTATACTACGTTCTTTAATAAAATACTAAAAGAAGAATATCATAAGATATTTCTCAAATATTAAATTAATATGGTTACCCTTAATAACATGCAATTACTCATATTATAAATGCGAAAGTTAAGACGGATGGATGGGTTTTTGTTAGAGTTTGTATCCTAAACTGCTGAACAGATCTCTACGAAATTTGGCAAAGATGTAGAGGATAGTCTGAGCACATAGGCTACTCGCTTTTGATGTTTTTTTAATTCCCCGCGGACGGAATCGCGGGCGAAAGCTAGTAATAAATAAAACAGTATTTGTTAAAATTAAAACTAAAAAATCATTCTAAAAATCCCTACCAACGAAAATTATTCGAAGGTTCGGGGCATATTTATTAATTTGTCGTTTGCTTAGTATTCAAGGTTCGAAAGGGCGCGTTCGTAGGGCGGGTTGGACGGTTTCAGCGAGGCAATAAGTGCCCCCTTTTATTTCACCGGCACTTTAACTCGGGTGCACTGATTTGATAACGCCGTTTGTTTCGAGAGCCACTCGCGGTCATCATTTTAGGTACGATTTTTCCTCAATATTATAATTCATTAAAATGTAAAGCGTTTAATTAAAAATATAAAAAAAACTCGAGTGTAAGAAGTATAAGTAAGTTAAGAACTTGAATTTTCTAATATTACATTACACTTAGTTTACTTGAACTATGCTATAAAATTGATTAAAAATTCTTAAGACAAGATGAATGTAGTAAATAAACCCACATAAAACTGGTCAATAATTCGTTTATCGTTATATCAAATTTTGAAATCAAAACGTAGTGTTAATTAAAATATAAAATAATTGGAAAAAACTGAACAAAATTCTAAGCCAAACAAGGAAGTATTGTGTAAAAAAACAAAAAATCCAATGCGGTTCCAGGACGGTTTGTTTTAGGTGAAATCCAATTTGCAGGTGAACGCGTCCACGTATGTAGAATGCTAAACGCGTTTACGCTGCTGTCGACGGAATGTCGGTACATTTTCCATTTTTATAACATCGTTATTGAATCGAAAGCAACATAATTAAAAATAGAAATTTATTTTTTGTATAAAGCAGTATAAACATAATGTATAGGTAGCGGTTAACCTAGACGACAAGAGACACAATAAAAAAGCAACCTGTCTATTACTGTAATGGGATTGACTGACCAGTGAATCCAATCAGAACATAATAAGACTAACGTTACAAAGAGAGAACATAGTAATAATCATTATATAAAAGTTCACGACACGTTACACCTTTTAGAGAAATATGTACAAGACGTAGTTATTATAAAAATATTCTAAACTAGCTTTCGCCCGCGACTCCGTCCGCGTAGTATTGAAAAAAACAAAAGTGAATAGCCTATGTGTTCTTCCAGACTATCTTCTACATCTATGCCAAATTTCATCGAAATCCGTTCAGCCGTTTGGGCTATAAACTCTAACAAACATCCATCCATCCATCCATTCCATCTAAACTTTTACATTTATAATATTAGTGAGAGGTGAGATTACCAAAGGAGTTATGAAATCTAGCTCTCTTTTCTCGCGTACTTTAATTGTTGTGTAACAGCACGGTTCGAGTCCGATCCTACATTCATTGAAAATATTCTAACCATTTAAAAGAAACATTGTACATTTTAATTAAGTGCTATTTTTCATCCGTCTATATGAAAACTACAGAAAATTGTCACAGCACCATATTAGAGAAAAGCTTTGATTGATAATACATGACAATGCTTGTTGACAATGTCCAAAATCTGGTGTCACCGAGAACATTTCATTTCATGTCTAAAGCATGAAATGTTCTTGATGACACCAGCTTTTCGTCATACTCTAACAATATCTCGTCTTGTCCTTAAATTGTGGTTACTGTAAAATCGTTGTCCTATGTTGAATTGGTAGCCTAATTCCGAATTCCCGCGATTTAATTTAACGTTCTCTTGAGACTGCAGTGCATAGACCATTGTGCCGTACAGCATGTGACTATTTGGATTTAAAGTTTTAATTAGTACCTTCAATACCTTACTAAAGTGAACTTGGTTATAATTTTTATTCATTTATTTCAACAAAGATACAGTTTGATGTAATTGTGTTGACACAGCTTGGTGCCATTAAACTTACAATAAGAATAGTTAGTTTGATATCTATGAAAACGATTAGCGCCGATTAATGCTGGTTATAAACTATATTTCTTTAAATCAACAGATAGAAATAACGGCATTGTTTTTTTTTAAATATTTTTAATCAATTTTGTGATGAATATTTCGGATAGCATTTTGAAAATGGTTTATTTGTCTATGTTAATTGAATATCGAACCTAGTTCCACCGTATAAGAGGTAGGCTTTCTAACCATTACTATCATAGTGCCATCCAAGATTACAAAGTTGAGAGCGTTTCAGTTGATTCAGATTAAATCTGTAGTATCAAAGTTGTTACAGCTATGCTAAGAACTTTGGCATTAAGTGAGTACACACTAAACTAATCTACAGAGAATTCAATTAATCTTAAAATTAATTGAAATCCTCCATGCGTGATAAGAACAGACTAAAATCTATTAAACAGTACGTACTAAAATAGAAATTACACCAATACATAATAAACTTAATACAAAGTTAGTAGACATTCAAAATACAAAAATAAATACACAAGATTTTTTATTTAATGTAGTATAGAAGTAGGACTACATACTTCTTACTAATATTATAAATGCGAAAGTTTAGATGGATGGATGGATGGATATTTGTTAGAGAATGTAGCCTAAGCGGCTGAACAGATTTCGATGAAATTTGGCATAGACTTAAAGAGTACTCTGAAGGAACACATAGGCTACTCACTTTTTTTTTAATTTCACGCAAATGGAGTCGCGGGCAAAAGCTAGTCAGCGGTATAATTTGTACCAACATTTTAGATTTATCTATCATTAGGAAGGGGTTGTAATTGTAGATTACACCCAAATCAACAAAATTAAAACAGTTTAATAATAGTAACGTTTTTCTATATTATTAAAATAATGGCATTATTTAAATACCGATAGTTCGAACGTTACGAGATTCAATTTCTAATTAGCAATTAAATTGTTTTTCTGCTCTATAAAGGCAACGGAATTACTTGGAAATACTAGTAACAATTAGAGCTTTTTCTAGCGTATACTTAATTTGTATTCAACTTTTATTACAGTTTAATGGCTACTTAGTCCATTTAAAGTTTAAATTCTAAAGAAACATAAATCGGAATTTTAAATAATATTTCCTGAGATTAGTAATGGTTACATAAGACCTGCCTTTAAGGATATAGTATTTAGTTACATAAAAGAATTATAGTTGTTCTTTTGTCATACTTCTTAGAAAGGATTTAAGGTACTTTACTATTTTTGTTGTAGCAAAACCGCCTTTATGACATACATATCCTACGCCTACGCTTTTCTGCTAAGGAATAGATGGGAAGGAGAAGTAGATTTGACGGAGAAGACGACCATAGGAACGTGAATTGTCCTCTTTCTTTGCGTCCTCTCCGCCGTCGTTTATAGGTAGGATGTCTATGGGCAGCGGTAGCTTTACTATTTTGGTGAATTCAGGTGACCAAAACTCTAAAAAAAATCTGCACTAAGGAACTGCATAGTCAGTAAGAATCAATGAATCTAATTACAAATTACAACTTATTAGTAATACTTAAACTTTAGTAAAGTTCCATTGTATCAATAACCAGAAGCCCGGCAGCTTTATGAAAAAGAATCCTCCATTTTCATCACATCGCTGCTTTGGTATTTCAGTAAAATACTTTACTTGTGATTGCAAAAGTTGTGAACGGTTGACTTTCAGCGCTGGTTTTTCCGGCCTGATGTATTGTATGGCACAAAAGCCTCTAGAGTTTCCGCTGGGAAATTGACAATACACCAACAACGGAATTTTATGTTTAATCAATGTTAAAATCAGTGTAAAAAGTTGATAAGTGTGTTGCGTACCAAAAACCTATTAATTCACTTAATGAAAACTCCCGGAACTGTTTATAATGTGCTTTAACGTTAATTTTATTTATATTAAGCAAATGACTCACTTAATATAACGCGTTAGGTAATAATTATGTAATTTTTTCATTGCTCAGGCTCATTAAGAAAAGGCCACAAGTAATAAGTCAAGGTATTTATGCATATTTAAGAATACAATGTTTTCTATTTGGTAAAAAAAAGAATTATTTCGTAAAAAATAAACAAATATAAAGCAAATTGACTTGACCTTTTCCGGGATCATAGACTTGATGAAAACTTCAAAAGAAACCTTCAACGTAAATCACATTTTGTTTTTCATTTTGTGTTCGTTGAAAACAAAATATACGCAATTATATTTGTCTCCAACAAGATTGTTATCTAGCGAGTTATACAACAAACCGCTCGTGAGTCTAAACGATTTCGAAAGACGTCGTATTTGAAAAAAGGTATTGTTTTTTCAACAAAATAACACAAACATTTATAATTAACTTTTTAATTTTATGTTATAACCCCTGCGTTATCCAAGGCACAATAATCGTAATCCAACCTTTCTCTATTTATTACTCTTAAATACGATTTATTCGTTAGTTGGTTTAACCAAAATAATTACAGTTTACAAAGTACAGCTAGAACTAAGTACATAAAATATTATCAAATAGAAAACGATAACAATTTAACTCAATTAATGCCTTATTAAAAATATAAAGCAAATATTTTTGTAATGTAAATGTGCTTAATGAAAAGGGATAAACCTTGTTTACCGGAAAGTTTTAAAGCTTTTCGCCTCCAAATTAAGTTTTAATCCTTATTGAGTTGATAAAATGTGTGCTCGGGGGAATCCTTTTCGAATTTATCTTAGATACGTTGGCCCACATCGCACTTGGCGGTGTGTTTTCATTTCGGATTTAGTTGGAAGTTCGCGCCAATCCGAACGTTACCAGCTGCGCTATTCCTAGAGGATATTTTCTTTTCCACTTTCGACGTGGGATCTTGACGACTGGCTTTTGTGATTTAAAAAGATTCGCTGAGGTAAAACCGCTTACCGTTACGTCGATATACGGCGTGTTTTGTCGATAAACGAGAACTATCCTATTAGATTCACGGTATACCGTAATACGATAAAGCTTAACACTATCATACCTGTAACCATTACTTCCTACTACATACTTTCAGAACTTTGTGAACTACTAATAGATAAATTTATCGTTTTGAGATAGGATAACATTAATATCTATTGATATCATGAACTTGTATTTTAGTTATTTCTTATCTAATCATATCATAGAGCCTTTCCACCATTAAGCTCTTTACGAAATAGAATTAAAGGTCTCAAAGTGATATGCCTACACATTATACGAGTATCTATTAGTTAAGTCAACTATAAATCGTAATAATAAATTGTTATAATTTCTTTTATCTTCAGCCTATTACAGTAATTTATAACATTACTAGCTGTTCGCGTGCGGATTCATCCGCATGAAATTATAAAACCTTTATCTTATTGTTTAAATTTGTCAAATTATCAATAGCAAATGTCAAATTGACATGACATGACAAACCTTAGCAATCTTTTTTTCTTGATGTTGGCACCAACTTATGGTCTCTTTCCCACATTAGGGTTTTTATCCAAAATATTTCCCCCTAAGTTTAATGGCGTGAAAATATATAGCCTAAAGCGTACGTAAGTGTAGGGCTTTTTATTAAAAAAAGAATTATTAAAAAATATGCTGTAATTGCTGAGATCTTAGGCAACAAAGAAGTGAGTGTTTACGCTTTATTATATTAGTAAGTATAGAAGTATAGATACCATTTGTACTTACTTGTACATACAGGAACACTGTGTGTACAAATATTACAGTATTACAACTTGTATCTACATGAAATAGATCATCATCACCGGCTCACTATACGTCCCCACCGAGGGGCTCAATGCCTACCCAAAGTTAGGGTGACTAGGCCATAGTCAACCACGCTGGCCAAGTGCGAGTTGGTTGACTTCACACATATCTTTGAATTTCTTCACCGATATGTGCAGGTTGAATCACGATGTTTTCCTTCACCGTAAGAACGTCGGGTAGAAGAAGTAGATATTTACCTATTATTAGAACCAGTTAATTGTAAAAAATATGAAAATGCTTTCTAGTATGATTTACAAAGATTCAGCATATCTATAGTAAGTATTGTGTTAAAAATAATTCAGGAAACAACTAAATATTCGATAACATTTGACCTATATTTGAGATAGTTATTTCAATGTAACAGTTATTATCACTTGACTTACATACTTTTAATACACAATAACACACATTTTTATATCAATCATCGTACAACTATTTAATAAATTTTCAGGAAATTGACGATTCTGTGGCACATTAGGAATTTCGTGAAATGGTAACAAGATTTCATGACAAGTTCATTCTCGATTCAATTTTCAGTTAAACTGTACAGTTCAACTTCTCAGTTATAACTGATAGATATAGCGAGATTAAGTCATAAATGGTAATATGACTTAATGGTCATAAATAACAGTCGATACATTATCCAGTAAAATTTTAAATGAATTTCAAAATGTCGTGCTAGATAAATCCGTCTTGCTTTGCCATGGAATGTTACTGGAAGCAAATTAAATTATTCAATATTCTAAACACTGTTCTCATAAAACTATTGTCTGACAGTTTTACTTATCGGATGAACAGGGTTTATGCAGATAATGCTTGCTACACATTTGAAGCCTTGCAATTTAATCGGATAACTTTTTGCAGTTTGTCATAAATAAATATTCTAACGTAATATTGCAATCCCACGGTCGCAATAATGTCATGTTAATTGTAAGGATTCGACATAAAACATCAAATTTATATTAATTTGACTCCTAGAGAGTCTCTTAGGATTTTTGTAACGCTTACCTTTAAAAACATATCTCAATCTATCTCATACTGCATTCAGCAAAGCACTAAGTCAAATCCACACAAACAGTAGGAATATGCAGCTGAAAACAAGACTACGCTCATTCACATCATTTATTACCACCGTTGTTTATCAAATGAATTTATTTATTTACATCGATATGTCAATGAAAGGTTCGGCCACTGTTCGAGGAAACTCCCGTATCGCGTCTATCTCTCGCCGACTATCAATAGACACTATGTTGGTTGTTTGAGGACGTGGTGCTAATGAAGGTTTAGTTGTCGCGGCGCAGGCAGAGGGCGCTGGGGTGCACGCGGCGGCTCGCGGCGGCGGCGCGGCTGCGACTGCGGGCGGGACACCCCTGCGCGCCGCCCGCCCTGCACGCGGGACGCCGGGACGCCGATACAAAATTAATACTTGTTTTGCTAAGAGCGATTTCGATTTGTCGACCCCCAAATTTGGAAAGTTTGATCTTGTTAGCAATTAAAGTTGTCTTAATATTCAGCGAGGAGTTTCTTCTCGCTCGACTAAGCCCGAAGCGACTTCTGGAAGCGCTTATTTCGATTCTGGAAGCAATTAAAGTTTGCTTTGACTTCGTAATTTTAATTTTTACTGAATTTATTACAGTTAGATATGTTTTTCGTGAATTTAAAACTCATAAATTACTTAGTAATGAACAAAGGATTATACACACTAAGCGTGTACTACTCTATGAGTACGGACTAGACTCGATAGCGGACATTTATCTATCACAACTTTTCACCAACATCATCACACTATGATGATGATAGAAAGATATTCTCATACGAAAAACAACTTGATATCTATATTATTATAGGTTTATTATATAAATGATACATAGAATGGGAAATACACTTGGTTCATAAACTTATATAATTTTTATACAGTAGCAGGCTTCATCTCGGCATATCTAAGTTATGAGCGATACCTGTGGAATAAGACTGTGTAACATTTGGAACGAAGAGCAGCTCAATTTTATTAAACTGGAACAGTACCAATATTTCGCAAACTTTTGCGGGAAGTGAGAGAAAGTTCCATTTCCTTCGTTTAGGGATGGATGGAGATGGACGGGCGGATCGCTCGTTTGCATTACATTAAAATACATTTGCCTCTTTTGTGGAATTGTTGCGAACAAACATTATATCTCACTTTGGTATAACTTGTCCAATATTTCAATCAAAATCAATAAAGTTGTACGTTAATATTGCTTCTAAAACAATAATAAGATTATGCAGGTTCCAAATTGAATGTCATTTATTTCGAATAATATCCGATATATTCGAAATGATAATACGAAAAATTAAATAGTTATAGTGAACAATACATAGTGCAGTAAACATTGTTTTTTTTTCCTTGCATCCAGCAGCAGTAAATGCAGGGCCTTTTCATGAATAACACAAAAAGCTATCCATTATTTTATTACATACGTAATAAAGTTTTTTGTGAGTTACTCTTGAAACAGCACTATGCCTGTTCTGTAATGAAATTGAAAACTAAATAAATAAAAAAAGTTATTCGCTACAAAATATCAATAAATAACTTCTATTCAATCCACACTTTAAAAGAAGGTTAAACGTTTACAATAAAAATAAATAATGATTATAAATGTGTCTGAAAGCGGATTAAAGGGAATATGGGGGCGCGAACGACCTGTTGTGTAAGTGAAATCCGTACCAGGGAGTTCAGGGAAGACAAATATTGTGACAAAAGCCCGCCAACCCCGCAACCCCGCATCCCCGCAGCCCCTCAGCCCCGCAGCCCGGCAGTCAGACACGGACAAGTTATAGCGGACAGGCTAAAGCAAACAGACAGAAAGGGGCTCGAGTACGTATTACATTACGAAGCAAGCAATACTTTATTCGTAAATTTCTATCTATAGGAGTTTTCGTTTCAATTCTATATTATTATTATTATATCATAAGATAGCAAACAAGCAATCGGCAACCTAAATTCGTCAAACTAGCAAAACGACCGCTAGCCATAGATATTCGTAATAGCGAATGCGTTGCCTTCCCTTAAGCGACGGAGGAGATGTACATAAGAGGATGTTTCCCCTTCCTATGCGTCTCCTCCACCGTCAAATCCACGTTCCCTTCCCATCCTTTTCTTATAAGAAAAAGGGTGGGAAGAAAAAGGGACTAAAGTTGGGCCTATAACAAGTGCAATAGAAGCTACAAATTTTTTCCATTCATGTTATTTATATTTGTTGCACTTCTGTAATATTATATTCGTAAAGAATTAAAAATTAATTCTTAGATCAAATTTAAGTTAAATTTATTATTTTTTTAAATCTCGCTTTACTAAATATTTATCTCGTAGTTTTATAATTCATACTTTAAAGGAGAATGTTATCGATTTTATGCAGGGCACATGTATGTGGCCGTGTTGAAAATGAAGTGGTCGGCGGTGACCAAAGCGTTTCATCAAACGGACGAGTTGACCCGATTCGTTCCGTCTATCTCTATCCAATATGACCACATCAATATAATGCCGACAAAAGCGACGCCGGCTGCTACCACTATGCTATATGACTGTTTGTTTCAACATATAGATACTAGATGTAATAAAGTTTTGTTTGTGAATAAAATAATAATGACGTATGTAAATAACGGCCGTGATAAATCTTTTCTGTGACACAAACATTTACTATGTTGGGGAATTTAATTGATTTTTTGAGATAATTATTTATCCTTTCTGTAAACATTCAATATTAAATTAATAATTGATAGTCAGTTTTTTAAATAAAGTTTGCTCTATGTTCAAAACTAAACCACCTGTCATCAATCAAAATGTACCGAGTTACCATTAAAATAAGCTTAGACCAGGCCACTTGTAAACTTCAATACTAAATTCTCCACATGATGGATGACTACGATATGTGTACAAATTTGTATTTAATAACGTGACAGGTGTATGGGTAATTTGAAGGCATGGTCGTGGTACAAGCACATTAGCATAACGAACGTCCCGGTCTAATGAATGGGCTTGCAATTGAAACGCCAGAGGATTAGAGCCAACTCCTTTATCTCTTTATGTAAATACAACAGTAACAACAACAAGGTTCTTAGGAGACCTCTTAAGAACTCCGTCTTAAATTTTGAGTAATATTTTTGGACATTATATAGTTTTATTATGTTTGCTATTACATAATTGAAAAAGCAAATATCTTACGTTAATAACCTAACAAGAATTAATCTGCGAGATGATATAGAGAGTAAGTTAAGATACAAAGTATACTTACCAATGAACTTGTATGTGAATAGAATCTAGTAAATTTTCGTGCTATGCCTTCAGACAATTCTTATGAGACATATTGCAAACCGATTATAAATCAATTGATGTTAATTATAATACAAGTACTCATTAAACTTATTTCTTTTATTTCAAAATTCAATCATCTTTTTATCACACCAACATAATATTATTAATCCAAATTAGTATAAAATCTAGAAGAAAAATTGTTCAAAAATATTCCATCATCCCCACTATTAGACTCCGTATTAAAACTGTACAGTAACAAAATTTACACTATAAAGAGCACAAAGGGGGTGCCATCAGAAAACTTCCTGCGTCTAAGATTGTTGCGAGGCGTTTATTGCTTTTGTCCCTTTCGTGTTAAATTTTCTTTACGGAGGACACTCGAACGGTGTCATTAAAACGCAGGAGCGTATTTCTCGTTTGTTTATGGTAATTGAGTTGACAAGTTGGGACGCTTTGATTCTGTACACTGAGCCGCTCGCCACGCTAGTTTACTTTGCGATGTTGCCTTTACTAAATTCGTTAGTCAGCTCTTGATAAATGCTACTAGTAAGTGGTCTATGAAACTATTCTCATGAAAAGTAGACATATAAAGTCAATTAAAGCTTACCTTTAACAAGTAAATATTACAAAAATTAAATGAAAATAATAGGACCAACCTGCCAGGTACTGACCTTTTGAATTAAATAATTAGCAAAATCGATCTACCAGAGTGAAAGGTATATATTAATACAAATAAAAACAAACAGACGAATTGAAACCCACCTCCTTTTTGGAATTCGATTAATTATGTTATAATAAATGAGGAGTATATCATAAAACCGTGTAGATCCTTTATTTTGTTTGTTGATCTTAACATATAGATGGCGCTAGCTTCAAGATGTTACAATATCTTTTAATTCTTTTGTTATAGAAACATCAAATAATATAGTTGTATGTGTCACAAATTGAATAAACGAGACATTTAAAACATTTAACCGTCGAGCAATAATACCAACAACGATTAAAACAATGCTGGCAAGGCTTCAATGCAAGTTGAATCTTCTCCAAGTTTTAAAAGAATTTTATTGAGCATAATAAATGCATACTTTGATGCGTGTTTACAACATAATAATTTACATAATAAAATAAATAGAGAAGATGAAGGGAAATTTATTTCTTATTAATTTTCTTTCTCTACATTTTTTAAGAAAAAAATGGGACCTAGTATTTCTTACTACATTTCAATTTCATTGCATCTACAAAAATAACAGGTAATAATGTTAACGTAAGCATTAAACATAAAGTTTTGGTTGCCAGCGGTAAATTTCGTTAAGTCTTCATCGCTACAGTTATCAAAGGCTATTCCCTATGGACGCTTATAGAAAACGTACTTTGCTATGCAATATACATTTTATCAAGGGAAGGGTCCCCCGCTGAACCCGAGGCGTAAATCTTGCCTTTACGGCCTCACCTGTCGAAGGAATAATTTACTGCCGGCTTAAAACTTCCTCTCTAAGAGGAAATCCCAAACACTTCTCAAGAAATAACTGAATAAGAAATTTTCGATTGTGCGCGACGCAAGCCGCGAGCCTCGCCTGACAGCGGAGAAATTCAAACTTAAGCCGCCCCTAATGGATGGAATAAAATTTCAATTTTAATGTCGTGTTAAAGAAAATACAACTTAATTAACTTCTTTTGTTATTCGAAATAATCGTGTAAAAATACTAAAATTAACAGCGCTTCTAATTTCATCACAATCGTTGTTATTTTGCTTTACCTGTTAAGCCGATAGCCAACTGGTTTTAACTATCAGCCTAGATTCTCCGACGTCTGGATTTTGACGGATTTACAATTTGCAAGGGAAATGCGAATGTCAGTAGCACAGTTTTCAATATTCGTAGTTTTTTATGTCTTTAGTCTATATTGTCGAGTCACTGTTAAATGTACAATATGGATGCTATTGGCATTTCAAATTTTTAAATAAAATAAGTTAAACAACTAAAGGCACGAAGCTCTCCTATACTAGACACTAATGCTCTAGATATGTTCATTGTTTTTTTTTATATTAAAAGGTGGCAAACGAGCAAGCGGCCACCTAAATCCACCAATATGGCGAAGCGACCGCTGCCCATAGACATCCGCAATTGCAGATGCGTTGCCTACCTTAAATCGACGGAGGAGGAGACGCACATAAAGAGGATATTTCCCCTTCCTATGCGTCTCCTCCACCGTCAAATCCAATTTCTCATCCAATCCTTTCCTTATAAGAAGAGGGTGGAACGGAAAAGGGACTAAAATTGGGCCTCCGGCACCACACTCATCAGACGAAACGCGGAATTGCTCCCACTTCACGCCTGTCTTCTGTGTGGTCGTGGTATTGCATCGGGCGAGCCGACCCATTCGTGCAAAAATGCTAAAGCGGGCTCTACCACTGTTTGTCAAGGAGAAATAAATTCATTCAACTAGAGTAAGACAATGCAACGTAACCAAGAAATAAATCACGTAGTATGAACAATCACACTCTGGAATGGTGAGTATTTCAGTTTAGTAGATTATCTTGGTGCGCGTCTAAGCCGGTCATACAGTAGGCACCATTCCAACTGGCACGGTCCGCCCTGAGCCGGCAAACAATTCATTACTACATCGGATTTGTTGCTGTGTAAATTTATTTTGCACGTTCTATTTTATTAAGGTATTCCTACGCTTTAATTGGATTTTTATTTTTTATTTCGTTTTGATTTCAACTTTTAAAATCCTAGCTTTTTATAGATCTCTGATGTTAAATGTACAGTGAGAGGATTTATTTCGTATTACTAAATTTTATAACTAGAAATGTATTTGCAATAGATTTTATATAGCTTCTACATATGAATCATTTTAGTATTAAAATATATTTATTATACTACGAGTTGTATTTCACATAAGTGTGACAGAAACATCCAAGAATTGCCATCGGTATTCGCCTAAATAGCGGAGCGCCCGCCGCTTTCAAACATCCACATTTTTAGATGCGTTACATTTAATTAAGATAGGAAGCTGATATCCTTTACATGAAAAAGTAAAATTTATTATGATAATACTATTAAATACTATAAAAGCTACAACTGCTCCCATGCTGTACTAAAAATCTTTATCCGTCAAACAATCTCGTCCAACTGATTACAAAGAATACATGTTATAAATAAACTTGTAAGGCCGTACTTTTCTTAAGGAAATGGTTATTTCTCACGAAAAATATTATCATAGCTGTCATAGAATGTAAATAGGTTGGCCGGCACTTTGTTATTGTGGAAGCAAGGATTTCATAACAATTTAGCGTCGACACAAGCGCTGTTCGACACGCGAACATCGCATGTGTAAACATATTTTTGTAACACCGTGTATGAGATAATGTAATAACCGTGTCCGCTGACAGGGTTCGTTACTAATTCTGACTCGATATGATTAAGAGCGGGCGCACACCTTTGACTAAACTATCGCACACTGTTGTGCGATTGTCGGTTGTTTCGCAGCGAATTCAACTGTTAAGTTGCATAAAAATCGAGTAGCATGGACACCTTCATATAAGCTCATAGAAATCAAAGCGAGACTAAACAGTTATGCGATAGTTCAGTTTCAGGTGTGCGAACGCTCTATAACGCTGCACGGATTATTACCAAAATTGCACACATTTTGTGGCTAATATTAATAACAGGATTTTGAACTATCGGACATAGATTATGAAACTACGTTAACATTTGGTTAACATTGTACCTTTTTTACCATTTTTAACTAACTTCAGAAAAGGGAAGGGTCTTAATTTGCCTGTATCTTTTTTTTATCGTTCATGACGTTAATGCCAAATTGTAATATCGGCATTGTTTATTGCTTTTATCGAAATAAAATAAATAATTAACTATCATAAATAAAACGTTTTGAAACAGATAAAGTATTCAAGTATTTGATCTAAATATTTTTTTAACTTTTCCAACAAATTTTATAATTATTTACGTTTTTAGGTATACTTTCTAAAAATCCATTAAAACGTAATTACGGAATAAAAAAGTTTATCTACTCGTAAATTAAATGACTAAAAAAGGACAATTACGGAAAATTTACATGACAATAAACTGAATGCAGTTAAAATAAATCGTCTATTACAAATGAACGGAAATAGGGAGAAATCTGAGGAAGACATCTGGCACACTTTAATTTGTTTGCTGCCATTGTTATGCGAAATTAATATTCCAATTTATTCCATTTCTGTATCGAGGGCTGTAAATCAATATTTGGTGGCATCTCTCTCGCTGCGGAAACGATTCTAAGGGATTATCATGAATATTCCTAAACGTTTTCGTAACGTCATCGACAAACTTTGTATTAGATTTGTGCAGCGCCCCTACCGGCCGTAAAGAACACCAACAAATTTCATAGAAATTTTGTCGATAACGTTACGAATACATTCTCGCAAATGTCACGCAAATATTTGAGATAGACCCTCAGAATCACTCCTCCGTCGTCGCTATCCACTCTAACCGGGACTTTATGCTCCAATTATTATATAGATTTACGATTAATGATTTCCCTTGTTCAAATACAATTCAATTTACTCGCGTATTTATCTCCGTGCTAGTATATTGATATAATAATTTCAATATTAACCTCTATCTATGGGTACTAATGTTTACTGTAGACTTCTATCAATAATGCAGGTCAAAATTGCAAGTTACAATTACCCGCAGGTCTTCAATATTACTCATTGTAGGCTTAAAACATTTGTTAGTAAATTAATTTTATTAATAATCTATATGTAGTCATAGTAATAAGATCGTCCAATTTAAACGATCTAGTTGTCTTTCTTTACATTCTATGTCAATTTATGTTGCTTTATTTATTTCAATAGTCCTAAATTGTTAAATAAAAGACTCCTTAGTGGGTCATTTAGTAGGCACATTGCAATGTTTACAAGTCACGTAAAGCCTTATTAATTAAATTCTAACGCGTGTTCAACTGACCTTATCTCAAACTATATAACTTGTCACATCAAACAGAATTTTAAGTAGAACAAATTATTAAACATGTGGTCAAGTTTGCGTGACATCCGCAAATTACATGTAACTTGTAATACACGATGAAAATGTTATGTTTATCTTTATTTTTATTAAACTAATGTAAAATAAGCTGTATTTTGTGTCAATTAAGATAACATAAAACAACTGATAGCTTTAAAACAATTTTGTATTTTAAGTTTATGTGTATTAAATAATAAATTAAAAAATTAATTACAATGTATTGTAGGTAATTTTTACGATACATTTTATAAAAAAAAACTAACTTTTGCCCATAAATCATCCGCGCGGAAATAGAATAAGACAAAAGTATCTAGCCTACGTATTCTTCCAGACTATGTTCTACATATTAACCAAAAATTATACCACACCTAACATACCTCCTAACAAACATCCATCCATCTAAACTTTCACATCTATAATATTAGCAAGATCGATTCTAGACGACTAAACAGCATAAACATTTCTATCACGACACAGAATAATATTAACATCTGGCGAATGCGGGCTGTCCGCTGGCGTCAAAAGAAATCATAATTAATCGTTCTATTGCACGCCCGGTCGTCTTAATAGAGAGCTTTCTACAGCTTTTAATGTTTTCTCAGCGAAGTAATAAATTAATCTCCATTCGTAGTTCCCCGCAGTCCGCCTCGCGAAAGAATGAAACAAACAAAAGAATTGAAGACGTAACTTTGCTCTAATACTAATTTTCTTGCTTTACGTAAGTCATTTGTTGTGAACTTTTAAGCTTTTTATTGCCTTCTCACGAGACTTAGTGGTTTCTTTCACACAAAGTCAATGCAAACATTTATTTCAGCGTGATACTCTTCAGGCTTATTCTTTAGATTGTTATCGGAATAGTGAGTACAGATATAGATAGTTAATTGTCTAGAAATAAATAGAAGACTAGTTAATAATTACAAAGGCTTTCATTATAGAAATGAATGTTATGCTTAACAGTGAAATTCCTCTAATGATGGCGATGAATTGATTATAAAGATGATGTAAATTCCTATTTGTTCAGCATAAATATGGTTGTTCAGTTAAAGTCATCCAACTCTCATCAATGTTACATAGACTTAATTTAAGCCAGCTATACACCTTCAGTTTTAACTGCAAAATCGAACTGTAAAGTCCAAACTGGAGGTGTGTTGGTGAAATTGAGAGAATTGTTTAACTGAGAAGTTCTTAAGTTATGTTGTTTACACACGTTAGTATTTGTAGTACAGTTCGAATGTTCGATTAAAACTAAAGGTGTACGTGTGGCTTTACACTAAAATTAATTGTAAAAATAAATGTTTAATTTTGGAATGTGTTCTTAGTCATTAAGCTTACATCGAGCTAAAGGTTATTTTACTTTCCTACTGAATTAACTTTTTGCGTGAAGGTGTTCGTATTTTGGCCAACGTAATTCCTTTTCTTTTCTTGATTAATTATCTGGGCTTGCCCAAAGTCCAACAGGGTCTTTTAACCGCGTTTCTTTTGTTAGTTAAATATACAAAATGATTCTCAAAGCCTTCGTATTTATGACGAAAAGTTTAGAATAATTTAATACAATTCACTATAGGTCGTTCTATCTTATATTTGCCTAAAATTCAATTGTTTTGACGGTTATGTTTAAAGCAATGAACATTTTTGGCTTTATATTTTATTTCACATTGTCAGAATCCCACTTGGTATTGTGGTCAATAATCTAAATGCAATCAGCATATTATGCATTTTTTATTAAAACACTTTTAACTGCAATTTAAACTGTTCCTTTGTTCTGTTCCAACGTTCCTATATAGGTTTTCCTTCTGCAAATGGCTTGTGTTACTGTAACTCTAATACTCCTACTGTGAAGCTCGTTTAGAAAGGCGTACTAGGACAAGACTTCATTTCAGCATCATTGAAAAAACGAGTACATTCTTCCATCATTCGATGGCTCGTTTTTAAACTTCTATTTGACGAAGGATCGTTCAGTCGTCTCTCGCCTGCACCCATTCACTTTGTATTACCCATTCCGTGAAACTACTCTCATTCATTCCCTCCACATGACAATACGATTGGGGATTCATTCCTTTATTTTCGCTACTGTACCCTTTTTCACGTCGCAATTTCGCTTTATCAAACTTCTCTTTATTTAACACTGAAACGCTATTCCAGGAATAAACTAGGCCTTTGCAGTATTTCAAGCGAAATAAAAGAATATTTCAGGATATAGAAAAATGAAAAAATATGCCGTCAAAAGTCAGTTCGTAGAAAAGTGATCTTGTGTACAAAGTCCAAATACTGTTTACAATTTAAAATGTTAACATACTCTTCAAACGTTTGGAAAACTCGAAAGTTCGGGGAACGAATATTAAACGTTTTTTGATCAATATTCGCTATATTTACATACAAATGATAAGGTGTTTTTTTAATTTTATTTCGAATTTGGGTATACATAAGGGAGAGCTGAAGGTGGCTCAACGAACAAGAACATAGTCCTTAAATAAAAAGAATGGTAAAAGGAGAGTTTAGAGAAGGATATGAATAAATTTACATACTATTTAAGATTCATATATCTTTATTTCTATTAGAATTCCTATTAAAGATATTTAAGATATTTTTATTATTACATACAAACGTGTTGTGATAAATATATTCATTTAATTTATCAAGCGGCCAGTACTGGAGAGAATCTATCATAGCTTCGCGTGAGTGTCGCGAGGCTTTACTGAAGTTATAAATATTGATGAGGGTTCGCACCCGTATACTCTGTTACCGTTTATTTGTTCTAAAGTCAACAACGCACTGACACCTTTGCAATGAAGTCTACAGTTTACCTTTATCTTATTTTATCCTAGAAAATAACCGTACAACTATAGTACTAGCAATTAAATTACATTGGAATAGATATAACTACATTAATTTAAATTAATTCATTGTATGATGTAGGATAAAACATTACTCAGATCTTTGGTACAAAAACAATCTAATTTTACGGCGCGTTTCTAACACGAATGTACCTCGTGGATTTTTGTTTATATCTGTATGCGATTAGATCGAAGTCAATGACGTATACATTTTTAACTGAAACGCATAGAAGGTTACAATGTTCTTAGAGGTTTTTGCATTCTCTAGCTCATATATTCAACGCCTACTCTCCACATAATTACCACCATTCTACTAGTTGAATGACGAATTCACTTTGTAATCTACATCCTACATATTAACTTACTTTACAGGCGTGGTTACCTTTACAGAATGTGGTTTAATGAACGTATCTACTCACTTCGACTATACACATGATTTAATAGGCAAACGCTGCGATGTTATAGTTCGTTATTACCAATGTAGGTCATGAATGCGCTGCCGGTTTCCAATCATGGGCTTGTGTTACGCGCATCGGGAAAGCAATTGAAATATGTGAACAAAAACGTTATTTCCGTTCCTAAAAAGTTGTTTAACCGATTTGTATATAACTACCTTGTTTTTTTTACATAAAAAATAACTTGTAATTATTTATAATGTCTAGTTCTATGCATCTTATAACATGATCTCATAAAAAGCCTTTTTAAGATTTAATTCATATCAGCGCATATAAAGTTTGATATAACCTTTATTTAAATATAATAGTAGATCAGCAATAAAATAGCTTTAAATTACATTTTTAAAAGTAATTTATTATTGCAATATATAGGATAAATCACCTTACTTACACTATTTAAATGTCAAGGTAATTACCAATTTATAACATAAGTAAGTTATAAAACGTGTTAACATCAAACTTCAAATCACAGAGATGTAAAAGACGTATTAAGAATTGACTGACGGTAGCGAATCGAATGGTTTTTGTTGAGGTCTATGCACTTACTGTGACGAAGTACGATTTATTGGAATACATTCTTAGAAGTGTCCTTGAGAATTAGGACTTCACTATTCTGTTTTTTAGACATTACAAAGTTCTTTCAACCCTCACAATGGATCTAACAAAGCGTATTTTGCGTATAAAATTATTCCATTTAAATCGATTTATTAAATTAATATTTCCAACAACTATATGGCGACAAAAGTTTATAAGATATATTTTTCACGAGTATTAAATTAACGCAATAATAATTTATATCACAAATCATTTTCGAATTTAAATACGCTACTAGCAAATCAAAGTTCCTTGTTATCTTGCAACTAGCAAAAATATTTATTGATACACTGAAAAAATACCAGGAAATAGCGAGCGAGCACATACACTAAGTTTTCAGTTTTTAGTTTTCTATAAAACTAACTATTCGGACACAAGACTCTTCTAATTTTCGAGAGCACAGTGAAGCATCGTCCAGCGCACCGCACTATGCGAAACTTCACATGTCCTTCACATTTATAGTTTTTTTTTTAAAAAGATGCAACGGTCAGTAAATCCGACATTAATATTAGAAAGTGTATGAGTTAATTACTATATACTTAATAGTAAAGATTGTAATAATAAAATTGATAATTAATCGCATAGAATGTAGAAGATTCAAACCTATCTTGTAGCTAATTCTAAGATTACATACATAACTCATTCATAACTACAATCAAGTCGGTTACTGAGTCATAAAGTATTTAATATTTAACCATATCATCATCATCATCATCATCTAAGGCACTACAGCTCCGGGTGGGCCTGGGCCTGGTCCAGTAAATTTCTCCATGTTAATCATCATTTACCCATATGCCTAGTTAAAAATCAATATCTTTGTAATATGTCTTCTTTTATCTAATGTCTCTATGTTATTATTTTCTGTTCGATAGTAATGGAACATAAATACACTAACAATGTCTTTTATTTAACAATAAAGCGCTTAAGAGCGGATAACATACGTAAAGGCCTCAACCGCCTTTGGTATTCTCGAATCGAAAGGTTCCCTTTGCGGTATCAAATAATTTCAAAGCTAAAAGCCACGAAATAAAGGTAATAATACTGGTTAAGTTAAAAAGGATTAGTAATGTTTTGTTTGAAATGGTCACAAATTATATTTTCTTTGGTAATTTGGCAGTGATAATGGTAAATACGCACTTGATTGCTCGTATAACAGTTTTCCATAGCCGAAATGTTTAATTTTCAAGATGTTTCTCGTCACGTCATTGCCAGACGCAAATTCTGACGTCAAGATGTTTCGATGTTTTGACACGTTCCGATCTTTTTGATAAACGCACATTAAACGAATATTCAAATCGCTTCAATAATTTATAAGTGCTCTTTAATAACATTGGTTTGGGAAAGCATGCTTCCTTGGGTCATGAGTTCCACAGGAGAATCCGCAGTCCCGCTTCTCGTACTAGAGGATGACCACCGAGAATTTTAGGTGGTAAAGCCCACACAATCCTGATCCACTCCAGACCAGGGTATGTTTATAAAAATTTCCCCATAACCAAAAACTTATTTTAGCTATTAAACGACACAGGATTTCGTCATTCGCTATATTCGCCGTCAGCCAAAATAATTGCATCAGTGGTGCGAAGTTAGATTAAAGCAGTGTATGAATAATAAACTCTATGAGTAGATTATAACTGGGAATACGTAACAAGGTCGAAGTCCACGTGCGGACGGACTTGACTCATGATAGAATGTCCCCGGCGACACTCATTAAGTTTGTGTCCACGCTCACACCAATAAAGCATTTGAAGGAAATGAATATTGCCAAAACGGATATATTGACAGAGGATGTTAGCTGTCGACCTCCACAGTGAAGACATGATAAGGAAATTAGACAAGATCTGATTGATTAACTGGCTTTATAACTTTCGAAAAAATATGATTGCATTGAAATCAATTCTTGTTCTTTTTTACTTTAAAAAAATATAATCCCTATAACTGTCACTTTTTACAAGTTTCTAGCTTTTTTTATTGCATAAACAGTAAAGGTCTCTTTCCAGATATTAATGTTAACTGTAAATAACTCGTTTAAAGTGTATCTGGGTGTATTGCAAAGTTCTGAATTAGAGCCGATATTTCGAGTATATTTTATACTGCTGTCAAACTGGTATTTCATTCCTTAATTTTATCAGATGCAGGAAGTGTAGTGATAAATAATTAAGTAATATTCGTTTAAAATGGATAGTTATAAAAACAAAAATTGTGAATATAAAAAATAATAAATAACAAAATTGACATTTTATGATCTGAGAACAATTTCACTATTCAATTAGTGAATTCGAAACAAATAGTAATTTACTAGATATGTAATACTTCACTTGTATCATCATTAAAATAGATTTAATTAATTCTCCAATAAATAATTAAAACGCTTCTATGAATTTGAACCCATACCTTCCTCCGACTTTATTTGTACGTTGACGCTAAGTCATATTGTCATGGATCGCTTGTGCTAACGTAACCAACGCTATTTAGAAGTAGATATATGTTATAATTTACAAAAAATGTAGAGCACGAATTGTGAAACATTACAGACACCGTCCTTCAACCACAATCGACCCGGTACGTGTTAGCAACGTAATAAGTGCTAAACATAAAAACTAGAATACAAACCCGTTTACTTTTACTCACAACCACTAATATATAAAGATAAAGGGTTCATTTATCTAATAAACTATGTGCCAATAATGTTCAAACTATCAAATAAAACTTAAACAGTCCGGTGCAATACCACGACCATACAGAAGACAGGCATGAAGTTGAGATAATTTCACGTTTCGTCTGATAAGTATGCTTGTCGGAGGCGTAATTATAGTCCACTCCCTTTCCACAGTTTTCGTACAATGAAGGAAAGGGAAGGGACATAGATTTGGCGGGAGATGGGACGCATAGGTATGAGAAATATACAGGCGTTCTTACGAATTTTGTGCGTCAACTTTTCATTTGTATAAAGATGTGCTAATGCGGATGAGTATGGATAGCGGATGCTTCGCTATTTTGGCGAATTCAGATGACCGTTTGCTCGTTTGTCACCTTGCATTACGAAAAAAATTTACAAAAGCGAAGTATCGGTTTGTATGTTTGTCTATTCTTAGAACACCAAAAAAACAATTGCATCTCAAAAACTTTACACTATTTGTCATTATTTTTATTATTTAAATTCTAGCAAGCCAGGTTCAATAACTTTTATGTACATAGTTAAATAAATTTTAACCAACATTAAGTAAAGAATAGATTAATTAAAAGATGTTGCAATACACACCATTATGAAATGTACACAATTCACGAACGCAGTAAAAAATAGAATCGTAGTAACTGTGTGAAATTAACTAATTCCATTTGCTATTGCATTGTTTAGATTCTAATACGATTACAGTAATAGTGTTAGATCACAAAAGAATGAACAGACACTCGTGCTAGTTAGCTAAGTTCCCATGGATAGAATTTGTAGGTTAATATACATGTACTAAGGTCTAGATTATATACAGTTATGATATACTAGCTTTAGAATTTAAAAAAAGGAAATTGAGTAGCCTATGTGTTCTTCCAGGCTATCATCTACATCTATACCAAATTTCATCGAAATCCGTTCAGTAAACGGCTGAACGGATTTCGGCTACAAACTCTAACTAACATCCATCCATCCAGCCATCTAAACTTTCACATTTATAATATTAAGTATGATTAGTATGAAGTATGAAATATGATTGTATTAATCTTTAATTAAACACATGAGATTTTATTAGTTCCTGGTGTATCTATCAGATGAATTCAAATTCGATGTAACGTCACTAAAATACCCGAAAAAGTAAATATTACTAAACTACGTTATAGCCAACGAAGAAAGAACGTTATAGAGAACGAAACAATAACTCAAGGATTCAATTAATTTGATTGTTTAACAGTTTTTAGATAATAGTAGAACGTTCACTTTTTTACTAAAGTTGAAGGTGATTCGCCTTATTTTTCACGTATGTACGTAAATGTAAAGATGTCGTCGTCACTTCCTTGACACATCCAGTAAATATCCGCTCCGGGCAAGAGACATATTGTAGACGCATGTAAGTTTTTCGCGGTCGCACCTACCAGCCCTTCCAATAAACTTCAAGGCTGTTGTTGCTCGTATAAAACGAGATTTGCGGCCCGCACCCACACACTTTGTGACTTTCACGCGAGCAGTGCACATTTGCTCAAAATGTATAGGCTCATGGTATTAACGTTTGTGATAGGGGCAGTGGTGTGCCAGCAACAAGAGGGTGGACGTAGGGTTCCCAAGTATGCGGGAGACCCGAAAACTGCTGCCATCTTACAGGAAGCGAGGTACCTAAGTGGTAATGGAGCATTCGGTGCTGCATACCAACAAGAGGATGGCATCGACTTCAAAGAGGAAACCGATCCCGATGGCAACAGACGCGGCAGCTATTCGTACATCGATCCAACCGGACAAAGGAAGACCGTGAACTACGTTGCCGGTAAAAATGGATTCCAAGCCAGCGGTGACCACATTCCGACTGCACCCCAGCCTGTCGCGCCCACTCCTGGATATCAGCCTGATCCTCGTTACAACTCACCGGACTACAAGGCACCTCAGTACAACGCTCCTCAACAGTACGTGGCCCCTGCCGCCCCTAGGAACTACGGAGGTAAACCCAGTGTGGACGATGGACAATACCACCCTGAACTCTACGAAACAGAGACCTACAGCAACTCTCAACCTCAGTACCAATCGCAAGCTCAATACCGGGCTCCCCAGCCTCAGTACCAGCCGCAGCAGCAACAGCAGCAGTACCAGCCGCAGTCACAGTTCCAGGCCAACACCATCTACCCTGGAGTTCAACAAGCTCAATACAGTGGATTATCATCACAGCAATACGACACCCCCGCCTACCAGCCCGAGTCTCGCCAGCAGTACTACGAGCCAACAACGCCGCCCCCCAGCCGCTTCTTCCCCCCGGGCAAATTCAGCCTCAACAGAGCGCCTGATGGTTATACTTACTCTTTCCACAAAGTATAAATAAATAATTTATTAGAGGGGATGTCGGCGAGATGTACAGTTTGTAATAGCAAAAAACATGCATCGATTAACAATTCGCCGAATCATCAGGGGGTCGATAGAGCGGGCTGGCCCATGACTGTTACTCGAGCATTTCTTAAGTGTTGTTACGCTGTGATATTGTGAGTTGATGGACTATATACATACGTGTTGTTCGTTTTTGTTAATTGTAAAAAAATATGACTCACCGAAAGAAATGCATGTCATCTGATAGAACATTAATTTTGTAAATAAATTTTTAATGTAAATATTTATACCGTACGTTGATTTAATACCTTCATAATGTTCCTAATTTGCATTCCTCATACACTAATTAAAATCTGATGCAGATAAAGAACTTTTTTTATTTTTTTTTATAATAAGTAACGAATAAACTTCCTTATTATCAAGGTCTTATCGCAAGAGGGAGTGGGCTGTGTCCGCATTCTGCAGTACTCGCTCAAAGCGGCGGCAAGTAGATCACCTTAAGGCTATTACAAATGTATTATTATGGTACAGAATACCGGTTTCGCTCCGCCACGCCTTACTTTCATTTACCCGTGTTACTGTTTGGACATACGATAAAACAAAAATCCATTTGATTCTTACCAAAATAATTATTTAATATTTTTAAGTTACTAATATTATAAATGCGTAAGTTTAGATGGATGGATGGATGGATGTTTGTTAGAGTTTGTAGCCTAAATGGCTACGGAAATTTGGCATAGATATAGAGGATAGTTTGGAAGAACACATTGGCTACTTACTTTTATTCTTTTAATTTCACGCAAACGGAGTCGCGTGCGAAAGCTAGTCTTAACATATTTAACCGAATCATGAAAGCTAAGGTACATTTTTAAATTATTGAACGTAGTAAAAGACGGTTTTAATAGTTTAGAGTTTATTTAAACATGTATATAATTGATACGTTTTGGTGTATTTAAACATTTGTAATTGCATTGTTATTGCAACAAGAATTTGTTTACTGTTGAAAGTTATTGCTTTATAACATGTTGACTGAAATTTGGGTTGATTCGTAAAATTGCCGCATCGGCAATCATGTTGCGAACTGGCAGTAAAAACAATGGCAATTTGAAATACTTGTGTTCTTGCTTCATTTTGATTTACCATGCTATTTAGTTATATAAAAAGTACCGTTACAAATATAAAGATTCAGTATATATTTTTGACTTTAAATATGCATCTTCTTTATTAGCGTTATTCGCCATTCGTTAAATGTCGTCAATTTTCACATATTAGCAATGTTGAAGTAATTTATTAACACGCTCACTGCGTAACAGGCCGATATCGGCCCGACGCGGTACTTAAGCTGGTGCGGACGAAGAAAACTATGTCCTCTCGCTAGTGCGAAACGATTATCTCAATTGTATACATTACATTACATTAAATGTATACATTATTTTAGCAATTTAATCTATCCTTATGCTGGTGGGTCTAAAAAGACCTGCCACACAAGGGCGGAAGTATTATTGGGGGCGCATTTTGGCCCGCCGCAGCACCAGATAAAGAATTATGCTTTTACCTGCTGCAGTAAACGTGTTAATCTGTTCGTTTAAAGTTTTTCCCAATAAATTATTAACATACAAATAAAATGTACTTTGAAATCTCTCTTCAATTCCGATAAATAAATGAAATATTAACAGCAATCTCTCGAAGCAAATAAATAAATGGGTAATCAAAGTAGGCGTGTTGCCTCCCGACCCAGTAAACGAATTTATCGAGTTTTAATAAATATCTTATTAGAATTTATTATAAAAAGGAAATGCCAATCTAAATGCACTCACTAAGGAATAAAAAGAGTAAAAATCAATCCCCCTCTCAGCGGAAAAAGTGGGCCAATCTGTAAACTAATATTTTATAGCTAAGAGTTACCAAGTATTGGTAAATGGATTATTAATAAAACTCGCGGAAGTTTTATTAAAGCTACGCTTATTTTATATTACATCCGTAAACAAGTATCTGCTACTAATATAATGAAATTGAAACGTATTTTTTGGATTTTCTGCTCCTGCGGGACTGACAGGCAAATAATGTTTCTTGCAAGAGTAGGTATACCATATTATAATTTAGCTATCGAGCTATTACATTATTGATTACCTAGCACGAAAATTTGTGAGAAAGTGTTTATCTAATCGAAAAAATTTGTATTAAGCATTTTGTAGATGACGTTACAAACACTTTTTAAAAACTTTCAAGCTTTGTTGTCCAATAGGAATTCATGTAAACTTCAACAACCAATTTAAGCTTACACTTTCGACCTTTAAAAATCCCTAGTATATTAATCATTTACATGCCGAAGTAAGCGAATCCCTTAACGATCTTGACCGCTTTTGGTTAAATCAACACTTCGATATCTAAAGCAGTAACATAATAAGGTATCATCGTCTCAAATACAAATAAAACATACCTACAGACCGCAATTATGATAAACTTTGTTTTATGTCATTACATTTTTCTATAGATATTTTTTTTTCTTTGTTTTTTTTTTAGGTTATTGAATTGTGTAGTGATAAAGGTAATTAACTCTAAATATTTAATGTTAAGCATTAGATAGAAACTATAAAAAAAATTGCAATAAAAGTATTTTTACTATCATTTTTTTGCGGTGCGTTATTTAAAATAACTCCGTATCAAAAGCTGCGACACGCAAAGCATCGCAAATTGGATTCAGTTTAATAGACTAGTTATTTCGCGTTACTTTTTGGTAAAACGCCGTGTCGACTTTTTCAATGTTTAATTCAAATAAAAAAAAATAAACGGAACGAAACGAAATTAAATGTTAAGTTTTTTAATCGCAGAATCCATCATTTTTTTTTAAATTAAACTCTTAAAAATTCTCTATCATTTCAGTCGTGTTAAAGAGTCATCACCTTTTTATGTAAGGTATATTTGTATATCTGACTTCACTTCCTTCATAAACAAAAACTTTTACAAAATCTATCATACTTCCTTTGGTCTTTTACCTTAGTAGCCCAACCACATTCATGCATCTATCTAGGCAAATAAATATTAATTTAAAATGTCATAGGATATTTTAATGTTGTTATTTAAGGGTTGAAATTTTAAATATGAAAGGTAGAGGTACACCTAGAAAGAGATGGATGGATTGTGTAAAAGGTGACATGATCAAAAAGGGAGTGATGACAGAGATGACGTATGATAGAGTTATGTGGAGGACAAAAACCTATTGCGCCGACCCTACGGGAGTAGGATAAGGAGATGATGATGATGATTTATGGGTTGAAATTTAACTTTTACCGCATTTGAACTTGCTCTTAAATAAAATTCCGATGTAAACTTTGCATCCGTGGGCGTGAGTCTCGCGGGAGTCGGCGCTGGAATACAAGATGGCTTTATAAGATGAACCCTGACCACCGCTAGGCTATGTGTTGCACGTGACATTGCTGCATAACTTTAACTTACTTTAGTACTAGTGAATATTATTTATAAAATTGTATTGACGCTTGTATTAACCTGGTATTTTTACAAGGTAAATAAAGCCTTCTACGAATAATTTAGGCGCTATCGATGTTTTTATATTGTTACAAATCGAGCCAACCATTTTTTGTACAAACAGATTTAAATCTGTTTCTTTCACACAAATTTACGTTTAAAAGTGGCTTTGGTTATTATTTCAGAGTTAATTAAATATTCTATTAAAAGTTCACTAATAATTATGAGCTTGTTCTATGTTCACACCTTTGTAAATAACATTTCCAGGATAAAAATGTTAAGTTAAAAAAGTCTGCAAATAAAGAGCCTTGATTCTTGATTAATGAAAGTTCTTAATGAGGCCTGCGAAATTAGCAACCGCCAAGTGCTTTAAGTTAGGAGAATCGTAACTTTAATTTAACACCATTAAAAGTTTGTTTTGGATAATTTGTATTAAAGAAAAAAAGATTATTTAAATGCCTACTATCTTATTTATTTATCTTTTATATTCTATCGTATTTGACGGGGATATAACAAGTGGCAATTCACAATAATAATTACACGTATAATATAATAAAATTCTTATAATTAAAGCCGGTCTTAATAAAGAAGGTAGTAGCACGTACAAGTTGAAAGCACTTAGTGCATTGCTGATCTCAATAATGCCGTTAACAAAGAACGTGCTAAAATACAGCATCTTAAAAAAACAATGTATAATTCATACACAATACCATTAGTAATTTAAAAAAAAAAAACGAAGAAAATGGCATACGTTTGAACTGTGCCAAATGGACAACCATAATCTCTACTTACCCCACTAGCTTAAAGGTTAGTTATGTTACGATAATATTTATCTCAATAGTTAATGAGTGAACATTTTCAAGAACGACAAGTGGAATAACTTTAAAGACGTTCAAAGTTAAATTCGACGCAATTAAAAGTTCCGAGCTTGAAGATTTACGCCATAATTATTTACAGGAAAATTTACATAATGCTTTCCAGATTCATGTTTGCGTTGTGTGAAAAAACACAGTTTTAAATTACATTGTTATAAATGAGTAAATGTATAAAACATTACAAATAAGCTAATCTTTCGTGTTTAAATTAATTTAGTTAAAATTATTATTCCAAATATAAACAACAGTTTAACGATAATATTATAAGTATATTGAAATCATCTACTTGTAGATGTTTGTTTTAACAAACATTTCGTTGTTGTCTGTTTAACTTTATAGATAAATACCAAATTATACTACAGTTTCCACTAAAAATCTCAGTTAAAGTGTAACCGCTTATCATGCTTAAGTTATACGCATTTAAGTTTAAGTAAATCACTTAAAACTATGAGAATCCTTTTAAAAATTATGCTTCATAATGTTAATGCAAATTGCCCGGTTTGTCGCGGCGAGCATTTCCGCTCGGCCGTTATTCTGAACTATGAATTTATTCAAATGAATGCAGAACGCATAAAATCTAAGAGAAACTTTCAAAAAATTCCGTACTCTTTTTGTGTTATAATAAAACACAATTTCAACGATTTTTGCAGTATCCATGTGGCTTTTTCTTATTTTTTTTCATATATTGTTACCTAATAGTATTTTATTTCTATTGTAAATTTTCTTAGTAGTATAAGAGCAGGCGCACGCCTTTGTGCGTTTGTCGATTGTTTCGCAGCCCATTCAACTGTTTAGTTGCACAACGAGTAGTGTACGCACCTCCATATAAGGTCATAGGAATCAAAGCGCGACTAGGCAGTTGTGCGATAGTTTAGTCAAAGGTGGGTTCGCGCTCTTAGCATTCCCTATACCTAATTATGTATTGAAACTTGTATGATAAATCTAATTAGATTACAACTCTTCAATATTGCAGAACAATGCATACCAATGTAGGGTATTATTGTCTATTCAGAGCAGATATAGACAATGTCGCCGCATTACATAGAGTACCGTGAATGTAAAGAGCTAACGTTAGCAATGTACATTTATCAAATGATCGCGTAACAATTACTTAAATCAAATTAATATATCAGTAGTAGGTATACCTAAGAAATAGCATATTTTTATTACAAATAAGCGCTACCATAGATAGGACCATGTTTGGACTATTTTGTCTATGCTACACTACAATTAAAAATACAATTTGTTGTTGATTCATTTAAAATATAATAGAAATTTATTTTACTCTACATTCAAAGTAAACAAAGTAAGTAGAAGAATATAAACAGCACGCAACACTTGATATTTGTTTTGTCTCTTACAGTGGCGGCCTCTAGAGAAATCCACCGACAACGGCTTTTGCCTACTAAATTAATGTCGGCAGATATTTCATCTCTTCCTTTATTTTATTACTCTTTTGTCAATAAAATAGATGTTATACATTTTAAAACAATAAAATTAACTATATGAATAATGTGTTGATTTGATAAATATATTTAATTCCAGTTAAATACTCTTAAACCAAATGTTCATATAATTAACAAAAAAAAAATTATGTTTTTTTTTTGCTTGCCAGACAGTTTATGGAAACGTATCGCATTTGTTACTGATGTGATATGATTATTAGATTATTTCGTTGCATATTGGTATGGAAAAAATCTCAAAATTAAATATGTAAATGAAACGCTGAAAAAGTACATATATATACCAATAATCGTGTCCATATTTTTTTTAAATAATATAAGCCATCGAAATGGAAAGCGACCGCTGCCCATAAACATCCGCAATTGCAGATGCGTTGCCTACCCTTAATTGACGGAGGAGAAGACGCACATAAAAAGGACGTTTCCTCTTCCTATGCGTCTCTTTCACCGTCAAATCCACTTTACCTTCCCATCCTTTCCTTTAACAAAAGGGTGGAAAGGGAAAGGGGCTAAAATTAGGCTCAAATATTTTTAACAGTATTAATAATTTTGTAACTATGAGAACATTTTTTAAATAAATTTAAGTACCTACAATATCAATATGACATAAAAAGTAATTGAGTGAAGAGGAACAGAAGGCCCAATGGAAATAAAAGTCGCAATTTGAATGCAATTCCAAGTGCGTTTTTATTGAATTTCAATCTTCAGCTGCACTCGCCGCATTTTCACTGTTCAATATTAAAATAATATATTTCTTTCTTGTGCTTTATATAGAACTTCTAGTAAAAGCAAAGATAGTTCATTTGAAAGGACGAAGTAAACGAAGTTTTTAAGTCAATAGCAATTGTATCATATACTAGCTGTTCCCATGCGACTTCATCCGCATAAAATGGGCATGTTGCCTAATTTTTGGAATTGCTTTTATTTTGTAGATAATCCATATCTAAACACGAAAAAAATGTAACAAAATCATATACGCATCATTTCATTACAAAAACACTTAACTAAAAACAACTTCTCGAAAGACCGCGAATACGCCTCATGACGTCACTTTTTCTGCTAACAAACCTCGCGTCGCGTTCTGTCAAAGTCATGCTAAAACAGTCATCTTGAATTTTGATAGTTATTAAAAAATCTTTACATGTTTCACAACTCCGGTACAATTAAATACTTGTTTCTAGTAAAATAACTTGTCACCAACAAAAAATCTATTTTCGTTAAGTTTCTTTGATGAATCCAGTTTCCATTATGTTAAATCTTTTATCAATAACACGAAATTTTGAAGAGAAGGTTATACTTTCAACATATTATATTTTTTTGTTGCTTATTTATGGCAAAGAACATTTAAAGTATAAATTATGAATACAAAAATATCAATTTAAAAAATGTAACTGTAATTATGATTATAAAATTGTGACAAATACTGACGACAGCTGATTCAATGTGACCAGATGCAAATTGAATTAGCTCCTCAAATAGGTTTTACTATTTTTTTTTTTCGTCATATTGATCGAAACATTTGCTCGTAAAATATGTCGTAAAGATAAAAACACTTAATAATGGAGTCCTCATAATATAACACACGAAAACTCAATTATTATAATCATTTAGACAAAAATTATAACTACAAAATGCACTGACATTCCCTGAAGCAGGCCACACTGCCATGTTGTTTGCGAAGAAGCGACGTCACCGAGCTCTGATTGGTGTTTGAGATCGAGTAATGGAGGGTAAAAAATAATGCAGCGTTTTTAATTTATATTTCAATTGAGACAAACATTCAAGGTCTCCAAATGTTATTATAGGTTTTAAAATACTGTCTTTAAAATATTAAACATAACTTTATTTGAATTTGTAACATTAGGAAACATCCCCATTGTGAAAATTTTATTTTGTTGTTTACGTGTGTCAAATTATCAATTGCAAATGTCAAAATGACATGACATTTTGACAAACCATGCCAACCTTGCTTCTTTAATGTTGGCAGCAACTTATGGTCTCTTTCCCACATTAGGGTTTTTATCCAAAATATTTAGCCCCTAAGTTTTATGGCGTGAAATAAAGCCGCGTGACGCGCCTAAAGCGTGACGTAAGTGTAGGGCTTTTTATTAAAAAAAGATTTAATCCAAAATATGCTGTAATTGCTGACATCTTAGGCAACAAAGAAGTGTGTGTTTACGCTTTATTATAATAGTAAGTAAGTAAGTATAAGTATAGAAGAGTAAATACTAGTTAATATGATTAATGTCTAAATATTTCAATTATAGGCCTTTAATCCATTTTTCACGACTTCTAAAGTAATAATAAGATCCAAGATGTTAAGCTACATAAGTAATACGTTTCATGCTAGGTTTCTGAAGTTTCCATATATTTTATCGTTAGCTATTGATCCATTAGTGTTAGGTTGGTTTAAAATACGTAGTTCGGAAATGCATTTCATCAATTTATCGAACCAATAACACTGTCGAATGGTTAAACGTAACTAGGAAACCGGCCATAAACGTAATTTTATTATTCACTTTATAATCAAATTGCAGTTCGTCTTGTATCAAGAATTATGCAATGAACTGTAATATTTAGTTTACTTTTGAATAATGCCATCTTGCGAAGTCATGACTATCCTATAACTTAAATACGTGCCGGAGATGCCTCGGTGCAACGTTGTAAAACTTGATTAAAACTAATTGCGGTGGAATAAATTACTTCCAAACACAAATGCAAAGTCAAATATATTCTATCCAAACAAGTACTGCATAACTATACTGCTCTGTGACATAAACACTACACTAATAAGAACTTTAAATTTCGAAAAAAATATGTTATAAAACGCAGCTAATAGATGGCGCTATTTCGTCCAATCCTAAATCAATTTGTTTTTTTTTATTTTTTTTTAAAGAGAAATGTGTATATGTATTCATACAAGGATTCCATAAAGGAGAATGAAAGAAGCTTTTTTATCTTATGAAATTCTGAAATTCCATAACTAATGTTCCAAATTCTTTAGTATTTTGTAAGAACTTTATCCAACATAAATAAGATACTCGAAGACAACTGGCGCGTCCTTTAACGAGGCACTCTCCGGAGTAATCGACAACAATGACACTTAGCGACACAATAAACGACAGAAGGTATAAACTTTTATCGGACAAATGCTATTTGTTTCGTTTCTTAACGCTACCTTTGTTCCATTAATTCGAAATCACATTTGAAACATGTTTAAGGATTTAAATAATGTGTTTAACATAATTTTCTGTAGTTGCGATTGTTTTTTATTCCCAATCAGAATAGATTTGGCTTCACAATAAACCTAGCGCATACCATCTTTCATCACTTTCTTCAGGTGAGATCGTAGTCAGGCGCTAGCTTAAAAAACGTAAAAAATGACATATACAGATAACGTTAAACTTATGGCTCGATAAAATATGTCATTAGAATAATATTCATAATATTATAGCACTTTCATCTTTAGTTAAAGACGCGTGGATATTAAAAAAACTACTTTTTTTTAATCACGAACAAATTTTATTTTTTATGCATGTCTTTGCCTCGTTTTAAGACCTTTCAAGTAAAATACGTTCTACTTTTAAATAAAGTAGTTCACTTCTTAGTTTTAAAATTAGGCCAAAACGTCTGCAATGGATGTTTTATTTCATTATTTTTCCATTACCGGCCTTGTTTCAATTTCCTCTCTCATAATTAATAGTTCCTCCAGTCATTGTCGTTTTCAATTCTCACCACAGAGTATTGTAATTTTCATTTACATTTTACTGATGTTAAATGAGAATGATTTACTCAATTGCATTAAATTGATCTATTTCATATTAAATTATCTATGGTACAGACATAAAACAATTTAACGATCTTTTTTATTTATCCAATTGAGAAAGAATCAGGAAATATCAAACATTTATTATTGAACTATACATTTATTGTTGCCCGCGACTTCGACCACGCAATATTAAGATAAAAAAAAAAAAAAAAAAAAAAAAAAAAAAAAAAAAAAAAAAAAAAAAAAAAAAAAAAAAAAAAAAAAAAAAAAAAAAAAAAAAAAAAAAAAAAAAAAAAAAAAAAAAAAAAAAAAAAAAAAAAATTTTTTAAATTAGATTTTCGTTATCAACAATGCAAATTCATCATCCCGAAATCTGGAATTTTTCTTTTGATATTACAAACAGACACTCCAATTTTATAATGTATAGATATAGAATATTGATGTGACATGATTTTTTTTAAATTGCTTATTTAGAAGATTTTTAATTTTTTTCCAGTGTTACAAAAAGTATATTTGAAATAACGAGTAACTTGATACATTTGTTACATCATTTTATTCCTTCCGTTTGAATAAATAATCTTCCCAATGAAGGTTTTAAACCCTTCATTAAATAATTAGTCTCCCTAACGTTAATCTAAATAAGGAATATGCGAAATACCTTTTATGTTGTTAAGATTACTGAATATTACATTAATATTTTGGAAACTATTTATCTTAGTATAAATTAATGACATAATTTAAATCATTTATAACAAAATTCTGAAAGAAAATGTTTTTATATTGTCTTATTACAATAAAGATTTGTTTGTAATATGTTCTATACTGTTTATTGCTGGCAGAACATTAGTTCAAAGCAATCAACTAAGTAATAGACAGACGTCGGTTATATTATGACGTCATGTTAACTTCAAGTAAGACGTTAACAGAGGTCAGACATACAGATGTAAGCCGACGTTAGTAACTAATATGTATCCTTTGAAATTCTTGGAACATAACATCACAAACCCATGAAACATTGACCTTGGAAACATATATAAGCAAGGTAAGGGAGAAAGAAAAAGGCAAGTCCATATCACTTACCACTAGAATGATTTTTTACTTGGGCGGCTCTATGACGCTCTCTCGTTCCCCTAACACATTTTATTCGGGGCCTGGGGAGCAGGTATATCCTTATTTCTTTATTATTTTTGAAAGTTAAAACTTAAATTTACATTAAAATCTTATTTAAATCTACCACAGTCTATCACTATATCTAATCCTAATTTAAAAACAATAAAATATTGCAATGCAATTAAATTTGCATAGATTAAAAAAATTCAATTAAAATCATATACAGAGAATGATAGTTATAAAAATGTAAAATGAAAATTAAAAAATACGACTAAAAAAGTGTGATATTTAATATCATACTATTTTTGTGCGAGTTGGCACAAATATTTTGATAAAAATATTTGAAATTTAAATCATAAATCGCTTTTAAAGTTGGTCTAAATTTATTCTAAATCTAGTCAACACGGAGTCAGCGCAACCTTAATGCTTAAACTCATTTGGTGGCAGATGTTTATGTACCAGATGCAAACTATTGGTCATTAGCGAATGCATTACATTATTATGAACATTACTAACTATATTACATCTTAATATAAATATTAAATAAACATACACTCTTGATATTTTAACATAAACTTCATCTAAAATTCATATCGACATAGTAGCTCCAAAATCATCATCTTACTACTCCCGTAGGGTCGGCGCAACAGGTTTTTGTCCTCCACATAACTCTATCATACGTCATCTCAGTCATCACTCCCTTTTTGATCATGTCACCTTTTACACAATCCATCCATCTCTTTCTAGGTCTACCTCTACCGATGTACCCTTCCACACTCATAACTAACGTTCTCCTAGTCACAACAGCAACACATATTTCTGCATTTTTCTTTTTTTAAACTTAACCCAAGTTTATTGCAAATTAAAAACATCAAAATTTGGTCTACATACGTACATATAACATGTATATGTAGAAATGAAAACGTCTTATTTTTGGGCCGAGGTAAGTCGAGCCCAACGTAATTGAGATTAAGGTTGGAACAAAGGTAAAAGGTCAATCATGCGTTTGACATTTACAATAAACAGTTTCCATTAACAGACTTTAATTAAACTCTCAATAAAATGATTAATCTAAAATTATATTATAATATAATTTCGTCAGATTAAATTATAAATTAATGAGAAATAGAAGTAACACTTGTTATATTGACATTATAGAATATCATGTTATGTTAAAACTTGAAATTTCTAAGAGATACTGCATTAATTTCAAATGAGGTAATGTACTCGTATGTATTCTCTCGCGTACTAGCGCGTATTATGTATTACAACTTCACGGTCTTATAATATAGATCAAGGATATTGGCGAAACTCTATAGCCTTAAGTATACTGACGATTTATATTATAATTCAATTTGTTAATATTTTGTGACAATTTAAAGGTTATTATAACAATAAATCTTTCAACAAAAAAGTGAAAATAATTTCGAAGAATACTATAGTGAATACAAAAGTAATTCCACATATTTCCGGTCATACGAAGTGACGAAAACACGTTTACGATTCATAACTCGTCAAAAAACGCGTAAAATTTTATTAACCGTAGGTTCCTTTTACAACACCAAAACAAAATCATAAATTATATTTGTGTCTGTAAATACGAAAAGGATTTGTTATATAACAAGGGACATGTAGCATTATATTCAGTCTTAATAAAATTATATTGTTCACAAGACTTCCAAATTTTTATTCTGTTATTAGCTTTCACCCGCGACTCCGTCACCGTGGTATTAAAAAAAAGGATTTAACCTATGTGTTTTTCCTGACTATGCTGTACATCTATGCCAAATTTCCTCAAGATATGTTCAGCTGTTTAGGCTACAAACTCCAACAAACATCCATTCGCATTTATAATATTAGTAAGAGATAAAAGCATTCGAAAATAGTTTGGACGTCGCTAAATAATTCTCCCGAATTATTGACACTTCAAAAAGTCAATATTAATTTTGAATAACATATGTATATTAAAAAAAATAATGAAAATACCAATTTCAGTAAGCGATTGAATGAACAGCTGAAGGTAAAACCGTAAAAACAGAATAAAATTTTCGCGTCACAAGTCGTAAAATATAAAGGCGACAATACGTTTACGATCCATAAATCTTCAAATGAACCATAAAATTTAAGACAAAGCTTTTGGAAGTTTTTTTTTTCAACGTTTAAAATGAGAAAGTATTATAGCATAAAATATGAGATAGACAGGCCGAACTGAACACGCTTAGAAAACATTTCGTAATTGGAATAACGCCAAGCGAAATAAATTTTTATAAGCAAACAATTTTATATCTTTAAATTTTTGAAATTACTACAATTGCACAATTTTGCTTGATTTAAATATCATACTTTTTACATTAGTTTTTATTTTTTTTATAAATTAATATGTGAACCATATTGGCAATTTAACCACGGGACGTATTTTAATAAAACATTACTAGGATGTTCTGTGGACGCTAGAGAACGTTTATATCGAAAATAATTTAAAATATAAAACACTAGCTTTCGCCCGCGACTCCGTCCGCGTTGTATTAAAAAAACAAACACCACACTCCACACTATCATCTACATCTATACCAAATTTCATTGAAATCCGTTCAGCCGTTTAGACTACAAACTCTAACAAACATCCATCCATCCATCCACCCATCCATCCATCCATCCATCCATCCATCCATCCATCCATCCATCCTCCATCCATCCATCCTCCATCCATCCATCCATCCATCCACCCATCCATCCATCATCCATCCATCCATCCATCATCCATCCATCCTCCATCCATCCATCATCCATCCATCCATCCATCCATCCATCCATCCATCCATCATCCATCCATCCATCCATCCATCCATCTAAACTTTCGCATTTATAATATTAGTAGGAAGTAGGATTTTTATCATTTTACATTTTTTATTATAGTTATTAAGATTTTGTTTATCTATAGTCTATACTAATATTATAAAGAGGAAATCTTTGTATTTTTGTATTTTTGTATTTTTGTATTTTTGTATGTATTGAAATAACTCAAAAACTACTGGGCCGATTTTAAAAATTCTTTCACCATCAGAAAGGTAATTTATCTGTGAGTAACATAGGCTATATTTTATTATTACTAATGTTCAGGAACTATTAATAAACAGCGTGTTTCTGGACGCCGGCGTTAAAAATTCACTAAACTTTAACTTTTCTCGGCTTACGCTGCCTAAACCGTTAGAGGTATATAAAAACGATGTACGAAAGAATTGTAGATCTTAAAAAGTTCTACAGAAAAGTCCGCGATAGCATATATCTATCTTTAACGGTTTCTTACAATAACCACTTTTTTGTTTACAAAATGAATTAAAAACCCATCGCTATTTGCAGCGTTCTTTTATTGGTTTCCATATTAATCCTTATCCAAATAAATGCGTTTGTTATCAGGAGAATTTAATGTAGAATAAAATTGTCATTTACAGTATTAAAATTGGACTAATACTTTAGAAGATATCGCGAACACAAACAATAAGGGTAACCGAAAAATCAGCTTACAAGCTACCGGACTTAGAAATTTGGAATCTTGCATCGGTAGATTTCTGTTATTACGTAGATTACTACTAAGTTAATACTTTTGGTAATAGGTTGAAAAAAAGGGCGAACGTAATAGGTTATATTTGTAATTTCACGCGGGCGAAGTCGCGAGCAACGGCTCGTGATTTATATTTCAACGCACACAGAGTTTAGTTATTTATAATATAAAACACCGTTTAATGTTTTTTTAAATGTCTTTGTGATGTGAAATGTATTTTTAATTTAGTATCACAGAGTAGAGCACCGACAGAGCAATCTAGTCGTAAAATAGGCCGCCAAAACAGCACTCATCTACCAATCGATGTATTTTATTACCTTTTTCATTTCCACTCTGGTTTCAATTTCCTTTCCCATAATTAAAACTCCTTCTTGCCGATGACATTTTTAATTCAATGCAATCAGGGGTTGTTTAATTTGCATCGAGAGCTAATTTATAAACTGCAGTTAATCGTTTTTACTTTTTAAAGTTTAAAACATATTGGATAGTTATAAATGTATTAAATCATGTGAAAAATCTGTGAATGGAGCAAATGTTTTCAATACTTTAATGTTTTAAATTAATTTTGTTATTACGTTTTATACCGTGTAATATTTTGTTTATACGACGTCGTAATTATTTTCACTATTTAACTTTACGTGTTGAAAAAGCGTAATATTTTATTTCTTTAGAAGTACAATAAAAAGTAACACTGCTATCTGGAATGAGAGAGCTTTTAAATTGAATCTGTGACAAAGTCCTGAATAATCTTAAAATAAAGAGATAGTTTCTTGGCAAGTAGAGCCGCTCGCCGCGCGTCTTCGCCGAGAACAACCGAGCTTAAGAGAATTGGATAAAGAATTTTAAACGTTTATGTTTATGACTTTTAGTATATCTTGAAATTGTTACACGGACAACATTTTGCATTACAGTTTTTGTGATTAAATCTACATTTTCATAGCCCTTATAGAATAAAAATAAATTATGATATCTTTGTATTCTTTGATATAATGAGACACACGAGCACATAGTTCTGACCGACTATATGTATGTACTCCAATATTATAAATAAAGATTTGTATTTTCGTTTGTAACGAATAAACTCAATAACTACTTGACGGATTTTAATAATTCTTTTGAGATTAGAAAGCTATATTATCGCTGAGTGATTTAGGCTATATTTACTACGCGAGTAAGCTTTTATTTAATCCACGCGGTCGAAATCACGGGTAATAGCTAGTTTACTGATATAGTAATGGGTTATTCAATTTTATCCACCTACTATTAGCGTATTATTCCTTATTCCTGAAATACAGGAGTACAATAAGTACATCGCAATAAGATGTGTACACATAAAAGACGATTAATGACAAAAGTAATTAAAGCAGCAAACAACAGGTGCTAAGGGTACATAGTACACGTCGCTGCGGCGCACAGTGTTTCGCGTTGTATGGGGAGCTTAGCCATAATTATTTATAAATATTTTTTAACAAATTCGGAGATATTTAATTTGTTTTCATAAATATATGTATAAATTAGTCACTGAATTATTGTATTAACAAAAATATAAAAATTATGTACATACGCTAATCAATAAAAATGCACTTTTACGGTTTTTAGGCTACATTAGTATGGGCGCCGGAAAAGGACACGCAAAAATTAAATGACGTCCAGAAGAACACATCCTCAGCTACATTTCTGTAGTACATACTAGGGGGTAGAAATGCACAGAAAAAAAATTACAATGCTTGCAAAAGGGTATTTGTAAAATCATATGAAAATCAACGGTTTTTGGGCTATGTTAGTATGGGCGCCGGAAAAGGACACGCAAAAATTAAATGACGTCCAGAAGAACACATCCTCAGCTACATTTCTGTAGTACATACTAGGGGGTAGAAATGCACAGAAAAAAAATTACAATGCTTGCAAAGGGGTATTTGTAAAATCATATGAAAATCAACGGTTTTTGGGCTATGTTAGTATGGGCGCCGGAAAAGGACACGCAAAATTTAAATGACGTCCAGAAGAACACATCCTCAGCTACATTTCTGTAGTACATACTAGGGGGTAGAAATGCACAGAAAAAAAATTACAATGCTTGCAAAAGGGTATTTGTAAAATCATATGAAAATCAACGGTTTTTGGGCTATGTTAGTATGGGCGCCGGAAAAGGACACGCAAAATTTAAATGACGTCCAGAAGAACACATCCTCAGCTACATTTCTGTAGTACATACTAGGGGGTAGAAATGCACAGAAAAAAAATTACAATGCTTGCAAAAGGGTATTTGTAAAATCATATGAAAATCAACGGTTTTTGGGCTATGTTAGTATGGGCGCCGGAAAAGGACACGCAAAATTTAAATGACGTCCAGAAGAACACATCCTCAGCTACATTTCTGTAGTACATACTATGGGGTAGAAATGCACAGAAAAAAAATTACAATGCTTGCAAAAGGGTATTTGTAAAATCATATGAAAATCAACGGTTTTTTGGCTAAGTCAGTATGGGCGCCGGAAAAGGACACGCAAAATTTAAATGACGTCCAGAAGAACACATCCTCAGCTACATTTCTGTAGTACATACTAGGGGGTAGAAATGCACAGAAAAAAAATTACAATGCTTGTTTACAACAAGATTGTGCCAAGGCTTCATCACAAGTTTCGATACTCTGTGAAAACGTTACACATACACAAAAACACATAATTTTTGGATCTAAATATAATACATGTCATGACGAAATAATATCTATCAAGATTTACCGCACAATTAACTTTTTTTAGTGGAATAACACTCTGTTTGAAGTTATCATATTTTCTCGACCAAACCGATGTCCAATAAATGACTAGTTTTACTACGACTATTATGACTAAACGATACAAAGAATATATTTCTTACTTACATATCTAAATGTGCTATATATCGAGCTATCTTTTGATATTTTAAAAGTTTACAATACTTCAATTTATATTTTAGCATTTTGGCCAACCTCTCCGTACAACGCGAAACACTGTGCGGCGGTTCGCCGTGAGACAAACAAAATAGTGTATAGAAACAAGAAAATGCACTCATAAAATAAACAACGCTCACTGTTCCATCGGAATACCAACTACACTATCTTGAAATAATGTTTTTGAATACAATTTGTGGTAATAAATAAGAATTAATAAAATAATATTTCGCTATAAAGAAATCTTATTAACTTAATTTTGGTATTTATTATATTTAATGTGGAGTTTTTTGTAAGAAATTAAACGAATAAAAAAAATTAAATGATGTCGAATTCGGTAATAGTCTTTAAATTGATTTTCAATTTAAATTAAAATATTGTTCATTGCTTGATGATGTTGATTGGAATAGTTCGATGAAATTAAGGTTCGTGTGTCAGATTAAGAAAATAAACGAAAGTAAATAAGACTCCTTGTGTTCTCACTACAGTTTCAATTACAACTGAATTGCACGAAAACATATTTTATGTTGTATTTACAACTATAGTTGTTAATACTGATATTTGACGAAAAAAAATTAAGAAATTCATCAATTTCACACTTTTTCTCAGACTTGGAGAGCTTTGAATTGGTGAATAAAAGTAGCTTACAATTTTAAATTTTAAAGCCATAACAAGGTAAACAACAAGATTAGACTTTATTTTAGTAATTAACAATTAGCTACATAAGCAATAAATAGTAAAATACTATACTATACTTTTTCAATTAAGAGAAAGAAACTGTTTGGTCGACGGGGTGCGGAATGCACTCCACGGCAATCAGCAGTGTGGAACATCGTTGTTTGCTTTAAAAGATTATTTCCAAGGATAAACACTATCGTATAACATTGCGTAAACATTAATGAGAAATACTCTGGAATCAGCAGTATTGTGTTCCTATTTGAGCTCGGCAAATTGTGTTTATACCATTGTTAATCTACATTTTGTCGTAATATAGTAAGTACTATGTGATTAATTGAAATATATTGAAGTAAAATACAAACGAGATTCCATTCATGAGCAAGAGATGGATGGATTGTGTGAAAGGTGACATGATCAAAAAGGGAGTGATGATGGGTGATAGAGTTATTTGGAGGACGAAAACCCGGTACGCCGACCCTACGGAAGTAGGATAAGGCAGGGGAGATGATGATTCCATTCATGAAATGGATTTAAGAATGACTTATTAATTCATATTATTGACTCCGTTTTAATTTATTTCATCGGCTTGTAAACCACAGAGCATGCTTCAAATGGTGATGTGAATCTTAGTCCAGTTAACTAAATTAATGGATTAAAAATGACAATAAAAATACCACTAGTAAGCAACAATAGATAAAGCCCGAACATAGATTTCTGCAGTAAATCTCTAACGTAACAAACAAAAACGTTAGTCGAAATTCAACTAGTAAACCAAGAAAGTGTAAAGATCAATTTTAAAATGAAATGTTATAGCATTTTACGTATTACTATATCTTAGTACTTTACTATTCTCGGATTATAGCAGGCCGTCGCTTTCAGGATAAAAAGATGCTCGAGTATGGCGCACTTCATTCACACACAAGCTGCGTTCACGAGCCTCAAACTCGACACGACTTAACGACTAATTAACACTCGCGACACACTTTCGTTACACACAAGTGTTAATTTTTTATTTTCTTTTTTACATTTATCTTCAAGAGATACTTCTGTAAAATGGAAACGCTTGAGCTAATTTAAAAGATATTAAAACGTGTTTCAAGATGTTTTTAACATTAAATGCTTTACTTTTATTAAAAGAAAATACTTGTTTAATGAAGATTTTACCTCAGTTTTCATCTTAATTTTTATACGTTCATTGAATAAAACTTAGATTATCTTTAAGGAAATAAAAGTAGAAAAAGTAGACAAGAATATCTTATGTGATTATTGTATACTTCCTTAAAAGAATCAGTTTCAAGAAAGTATATATTTTAACGTACGTAAATACACGTATTTCTTATAATGTGTAATCGAAGCTCTTGTCTGACATTGAATAATGATGGAATACTGCGATATTAAGTAAAAAAAAACGTTTAACTTCGCTTGTTCTGCCATTATCATCAATCACTCTTCTGTCTGTTTAAATTTTAAATATAAATTGATACATTAAGGATAAATAAGTAATCTTACTCGAAATTAATTGACGTATTAAATTAAAGTGTTCTCAAACAGTTTGTTGTTTAAAATACTTTTAAATAACTTAACTTATTTATAATTTAAAATGCATCAAAACAAACTGCAATTAATATAACACTATAAGCAATATCAGCATGATATCAAGTTATCAAGAAAAGTAATGAAAGTTTTTGCTACGCTGCTACGATGCTACGGCGTAGTGCAGTGTATCGCGGGCACGTTCCTGAGTTATGAGATACGACCGCGATTGTGCAAATTCTTTACTTTAATTTTTATCGAGAACATCATATGTACTGAATATAGATATTGACTTCCATGCTAAGACACCTATTAATATTGACATCTCTACATTTAGCATGAGAGAGATGGCAAGTTTTTTTTTTTTAAATCAAAGTTTTAGCACTTGGAATTTAAGCTTATCGCCATAGTAATAAGTAGTAAAATGAATACTCATTAGATTTCAATTTGAAACATAAACAAACCGAATATAACACCAACAAACTATTGACAATCAAAACTTGGTTGTCGCATGCTAAAAAACGTGTATATCCAATCAAAATATATTGTTTTCGAAATACCTTCAAGTCAGATAACGGTACAAAAATCTGCGCACGTTTGCGGCTCCTATTCCAAACACGTCACGGCAATGTTCACAAATTCCTTGTGCAAACAGTTAACGGGACTCGCTCACTGTTCTCCAACATTTTTGTCCCTTTTTTTTGGAGTACACCTGAAAAAACTTGTCCCCCGCGTATAACTCATGTAGCGTGACGTGCAGCTCCGGCCGCGGCAGGACTTACATTGCGTGCCATTTTTATAACACGTAGACAATAGTGGACCCAGCGGTTGGGGACATGTAATTTTTTTCAATTTCACTTCGTTTAATTTATTTTGGAGATGAAAAAAAGATTACTGAAAGATACAGTTAAAAGTGACTATAAATCACTTTTAAGATAATTCTAATTTACGCGGAAAACCAAACACATTACGATTTATGTCAACAATTTTCTTTGCTATTAATACGTCTATTTGAAAATCATTCTTTCTTTTTTTCTCAATCCTTTCGAAAACGGAATGAGAACCTGATATATTTAAATAGACGGTTAGAAAAAATCAAAAACCAAAATGGTACCGCTACTTTATAAGACTTACCTTAAAACTCGTAATAAAAATCCATTTAAAATAGAAATCTTTTCCATTACATATGTTTGCGAACAAAGTAAAGTAAACAGGCAGTATCTAGAAGTGGCACTTATCACAGAGACTGCACTTCGGTTACGCAAACATGACCCAAATAAAATACTTCGCTATCGCCACGGACTCGGATTTGTTGGCTCGGTAAAGAATTTAGCGTCCTTTGTAACCTCTTTATTGGATAACACAAAAATTTACGGTTCAAAATTTTTCACTTACATTTTATGAATATCAAAAAACACTTCTACAATGATATATGAAATTGAATCATTTAAACCTCATAAAATTTAATTATTACTAAGAAAGAAATCAATCTAATTACTTCCACACACTATAAAATCTAACACTACGTTAGCTAATCAAGATCACAATGCAAACAAAAATAATTAATTTACGTAATTTAAAAATTTAAAAATATATAAAGATTTATTAATAAAGTTACTGTTTTAACACAATTGTGGTCGAGCGGCTTCGAATTAAACAGTTACTATATTTTATTATTATATTTAACCAAATCTCTCATTTGTGATACATAAAAACGAAAATTTATTTAAATTATTATTTAATTAAAAGTATACATTAGAGAAATAGGGATGTTTTATTTCGGTTTTGTCTACACTCTGCGAGATTCGTAACATTCAGTTGTTGATTCAAGTAAACACCTTTTGTGGACCTGTTTTGTGATGGAGAAATATATTCAAAAGCTACATCGACAATTCAGAAATGTCGACAATCATTCAGTGAAAACTTATTGTGTACTTATAATGGTAGCATTTCAATGGATCTTATTATGTTGATTCCAAAGTAGGCTCGTAGTTGACCTATATTTTGTTTTATTGTACATTTCTATTAAATAGCAGCTTATGTTCACTATTTTCTTGAATGTTATATTCACTTTTAAGAAATAAAATTGTTAAAATACTGCATATATTCAAAATAACAGAAATTCTTAATTCAACTAGCTGAATCAATTTATTACAATTTCTATCACATCATATAAACTATGCCAGGGAACAATGTAAAGACAAATATGTAACTTTAGTTGAGACAAGACCAAACTTTGCCTGAGTAGCATAGAATATAACTATATCTCATACATTTAGTGTTATATTCACACCCTTCCCATGAATGTCCCTGTTATTATATGGCCTTCTAGTGGCGAAAGAATTTCTCAAATCGGTTCAATAGTATCGAAGCCTATTCAATGCAAACAAACAATAGAATATATAACTTTAAACTGTCGTAGTTTTTACAAATATACTGTTCGTAAGGTACGGGTTTCTTATAACTAGTTTGTCGACAGAAAACAGCTAGTGTGGACTTTAGTGAAAACGAGAACAATAATAGTAGTGGTCGCCGTATCAGGAGAAAAGTAGACCGATATGGCTTCGTGTGTCTTTTTTTTCACACTACCTCATCACTTTAGTCAACCCGTGAACATGGCGCATGCAACTGTGCCGAAATATCGGGAGCTAAAACTGTTAAATCGTGGTAAGAAACCCGTATCTTACGAACAGTAAACAATAGAATCTTTCCTCTTCATAATTACTCGTAGTTGAATAATTTCTGCTGCAACATTAAATTTTCAGCCTCATTAAATTACGTTTCAAGTTATAACTTTATCACATATTGTTATACCTGTGCCCAATCATATTCTTATATTTTTATATCTTACGTAATACCACTTACTAACAAAGAACCGCAATACATTTTCCACTTCATAACAGCATAAAACGCTGACTGTAAGCAACGTGACGCGAGAGAATATAGATCTCGTTTGCGAGAAATAAATACACACCGCATTTCCGTTCAGCGAATTGCATAAACTTGAATACGGCATATAACTTAATCTGTCTCTTTTATAACTTTGAAATAACTTTCCGGAACATTTCTATAAATTGTTGTTAAAAGGTAATATGTTAGAGTAAAATTAAATGAGTAGTTATTGCATAACACCGTCCTATTATCAAACGAATTTTTGCGAATGAAATCTAAAGGATTAGTCAAATAGGTAAGCGACCCTATAACCGCTAGTGACCCAGTAATTGAAAGTTTTAAATTTGATGCCTCATAATAAGATATTCGATAACTTAATTCGTGCTATTTACTTATAAAACATATTTCTATTAACTAATTTAGTTAAACGCGTTTTTAAAAAAAGGAATACTAAAAGATCTTACTACACGTTTAAATGAAACGTAAAGTTCTAGACGAAAATGTGTAAATAGCACGATACCATTTCCCGTTATCCATTTTGTTAAAACATAAATCTGAGAAGAAGTAAAACAAACGCCGAGCGCCAAGAGTTACGCAATCTTTACCTGTGCGATGCGGGCACACGGACTGAGAGTATAGATAAAACAGAACTGAGCTAGATAACTCCTGCAAAACATTACCTTCGAGATATGAAACTCATAACTTTTACTACAGAACTGTCGTCTCTTTATCCATCAGTACTACGAACTACTAAAATGGCTATCTACTGAAAATAGTACTGGAAATAATGATAAATCTTACTTCTTACTAATATTATAAAAGCGAAATTTTCGATGGATGGATGTTTGTTAAAGTTTGTAGCTTAAACTGTTGAACGGACCTCGATGAAATTAGGCATAGATGTAAAAATAGTCTGAAAGAACGCATAAGCTACTTGCTTTTGTTTCCATGCGGTCGGAGTCACGGGCGAAAGCTAGTTAATGTTAAACACTTTTCAATGAATTTGGATTGTCTGTTTTACTGGTAAGTAAGCCTAAACTTAATTAAGTAACAAATAATAATAGGAAGTTAACTTTATACCCTATGCAAAGTTACCTAAGCGTGAATAACATTACCCTCTTTATCAAATGACTAGCTGTTCCCATGCGACTTCATCCGCATAAAATTATAAAAATTTCATTTTATTGTTCACATTTGTCAAATTATCAATTACAAAGGTCAAAATGACATGACATGATGTCAAACCATGGCAACTTTGCTTCCTTGATGTTGGCAGCAACTTATGGTCTCTTTCCCACATTAGGGTTTTTATCCAAAATATTTACCCCTAAGTTTAACGACGTGAAAATATATAGCCTAAAGCGTGACGTAAGTGTAAGGCTTTTTATTAAAAAAAGAGTTATTCGAAAATATACTGTGATTGCTGACATCTTAGGCAACAAAGAAGCGTGCTTTATTATATTAGTATAGATATAGATATAGATTACTAAATTAAGTCGTAGTTTTTTATATCCGTGTAAGTTAAATGTGGTGAGGTTAAAGAGAAGCAGTAAATTCTTTAAGCTGCCAACAGATCGCTCGCGGCGATAGCGAAGTATTTTATTTAGGTTGGGTTTGCGGATCCAATATACTATCTTGTGTGATAACTATCACTTGGTACGTACGGATTTATTCATGTTGACAAACACATCTTATGACCCTGTTGAATAATGTAACATGAAATCGTATGAGTAATTCGATATTCCCTTTCTCTTCTCTCTTTTTAATATAATACGAAATAGAAGTATTTCCATGATATTCTTGTAAGAATTAAATTAACTTTTCTTTCTTACGTTTTCGTTGGTAAATAAAGTAACTGAAAATTTCTTTTTTCCTACTGCATCTTACCACGTTTGCTTGTAAAAATTTTAGAGAAATTACAGGAGTAGCTTAATGAAAAATATTATGATACATATTTCTAATATAGTAAAACGTTTTTTTTAGATCCAATGCAACTACAAAAAGCACAGCGAACAATTGTTTTTTAGATCCAATGCAACTACAAAAAGCACAGCTAACATATTGTTTCATGATATATTCACGAGAAGAGATACACATATTATGTTGAAATCATAGCTTTTGATGTCCTTAACTTTAAAAAAATTGAAATATTTATTTTAAAACATAATCTCATGTAAGCTTTATGAGTTGTAGAAAAGCTCAATTTCCATAAATTTTGATGTATAACTTAATTAATAAGCTCACGTAGGAAATGGGGTGTTTTATTTAGGTCACTTCCACGGAAGTGCAGTCAACGAGATAAGTGCCACTTTTAAAGATGCTTGAGACTTGCCAGCTAGTTTCCAAGCTTTTTTATTATTTTTAAAGATATTATAACATAAAACATGTAAATGTTAAGTAGGACTTTAAAAATAACATGATTCATGAAAAATTACAATTATAAGGAACCAAACAAGCAAACCGGATACGCATTTAATCACAGATCGGAAAAGTAATGTAAATATACAGTGGATTACAATTTTAAAATTGTCGTAGTTAATTATAAGTTAACCTACCCTATGTGCGATTGGCACAAAAGGATTTCTTTATTTCTTATTTCAAAGTGATCTATTAAACTAAACTTTATAAATCAAAGGGTAATTTCTACCGGCTCTCTAATGTTACTATTACATTGTTATTCCAATTACAAATTATACAAAAAGTTTCATGCATCGAAACATGGACAAAAAAGTCAACCAAAAAGGTCCTCATGTTGGGACGATAAACACGCTGTGACGTACTTGATCCAGGAAAACCGCAAACAGTGCAAACGTTGAATTTATACTCTGCACTACACACGCTAGCCTGGACCTGAACCATTGGACCGCCACTAATGTACCACGCTCTAGTACTATTGTATAACTTGTGTTCCAAAATGTATATGCCAATTGGTCAACAGATATTTTATTTCGTATATTTCCACATGGGCAAAGTCGAGAGAAATAAACCAAGAGGGCACCAACCAACCGTTAGAATAACCAAATATTCACAGCTTTCGAGACCACAATACATTGAAGCGTCAGAAAGCCATACGTCGAAAAGAGTAATGTGACCCCAAGAGTAACGGAAACAACACACAGAGAGAATAGTTTGTTAACTAAGGAAAGACCTAGGAACATTAAGAGTTCGCGCAGCCATAAAATATAATATAATGGCAACAGAAGAAATGTATTTGTTTTATCTTAAATATAAATCTTTCATTGTTAGACAAAATTATATTCCTAGAATCCTTAAAAGATCTTCAAAACTCTTAATTAGAATATTCTGACCGTAGTGTTATTAACATCGCCGTTAATAATTATTAGAGAAACAATCAAGTATTTGTTTGATTAATTACCGTAAAGACTTTGAAAGTGTTTACTAACTTTTAACAATTAATTATTACTGGAAATAGAGTAAATAAAAGATTGCCAATTATTTAATAATTGTAGTTTACTTAATTAATTTCTTTCAGTAGAAAAAATATCTTTAACTTTTTTATGATTCGAATCGATATAAAAAAATCATCGGAGATTCTTTACCACGTATTTAAAAGTTGTTTTTCTAAATTACGATACTTAAAAAGTTATGTATCGTTATGCTCGACTGTTCCGCCGCCTGCATTGCAGTAATGGTTAATATAAAAAGTATTGCAGGTTCATTCGTTAACTTACTGTACGGTACAACACCTGCAACCGCAGCAAAATTACATTAAAATGTGTAAAAAAAAACAGTTGCATTAATATTATTAAATTAATAATTCGCTAATATCATCATTTCACAGATAGCAATATACTATTAAATATGGCTTCAGTGACTCAGTCATAGTGGTATTCAAAAAAGTAAATATCCTATGTGATACTTTAGACTATGCTCTACATTTGTGCGAAATTTTATCGAGATCGCTTTAGCCGTTGAGGCGGTAAACTGTAATCAACATCCATCCATCTAAATTTTCTCATTTACAATATTAGTAATATTACGAATAATCGTCATCATCATCTTTCTTTCTCCTTATCCTACTCCCGTAGGGTCGGCGAGTATTACGAATAATCTATGTTGAAAAATAGCCAAAACATGTTTAATCTGTTTTTTGCATATTTTAGAGTACAAACCTATTCTGACAACTTCAGAATAGCGTACTAAAAATATAACAATCTACTGATTTAGGTAGACATAATGAATTATTATAAAAATATTGTTTTCTATTTATACTTGTATAGATAAAGTAAATGTGACCGCAAACCTCAAAGTCACGATTGTCTCATAACTCGAGAACGTGCCTGGCCTAACCTGTTTAGTTGAATGGTTGGATAAAGTTTAATTGCATCCCGTTTTTAACTATGACTAGTAAATAATAAACGTAAGTAATAGTGAAAAAACGTTATGTCCTGTTGTAAATGTCAAAATCTACAAGTATTTTACAAAACGGCTTGAAGATTGCGCTCCTCTTAACGCGCTAATAACAAGTTAGTAATAATACTGGTTGAATAAAAATACCACAATTGCCAACTTCAAAAGATCTTTTTTTAGGACTAACTAAATATTTATTTCTACATAGGAATTAAAATTGATGTTAGTCTCAGTTGTAAATAATTAAAGGAAACACGTGAGAAGTAATACCATACGATTTCACAATTACGAAATGAAGTGGAAAAATCATAAAGCGGCGGAATTTTAAGTCAAGGTACGGACTTCGAATCATTATTTTAGATTAATAAATTATTTTAATTATTTTTTACAATAACGATTAAATGGCTATGAGTAAACTTGTCTAATTAGGTATCAAGTTTTATCTATCTACCTTTATTGATTACAGGATTAAATTATCTAGCATTACTATCTAAAAATCTATTAACAAAAAGTTCTATTGCTTTCTTGTGTTTAATTGTGCACAAACAAGCATAAACGATTTGTTATCAAACAACAAGCATGTATTGTGTTCAATTACACTTTTCTAAAAATGTCTTAATGCATGTTAAGTCGTCGTTTGTTGAAAATACTCTTGAGTTACCTGAAAAATGTTTATAAAATAAATTGAAAGGTACTTTTATGCTCCACGTGAGTATAAAAGGATATAATTTGATCATAAAAGCGGTAAAAAGACTTTAAAATACGTGGAAGGGACTTTACACGGCCGTTGAGCTCGCAGCGTACTTGAATAAACAATCTTCAAAGGGCAAACAAACATAAATAAGTCCATTATACGTAATAAAACGACTGAGACGTATTCTGTAATAAAAAAAAATGTGTAAAATTTTTCTAATAAAATTTTCGTTGCTCCGAAAAAAATCGATTAACAAATTATTATACAATTACCATTTTATAACACCATATTTTAATTACTTACAAAATGTTTTATTACAATTAATTTTATATAGAAAAAAGCGAAATTAACATTTGTAATTGCTGTATTATTTTTAAAAAATATGGTTAATCCGACCCTGTGTTCAACCCCTACCCTTATTTGGATAACTTGGTAACGTAATTAAAATAGTAAATATGTATGCACACTTGGTCTTAAGCAGCGGTGAACATCCAAACCACCCCATTGATCCTGTTTACATGCACTAAGGATCATTTTAAGCAGAATTTAGTTAAAACATAAAAGGAAACAATTTTATTTAGTTTCTTTTTAATTTTCCCTAGAAATCTTCAAACTAGCAAATTATTATCTAATTTTTCGGTCGAATCTGTCATTTTTTATGCAATAAAAACATTGTGTTGCCTAATTTTAAACGGTCAACTACAACCATGATTATCCACAACTTTAGAGGGCTCTTTTCATAAATTACCCAAAATCATAATACTTTGGGAAATTTGCTCATTCCATAAGTCCGCTTAAAATGGATTTAATAAACATATTTATTGTTGGATATGTTCAGTTTTAGTAACTTGAATGTACTACAAAATATTTATCCCAAAACTGAGAAGACTGAATTCTCAATTACTCGGCCCATGGCACTGCTCCAACGAGATAGCTTCACGCAGACAAACAATATAAATTCTCATAGCACTGTCCACAGCCTCCCTATTCCAAACACGTCACGGCATGTTTATAACATTCGAGTGAGAACGGCTTTTTGCTCGCCTTTTCAAACTGCACACCTGTAAAAAACGCACCGTCCATACCGTGTGAATCATATACGTAAAAGTGACATCCGAGCGAGGGATTTGGCCTTTTGTTATTTGCAAAACTTTTGTCCCTTTTGTATGGTGTTGGCTATTTCATTTCTCAAAAATAGAAAATTTAATTTAAACTTTTCATTATTTTTTAGTTGAAAATGTTTGCTTTTCGTACATCCGTATATTACGTTTCTACGAAAATCTCATCTTTACGATTTTCATAGAAATTTGTAACTTGTAAAGAAATTTGTAATTTGAACGTTCCGTGTCGACGACTAGAAAAGTATTGAGCTACTGAGACAATCTTCAGTTCAGACATCTGAGTAGTCTTTAATTAAAGCTTGCTTTTTGCACAACAAACTACACAAAATGATACGTTTATTTATCGATCGCGACGGACTGTTCGCTCATTGCCCTGTAGTAAAATATCGGTAACAACAGTCCAATCCGTCTCTGTCCACAACCCCTGCTTTCTGACGTGAATTAATGGGTTACGTAATTAAAGTAGTAAACAGCAGGTGTGTCAGATCGGCGCGACGCTGACGAAATGCATATAAAAAGCTTTTATTATGACCTGATGAAGTGTTAAATGCCCTTTAAGTATTAAAATAAAATTGCATTTTTTTTCTTTAGTTTTATCTGCAATCTTTAAAACTCTAAGCAAATGTGAGGAATGATTAAATTTTCACAATGTTTTTCTCCATCGAGAAACTTCTTTTACAGAAGACCCTAACAGATCTTATTTGTTAAATAGTGGCCCTTTTAAGTCTCCTTTTGTGGCCACATTTGGGTAAGAGATTGTGGTGGTCTGCAATTCTGTTTTTATAGCGCTCAGCAATTAATTAAAAAGTAAAATTGTAACATTGCTTATATTATTAGTTGTCATTTTGTCATTATGTTGTCATTTTAGGATTACTCGAGTCCGGATTATAAGTAATGTATTTACACACTTATCATGAATTTTAAAGCAATGTAACCAAAAATTAAAACTTGAAACTTTGTAAGTTGTAAAATGTACTTATTATAGTCAATCAAACTGTATTAATAATTAATTCCTAAACAGATTTTTATTTCATCTCGAATAATCCGAATGTAGGAAGGACTACCGAGATTCATTTTGATTACGGACGGGATTAGGGCCTAAGAGCCGTGGGAGTGAACAGACGGAGTTGCCAGTAAAGCGACGATTAGACGACCCTTCTAAATTATATTGCGTATAGGATGATTACACTCCTAACAATTAATTTACATGTCTACTGACTACATGTGTTAACCCTTATTTAAAAACGATTATTGTATCATACTGTACATTTTATTAAACTCTACTTATAGGTTAGGTTTTAGTTGATATAAATTAAATTCTAATTAAACAATTAATTCGAAATCTAAAAATAATTATGTATTGCTCGCGACTTCATTCAAGTCGAATATATAAATAGTAAAAAACGTAGCCAATGTGGAAAGCATTGAGGAAAGCCTATGTCCAACAGTGGTTAAAGGCTGATGATGATGATGATAGCCTATGTTACTCAATTATAACGTAGCTTTTTTATGGTGAAAGAATTTTTGAATTTTTCCTACACTTTAGGACAGATTTCCGATACCGGGCCGATAAAAAAAAGTAATAGATTTACGGTACATTTTTATTGTCGTTTTGATGTACTTGATGTATTTAAGAAAATACAAAAATTTGGAAAGGCAAAATTCAAAATTAAACGTGACTTTTTTGAAATCCAGTTTTATTTATTTAGCTTTGGTGTGCACCGCTAGGACAAACTGCAAATTTACGTGACAAGCAGAAGTGTAAATAAACAGGACGTGCTCGTGCATATACTGACTTCATGAGAACAGCGTTACGAGCGTAGGATACATTACAGTCTCACTGTTCCAATGACCCTAATTCAGTGTTATATTTGCTTAGTTTCATATTTTAAGCAGAATTCGTTCAAACCTAAAATTTTCATAAAATATGAGGATGAATGTAATCTACTGTCGATACTATGGCAAATACTTTGACTTTAAACTATACTGGACAATAAATATAATGATATGCAAAACATTGGTTTTTCGCTAACACCCTTGCATTTTCACCGGAAATGAGGGCGATAACATGAACTATATTTTGAATGCACTATATAAATGTGTACATGTATTACATTATAACATTACTAGCTTTCGACCGCGACTCCATCCGCGTGGAATAAAAAAAAACAAAGTGCGTAGCCTATGTCTTCTTCCAGGCTATCCTCTACGTCTATACCAAATTTAATTGAAATCCGTTCAGCCCTTTAGGCTACAAACTCTAACAAACATCCATCAATCCATCTAAACTTTCTCATTAATAATATTAATAAGATAAGATTTTATCATGTTAAACAATTATATTATTTTGTAAATGAAAAACAAAAAAGTTAAGATACTCTATCAGGTAATTTTTTAGTGACATAACCACCAAAAAGTTTATACACACATGAAAAAATCCAGTATAAAAATAACAAAAGAGTACCAACCCGTGGAAAATTATTTGAAAAGAAAAAGGTTTCTTTTTAACAATACCAACAATAGTGTGCCAGTTTTTCGCCGCGTATTTTTTGTTAGAGTCGAAAATTTAGTGCCACCACTTTTAAACTTGACCTGTTATAAAAGACAGAGAAATGAAAAGAGCGGCAAATGTTTCTATCGATATTATTGTATAAGGGTTGTAAATATGATTAAGGTATTTTACCTCCTTAAAAAATATTTATTTGGGATTTTTTTATCATGTAGCATAATAAACAATACTTCTAATACTATCGTAGACTAATTTTATAAATTAATTACCTATTTACTTAACATAAACTATTAAATGTAGAAATCAAACCGTTTATATAAAAGATTTTATTAGAAAGTTGCACAAAACTACGTATGTTAACATAAAAAGCGTTGAAAAAAGTTACTCTACAGTTTTCTTTGTGCCATTATCCCGTATTCCCACATTCGTTCCCCAGCCGGATTACATGACGCCCGCCGGCATTTTGCATTATCTCCTCTTAGATTTCTCTTTAAAAAAACAAGGAAAGGAAACCCGTATTTTACTAATTCTACATTCTTTAACACCGTCCTACTTAGCACGCTTTAGCGATTTATTTTTGCACTTTAAGCTTAGTTCTCAGTTCTTACCCCGAGGATTACTTGGGTTAGAAATTTTATATATTTAAAGGAACATTCCTTTACATATAATAAAAGTAATTAATTAGACTTCCTTACTCTCACATTGTTTAGTTTCTTAAATGATGCCAGTAATATGTTTACAAACTTTAACGACTTTAAAGAGCGTCTATAAAAATTAAAATAATTTACAGCATTGGTGTTTCTTTCCTTTATCAAAAAGATTTTTCATTCTTAGGACAATTATTTTTTTCTTTTCTCTTGGCTACTGTAAAACCATAGACGTTTGACCCAGTTTACATTCCCACTTCACACCTTCTCCGTCGTTTATATGTTTTAGTATGAAAGAGGCAAGATATTTTTTTAAAACTTAAAAACAGGTCATGGTTTTAAATTTAGTCTTTTCAATGACAAAATTGTGACATTCATTTTAGTGGAATATTTGAAACAAAGCGTCAAAAGGTATCAAAAAGTCTTCAGTGTCATAAAAAAATGAAAACTGCTGGCTGATATGTTTTTCCTAATGTATATTTTATTTATGTAAAGATTGCTTATTATTTCATCACCACATGTTTAACTTCATTTAAATAAAACTTTAAAAAACTCTATCTTGGTTAACGCATAGATGATAAACATTGATTTTTATACATACGTGATAGACATTAAATAACTTTATCTTACTAATTTTATATATGCGAACGTTTAGATAGATTGGCGGAGGTTTCTTTAAGTTTGCTGCCTAAACGGCTAAACGGATCTCGATGAAACTTGACATAGATATAGAGCATGGAAGAACAACAGAACAGATTACTTTTTATTTATTTAATTCCACGCGTACGGAGTCGCGGGCGAAGAAGGCGACATTACCTACATTTGTATATAGGTACGAGCTATATACAAATGTAGGTAATGTCTCCTTACACACGGAGATGACTTATATTAATTTCCACTTTGAGTTCATTTAAGTGAACGTGTATTGAGGCAAACTACACTTAGAAGCCATTAGCTGAATATTGCCTAATTAGGTCACATGCAAGTAACTATCATAGTTGAGTTTCACAAAGTGCACGCGAGCTCACTTTGCCCTTAAAAGGTACTCAACTAGATATAATATACATAAATGCTCTATTTTAATTCAATTATCATATATTTAATTCGCTTTCTATAAAATTTAGTCGTCTTTTTAATATCCACATATTTTTCACAAAAAAATAATATTAAGTAACCAATTCTATTATTCGGAGTATGTTCTGTTAGACAAATAAAATAAAAATGCATACTTTTAGTTACTTTAATATTAATTTAAAAGTAACATCTACATAAATGAAATCTATTGGCTATTGAACTGAAAAACTAAAATGCAAAAACAAAAGTTAAAAACACTGCCCTCTTTCGGTAGCGTTGCGAAATACGTTAAAAGCGCATTCCTACTGGCAAACGCCATAAATAGTACTAATGTTTTAACTTTATTTTATTACTTTACTAAACTTTAAACTTTCACACATGATAGTAAACATTACATGATATTAAAAATTTCCTGATTCTTATCATGGTCTGCGTTTTATCGGGGTTTTTTGTATGCTTTAAAAATTGTTGTCTTAAGAACAATTCATGAAACATACAACTATCTTATCTTAACAAAGTAGCTTATTGTCTAGATAATTAATACAAATTATATAAAGGATTACCTTTCAATCGTTTTAAATCAACGCAAAGGATAATGTAGATATTAAAAAAAATATCATGACTGTTATCACCTGAAACTATTTTTGTTCATAGGCTGTAAGTCTTACATATAAGGCTTGTAATAAAAAAATTAAATCCGATTTAATCTTGAATTTAGCGAGAAATATAATGTTAAAGTTTATTGATTGTTTAAATAGTTTTAACAAATATTTCCAATAAAACCTACTAATAAAAGAGAAACTAGAAATATAACATCGATAGTCTATTTCTATTATTCAGGAATGTGCGTGATTATACATTTGTTTATATATACTTCTTAATCATGTTAAGATAAATTTAATGGATCGTTTATTTTTAATCCTATTCACTATACGTTATCGTTATTAAATGATAAATAAATAAATTCACTTTGTATATCATTTAGTTTTTATTTTAGTTCAAGCCACTTGTAATTTCGCGTCATCCAAAATGAATTTGATTATATTTTTTATAATAGCAAATTTTATTGCTGTAAATTGTCATATTTTCAGCGCTGATGTTGAATCGAACGGTGTCTACAATTACCTTGCAACTATAGGAGTCGAAGAAGCAGAGAGAATTAGAAAACTTGAGAATGAATTGTCCGGTCCTGTGCAAAGAATCGTTGGCGGATCTTCCACCGTAAGCAGCGCTGTCCCTTACCAGGTAAATACAGTATTTCTAAATATTGTACACTATATAAATGGCATTCTTCTTCTTAAAGTGCCTTCTTTCGAAGTTCAGCGATCATTAGGGGAACTAATGCATCAAACGGCTTTCAAGAAGTATTTATTTCCGAAATAGGTATTCTCGCGCGTGCATAACAAAGGTTGTAATGAATTTAATATTTTTGTAATACTTTTAAATAAAATATTTACCCCCCGTGCGAAAATAGAGTAATATAATTTTTCATTACGATTTTACTAATATTATAAATGCGAAAGTTTTGATAAATGGATGGATATTTATTAGAGTTTGTAGCCTAAATGGCTGAATGGATTTCGATGATATTTGGTATAGATGTAGAGGATAGTCTGGAAGAACACATAGGCTACTCACTTTTGTTTTTTTTTTTAATACTACACGGACGGAGTAGGGGCGAAAGCTTGTCAGTCATAAAATAATGACTTTATAAAATAAGTAAATATTCCTGTGTATTCGTTATTATAAATATCAGCAACGTATTAAATTACATTCCAGGTATGCATGACAACAAAGTTCCGGCTTCTTTATCATTGATTATGATACTGAGATAATTAATTAAATTTCGTGCAAATGTGTTTTTACAGCTAAGTTTTGCATATATAAATATTCGATATTTCATACGTTCACAATATTTTATGATTAAATTAATTTCACTAACTTTTAGAGGGTAATTATTTCATAACTTAACTTAAATAACACTTTTTAAGAAGATTGATAACAACGCCATCTGTTAGAAGAATCAAATAATATTTCACTTAACGAGAGCTTTCATTTTAAAGCTATAAATTATTTTATTAATTATCGATTCCAAATGCGCGGAATAAAAAAAAACTTAATAAGGCTATGTGTTTCAGATAATGTTCTACATCTATTCTTCATCAAAATACGTAAAGCAGTTTCGAAGATTAACAGACATCCATAACTTTTGCATTTATAATATGAGTATGATTTAATTTCCACAGGCTGGATTAATAATAACATTACGAGTGGCCAGGCAAGCGGTGTGCGGGGGTGTCATAATCTCTGACAACAGGATCCTGACCGGGGCCCATTGCAACAACGATGGTGTTAACATCGCACAGTCCATCCTTGTGGTGGTTGGATCTAATCTTCTCTTCTCCGGCGGCACTAGAGTACAAATGCAGAGCGTTGTCATGCATCCGGGGTACAACCCTCGGATCGTTGCAAATGATCTTGCTGTTCTAAGAATACCAAGAATTTCTTATACATGTAAGTATTTAAACACGTATAACATTAATATTGACATTTTCCTCCGTTTTACTTGTTTCTAAATATATTTTTGTCCTTTAATCGGCAATTGTACCTTAGCCTAATATACAAAACAATTGCTCAAACTGTCAATGATGATTGTGTATTCTTGAGGTTTTTTTTTTATTTTTCAGTTAATATTCAAGCGGTCAGTCTACCCTCCGGCAGTGATTTGAATCAAAACTTCGTAGGTACAACAGCTAGAGCATCTGGATTTGGCATCACAAGAGACGGTACTTGTCAAAAAATTATTAACCATTACTTTAAAAAAACAGTGAGGAAACGGTTTTCTTTAAGTAAAATTTCTGCATATATCAACTATTATTTCATGAAAATGAGAATTTGTACTTTATATCATCTAATTTAAATTGCTGAATTTTTAAGTACAACAATTTGTCTCAAACAGAAAGAACATTTGAATTATTTTATAACGTGTAATTGACAACTGTTTTTTCACAGGTGCGAACATTGGCACTCTACAATCACTGAACGTGGTCAATCTACGTGTAATCACGAACAACGAATGTACATCTGCGTTCGGCAACCTTATACAAAACCATCACTTGTGTACAAGCGGCTCCGGCGGTGTCGGTATTTGCGGTGGAGATACTGGCGGACCTCTCGTCGTAACCAGTGTTTGGAGAGACGTGCTTGTTAGTTTACAATACTACTAAGTAACCATTGCATATTAACGTTGATAGATTTTTTAAATCGCTACATCGGTATTCACACAGCTGAGTTTCATCATGCATGGTTACATGCAAAAACGAATCTATTCAAGTGAACGAATCGTAATTACACGTAAGAAAGGCCTTAATACCATATAACATAACAGGACTATAGTAACAGTAAGAGAGTGCTCACACCTGAAACTAAACTATCGCACAACTGTTTAGCCTGGCTTTGAATTTTATGAGCTTATATGGAGGTGTGCACACTACACGATTTTTAGTTGTGCAACTAAACAGTTGAACTGCGAAACAATCGACAGTCGCGAACAGTTGTGCGATAGTTAAGTCAAAGGTGTGCGCCTGCTCTAACAGCGGTATCAACGATAACAGGAAAATTTTCCCATATGGATATGATATTTAAAATGATATCGTCTAATGTTACAGATTGGCGTCGGATCCTTTACTTCGAATCGGGGCTGTCAGGCTGGTGCCCCATCCGGCTTCACAAGAGTCACTTCTTTTGTCCCTTGGATTATATCTGTATAATATTACGAATCGACTTTACATTGTCAACTGAATACTTTGTGTCCGAGCACTATAACTATATATGGATTTGTAATTAGCTAGTGTTTTATTCAATTATTTTATAATGATACTAGCTTTCGCCCGCGACTCCGCCCCCGTGGAGTTAAAAAAAATGAGTAGCCTATGTGTTCTTCCAGACTATCCTCTACGTCTATGCCAAATTTCATTGCAATCCGTTCAGCCGTTTAGGCTACAAACTCTAACAAACATCCATCCATCCAAACTTTCGCATTTATAATATTAGTATGATTAGTATGAAGTATGATATTAGTATGATATAATATTAGTATGAAGATTAAATTATCCGGGCTAAATACACATCACATTTAGGACTCATATACTTACATTCCAAGGAGACTTTTGGCAAACCGAAAATACACTAAAATTAATAGCTATGTACGTAAAGGTGTCGTAAGCAAAAGTGTCCAGCATAATGTTCTTTATACAACATCATAAATATCTTCATTACTTATTACCGCAGCAACGGAATTCCCTGGTCTGGATACCCCATGTCTATGACCAATGTCCACATTTTTGTTGTACACATTTTTTAAACTGTCAGCCCTGTAGTTTTAATTGATTCCCTGTACATTTAAAAAAAACAGTTCTTGGGTTAAACTTTCCGGGGTAACGATAATCCAGTCCGACGTATTTTTTTGTAATTTGAACTTATGAATATTACAAGAGTATAAAGTAAAATTTGTACTTTTCGGTTGCGTAGTAATGATGCTACTAGAGTAACGTTTGGAACTTTGGAACTTCGACTTGCAGCTCTACTCTACAATAAAACAGTCAAAAGTTTCTTACTTTTTATTTTCGAATTATGTTAATGAATAGAAATACATTATTGAAATTGAAAAATAAACGATCCTTTCATTTTTGCATTTATTATATTATCAGTTATTAATTAACACGTTTTTAATCTTCCGAGTATCTTTTGTTAGATACCTTTATTATAATCCTTACTAATATCTCGTAATCATTTCAATGATATATTAAATAAAATCGTTGGAAATGATTATATTACGATTGCGTTCTTATAGAGTTCTCTAGTCCCTTGTCATTCGCAACTAACAGCATATAATAGGATTTTATATGTGATTAAAAATGAAATCATTAGTTATTTTTTTAGCAACTTTAGTTGTAGTAAATTGTTACGTAACAAATGTCTCAGAGATAAATGGTGTTTATAATTATCTCAATACTACGGGAGTTCTAGAAGCAGAGAGAATTAGAAAATTAGAATATGAACTTTCCAGTTCAGGACAAAGAATTGTTGGTGGGTCTCCGAGCAGTGGCGTACCTAACCAGGTAACGTGTAAACCTCATGAATGCTGAATTTCTTTTATGATTATCTACTTGTTTTATCTTTAACATGGTTAGATGGCTATGTTTTTCTCTGACGTATTACTCGTGGAGCATATCTCTTTAAAACCCTTCTTAATTCCTTCTGAAAATTTTCCATAGGTTGGACTTATTATTACATTACCTGACGGCCGTCAAGCGGTGTGCGGGGGTGTAATTTACGCTGACAACAGGATCCTGACAGCGGCTCACTGCAACAATGACGGTGTTAACATCGCCCACTCTGTCACTGTAGTCGCTGGTTCCAACTTCCTGTTCTCTGGCGGTACCAGAATACAAGCAGAAAGCGTGGTCTTTCACCCTGGATATGTTCCAGGAAATATTGCATTCGATCTTGCTATTTTACGCATACCTAGACTTGATTATTCTGGTAAGTGAATCGTCTCCAGCTATTTGTCTTTTGTTAAATGTTAAAAAATTTGTAAACTGTATAATCACAATTATTATTGGTTTCGTTTCCAGATGATATAAGTCCTGCATTCCTACCATGGGGTGACGATATGAACAATGACTTCGCAGGAGAATCTGTACGTGCGTCTGGATATGGCATCACTAGAGACGGTATGTATGTAAATATCATGATAAACATTTCTCAGTATAAGTGTTGTTTCTTTATATTGAGAACCATCTTCGGGCAAAATAAAACCCGTGTTTTCGGTGACAAAAACATGGAAAATATTAATTTTGTGTCAAAAGTCGCAAACAAATTAAATGTAACGCACTTGCTTGCATATGTTTGCTTATGTTGTAATTTCTTGATTAACATTTAAATGCTCTCATTAACGTTGCTATTTATTATATTATTATCAACAGGTGCCAGTATAAGTACACAACAAACATTAACTAGTGTCAACCTCCGAGTTATTTCGAACGCCGAATGTAGATTAACATACGGCAATGTAATACAAGATCATCATTTGTGCACAAGCGGCGCAGGCGGTGTTGGCATCTGTGCTGGTGACACTGGAGGTCCTCTCGTCATACCTGGTTCATGGAGAGATACTCTTGTAAGTATTTACTTCACTAAGGAAAAGGAGGTCCTCACTTTATATTTAAGAATCCATTTTTCACTTAGCCATAACCTTGCAAGCCTGACTACGTTGAACCATCTCTTGTATGAAGGCGTCTTTCTTATTTCAACTACCTATACTAGCATCTAAGTGGAAATAAATTCTCAGTAGCAATGTTGCTCCATTACACATATTGTATAACATTTTCAGATTGGCGTTGGATCATTTACATCGGGTCGAGGGTGCCAGGCGGGCGCCCCTTCCGGTTTTATCAGAGTTACATCGTTCATTGGATGGATTATGGGAAATTAATCCTATTATTAAAAAATACACTTTTTGGAAACATATTAAAGCAACTTCAGATAAAAGCGGCGTCAATATGAATACACACTTGCACCAGATGTAATTTAGTTTTTTTCCGAAAATAACATAAACGAAATTGTTATTGACATTAGCACATTAACCACCATTCTCTTGGGAGGTTTTTTATAGAGCATTATTTAAGATATTTTAAAGCGTTTGTCAGAGTTTTAACACGGTGTTGAAAAGCGCCAGTACGAATACGCTCTTAACAAACAAGTCGAAGTATGTACTCACCCTAAAGATGTAACAGAAAATAAATAATTGAGGAAGTGAGTACAATGAAGATATGATGGATCTCACACCTCTCCATCTTAATCAAATCGCTCTTCAAAGGGTAAATGTACATTTAAGTGGGCTGCGAAGTTTTCTTGTAATTACATTTTTATGACGCCGACACTGGAACCCTAATGCCTTAGAAATGCGAATATAATAAAGAGGCGTCGAAGCGGCGATATTTACATTCTTTTATAACGCCCCAACATTTCTAAATATTAAGGAAAATTCTTTATGGAATATTTCAATACAAATGTAATTTCTGTCCTTATACTAATAATTTTTAATTAGGCTTTTGGCGCTTCAAATTCAATTCAATTGGGACACCAAAGAACGATTTTTTCTTTTAAACATTATAAAGTATTTTAATATTATGTTAGAGTTAAATATAATTTATTACATAAACAATTACGTAACAAGACCGATAGAGTATTTTGATAAATTTATAAACAAATTTCGCTCTGACCGCGATGGGCAATGACCGCGAACATAACTGTTCATGGTTGCATACACACTAGGTACTGTCACACACAATGTACAACTAATTTGTACCTTAACACAACAGAATAAAGTTCAATACAAAGCTTTACGACAACTGTACGGCCAATAATTACGATACAAGATATGAAGCGACTTACTTTCTCGACGGAGAAATGTGCGTTAGTAAATTCATATGACACAAAAACCTGTTAAAACAGATTTTACAAATCTTATCACTTTTCTATAAGATCTTATGCATATTTTAACGCAGTTTCGAGTACTTTTCATCTTTCGTGATTTTAGTTAAAATTTAAACCCTGGGGTTTCAGTAGTCGGGACAACAAAAAAACATTATTTTCAAGCCTATCCATTTAGTATATAGAGATCAGTGAAGTACAGTCTCATTCACTTTTTGTACCGATCGTCGTAACAATCTTACTAATATTATAAAGGTTTGGATGGGTGAATGTTTGTTAAAGTTTGTTGCCTAAACTGCTGAACGGATCTCAATGAAATTTGGCACAGATATAAAACATAGCCTGGAAGAACGCATAGACTGCTTAATTTGTTTTTTTTATATTCCACGCGGATGAAATCGCGGGCGATAGCTAGTAATGCATACATGAATTATAGCGTTCTGTATATTAAGGGCTTTATGAAGAAGTTTCTTTATAAATGTATGTCTCTTTCCTAAACAAATGAAATGCTGAATATTTAGTGAATCTACATATTTGAATAAGAGTTTATGTTCAGTGCTGCCACGCTCGACTGCCTATGATATAAATTGCTTCCAGTCTGCGGAACAGAAACCCAGTATACATTAGCCCCTTTACAACGAAATAGAGGACAAGGCGACATTTGATGTACTGTTACTATCGAAATTAGGATTCTTTTGTTTATCTATCATCTGCAATGTATAATGTAGCAATTAGACTTAATTTGCATCCAAATATACAGCGATCGGTGATTTTTTTTTTTTAATTTTTTTTTTTTGTTTTTTTTATATTCCACGCGGATGAAATCGCGGGCGATAGCTAGTAATGCATACATGAATTATAGCGTTCTGTATATTAAGGGCTTTATGAAGAAGTTTCTTTATAAATGTATGTCTCTTTCCTAAACAAATGAAATGCTGAATATTTAGTGAATCTACATATTTGAATAAGAGTTTATGTTCAGTGCTGCCACGCTCGACTGCCTATGATATAAATTGCTTCCAGTCTGCGGAACAGAAACCCAGTATACATTAGCCCCTTTACAACGAAATAGAGGACAAGGCGACATTTGATGTACTGTTACTATCGAAATTAGGATTCTTTTGTTTATCTATCATCTGCAATGTATAATGTAGCAATTAGACTTAATTTGCATCCAAATATACAGCGATCGGTGATTTTTTAAATGGAAGATCATGGTTAAAGAAATTCATTGACGTTCGATACGAGGTTCGTATGTTACACAGTAAATAGCATTTGCACGACATCGTTAATCTTTAATCTATTTCTCGAACATTTAAAAAAAGTACGGCAGTTACTTTCCATACGTCGTCGAAACATTAGAACGTCGGTAGTATTTTTAAAAAAGATAGATCATCGGTATATAAAATACTCTGTTTTCTATTGTGCTGTTAGTTTTTAGGTTTTTACCGTCACCGCGTGTGTTCGTGTTTGACTGAAAGAAAAAATTACGTCAATGTTCTTGTGAATAATGTAGATTTGTATTAACTTAAATCAACTTAATAATGTAATTTTACTTTGTCTATCGCGAAATACTCCGACATGTTTATGAAACAAGTTTAGATATAAAAACTTAGTATGGTTTTCTCGTCACGTTTACAATTAAGGTATAAATGTTAATCATAAATAATTAACGTTATTATACGATTGTAATAACAAATATCGTATGTTCCATGAAATACTGATAATATTAAGAAATGTCTGTAATAAAATAATAACGTTCAAATCACTTTGATGATGCTTGAAACTGCACTACGATTGAAAAGTGATACTTTCAAAAGTGATGAATACAGTTTTTCTGTCTGTCCGAGTCCGAATTGACCCCTCTCTTAGGTTTGTGAGACGGGAATGCGTAGGAACTCCCTACACATAGGGGTGTATAGACTAAAAAAGTAAAAGAGGGTTGAACTGCCAGACATGGGCCAAAATATCGATTTATTTACTCAAACCGTTCAGATCCACAGAGAGTATGTCGAATTGAATACATCTCAGATTTAATTTCGGGCGGTAAAAATAATGATACAATATTAAAAACAATAAAAGAAACGGTTTTACTTGTTGATCACATAATTAGAACTAATACTTTATTGTTTTACTTAATTCCCAGACGTTAAATACATACAATTGTTTACGATAATAACGTTGGAAATAAACTTGTCAAAGGAACATCGGCTTTAACGTTTACTTTGCATTCAATATAAATGGACTTTGCACTAGCTAATTATAGGGACATAAATTGTATACGTGACAATTGTGACAGTTAATGATAATGGTTGGCTAACAAAGACGGATTTTTATTGCAACCTTATTCCAGAAAAAGTATTGCATTTTGCAAAAATCTTGGCGTCTCAGACGCATACACGAGTCTGCGCAGAGCTCAATTTTAGGTGTAGAAGGCGTAGCGGGATGCGGGAGGATACTGCGCAGTTCAAGGTCAGCCGGAAGAACATTGAAAGCATCATCTTTTGATCACATCATCATATATCATCAGGTTGTATAGTGATCAATCACTACCTTACCGAACATAAAAATACCTGCTCAAGAGTTTTCCCAGTGTACAAATAACCACGCTAATACTTACTCTTATTAACATACAATGTATTCGTTATGCATGTATCAAAACTGGGTCACCGAAGCTAACCCAAATATGTAGGAAGTTACAATAGATAGAATGAAGCAACCCTTTCACGTTACAAAATTTCTAGTTGATAGTACAAAACTTTAATGTGGATCGAAATTTATTGACATAATTATTAACCAGTCAAGAAATAAGTACCTTTACTAGATAAAACTGCAGAGTGCACCTTATTTTGATTACAAAATAAAGTAACGCCACAACAATTAATTAAATAAGTAGACTGTATGTAAAATACAAAATCAGGAATAATTAATACTGCTCGTCTAGCGTCCCGTTCCGTTCAGTTTACACCGCACGGCCGTGTGCGGCGCACGGTTGCTACGCGGCGCGAGGTCACGCGCTCGCTCATCGAATATTTTTAATTCTTACGAAACGATAACGTCAGCGTCAACATTACCTCATAGCATCTATAGTACTATTATTAACTACGCGAACCGGCATTCGGCAGTACCCACGCGGTAGCATCACAAAACGACCGCATGAACGCTCCGCTAATATGATGAAGTACACGGCCCTCGCATTTTACTTTATAGCGCCGTTATTAGCGAGCGGCTACAGAATATTGGGCATATTCCCCTCGTTGGATCGCAACAACCATCTCACCTACCGCGGCCTGCTAAAAGAACTGGCCAATAGGAACCACGATGTGACCGTAATCAGTCATTTCCAATTGCCAAATTCGCCACCTTCGTATCATCATGTTCCTCTCAGCGATACACAAGTTCTCAAAGGATTGTCCTTCGAATCAGTGATACCGAGTGAAATTTCGAGAGTGCCTTTCGAAACTCTTGTGTCAACGAAATCGGGCAACGACGACTGTAAAGTTTTGATGAACAATCACCAAGTGCTTCATATGTTAAGAACTCGACCACGATTTGATGTTATTATTGTGGAGTCTTACAACAGTGACTGTGGAATTGCGTTTGCAGCTAATCTGAGTGCTCCATACATTTTGTTTAACCCTCAGCCAATACATCCTTGGCAGTACAACAGATTAGGGATCAACTTCAATTCAGCTTGTATACCACAATCGTTGCTGCCTTATGGAAAGAATCCATGGTTCTTTGACAGATTACGAAGTTATATATTGTATCATATAACCAACTGGGTGTATTATATTGGGTCCCAAGTGACAGACCACGTGTACCTCTACAAGTATCTAGGCGACGACTTGCCCTCGTTGGAGAGTTTCGCGTCGAACGCTAGCTTGGTGTTTGTAAACACGCATCAGTCAGTGTACGGAGGCTTCCCCAGACCTGATAACGTAATTGATATCGGTGGCATACATATTAGACCGCCCAAAATTATTCCAACGGTAAGTTTGCTTAATTTTAGTTTAACTAATTGAAGTAGTTGACGATCTCACCTGCTTTTAATTTTTTTTTTTTTTTACACCAGCAGTATATTTTGTCAGCAGTATACCATCAAATATTAAGCATTTTTGGCCTAAATTAGATATAGAACGAAAACGTGACGTAAAGTTTTACGAATAGTTGTGTAGTTTATTATTTCATGTTTTACGGCACGATTTGCCCTTGGCCAAAGTTGATACAAACAGCAAATCAAGTAAAACTTCTAGTATGAGCCGGCAAAGTACCACATAAATAACAAAAAGTACTGATGTATGAGTAATAAACCTAAATGTTACAATGGTTTAACTTCGTATAATAATTAGAGTAAATAACAAGATACAAATGTTATCGTGTTGTAATTACTTTTACACTTGCACGATATCTACCATTTGTTGTACTAATAAGGATGTCATACATTGAGTCATAATCAAAAGTAGCTCATATTGATTTTGAGCGCGCGCATCGAGACCGAATGCCAAGGACGTTATAATCCAGCAAAGATATTTATTCACTTAATATCTCGTAAAGACCCACGGCTTAAACGATGTTTTAAAGATGGAAATTGTAATACAAACTTGCACTTAACTATAACTTGTTGATTTTATTGTTTAACTAGAAGACATTTATATGATTTACAAAATAAATAAGAAATATGATCAATATCTCCACGATATCGTATTAAGATTTTTTCATGTATGTCTTTCCTACAATAGTGTACAATGGAACAGTTTATAATAGACAAGAGGTAATTTTGAAGATATCAAAATAATACTACGGTTTTAGAATGCCAATAATTGCAGTACTAAATAAAATAAAAGGAACAAAAAAAGCGTTAAACAAACCAAATGCGTTAAGCTAACCTTGACACGTCATGGTTAAGAACTTCATTGTTATGCAAATGTGTATTCCGAAATTTAAAGTATAGGTTCACAAGCTACAATTCGACGACGAAAAGAAAAATAGTTAAATTACCGATTTGAAATATTCATTTTCCGATTTTGCAGGAAATCGAGAGATTTATAAATGAAGCGGAGTACGGAGTGATATATATGAACTTAGGCTCCACGGTAAAAGACTCTACATTACCTAAAGAAAAGTTGAACGAACTTCTTTCGACATTCAGCAAGTTACCATTGAGAATCTTATGGAAATGGGATGGAGATGTCATAGAAAACTTGCCGAGAAACATCATGACAATGAGGTGGCTCCCACAATATGAAATACTGAGTAAGTATACTTTGTTCAAAGTATCTCTATCACCACTATCTCCAAACATTGAAATAAGAATAATCACATTAAATAAGATCAATTGTTTTTTTATGCCACAACCCGGTCACCACATTCCTTCGTTAAACATTCCTTTAACTAATTCGATTTCTTTCTACATTACAGAACATGATAACGTAAAAGTGTTCATCTCTCACGCTGGTATCCTAAGCACGATTGAGGCTATTGACTCGGGTATCCCTGTGGTGGCGATACCATTATTCGGAGACCAGTATGGCAATGCCGCAGCGATGGCAGATGCCGGTATCGCAACCATCGTTGCGTTCAATGATTTGAAGAAATCACTACTCTTGGACGCTGTAAATGAAGTATTGGATTCAAAGTAAGTGTCTATACCTCATGTAAATGGTAAAAAGGTGACGGTGATATTTATGGATTGTTTTATTTTGCAGATGTCAACAACGTGCAAAACTTGTATCGAAAATATGGCATGACCGTTCTATGTCGCCGTTGGAGACTGCGATATATTGGACAGAATATGTCGCCAGATACAATGGCGCACCAAACTTACAAGCATCTTCTGCCCAATTACCATTGTACCAACAACTGCAGTTGGACGTTCTTGCATTTGTAGCTATAGTGTTATACATTCTAGCATATGTAGTGTATAAAATACTAAGCGTGTGTTGTTTTTGTTGCTGTCAGAATGATGCGGCGTCACAAAACGCAGCCGTTGAAGAAATAAGAAAAGAAAGAAGAGTGAAATTTGATTAGGAATCTCAAATTCAGAGTATTTGTGTGATTGTTATAAGGAGAATGGGACAATTACTTAATGTAAAGTTAAATAAACACGAGTATGTATTTATAATGCTGATGTTAGGATAAAAGTTTTGAAAAACCTAGATGTTTTATTTTTCATAATTTACTTACCAGTTGTAGCAGGTAAATATATACGGTATATAATGTGATTTTAGTATTGTAATTAAATTTAGATATACCTTTGGGTGAGCACAATTAGAAATAATTTTTGTTCAGGCGCTAACAACACAATTATAGAGAAATAATGAAGATTTTGAAAGAAGAAATTTGCAAGAATTGATCCAGTCAGCCTTTTCATGACAATTATATTTAAACTGAACCTCCATTTCCTTGCATGCATGGGTAGCTTGGAGAAACGCCTGTAATAATGAGTATAGCAATATCATACAAACGAAAATTTTGCATAAAATAATAGTAATGTAATTCTTCTTGCTGAACAAAATTTGACAGTTTTATTTGATCGTTTATAAAATACTAGGTGTTGCTCGCGACTGCGACCGCGTGAAAATAAATAAACATAGCCTATGTTACTCGCTGATAACGTAGCTTTATAATGGCGATTTTTTTTAATCGGCCCAGTAGTTTCGAGATACTTCAATACATACAAAAATACAAATCTTTCCTCTTTATGATATTAGTGTAGATTAAGTAAAATGTTTTTGTATAAACCAATAACGTAATATAGGGCGTCTATAACGTCATACATTATGACTGTATAATCTTACAATATTTTTGGCACATTTTATATCTTAACTAACTATACGTGATGATATGTATTTCAATAATCAGTTTTTAAAGATAACAATTGCTTAAAATATTCGGTTCACAGTTTGTTTGTAATAGTACGGACTTATAATCGAAAATCGTAAATACGTAAAATGCACGTGTCAGTGTTAATAGGTATAATTTTACTATCAACATGTACAAGTAATGAAGTTCATTCATTAAATATATTAGGAGTGTTTCCGTATCAAGGTAAAAGTCACTTCCACCTTTTTGAGCCATATTTAAAAGAATTAGCAAACAGAGGACATAACCTAACAGTTATTTCATACTTTCCTCAGAAAGAACCGCTTAAGAATTATCATGATATCAGTTTGGCGGGAAAAGCTATGATATTTGAAGGTATAGTCCCATTTCAAAAACAATCTTTGCTAACAAATATTTTCACTTCTTTGGGACTGTCGTATATGGCGATTGATAATTGTCACATCATGATGGATGATGATGAGGTACAAGATTTATGGAAAACAAAAATGAAATTCGACGTCGCAGTTGTGGAACAATTTAATGGTGATTGTGCTTTAGGACTCGCGCATATCCTGAACGCTCCTGTTGTCGCTCTCACATCCCACCATTTAATGCCGTTCCATTTTGATCGTTATGGAATTTCTTACAACCCATCGTACATACCATTCTTATTATCAGACGGAAGCACTAAATCGACTCTAATGCAACGCTTGGAACATACCTTTTTACATATTTATTTCAATTTGTGTTACCGTTTTATAACACAAAGATATGAATATAAAATACTATCCAAATACGTTGATAATATACCACCACTAGAAGAATTAGGTCGTAATATTAAATTTCTACTACTGTATAACAATATGATGTTAACTGGGTCAAACATTCTACCTGCCAATGTGATTGAAGTTGGCGGTTACCACGTTCCCAAACCGCAACCCCTGAATCATGTAAGTATTGTATATAATTTAATCAGATTACACGATAAGATTTGACAATTATAATACACTAGCTGTTCCCGTGCGGCTTCATCCGCATGAAATAATGAAAATTTTATTTTATTACTGACATTTGTCAAATTATCAATTTCAAATGTCAAAATGACATGACATGATGACAAACCATGGCCACCTTGCTTCCTTGATGTTGGCAGCAGCTTATGATCTCTTTTCCACGTTAGGGTTTTTATCTAATTTATTTACCCCTTAACTTTAATAGCTTGAATATATATAGACTAAAGCGTGACGTAAGTGTAGGGCTTTTTATAAAAGAAAAAACTATTTAATAATATGCAGTGATTGCCGACATCCTACGCCACAAAGAAGTGTGTGTTATATACGTTGTATGTGTATAGATACGTTGTTTTAAAAAAATTCAAATCACACCATTCACAAATTACACGAATTACAGGCTTATTTTATATCTTATCGAATATAGGCCGAAAGAAATAATGGACCAAGAACGTCTTTAAATTTTTTTTTTACCGTTTGGGCAGATTTGTTGACAAACCAAGCTATTCCTAATATTATAAGCAATGTACAACTGCTTAATTGTTGCCGATATTTATTACTAGGCGCAACTAAGTCAACTTTAAATTGACATTTCATAACCGTTAATCGAGGCTTCTATTGCAGGAGCTTCTCAAGTTTGTAGAAGAATCAAAGCATGGGGTCATCTATATCAGTTTTGGTTCCATGCTGAGAACTGCTTCGATGCCGAAAGACAAAATGCAAGCGATTTTAGACGCGCTCGCCGAACTACCTCAAAGAGTTGTATGGAAATGGGAAGCAAAATCACTTCCTGGGAAACCTAAAAATGTATTTGTATCTAAATGGTTGCCACAAAACGATTTATTAGGTGAAGATTTTATTTTCAATTAAAAATATATTAGCTTGAATCAACCATTATGGCGGATCTCTGCCTAGGTCTTTTCTCCTTTACCTAATGCTGCGTACACCAAACAACTGATTAAATATTTAAACAATTACTTTTTTCTAGCACATCCAAATGTCGTTGCGTTTTATTCCCATTGCGGTATGTTGGGGACGACTGAAGCTTTGTATCACGGAGTGCCTCTAGTCGGTATGCCGATGTTCGCTGATCAATTCCGAAATGCTGCCGCCGTAGAGGAAAGTGGTTTTGGTGTTACCGTAAAATTGGAAAATCTTACTAAAGATAACCTACTAAAGAAATTTAAAACAATATTAGATCCTATGTAAGTAGTATTTGTTACTTTAGATTTCTAACAATCAATAGTTATAACTAGCTTTCGCTCGCGACTCCAGCCGTGTGATATTAAAAAAGAAACAAAAGTTAGTAGCTTATGTGTTCTTCCAGAGTATCCTCTATGTCTAAGCCAAATTTCAACGAGATCCGTTCTGCCGTTTAGGCTACAAACCCTAACAAACATCCATCCATCTAAATTTTCGCATTTATAATATTAGTAAAATAAGATTACGCTCTAACAAAGTTTAAAGTTTTTTTTTTCATTGTAATGATAAAAACAAAATACACTAAAAACAAAATCTTCTCAAAAAAACAGTACACTAAAAAGTAACGAAATAATTTCTTGAAAATAGTAAACCTCCCTTATTGTAGCTGTTATGTCTATATTGTACAATTATTATCACTTTGATGTCGGTGTCAGCCGAGGTATATGCAGTGATATTTCTACGTAAGGTTTTCTACATTTTTACCATAACAATTGACAATTGAAAGTATAGTAACGTTTTTAGTAATGACTGACACCGACTTCAAAGTAATAATAATTGTACAATATAGACATAACAGCTACAATAAGGGAGGTTTACTATTTTCAAGAAATTATTTCGTTACTTTTTAGTGTACTGTTTTTTTGAGAAGATTTTGTTTTTAGTGTATTTTGTTTTTAGTGTATTTTGTTTGGAAGTCGGTTTTGTTTTTTATTAAAAAGTTTATTTATTTCTCGATTTTTAGTGAATCTAGACATCGCAGTATGATAATCACTAGCTTTCAAACAAATAATGAGTTATCTAAATCGATTATCTAAGAAATTAAGTAAACAACTAATACATCGTTGAGATCATTCACTCATAATTCGGTGCGGCCGCGCGCCGTTGTTGCCCGTGAGTTTTAATATTTTGATAATTTCTAGAATCTTGCACAGAATTACATACTGTAAAAGGCAATTACGATCTACATATAATACTCTATCGTGAAAACATATTTATTTGGATAAGGATTCATACCAAATAAGAATAAAAGCGTTTTAAATAAAGTCGATTGCACTTATTTGACGGTTTTCTCGAAACAAACGGTTATTGTGCGACAACCTTAAGAGATAGATATATGCTATCGTAGACTTTAATTCAGCTAATTGAATGACCTACAATTCTTTCATACATCATTTTTATGTAGGTCTTATAGTTTAGGCTACGTAAGCCAAGAAAGCAAACTTTGTTACAAGTTGGTATTTTTTTCTGCGACTCGTAATTTGCTATTTATGATATCTCCTAAACTATTTATCGGAATTACACAGTTCCAAGGGTATTTATAATCTACATTAAATTCTCTTGATGATGGACACATTTATTTTGATAAGGATTCATACCGAACACGAGTAATAGCGTTGAAAGTGGGGTATAGATTTTGATCGAAATTTTAATGAAAAAAGTGGTTATTGTGCGACAACCTTAAGAGATAGATATATGCTATCGCTGACTTTTATTTAGCAAATTTAAAGGGCTACAATACTTCCATACATAATTTTTGTGTAAGTCTTATAGTTTAGGCTACGTAAGCATAGAAAGCAAAAAAGACACCAAATTTCGTCACGCAATTTTGAGCTAAACTATTTAACTACGCCGTAGTCTTTGACTCCAAAAATCAAACAAAAAAATGGGACCCACCTGCAAGCACTACCTCTCGGATAAAAAAAGAATTTTCAAAATCGGTCTACCAGGGGCGGAGTTATGCCGTAACACACATAAAAAAAAAAAAAAAAAAAAAAAAAAAAACACATATGGACGAATTGAGTACCTCCTTCTTTTGGGAAGTCGGTCAAAAATAACCTCTTATAAGTTGGACTAAAACGATACTTAAAAATATAACTATGGTGCCTTTCTTATTAAACCTTGCGTCGTTCGATTGTTACAAATTTAACTTGAGTATTGAATTTATATTTCCAATTGAAATCCAATCTACTAGTACGAGTATAATCGAGAAACAAGAGGCGTATTTATCCAAGAACTTTAAATGTGTAATGTTATATCTTCCTCATACCGTGAGTTAAAGGTGTTTTATTACAATATGACTTCCAGGTTCCAAGCGAATGTAAAATTATTATCGAAGGCTTGGCATGATCGTCCAAAACCTATGGACACAGCGATACATTGGACGGAGTTCACCGCGAAGTATCCAAGTCTCACATTCAGGTCACCAGCTGCAGATGTCCCGCTCTACCAATATTATTGTGTTGATATTATATTTATTCTATCCATGATACCTATTACTATTATTTGTATCGGGACTTTTGTATATAAAACCTTTTTTAAAAGTAAAAAACAAAAGAGTTACACGGAAAAAGAGAAAAACATCTAATTCAATTACAGTTCTTATTAAATGAATTAAAAAATTTTAAACTGCCAGTTGTGGTTTTAATTATCCTTTATCCTTCAACTTTAAATTTATTTAGAAGTATGATTATTTGTATTAAATTAAAATAAAAATGATCACGAAATGCGCCTTTTCATATAACAATATGTTTTCACCGCTGAAATACTTATAGACATATAAAAGTATCTTTTTTTTTAAGAAACCGGCAACATGTTTTTTTTCGGTCTGTAAGCAATGGAAACCAACGGTAAGGGCAACAGGCTGTTCAGTGCAAAGTACAACCTCTTTGGCTGACAAGCAGTATAAATGCAGCCAAAGAGTAAGAGAGTGTTATTAAAAATATGATAAAAAGAGGACAAGACAAAAAAACGTATTACGGACAAGATGTGATCGATATAGTTTTGCAATTATTTAGTGCAAATCTTACTAATATTATAAATGCGAAAGTTTAGATGGATGGATGAATGTTTGTTAGAGTTTGTAGCCTAAACTGCTGACCGGATCTCGATGAAATTTGGTATAGATGTAGAGAATAGTCTAGAAGAATATATAGGCTACTTACTTTTTTTTTTAAATTCCACGCGGACGTAGTCGCGGGCGAAAGCTAGTAAGTAAATAAGTTTAAATAAAGATGTTTTGGTGTAAATAAAAGTTTTTTTTGTATTTTTGTCTGCCGCGCTGTCGGAAACAAGTTAATCACAGGCGGCGTTGTGGTGGTTCCGCACACTAACAATAGGCAACAAGAGGTCAGATTAATAACAGATTAGATTGTAAAATATTTTTATTAACAAATTAATTAATATTTATCATTTAAATATTAAAATATACTTTAAGCTTAGCAGTTTTTTGTTTGCCAATTCAAGGTAACTATTGCACCGATTCTGAAAGGTTACAGTCTCGTACAAGGTCTAAATCTAGATTTAAACTGCATAGATATCTTAATTCTGTTCACCTTTAATCTATTAGAGGTCGTGCAAACGCTTTAATTCATTACATAATCTATAAAGTGTTTATAATTTCATAAATAGTTACAGTACAGTTAATATAACAATTGAATTCTTAAAGTAAATTAAATAAAACCCATGTTTAAAAAACTAACTTTTGTTAGTTAAATGTAACGTAAGAACCAGATATATAAATAAAATGTATAATCAGTAAATAGTACATTACATCGATATTAAAAATGAAAAAAATCATCTATCTATACTAATATTATAAAGAGGAAAGATTTGTATAGTTGGATTTTTGTATGGATTGTAACTCAAAAATTACTTTACCGATTTCAAAAATTCTTTCACGTTTAAAAATTTACGTTATCAGTGTGTAACATAGGATACATTTTAACTATTTAATTTCACGCACACTAAGTCGCGAACAACAACTAGTCTGTAACAATTTAAGATGGAGTTTAATGTTTTGAATATTGTCGCATGATAACGGTTTACACTATCTTTTACAAACAGTAAATTAAACTGCGATGGCAAATCTCAACGCTAATTGAATGTCAAATAAGAAGTACTATATTATACAAATATATTGTTATCTCTTTTTGACTGACTTCCCACAAGAAGGAGGTACTCAATTCGTCTGTATTTTTATCAGTAGATATAAGGCGACGCTGTGACTGAATTACACGAGACGGGCTTTGATTGTCGCGATGAATGTATCGCTAGTGTAACTAAAATGAAAGTCGCTTTAGTCGTGTGTTCAGTGCTAGTGTTAATAACATGTGGCCAAATAAAACAAGTGAATTCACTAAACATATTAGGATTGTTCCCGTTTCCTGGAAAGAGTCATTTCTTCGTTTTTAAACAATATCTCAGAGAGCTTGCAGAAAGGGGACATAATGTGACAGTGGTATCTCATTTCCCATTGACAAATAACCCTAAAAATTATCATGACATAAGTCTAGCTAATACTTCGGAGATTCTAGAAGATGTGTTTGAAGTGAAAAAGTCGTATTGGGCATTGTTGAGGTTGAGTTTTGCGCTCGTAGAATGGGGTACTGACAATTGCAGGGTAATGCTTTCAAATAAAAATGTACAAAACGCTTGGAATACGACAAAATTCGACATCGTTGTTACCGAACAGTTTAATAGTGATTGTTCTTTAGGATTGGCTCACCATTTAAAATTGCCAGTGATTGGACTAGCTTCTCATGCGCTGATGCCTTGGCATTACAGTAGATTCGGAATTTCTTTCAATCCCTCTTATGTCTCGCATATGTTTTTAAGCGGAGGCACCAAACCATCACTCTATGAGAAAGTTGAAAGAGTTTTATTCGATAATTACTTAAGATTCATTTATAAGTTTTACTGCCAAAGAATCGATCAAAATACTTTAGCACAATATTTTGACGATATACCACCATTGGAAGAATTGGGACGTAATATTAAATTTCAAATGGTTTATAGTTATTTTGTACATTTTGGATCGAGTCTGTATCCGCAGAATGTGATAGAAGTTGGTGGTTATCATGTGCAAAAACCAAAGAAGTTACCTGACGTGAGTATAATGTATCAATAATTTTAAAATAACTTTTATTTATTATTGCAACTATGTTTTCAAAAACAAAGCTATAATTTTCTTAATTATCATTGTTTATTGCTTACAACGATACCACTGCAATTATTTATAATCTAAATTAAATAAATGAAATATCGTTTAATTATCTCACAAGAACATTCTACAAATTGCAATTTGCATTTTTTGAAGAATTTGCATTTTGTATCAATATATTTCTGTCATCGATACTCTAGTAAAAAAGCTCATATACGAGTACTTTGCAAACTTACAGGATATACGTAAATTTATTGAGGAATCTCAACATGGTGTTATTTATATAAGTTTTGGATCTATGTTGAGATCCACAACCACACCCAGAGAGAAGATAGAGACTATTATTAGCGCGCTAAAAGAACTCCCGCAGAGATTTATTTGGAAATGGGAAGAAGATTCTTTACCCGGAAATCCACCAAATATCTACCTTTCTAAATGGTTACCACAAAACGAAATCTTAAGTAAGTATATAGTCGAAAAACTAGCGCCATTGACGGAGTAAATCTATATGTTATTGTCTTATGTCTTATATTGAATAGCCATTGTCTTTTAACGCCACTGGAATAATAACACGGCTTATTTTTAATTAGCATAAAAAATCTGCGAAAGCAATATTTGTTAAAATTCAAGTCAAGCTTACTGGCATGAAGGACGAATATATTTTTTTAATCTGTTTGCCTTGCAACAGTGAATTATTTTTATTCGATTATAATATCGATTGTTTTTTTAACGTATGCATGGGTAAAGTCCTATGCCAACAGTGGACAGATAAAGGCTGATGATGATGGGTAAAGTATTAAAGAGAGAAATTTTAAAGACTTGAAAGAATTATCGCGGGACCGCAACAAAATAAAATGCATTCTCTCTGACTATCCTTAACCATTACGGGCGTGAGTTACGTTGTTTGAATTATGTTTTATTCACCAGGTCATCCGAATGTATTGGCGTTTTATTCACACAGCGGTCTCTTGGGTACGTCAGAGGCCTTGTATCATGGTGTACCAATGTTAGCTATGCCTATATTTGGAGACCAACCAGGAAATGCAGCGGCCATTGAAGAGAGTGGTCTGGGTGTCCAAATAGAATTTATGGAACTCACGAAAGAGGGACTTTTGGAGAAATTTAAACAGATATTAGAGCCTGAGTAAGTATTTTTAAATTGCACTTAATTTAAATAAAAGGTGACGAATCTGGGTGTTTCCCACATTAATGGAGTCTATATAGTTAACCCAAAGCAAAGAAAAACTCGCAATGGGTCGATTGACCAGTGGGCCTGGCCTATAAATGCCAACGGGCCCAACGGAAAACACCGAAGAACGTGTGCACAGAGGAATTAAGAACCTCCTATTTTTTAAAGTTGTTTAAAAAAAACGTTGACGTTAAAACTAAACTTGTATGCAAAAAAAGATAAAGTCAACTCAAAAGCAATAATTTTGTACGTATTTTACGAGTTTTCTTAATCTATTACCTTTAGATTTTTTCACATAACCAATTATATATAGTCTCAAGGAGAACCTAGTTAAATTAAATGATACCATAATAAACATGATTTTAATCCAAATCCATTAAACCTGATTTCCGATTCTTAATTAATGCTTATTAACTTAAATTACATGAATACTTCATTAATCTCGACTTATATTAATTACTATTATATACTTAGACGTTATTTGATACACAGGTTTCGTGCGAAGGTTAAAACATTATCACAAGCGTGGAAAGATCGGCCAGTCTCGAGTATAGATACCGCAATACATTGGACAGAATTCGCCGCTCGCTATCCAAACCTTACCTTCAGATCCGCGGCAGCAAATGTTCCTCTTTACCAATATCTAGGTCTAGATGTATTCTTTATTTTATTGGTCATACCATTAATTATTATTGTACTATTTCTTCGTTACATATTCAGCAATAAAAAGGAAACAAAGACAACAAATAATAAAAAGAAGTCAAAGAAAGAATAAATTCCAGTTTTATAACCCGAATGGCAAAGGCTTGTTTACGCGAGTTTGTAAGTTCATTTCATGATTGAGATTTTGTCTGTATGTATTCCATTATGGCTCCTGGTAGGCTAAACAATTGAACCAATTTAAAGAGTGAATGTTCTCCCGAGTTGGTATAACCAGTCGGGTTTCTTGTTTTGTTTTATTATTTAATTGTATCTATTCGTTGACATAAATATAGTGAATGGAAAACTAGTGTAAGAAGGAGAAATGACATGTTTTTTTATACGTAAAGTCTCCACATCTTATTTGAATGTAGTCGTAATTGCGAATAAAATAAAAATTATTTAATGAAACTATGATCTTGTTTTATTTTACCTATCAGAAGATAGCTAATTAAGATCTTTTGAAATACTAGAATTGATAATTCAATGAAAGTGCCTTTAAAGGTACAATCGTTATACATTTTCAACACAAGGTCAATTTTTAAAACATAAAAAAATAGGTAGTCGTAAAATTAAGTGTTGACCTTAACAACGCCAAGTCTGTTTTAAAGCGTTCATAGTATGAACATATTTAGAAATACAATGAACTTACAATGAACATACAGAACAGAAATACAATGCGTATGAACTTCATACGCATTGTATTTCTAAATAAGATAAGATCTCAATTATGTATCCCAAAACCCTATATCAAAATCTAATTTATGAGAATCTAGCTATTGACCGCAATTCCGTCCGCGTGTAATTAAAAAAAAAGTAGCCTATGTGTTCTTCCAGACTATGCTGTACATCTATGCTAAATTTCGTCCAGATCCGTTCAGCCGTTTAGGCTACAAACTCTAACAAACATCCATCCATCCATCTAAACTTTCGCATTTATAATATTAGTATGATAAGATTGACTGATAATAACAATATGTGTAATTTCGTATAAGTCTTTCGAGAGAACACGGTAACACTTTGATTTCACGGGATACTGCAAACCGCAGTAACATGCGACTGCGTCATGCGTCTTATCAGCAGACAGCATTACTTTGTAGTTTTTACATGATACCGATATATGACATCACGTAACTATTCGTTACACCAAATTGGACTATAAGACGAGTCTGCAAGTCAAGGCCGCACTGAAAACTTTGTCAATACTAAAAACAAGCAATGCGATTTATCTGTTTTAATTTATAATTCACTTTTATGACGCTAGATTGCTTAGAGAAGTGGCATAGTAACAGTAATGGTAAACATTCTCATAATTGGCAGATATTAAAAATTGTGATTACGAATTTTTATATAAAATAGTAGAATACCACAATAGAAAGCAATAATAAATGTAAATGTAGAAGTGGTATACTCGGTTATTATGGCACAATACAACTCAATAACTACCCTAGCATTACCGACAATATCGGTTTAAAATGCTTCAGTGATTGTTTACTTTTGAGGGATGTTAGGCCCGGTTTCTTTTCCAGCATTCATCTATAATATTATAAAGAGGAATGATTTGTATTTTTATATGTATCGAATGAGCCGATTTCAAAATTCTTTCACCATTAGAAAGCTACATTATCGTCGAGTAACATAGGCTATAGTTTTAAATTTCACGTGGAAGGTGTCGCAGGCAACAGCTAGTTTAAAATAAAATTGTTCAATTGATCTATGTTTTTGTTACACTTAGTAAACATTTGTTTAATCAATGACCATTGATGCGCGCCACTTTTTACAGTTAAACCTTCACGGTTTCAGGGTAATTGTTAAATCAATTACGTACTTTTTAATGATCTATGCTTCTATAGTTTTAGTTCTTTCAAATACTCTGTTTTTTGTAACCATTCCTAGATACTATTACGCTGAAGGTAATAATGTTTCATTTAATAATAGCATAGACTCGTAAAATCATACTAATATTATAAATGCGAAAGTTTCGATGGGTGGATGGATGTTTGTTAGAGTTTGTAGCCTAAACTGCTGAACGGATCTAGATAAAATTTGACATATATGTAGAGGATAGTCTGGAAGAACACATGGGCTACTTACTTTTGATTTTTTTAATCCCACGCGGACGGAGTCTCGGGCGAAAGCTAGTAGTCTAATACAGATTTAATCCCGAAATATTTCAAGAACTATTAAACAATATTTTTAGTGCATTCTTGATTCTCATATCATAAGTTCTGTTACTTTATTTTGCCTTTTCAATTTAGGTAATAAAGTGTGAAGGTCCTAGGCGGTAGTTTTGTCAGCTTTGATTAAATTTTTTGATGCAGTTTTATTATGCCCTTATTTGTATTATTAGCCAATTATATACCGAAATACTCTGCTTAAGTGTCTGTTAATTGCTGTAGTTACGAAGACAGGAAGTATTTTAGTAGGTACTTACTTTAAATTTAAATTTTGTCTTGATTTTTTTAAGTGATTTCCTATTTGCACGAAGTATAGGTAATTAACCTAAAACTGAGTTTAGAAGTGGAGAAAAGATAACTTCTAAGGTAAAATTAAACCTGTATATTGTAGTTATTAATAAGATAAACATCAACCTAAGTTGTACCTTAATTTTAATAACAGTAATATAATACTTTGCAATATTTAATTATTATTACACAAGACTGATAACGTAACGTTATCATTCTCGTGAATAGTGTAAAATCATTGACGAGATATAAAACTAGACGTGAGCGTTAGTTCACGTCACTAGTTACAATAACATGTGCCGCGATATGTAACTAATTCACTTGTTTCGAGTCAAATTAAAAGTAGTGATTTTTGTAAATGCGTTACTCGGGCGAGCTCGGTTTCTAAGTCGTGATTTATGGAAATGCGTTACTCGGGCGAGCTCGGTTTCAAAGTAGTGATTTTTGTAAATGCGTTACTCGGGCGAGCTCGGTTTCGAAGTCGTAATTTATGGAAATGCGTTACTCGAGTTAAATGTTTCATTTCTTTCGCATCGCGCCTCGAACGCCAGAGCGAGAGAAGAAGAGAGAGCAATCAGAGAGAGAGAGAGATGGCAGATCGGAAATTTCCGAATAAGCGGGAGCGGGTGACTAATAAATCCGAACGTGCACGTGCCGTGGTATACGACAGAAAAAAAACAGATGAATAACAGTCGTAGCATACGTTTAATTTTTCATACGTAGTTTTATACATATAGATAACAAATTGGAGAGACCAATGTTGGTAAATAATTTCTCGCGGTTCCGAGAAACAGGCGTTATTTTGAATTAAAAGTAAAATAAAACGGTTTAGTTTATTTATTTTCGTTTCGTGTGTAACTATAGTCGGTGTATGTATTTATGCACAGTAGCGGAATAGAAATAACTGGTTACAAAAATCTAACTAGTTCTAAAACACGTGACGCCGAACAAGTCACTAGTATCGTTACTTTTCTCATGACGACTCACGTCTATATAAAACATGAATCAAGACGTATCTTAAACTAGTTAATTACGTCACCGGCCACTTCCAGTTCACAACGCCGCCGCGCGAACGGACGACCGTTTACAAGGCGAAAATGAATCTCGTGGTGACCTTCTTATTTATTATTATAGCAAACAGTGCAAGTTGTTTAAACATTCTCGGCATCTTTCCGTATCAGGGCAAGAGCCATTTCTTCGTTCACAGAATTTATTTAAGAGAATTAGCAAAACGTGGTCATAATGTTACAATTATTTCACACTTCCCAGAAAAAGAACCGCCGAAGAATTATAATGATATTAGTTTGGCGGGAAGTATAAAGATATTAGAAGACGATATGCCGATAGACAGGTCTTATATGACCGTTCTACAAGTTGGTGTGTTCTTGACTACAAGTGGAAAAGAAAACTGCGAGGTTATGTTGGCAAATAAAGATGTTCAAGACATGATTAAACAAAAACCTAAGTACGATGTTGTTGTTGTTGAAGTTTTTAATAGTGATTGTGCATTAGGAATTGCTTACAAGTTAAATGCGCCTGTCGTGGGAATAACGTCGCATATATTAATGCCTTGGCACTACAACCGGTTAGGTATACCGTATAATCCTTCTTACGTGTCCTTTCATTTCCTCGAAGGTGGAACTAAGCCGACGCTCGTGCAACGACTAGAAAGAGTCGTGTTCGACACATATTTTAAAACGCTTTACTATTTTGTGTCACAAAGAAACGATCAAAACACACTTGCAAGATATTTCGACGATATACCTCCTTTAGAAGATTTAGCGCGGGAAATGAAATTCTTACTTTTGTATCATAACTTTGTTCTCACTGGATCTAAATTGTTCCCGGCCAATGTTATAGAAATAGGCGGTTATCATGTACAAGAATCTAAACCGTTAACAGGAGTGAGTATTCATCATTAACATTTTTATAATAATTAAGTTATATTTATTGGTAGATACTTAAAAATCGAGGCCAGCTGATCGTAATTACTTATCTATATTATCATCATCACCAGCTCACTATACGTCCCCACCGAGGGGCTCGGAGCCTACCCTAAATTAGGGTGACTAGGCCATAGTCAACCACGCTGGCCCAGTGCGCGTTGGTTGACTTCACACGTTTCTTTGTATTTCTTCGACGATATGTGCAGGTTGTATCACGATGTTTTCCTTCACCGTAAGAACGTCGGGTAAATTATGTACATATGAAAATTCGAAAAATCGAAAATCACATTGGTACATGGCGGGATTCGAACCCAAGACCTGTAGATTACAAGTCAAGTGCTTAAACCACTGAGCCATCGACGCTCCTATATTATACTAAAGATATATTCAAAGTTCAAGACAACAAATTCAAGCTGATAAACAACATCCTCTCAAGTTTGCGCTTAACAGGACTTATATTCAAATTGATAAGTTAATTAATTCATACTGATAACTTGAAAATGTTAAAATTGCATAAAATAAAACACTGCTAATAATTAACGAGCTAATATTGCTCCAACAACCGATCAATAACTTAGGACCTATAGATTTTAAAACACATTGGTTATCTAACTGGAAATTCTTACACGAAACTTTATTTGCAGGATTTAAAAAAGTTCTTCGATGCGGCGGAACATGGTGTGATATACATAAGTTTCGGATCAGTTATTAAAAGTTCTACAATGCCGCGCGACAAACTCGACGCGGTGCTGGCAGCTGTTAGGGAATTGCCGCAGAGATTCGTCTGGAAGTGGGAAGATAAAACTTTGCTCGTCGACAAAAATAAACTCTATCTCGCTGATTGGCTGCCCCAAGTCGATATTTTGGGTAAACATATTTACTTTTATAACACAATTTTATTGCGTTTTTTACAAGCTAACTCTTCGCTGATTTAACTCATCTCAAGGATTTTGAATTCAGATTTTTTTTATAAAAAGAGCCTATTCTATTCTAAGTTTGAAGCTCTTTAGTATCAAGTTAATGGTTTATTCATGAGCAATTGCAATTCTTCTAACACCCTAATACTAAATTTGTATAAAATACAACTTCCTACGACCTCCAACTAAAACTATTTTCGCAGTTGTTAATGAATTTTATAACATACTAGCTTTCGCCCGCGACTCCGTCCACGTGGAATTAAAAAAAAAACAAAAGCAAGTAGCCTATGTGTTCTTCCAGATTATGCTCTACATCTATGCAAAATTTCATCGGGATCCGTTCAGCCGTTTAGGCTACAAACTCTAACAAACATCTATCCATCCATCTAAACTTTCCCATTTATAATATTAGTATGATTGACAGGACATCCAAAAACAGTGGCTTTTCTATCACACGGTGGTATGGGAGGGACAACAGAAGCGATTCACTTCGGAGTACCAGTTGTAGCAATGCCTGTATTTGGGGACCAACCCTCCAATGCTGCGGCGGTAGAAGAGAGCGGCCTAGGAGTACAACTACAAGTCAGGGACTTGACTAAAGAAAATCTAATCGCTGCGTTCAAAAAAGTTTTGGATCCAAAGTAAGTTGCAAAAATACGAAGCATTTTTTCGATATTACTTAATTCAGCCGTTTATTATAGCGGTAAGGCAACTCGTATTTGCTTTATCCGATTTTTAATAAAATACTATTTAACTTTTTATCAGACATTAAATAATAACATAGATCAAAGACTAATAAAATATGTTAGCCATTTGTTATCTATTTCCTTGACTATGGTTTTTTCAAGTACATTTAAATCTTGATTTGACAATGATAAATATGTTAGTTCCGAAAATTCTCGAATAACCCAGAGTTTCGAGTCGAGATTTCGGTTGAAGAAACTATTCGATGTCGTCCCGATTATTACGAATTCTGAGAACTTTAATGGAATTTGACGCAAACATTGTTCTCTGAATATTGAATAGTAAAGAAAATCGTCCTTAACTGCTAAATCAATCAAAAACCGAACAAAAATGTACTCCGTCTTTGTACATTTAATACAAGAATAAGCAAGCAGATAAATAAATTGTCGATGACGCAGCAAAAAATTTACATCAACATTGATAAAAACGCAAAAAAATTAGATATTTTAAATATGTTATCACTTTATATCGACAATATATCAACGTTCAAATATTTCTAATTTTTTATCTTCAAAATTTTACACTTTGCCCCGAAATAATGTGCTATAATGTAAGGCGAAAACATGGTTAAAACCGCTAAAGACAGTAAAAACGGTACAGGGTACAAAAAAAATGTCTTCACAGGAAAGTGCTAAATATCTAAATAATACAGGTCCCTTACCTGTCGTACGCCTACCACCTGAACCCAGAACTCTCCAAATAACACTTTTAGGTTATTTTTATTCGCACAAGAAATTACAAACACGCAACACACAAAAAAATTTTAAACACTTTCGATTTTCAAAAATAACCTCTTTTTTCCAGATTTCGCGCCAACGTGAAACTATTGTCAAAAGCATGGCACGATCGACCGATGGCGCCGTTGGATACGGCGATATATTGGACGGAGTTCGCGGCGCGGTATTCTAATTTCACGTATAGAACCGCAGCAGCTGACGTACCTTTGTATCAATACCTCAATCTGGATATCATACTGGTGTTCTCATCATTACTGGTATTGACACTGGCCACTTTGAAATCTATAGTAACTCTTTGCTGCAGTAGTAAACGAAAAGAGGTTCCGAGTAAGAAGGTTAAACGTAAAAAAAATTAAGGTGAAATATAAAAATGTTTTTAATTATCAAAAGACAATGATAACAATAATAATAAGCGTAAAGTAATATACTAAATTTGTATGTAAAGACAAGTTAGGTTATTTTCATTTAACAAACCACATTTGCTGTACATATTTGAAATTACGTGGAACGTAGGAATATTCTTAAATTGTTCAATGTTTTATGATATTTTCACTATAAAAAAAATTGAAAATTGTGAAGGAATAATCACATAACATTTACGGTGACATTTGGGAGATTTTGGATAAAGTAATGTTTATAACAATAAAAAATTAAACTTTCTACATTAATAAAGATGTTTTTTTTAAACCATTCAATTGTCTGGAGTTTTTCCCACTAAAGTGATTCACTTAGTTTTTGGTAGTAATCATCTGTTATAAAAGAAATTAAAAAGCAATTTATTTGCTGAATATATTCAAATGATCCTTATGTTTTTATTATTTACTAGCTGTTCTCGTGCGGCTTCATCCGCATGGAATTATGAAAAAATTATTTTATTGTTTACATTTGTCAAATTATCAACAGCAAATGTCAAAATGACATGACATGACATGACATGACAAACCTTAGCAATCTTGCTCTTTCTTGATGTTGGCAGCAACTTATGGTCTCTTTCCCACATTAGTGTTTTTATCCAAAATATCTACCCCCTAAGTTTAATGGCGAGAAAATATATAGCCTAAAGCGTGACGTAAGTGTAGGGCTTTTTATTAAAAAAAGAATTATTCTCAAATATGCTGTAATTGCTGACATCTTAGGCAACAAAGAAGTGTGTGTTTACGCTTTATTATAATAGTATAGATTAAAACTAACATTATATTATTTGCTCTACGATTTTTATAATGGTTCTAATTGAAACCGAAAAATAAAGATGAAATGGGAATAAAGACTTTTTCAAGCAACTTCATAGTGAAGTGCTAAAATTACAGGCCTTCAAGAAGGAAAGTTTTGTTTCTTACGAAATATTCTTGTCTGACATTTGTCTTCTGTCAACCTATATTTTTTTAATAAAATTGCTTAAAATTCTAAAAAAAACAACATGTAAAAAGTCGGGCTTAAATATATATTTTTTAATATGTGTCTCACAGAAACATGGCATTGGGAGAAAATTAAATATCAAAATGCAATATGAAACATCAAGAGTTTATTATGAACGTTACAACGTAAATGTAAGTTGACAACTCAAGCTATTTTATCCTTCGTTGTTATAATTACTGTTTATTAGCCCATATAAGGTTAAATTGCATTAATAATTACACGACAAAAAGTAAGCAATCAGTAAATCCAATTTAGTTGTCGAATAGTTTTTCTTCACCATTTAGTAACTGTACATTTATAACGGTATAGTATCGATGACCTTTTTTTTGAAACCGGGGGAAAACGTCAAAAAGATACCCTAGTGTCGATGACCTAGGAATTGTTTTTATACCAGTCTATCTAACTCCATAGTTGACTACATATTTTAGTTCAAGCAAAATCGACTCTTATTGCGAATAATTGCAGTGGAAATTATGTATAATTTTTCAGATACGTTAACACGAAAATGGCATGTTGTTGTAAGGCAAAATGTAAGTAAAATGAATAATTCAAAAATCGTATAATTATTACGTAGTCAGAGTAAAAACAATTTAATTATTAGAAATTTGAATATATTTGTCTCAAGCACCTTTAGTCATTTCTAATGTGAGGATTTTATTTTTTTTATAAGGCAATAAAGCGTCGGTGAGTTGCTTGGGACGTTGCGATTTGCCGAAGCACAGATGTCTTACCAGAGACGATATCAAAGCTGGTCCCGTACCTCGGCATATGGGATGGCACTACACGGCAAAGGATGCACCTGAACATCAGGTGAGTACAGCGCCATCTTAGGAAATCCCTGAAAAATAGTATGAACATACGTCGGCTAGCCTTTCAGTCACGGAGTCGGATCTTGCACCGCTTGTTTAGGATGGCCTTAGCTAGGTAGACTGAAGTTTTTTTCCATACATTAAAATCAATGATTCATATGAACGTTTCTTAACTAAAAGGCAAAGTAATAATTGTTTCAACATAAATGTTCTGTGTTGCCACTATAACAGAAATGTATTTATGTAGCAGAAAATAAATTTGATTTACAGACATAATCGGATACAACGCCATCAAAGTGTCTCGCAATTCGTAAATAATCGATACTAATTAATATTGTGTGGCATTTAACTGATATGTCCGGTTCAGTCACCGCAACCGATATCTTTTCTAATATTATAAAGAGGAAAGATTTGTATTTTTGTTATGTATTGAAATAACTCAAAAACTACTAGGCCGATTTCAAAAATTCTTACACCAATAGAAAGCTACGTAACATAGGTTATCTTTTTTAATTTCACACAGGCGAAGTCGCGAGTAACAGCTAGTGTCATTTAAAGCTATTTCCATTTTATTCCAGTTGAGATGCGGCTGGCGGCCAGGTCATATTTCCTGTTCAGTACTCAGGAAAATTGAACGTCACAACTGCATGAAGAGTGGAGAATGCACGTCTTGCATCGCCACTTGTTCGAAGCCGCCTTGCATGAAGCCGTGTTGCTTTGTGCCGAAGTGCGCGGCTGTCTGCCCATCAGCCACCTCCTGTTGCAAAACGCCTTGCGGACAACCAATCATTAGAGTAGTGAGACATGGAGGCCAATACAACATATGTACGAAACCTTCAAAAATAAGTAACGCACCATCGGGTCCTTATCCACTGAAATACGTTCTTAACACCTCTCCAGATGATAATGATGGCGAACAAGGAAAAGTGAAATACTCCGTAGAGGCGAAATTCAACGACTATTTATTTGACTACACGAGTTCCCAGGCATCATTCGTTCTCGACTTTTCTCCACCGAACCCAAAATGTTTTAAACCTTGTCCTAAGAAAAGTATCTCATGCTTACTGTGTGACACATATAAATGCTAAATTTATAGTTAAAATTGTTTGTTTTTTAATTTTACAAAATTAAAAGTACAAATTTTAACTTGGTATTTTTGTTTTATTTATGGCATAAAGGGTAAAGGGTAGATAGTAAAATATTTTGACTAATGAATACTATTAATAATTATTTACTAGCATTAGTTGATATACTAAACATGTATTCTTTTTGTCTATACTAACATTATAAAGAGGAAAGATTGGTATTTATTATTTTTGTATGTATTGAAATTACTCAAAAACTACTGTGCCAACTCCATTAACCATTAAAAAGCAACATTATCAGTAATATAGGCTATGGTTTTTTTTTAAATTCACACAAGAAGTCGCGAGCAACAGCTAGTTAGTATTATTTAAACTTTGGTTAAGGTTAAAGTTATATGGAGATTATAATAAATAGTGTAATTTATAATAACACTTAGTAATATGTCCTCTTTTTTTCAATAAAAGATATTTTTCACAAATTACAAAAAATATATCAACACCTCTATGCTTCTTGTACAGCTTTTTAGCAGAGGAAATTCACAATAGGGAAAACACATTTAATCTATCATGAACACACGGCCAAATTACTTTAAAATATTTATTACTATAGAAGTAACTTAAACCATTGTTTTCTTATTTCCATTAGCAGAATTACTATAACTTCAATCTTAACAGAAATTGACTATATCACAGTAAAACAACTTAAAACACGGTTTTTATTCAACAACACTATATTCATTAACATTTGAAGAACCTAAATAAGAAATGCAAGAAATGCAACGGTAATATAATTCACTAGCTAGGATTGCCTGATTTTTGTGCCAACGCTAACATATTTTCATTGGCAATCATCTGGAATTCATGGAATCTTTGTGACACTCTCTGATTCATCCTTAAATACTTCTCCATGCAATTCAGAGTACATTTTTCCTGAAAATAAAAGAGATTTTAGTATATGGAAAAAAGCAAAAGTATTAGGTTAACGGTCCATAGTAATGTATCTGCTGCATATAAAGAGAATTACGTAAATTCTCGGTATACAACTTTAAATAACATTGTTTAATGATATAAATTAATGAAATTGTTTACCTCAGTTGGTCTCAAAGTTCGCGAAGTAAAATCATGAATACAGTCATTGAAACATAATTCTGACAATTTGTTGTATTGCATAAGAAAATCCTTGAACTAAAAGAAAAATCACCAATTTTGTAAGAGAGTCTTAATTTAGAAAAGGATGTTAAGAAGGATTAAGTAGAGATTTATACCGTTTTAATTTGATCAGCTTCACTCATTTCAGGTGGTGCCGCCATTTTTTATAAATTAATGGAAGGCAGTATCTTTGTTATACTTTAGTTTTTAGTAGGAATATAAGGTTTATTAACTTATAAAATAGGAACAACAATTTAAATTTTGTTCACCAGTTTTTCAGTTTCACTTTTGAGGTTAGATTTTTACTTTTTCTGACAGAAGAAACAAGAAAGTATGAAACTACAGCCACAGACATAATATTAAAAGTAAAGGAAGGTGAGAATATGGAGATTGAAGCTAGGCTTTATTCAGTTTTTAAATGCACTGCTAGAAAATTAGAGCGATAACAATAAATACTTTCGTCCGCATACTCTCAGGTAAGTTTTTTTAATAATACTGGCAATTTTTGTGTGGAATCTGTAAATGTTTATTTGACATTGACAGTTGACAGATGTTTATTTGATGAGCGTGTGTATTTACCTCACGTTTAATTTAATTTTAACGTGAAATGAACGAAAACGAGGATGAAGTTACAACATTTTGTGATTCTGCGGTAACAGTGAATTTATGCTTATAATTATTTATTGAAATTTTAATGCAATTTCTGACAAGTGTACTCATGAGGCAACTCAACTCCTAGGCATCATTGGTGGAGGGATGTCGCTTGCCAGTTCGCATGCAAGGAGGCGATGACTGGCCACTAGCGGAAATTATAAGTATAAAAGAAATAAGAGGACAAAGAGGGTACTATGTCCATTATGTTGACTGTAAGTATTAACATATTACTTGAAAACAATGTAATTAAAATATCTCTGATTTTAAAACCTGCAGTATATCTTGTATGTCTTAAGAATATAAACAGTGGTCTGGTTTTCTAATAGAAATTAGATTTTTATTAAACCGACACCTGTTTTAATTTGTTCACCAAATTGCTATGTGGTTATTTAAGAATGTAGAAGCCTTAATTATATTAGAAGATAACATTATTTAAATATATATTAATCATATGTTACTTGATCAACAACAGAGAATAAACATAATTTGAAACGTTTTTGTTATTTTTTATACTTCACACATTTATCACAAACAATTTACTTTTTTTTCAGTTAACAAACGTCTGGATGAATGGGTTGGGGAGTCATGGCTGGATACAAGGAAAGTCCAGTTTCCGAGGCGAGACGGTGCACCCTCTGGTGGCAGCACCACACCGAAAAAAACCCACATAGGTTCAGGAGGTGGCATAATGCCTCATTTCATTAGTATGTGTGTTTTGCTTCTTTAGTCTCACAGTTATGGTATGGCATACTTTTAAACAGTTTTTTTTTATCTTCTACGTGTCTTGTAGTACAGAATTTCATATACTATGTGCACAGCATGGTGCGGATGACAGATTCAGTAATGTTTCGTTTCACTCTTGAAAAAAGTTGCAATTTAAAAATGATGACTTAGTATTTCAGCTGTACCACATTTTTAATATATTAAATCATTGCCAGCGACTTTGTCCGCGCGAAATTTGAAAGTTCAAAACCTACGTTCGCCCCTTTTTTCAACCTATTACCAAAAGTATTAACTTAATAGTAATCCACGTAATAACAGAAATCTACCGATGCAAAATTCTAAATGTACTTTTTTACTGTACATAACTCTGATGAAATTTATCCTAAGAAAAGGCTCCTGGATTTTCTTTTCGCCTTACTATTGTGCTGATTAGGTTATTCTATGGTCTACAAATGTTTCTATAAATGTTTAAATGTACTTTTAATTGCTTGTTTATTGTTAAAACTTGTGTATATGTGCACTTGTATATTGGTAGATTGTTTAATATTGTTAATTCTCGTTTTTCTCCTTGTGTGTAGTTGTTCAGTAGTTTGCTCCCAAGCATGATAAATATAAAATTATCCTTTTAATATGTTCCAGAACATGTTTTTTTCATAAGAAAGTAATCCGAGTTAGCTAGTAGATGGGACTGAATGTGTTTACTATAAATTATTGAATTTTGTAGTAAGAAAATTGTAAATAAAACTCTACTGTACTGCGCGATGAAAAATTGTACAATGTAGATTGATTTAAATAGATATACCATAAAATGTCTCTTATAACAAATCAACTAATCGCTGTTTTTGATGAGTATGCCAATTCAATTGTTCTATTTATTTTTATGTTGGAAATATTAGGATGTAACAAAACTATACTTTTGAACTATTTTATACGTAAATGACTTTTTGTTTGAGTGTTGCCACATTCCAGTTAAAAAATCTGAATGTTTTTTTTGTATCCAAAATTGTTTTTTTTTTGTTTTATGTTGTAATCTAAATTTATTTTTTTAAATCTTGTTGGCAGATGATAATGTTTGCCCTGAGCCCCAGAAGTCTCTCAGTAACCACAGAGAGACGGGCGCTAAACAACAACTGCAACCAAAATTACCTGAAAAAATACATAGTACAAATGCCCTCAATGGTTCCGCCCAAAAATATACACCGGGTATGTTTATTTTGTATGAAATTAATTATAAAAAAATGTATGTACAACATTTTACTGTGTATTATATATTTACTTAATATCATAAACTTATAAAAAATCAAAATTCTTGTATTTTAGATCTAAAAATAGACACCTTATTAACACTTTTTACTTGAGATGCATGAAAACAGTATCCCGCATGTCTCTGAAAGAATAGAAAAAATAGATATTAACATATACCTTCGTCAAATTGAATTAGCATGATTTAATGTGATTTAAAAGTCAAACACATTTAACTTAAACATATCTACTAATAAAAGCAATATCTATTTGACATTTTTATATACTTAGGGTCTGTCTAACCAAATTGTTCCCTTATCTGACAGTGACATCATTTTTAAGTTATCTCAGCCGTTATCAGCCAGTGGTGGGACAGGGCCTTAATCTTATTTATTAGTCAATATTATATTTATTTTTTCTTATTCCTCGTGTCAAATGAATTTTTAACTTTAAATACTATTGATAAAATCTATGAAATAAAAAAAAGTATTTTTTGAACTTTACAAACAAGTACAAAAGCGTAAATTTTCCAACTTTTTATTTAGTTTTTTCCAAATAGTGCAATATTTTTCAGCTATATCTGTGACCGTGGAGCCCCGGCAGCTGGTGTCGCGGCCGGCGAGCCCCACGCTGGTGGCGGAGACCAACACCCTCGTGAACGGCGGCGCGGTGCTCGCCGCCGCGCTGCAGAAGAAGATCAACAGGAAACGGAAAGCAAACTCACTTGATACTGAGGTAAACAAAAATGACGAACGAAAAATATGTGGGAAAAACTAACTCTTATCATACCAACGTAGATCAGAACACTTTTAGATGTAATTTTATTGTTCTGGCTGGTTGTTTTTTTTTAAATTATACTATACTAGCTGTTGCTCGCGACTTCGCCCGCGTATAATTAAAAATACTAAAAAATACAGACTATGTTACTTATAACATAGCTTTTTAATGGTGAAAGAATTTTTGAAATCGGCCCAGTAGTTTTTGAGTTACTTCAATACATAGAAAAATCCAAAAATTCGATTTTTTCCTCTTTACAATATTAGTATAGATCTATCAACTAAGTTTTTAATTCAATTGTTTGTGTTAAACTTTTTTCTCGTGAGAGCTATTTACGTCTGTCATCTGTATGTTGCCCTGTTATTTTTTTACTATCATATTTAATTCCACTCTCATTTCTTGAACATGCAATTATTGTAGCTCTGGTGGTCAGTTGTTTAATTTGAATTCAGGAGCCACCGCCTCAAGAGTCGCTGGATGCGGGCGCGGAGCAGGCGAGCGGCACGGCCACGCCCACCGCGCGGCCGCGCCAGTCCGGCAGCATGGTGGCGCACGGACACGACGACCTCGTCACGCGCATGAAGAACATCGAGATGATAGAGCTGGGCCGCCACAGGATACGCCCCTGGTACTTCGCACCTTACCCACAGGTCAGTCTAACTCACGTTAGAGATGTTTGTCGTTCAATAACTGAAAATCGCACTTATTCATGTTGGCAACTATTGGACGCCGCTTTCGTTTGTTGGCAACAGTTGGACGCCACTATCGCTTGTTGGCAACGATCGGACGCCACTTCCAATAGTAGGCAATGATTGGACGCCGCTTGCGTTTGTCGACAATGTTTAGACGCCGCTTGATTGTAATAGTTGGACGCCACTTTCGCTTGATTGTAACTGTTGGACGCCACTTCCTATAGTTGGCAACGATTAGTCGCCGATTTCAATTGTTAACAATGCTTGGACGCCGCACGATCTATTAAAATCTTTAAAGTTCCATTTGATGATGCGAATTAATAGCTCTTGCGTTTTATTTTACAGGAAATGGTCAACCTACCTTGTATTTACATTTGTGAATTCTGTTTGAAATACAGGAAAAGTAAAAAGTGCTTAGAAAGACATTTGGTATGTTGTTTTTATTTTCTATCACACAGTATCTCTAACGCTCTTCATTTTTATGACAATAATGTTTTTTTTTAGATTAAATGTAAATTGAAACACCCGCCGGGCAATGAGATCTACAGGAAGGGCAGTATCTCTTTCTTTGAGATCGACGGACGCAAGAACAAATGTTATGCTCAGAATTTATGTCTTCTCGCGAAATTGTTCCTCGATCACAAGACTTTGTACTACGATACGGATCCATTTTTGTTTTATGTTATGACGGAATTTGATGCAAGAGGTCAGCTATAACATTGATTATCTGTTTTTATATTGTAGAATTAATATTGTAAATTTTTTTCAGTACTTAATGAGTACAAATATCGATTACGAAAGTATCGACATTTTTTCCGTCTTAGCTTTTAATTTGGATTTCTTTATTTTTTAGGATTTCACATAGTCGGGTATTTTTCAAAAGAAAAGGAGAGCACTGAAGATTATAATGTAGCGTGTATTTTAACTTTACCTCCATATCAAAGGAAGGGATATGGAAAATTACTTATAGAATTTAGTAAGTATACTGAGACTTAGCAATTTGACTACTTAATAGCACTTTCTTAAATCTTAGAAAAATCAGATTACATCATACTTTTAAATAAATCACATGTCTGCAATCAAAACAAGAAAATCATAGCTTAGAAATAAATATCCTTAAAAAAGAAAAAAAAACAAATGGACTCGTATTTTTTTACATGTACGTTGTATTTTTGTTATGTTTTAAATAGGGTTACAGTTCTGAATGAAGATAAAAATCATAGCTTAAAAAAATATCCTTAAAAAAGAAAAAAAGCAAGTGATCCTGTATTTTTTTTACATTTACGTTGTTTTTTCTTCTAGGCTATAATTTATCAAAGTTCGAAGGAAAAACGGGTTCTCCGGAGAAGCCGCTGTCGGATCTGGGTCTGCTGTCGTACCGCAGCTACTGGGCGCAGACCATACTCGACATTCTCATGAACGTGCCGCCCGTCGCTGATAATGATAAACCTATTATTACTATCAAGTAAATCAATTAACATCCATAACTACAAAAAAATAGTAAAAAAAAATTTTGATTGAAGATTTTTTGAGATAAAAAAACTAGACTAGGCAAAATCTTTACTGTAATATGAAACATTTGTTTAATTTTTTCGTGGTAAAAAAATACTAAACTAGGTAAAATCTTTATTGTAATATAAAACACTTGCCTGTTGTACAAAAAAAAACAAAACAATTCCTAAACGTCGCAAAAAATAACCATTTTTTTTGTAAATATGTGAATTTTTAAACCCATCTATTTTACACTATTTTGTTACCGTTTTAGTGAAATTTGTGAAATGACGAGCATAAAAAAAGAGGACGTCATAAGCACGCTGCAGAATTTGAATCTAATCAATTATTACAAAGGGCAGTACATTATTTCAGTGAATCAGGTAACTGGTATCGTTTATTTAACGTATATATAAAATATTGTATTATCCGTCGATCTGATATTTCTTTTATCGATAAAGGAAATTGTACAGCAACATGAGAAAGCGATGGAGAAAAAATGGCTGCGAATCGATCCTGACTGTTTGTATTGGACACCTAAAGATTGGTCTAAACGAGCGAAATGGTAAGAAATCAAACTTTAATTATAATCTACAACAAAAAATTCATTGAATATAAAAATATCGACATAAATATTACAACACTTTTTAATGTATGAAAAGAAAATATTTGTATATTTTTCTGTTACATGGTTGAGGTTTTTTTATATTTTTGGTCAGATTAAGTTATTTTTTACTTGTATTTCTTTTAAGTAGATTGACTCTTACTCGATCATTTAATATCATACTGAAGGTATTTTAGAAAACATTAAAATAAATTAAATTAAAAATACTTCATTAAAATATTGCAGTAAAAAATTTCTTACTGCAATTTTTTAATGAAGTATTTATTATTTTTTTAATGTTGTCTTTATCTTCAAGAGATTATGATTTTAGTATGTTTTTAGATGTTTAACCTTTAATTATGTTTTCTTTTGTCACCAGCGTTTGAATACCGGAGATGCTGTCAGCTCTGACATGTACGCATTTTATTCATTTTCTAGCATTTTTTTAATGTTAATTGCTTTATCTTGTATTATTTATATTTGTTATTACTTGATTTCCACTAACGAAAGTCATGAATTATACAATTTTGTCTCATCTCTCACACATTCTAAAGAAATTTAATGCTTGGGATACTTTTTTTTGTGGTTTTAACCTGATAATTAATTTTCCAGGTAAACCTGCTTATATACGTGATTATCCCGTATTACGACTCAGTTTTAATTATTTTTTACATAAAAGCACTAAATGTGACTTGTAATTAAATGTGTTCGTAGAGTAGCTCCACTCTAAGTAATATTCGATGTCTATTTCAATAGATTTGACGCTGTTTTATTACTAGTGTAGTAATATTTGTCTATGTAATATGAATTAGATCAAATTGTTTTAAATTTTATTGTGATATTAAAGAATATCTTCGATGTGAATTTGTCGTTTTATTAATAACTTTACCCGTGACTCCGTCTGCGTGGAATCAAACAAAAGTAAGTAGACTATTTGTTCTTCCTATCAAATTTCAACGAGATTCGTTCAGCCGTTTAGGGTACAAACAAACATCCATCCATCCATCTAAACATTCGCAATTATAGTATTAGTAAGATCAAGTTAGATATTTTATTCAAATAGATTATGAACATATTCTTAGTCTTTACGAAATTATTTCTGACTCGTCCACTAAAAGTTTTTTGAAAATCAACATAATGAATTTATTATAAGCAAAACACAGATAACTTGTTTTTTTTTTGGATTTCCAAACTTTACGTCGGAGAATGGAGGTAAATAAGGAAAAGGATATTGGAATATATAGGAAATAAAAAATTAAATAAGTTTATAATGCAATATATGATTTATTTTTCAATGTATAAGCGCAGTAATTTTGCTTCGACTGTTCAAAATATTCATATTGAAGAAGCAGGTACAAGTGATGTTTAACACTTACAAAACCTAATTATATAAAATTTATATTAACAACTTTATTATTTCATTTCCAAATACAATAATGTCTTACACTAAAAAGACAATGAAATCATATGAATGTATATAAAATAAAATATTCTTTACAGACATCTTTATTGAAGGTAGTTTTAAAAATTGGTAAGGCAGATATTTTTTCAGAACATATTTTCTGAAGAACACTTTGTGACGAAATACATTTTAATAAAAATATATCTTAATGTTGAATACCGATTTCAAAGTATGGAAAAATGTTTTATTCATAGGCTTAAGAAACAGAAAAATTAAAATTGTAAGATAAATCATAACTTTATTACTCATTCTGATAGTGTTTTGTTAAAAATATTTCCATTTTAACACGCAATAATATATTATCACAATTACTCGGTAGAAACACAAACAAAATTTAAAATGACTACATGATTATGGTTAACACCATCAAAAATGTACCATTCTTAGATAATCTTATTCACAAGATTACTAAGAAGATACTAAATTCTTAAAAATAACATACATGAATCAAAAACAATTTAACATTATGTTAAAAACAATAGCAAAAAAATATATTACAGTAATAAAGTGTACAAAATACAATGTTTGCATAAATTTACAATTTAATTTTTTGTGTGTGATCTCAATATCTAATTATGCTTCTCTAAAATTGAATAATTCTCTTCGTATTCGATATTTATTTAACAGATAAATCATTTTTTATAACAGAATTAACTCACATTGTCACAGACTCTACCACTTTTAAAAAATCAAGAATTTAAAAAAAAATACATTTTACAAAGTTTCAGAGAAGCATAGTTACAATATTTCAATGTGATAAAATTTTAATAAAAAAAAATAGTTAAGGATTAAACATGAACAATTGTGCTTAATTTATTTTTGAAGTACTCTACTTTATCACAATAATAATATAAAAATAAATGCTTGCGCGACTGGCTGTTTGTATCACAAAGGAAGCCAAGAAGACTAGGTTCACAGGTTCACTGGTACGCAAAAGGCACTGTCTATCTGAACTTTTTATTATTATTAACAATATATGCATAATAGTACAACTCCAGTTATTATGCAAATTGCAGTTTGTGCTCAGTCGAGAATATTTTAAAATATCTTTTATTCTATGTCCAAAAATATCGCAGCCCAAAAAGCTTACCTTATATGGTAATATTTTACAAAACTATCACTTTAGAAATATGGTAAAAGAGCTTTGAGTAATGGAGGCACTTCTGTTTTTTTATAGATTTGTTAAGTGACACTTTGTGCCTACATTCCAATATTAAGTTATGTTATGTTTTAATGTAAAATACTTAAAAATTAGGTAATTATTTTTTCATAACAATAATAATCATATCACGATTTCATCTGAGTTAAAGCATCTTAATATCTACATTATCTTATGCCTATACATAAATGTGGAATATTAAATCCTTTTTACTTGTGTAACATAGAATATACTTTCGGAATTTCAACAGGAGGTATTTAATTTTATTGTACTGGAAGAGAATATCGGTGTTAACAGTTACATATATTTGGTGTCTAGACTAGACACTTCGTAACTATTGTGTCATTTAAACTATTGCACCTTCGATACAATTAATCAGATCTAAAGTGACAATAAATATTTTGTACAGATCAAAGCAAAATTAAAGAACTTAAAAACGAATACGGTATCATGTTAGACAACTAAATTAAAATAAAACCATCGCCACCTAATGCCTGCAACACACCTTTAGTTTTCACTGCACAGTTTTAACTGTAAAGTTTAAACTACGTATGAGCAAAACTATAACTGATAGTTATATTGTAGAGTGTAACTGACAGTGATACGCTCAGTACTAACTGTACAGTTAAAATGGTGCTTTTAGAATTAAAGGTGTGTAGCTGGCATAAGCAACTGTTTAACAGTTGCAGCTGTTGTTAATGGTGGCTCGAAATTATTATTTCACAACACATTGGAAATTAAGAACGAATAAATATATTATGTGACGTTCGCGTAGATTATTTAAAAATTAAAATCAACTTATATATAGCACCTACCTCGATTTAAATGGCGAATCGCCCACTGACCTTATAACTGCATATTGTAACTTATTGTTACAGTTTTTATTAACTCTACGTTGTTGTTCTACACAGTAGACATACTTTACGATTCGAAATAAAACCCTCGATTATAATTGTTAAAAATAATGTAGTTTAGATTTCCGTTTTATTTTACGTACATTACGGGCGGTGCATTTCACGTAGACAACAAAAACATGTTATTTAAAATATTAAAGAAAAACGATTATGTAATAACTAAAATGCCGGTGATATTTCGAATTTTCGCAATTTCTTAAAAATATACGTATACACGTCATAGAGAATTTTGGACCCGAAAATGGTAATGGGGTGGATAGCTAAACGAGACAGCCGTCGTTTAGGCCGTTGGCGATTTTCGTTTGAGCATCTGAGATGGTGCCAGGATACGTGTGGCATGGCTGGCCGGATGACAAGTTGTAATTCACTTCTGTTTCGTAATACTCGGCCTCGTGTTCTATGGGGACGAGTAAATTGGCTGCTTTAGGCATATAGCCGTCTGTGTTAATAAAGTGCTGGTCAGAATTAGGTGGAAGACTGAGTACACTGTCTGGTCGATTGTAATCGACGTCTATTACTTGTTGGGTGATATATGTGTTGTCGAGTGAAGAGATCGTGTCTATGGAAGAGTCTCCATTTAGTGGTGTAACACATGTGTAACTTGATGCGAGGATGTTAGCGGACTCCGGTCTGATGTAAGGTGACTGTGCGTCATAATTCGCGGGGAATGTCTGAGGTTCGTAAGTACGCAGCATGTTGTACGTCGAAGGGGAAGTTCTTGTGGAGTTGTTTTTGACGCAGGACCCTGCGTGCAGCGATAACATGTCGATGAGTTGCCGTTTTTGAACTTCCAAATCCTGTAAAGATAACGATTGCATGTTAAACTCTGACATATTTTATTAAAATTGGCTTTGCAAATAAAAGCGGATTAATTCGATAACATGATTACATATATCAAGTAATGTATAAAAACATGACAAAAATAATCTTATAGAGCAACACTTTAATAAAAAAAATCTTTGCATTAAGAAATATTTTTTCACAAATTGTTGCTCGCGACTTCGTCTGTGCGAAGTTAAAAAATGTAGCCTATATTAATCAGTGATACCAAAGCTATTTATTGGTGAAAGATTTTTTTAAATCGTTTCAGTAGTTTTGGAGTTATTCAATACATACTAAAATACAAATCTTTCTTCTTTATAATATAAGTATAGATTAATTAACGCTTTTAAAATAGGTTACCTTTAGCTGCGCTTTGAGGTCTTGGTTTTGATTCTCCAGAACCTCGCTCTCAGTGACCAGGTTGACGGTGCGCTCTCGTTTCTTCATCCTGCATTTGGTCGCCGCTATTTTATTCCGTTCTCTTCTGCGTCGCCTGCGCTCCTCGTCTTCCGGGGTTAGCTGTTGAATTAATAATCTATGAACAAGGGCTCTAACACTCCACTCGTATAATTTCTCATCGCACTCGCTTTCCATTTGGCAGTTTTGTCACGAACACAATCGCATTTGCAATGCTGGTGCCTTCTTTGTAAGCCTATAAAACTTCAATAAAGCCGTTGAATTATAATGCATCGATGGTCGCTATAAACTCTGGTTTAGTAACGATTCGCGATCTCGCGTTTCTAAGTTCCTGGTACCTTCAATGGTTGGTACAGTTTATATGGCGTACGATGAATATAATGTATGCAGAACGTTTGCATCACAAGTAATCATGATTATAAACAGGCAGGAAGTTTTTTTTTTATAATATAAGGTGCTTAACGAGCAAGCGGCCACCTGAACCCACAGAAATGGAAAGCGACCGCTGCCCATAAAGATCCGCAATTGCAGATGCGTTGCCTACCCTTAATTGACGGAGGAGGAGACGCACATAAAGAGGACATTTCCCCTTCCTATGCGTCTCTTCCACCGTCAAATCCACTTTTCCTTCCCATCCTTTCTTAAGAAAAGGGTGGAAAGGGAAAGGGACTCAAATTAGGCCTACGGCTCTTTCGTTCTCCCACTCCCGTAGGGGCGTAACAGCTTTTTGTCCTCCACATAACTCTATCAACGTCATCTCAGTCATCCCTTTTTGATCATGTCACCTTTCACGCAATCCATCCATCTATTTCTAGGTCTACCTCTACCAGTGTACCTCCACACTCATAACTAACGTTCACTTTTGTTTACAGCTTATAATAAAAGCTACTCAAAAATTGACTAACAAGGATATTTTACTATATTTCTTTCATCAGACTTTTTTTGACCAAATTAGTACCAAATCACATTACTTACCCCTTCGTTTTTAACGTTGTGCGTATGACTACTATCGTAGTCGTCATCGCTGTCCTCTTTCTTGAAGCGCTTGAGGCCGCCGTCAGTATCGCTGCCGGACATCTTGCGTTTCGACTCTATCGACAGCTTTAAGCCGGCCTTGATCAGATCCGAGCAAGTCTGGAATAAAATTTGATTATAAATATAACTATCGTTAGATATAAATCCTATTCTTTTTAAACTAAAAGTAAAAATTCGCATAGTATGTGTTGTGAATTGTAATCTCCTGTAGCCAAAACAAATTAAAGTCTCTTCAATAAGGTCTTTCGATTACTATTATTTATAGAATAACTATCCCAGGTGTTCTTCCAGACGATCCTCTTTTCAAAATTTCATCGAGATCCGTTCAACAGTTTAGGCTACAACCTCTAACATTTATCCATCCATCTATCTAAACAGTCGCATTTATAATATTAAATAAGAATAAGTAAGATTGCTGCTAAATTTTAAAAGGTTTTAGTCGAGTTTTGACACAGTGTGTGATTTCGAAGATAATTGAAGGTTGTTCAATTATAATTGATCGAACTTTGATTTATTTGTATAAAGTGCAATCGGACGATGTCGTAGCCTTGACATACACTTCAAGTGGCAAAGGAAATAATGAATAACTTAAAGCGAACCGACTTGAGCAATGAGCTAAGCTTTTGTTTATTTTTCTAACCGATTGAAGTTTACGTAAATATCGAATGGACCGTTTCCACTGGCGAAATAAACGTACAAAAAAATATCGTTCTTTTTTTAAAATCATAATGAGAAGATTGGCAATATGTGAAAATCTACTTGTCTATACTAATATTATAAAGAGGAAAGTTTAGTATTTTTGTTTGTATTGAAATATCGCAAAAACTACTAGGTCGATTTCAAAAATTCTTACACCATTAAAAAGCTGCGTTATCAGTAAGTAACATGGGCTATGTTTTTTATTATTATTTTTTAATTTCACCCGGGCAAAGTCGCGAGTAACAGCTAGTATTTCATACACTGAGTTTGAATTAACATTTAAATAACTTTGTTTCATTTTTTATCATAGTTAAATTTAACAAAGAATGTTTTATATGATAAAAGTTGCATTATTAAATCAAGTTGCGAGTTTTAGATGAAAGTATTTTAATTAGGTTAATGATTCCTACAATCCATGTTTATAAACAATCTTGTGCAACATGAAAGCAGTCAAACAGTCATAAAACTTCGTCTCTAGCTTAGTCCTGAATGTGAAATGAGTGTTTCGCGTGCCTTTGAAATGTTCTTGCATAAGTATGCAAAGTTACAGTTTATAATAAAACGTAAAACTTATGTACTAAGAAACTAAAGTTTTTGTATTTTATGAAAGCTTCAAGTTCCTGGTTTATCACAGTTGTAAATCAATTTAGTTTTAATAGACCTTAAGTTGAGAATGGCGGAAAATAAAATTACTTTTTTAATGTAATATTTTTCATGATTTCTTAAATCACGTGGAAAAAATATAAATACTTAAGTGTTTTGCTGATAAAAGATCGTGCTCTTAGATTTTTTATGCTGCAATGATTCACGGTCGACACCTTGATCGAATCATTTCATCAAGGTTGCGATGAGCTACGAATAAACTTGTATAACATACTATATCTAATTATATAAAACGCGAGAATAAGTACAAACGAATGCAATAGCAATTTATATACAATTGCAATTATAATAATCACGAAGAAGTGTTTGTTTTTTTCTCACACATTTTAACGTCCGTCCATTGTCTCTGTAGGTAAAAAGGCTTCAATAGTTCATAGAAATTGTTCTGATACAAAGTATTTGTCTGGGAATTGAATCACAATGTCATGTCAAAAAGTATTGTATTACCAACCTGCAAATACAAAATTGCAAGAAAAATTAAAACAATTGTGTTGCATTTGAGATTATTTTATAAACTACACATTTTTGTACTTTACATAGACATCTAAAATGTATAGCCATTGTGGCGAGGATTTTTGATCGAAATGTGGTTTTTTGTTTATGTTTTTGTAACATTATAAAATGTTATTATTTTGTAAACAATACTTTGGGTTAGTTTAATGATATATCATAGAAAATCTTCCATGTTTTTTCTAAATGTCCAGGGCCTCGATTCTCCCGGAATCGCGAAGTGTAGCAGATGGTCGGATAAGCTATAATACTCGTATGAATAAAACATTCGCTTGATGTGTACTAAAGAAATATTAAAATAGAAACACAGATGCAGGATGTGACATGTTTACGTAATGTGAACGCTATTTACGATTGTCTATAAATTATAGCTTTTGTTAGAGCTGAGCTATATAACGCTTTTAGGCTATGAATACTCGTATATCCAATATAATTTTCTAACGTTCTTTTCTATTTTTACTTTTTAATATAAGTAATAATGGAACATATTTAGTGTCATAGCTCCGGCGTTAGGAATGTTTTTTTCTTAAGTAACAAGCCATATGTATTATTATTTATGCGAACAAAAACATCGCAATGCGTTTAATTCACAAGAGTTTTAATGTGCAATCATACTAATATTATAAATGCGAAAGTTTAGATGGATGGATGTTTGTTAGAGTTTGTAGCCTAAACGGATTTCGATAAAATTTGGTATGGATGTAGAGGATAGTCTGGAAGAACACATACGAGTAGGCTACTCACTTTTTTAATTCTACGCGAACGGAGTCGCGGGCGAAAGCTAGTCATTGCATAAAATTGTCAACGGATTAAATCACATCCGGCTAAAAAGAGCAATATTCAACATATTGTGAGACGTCAGATATCATTATATTATTATGTCTAAAGCAACAATAAACATTGCCCGCATATTTTGTAATCGTTCATAGAATTTAAGAACGAGATGATGATATTCGCACTTTCAATGAATAGATTGTAAAATTAAGATTTTCCGCCAAACTTACCTAACGCAAATACGAGTATGTCGGCTCTATGAGGAAAAGATTATAACATCTTTGTTTCGAGTATAGTAATGATAAGAAAAATCTTAATTCCTGATAATTGCGTTTTATCTTATCTAGATTTCATTCATTTGTTTCTCCATTTTATCCTCATTTTAACACTAGAAACGCTTGACGCTAATATTTATACCCTTTAACATGAAGCTAACAGATTTCTCGTAGATATGCCGTATGAAAATTTTGGCATCCCCTATATTTCGTCAAATTTATAACTAGCAGTATCGATATGACAAAGATATAAGAAAAACAAAGTACTATATGATACCAGGACAGTTTTGTTAATTCTTTTTGTGTGAATACCCATATTGATAACTTACAGATACCGTGTTTAGAAATTAAATAAAATTGTGTTACCTTTTGTATGCTGGGTGGAGTACCAGAGGCCGGAGAAGTGGCCGACGAGCCGTTGGACATCGATGAGTTAGAGTCGTTTCCGCTTCCGCCCTGCAACATGAGAGGAAATTAATCCGCGCTCACTCGCACCCCACTACCTCTAATGTAATGTTTTACACTTCGTTGACCACCGACGTTTTATGACCGGTTTCCCAGCGTAAATTTCCCAGCGTTAAACGTATTTAATCATTTGTTAGTGTTTTTGGTTCGATAAATTTATGAAATGCGTTTCCGAAGTACTTAACTTGAGTTTTACTCCGTTGAAACATAGGTCAATCTAACAATAATCAAATAGGTAATGTCAAAATAAGTGGTAACTTTAGAAACCCAGCATTAGTATGTTCATTATAATAACAAAGAGTAATTTACTCTGTTGTTTTATAGTAGGTGTAAAGAGGAAATGCTATTTAAAATGTGTACCCTGACCAACAATTCGATTAAAAATAATAAGGTGAAGTTTATATACTTATAACTTGATGAATAATTATTTTCCGGGTTATTCCAATATAAGTACTTTCAACTTTTTTAAAAGATTTTATCTTGGGCACAGTGATTACCTAATAGATAAAACTTTATAGTATTTATTTTAATTTATTTCATGTCTGTTTTTTATTGGTAGTCCTTAAAATTATGATAACTTCAATATTTAGATACTTACAAAAACTTTAACACATTTCTAAAACGATTTTAATTTCTATGTATATTTCAGTACGGGTGTTAAGAAAAGTAATATTGTTTGCGTTTGGTCATTAACGGTATTTCTTGGAAGCAATAAATTTTAAATATTAATGTGCTGGTCTACGATGAATATCCACACATTGGCAGAATGCCGAAAACTTGAAGGACGAGAAGGAAACAATCACGGCACCCAGATTCAAGTAAATAATTTAGATGTTCAATTTCTAACGGTATTTAGTACTACATACAGACTATAAGAATTAAATAAAGTTTCCGATATCTTAGATAAAACTTCAATAATAACGGTTAATTGGAAATTGTACTTTTTTATCTAATAACAGATTCAAACGACCTCCATCCTTCCTTGTTTGATTACATTATTGACTTGGCAATTCGGTGTCATCTACTCGCAAACATGTTTACGATATGCCTAATGTATTTTTTTTAAATTCTCATGGAATTTACGATTTCCTAGTCAATAATACTACAACTCGAGAATGTTTATACATAACTTAAACAATAATTTTCTGCAATCTGAAATATTAGATCAATAATTTCACATATAAACATACAATTGTTTAATTGCAATAATTGGAATTCGAAAATAAAACATTGTAACGTACAAAAAATCATTACACCAATACATTAAAATGTACAAATAATTATGTATTGTTCCATTGTTATTTCACGCTCTAAATTCTCTGTGGCATTTTACACTCTACAATGTATACGTACATGACTATAGGAACACAGATCTCATTCATCAAATGACGCGAGATTGCAAATAACTAACTAAATATAGATAAAACGTACGGCGCCGTTACGTCTGAGACCTAACTACCGTATAACATGATTTGTAAACAATGTTGCCATCGTCATTAAATATTTAAAATTAATGAGGAATATTCGATTACGGCATAAAGATTCACTTTAACTCTACCATTTGTCTTTAATAGCGACTCTACTTGACCATCATTCAAGCACGAGAGCAAGCAATCCGCGATCTAAAGCGCGCACACCTTTAACCAAACTATTAGCATAATCATTTAGTTGCGCTTTGATTCTTATGAGCTTATATGGAGGTGCGCACACTACTTGCTTTTTAGTTGTGCAACTAAACAGTTGAATGGGCTGCGAAACAATTGACAATCGCACAATACTTTTGCGACAGTTTAGTCAAAGGTGTGCCGTGCCGACCGCTCTCACAAAGATAGTTTTAAATTTTAAATATAGATAAGTACTCAAATAGGTGTACCTAGGACGATAGGATACCGATTTTGGGTTTATCTTAATTATAGAATCTTAGTTCGAGAAAGATTACTCTTTTTTATTAATTAATTTAATTAAGAACGTATTATCCTTATATTTATAAATATAAATTGTTATCCACATTACTCTATGCAGTTAAAACTACACTATAACTTAATTCATATAAATTGATGTTTCACTATAAACATAATGGACAAAGCATCTTTGTTGAAAACAACTGAGCGTTAGAAATAGGTCAGTAGGACAGCGAAAAAACCCCTACTTGATTATCATTTATATGGAAGTTATTCTAAAATATGGACGGACTTGCTAAGTTCTATTTAATTTAATAATTGCTAAAAGGATATTATGAACTATTTTAATTTTGTTAGGATAGAAATTAAAGGGTTATTTTTGTAGCAATGTTGTTTTTAACAATAGATAGGGCAATAGACCTGGTCATCGTTGTTTTGTAGATTTAATTTTAATACAAAAATGTTCTTTCTTTGTATCAAAAATAAGGCCAAAAGGATAACGTCTCAGTAATGCTAACGTTTGTTTAATGCGTAAACTTGTTATTAAGTTAAAGAATTTAGTTTCCTTTTAAAGACTTGATAGAATCTTGAAATGTTATTTACCTAAGCCAGTTAGTGTGGTCATAAAACTCAATGTTACTTGCATAGTTTTAGACTTCTTAATTTTAATAACGAGACATATCAACATTTTTTATATTTAAAAACGTTGAAAGTTAAGCTTATTGAAGGTCTAATTAAATTTCTTTTTAATCCAATAAAAAAAAGATCTACATAGTAGAAGTAGAAGTAAAAAAAGATCTACATAGTAGATCTTTTTTCATTTGCATTTATAAGCATGTCAAAATGTTTAATTACATTTTATCGTGTCAGAATTGTTCTGTACTTTTAAAGACTGCCAAAATTTTTAGGTAGAGTAAATATTAGTAATTGAAAGATGTGAGATCTCGATTCATATGTTTAAAAACTACTTTAACAACACTAACCTTGAAAGTAGAACTTTTTTCATTATAGTTGTACTGGTCCAGAGGGTTGGTCATGGTGATGACGTCGTTGACGATCTCCGGCGTGCGCAGCGCGGGACCCACGTTGTCCGCCGCCAGAAGGTTCATCATGGCAGTGCTGAGGTTCACGTTGATGCTCATCTTGAATGCTCCTTCAGTCTCTCCCTCAGCCCCGAGGGGCGCACTCGGCGATGGCGACTCCTCACACTTGATACTTGGCACAGCCGAGCTCATACTAGATGAGTTCAATATATCCTTGTACGGAGCCAGCTTCGTAACTTTTTTGGTCACTTTAAACACTAAATACTATTAGCACCTCACCTATGTCTATCACTACACCTAGCTAGCGAGTGCTAGCGCTATAGCTAAATATCACTGTATGGTAAACTGGTTCCAAATGGCACTTGAAAAGTCTCACTGTCGGAAGTCTTCACGGGAGGGTAACGTAGGTGGCGGTTTTGTTCTATCTGAAACAAAGGACACAATTGTTATTATATCGATTCGTATGCTAAATTGATTTTGAAATATTTAAAAAATGTCGATTGTTTGTAAATTTGTGTTGTTTCATCGACGTGATTTTGTAAAATAATTGATACGAAATATTTGGCATACATAGAACAAGATGCAATAACTTTTGCCTACCTACGACGTCCTTAGAGACGACCATTGCGTTAAACGTACTACAAAAGATAGCACTAAACAACTTTGTCCATCAATTTAGAATACAAAGACCATATCATAGTTCATGTTATCAATCATGACATTATCGAAAATTAACATATAAAAGTGATAAATGACAATCGGGTAAATGTAATTAAAAGAGTAATGAAGGGCGTGTACGGATTCCGTAATTGTGCGTCTCTGCTGCGCTTTCGCAAGTTCGAGTATCGGGTTTTTTAATTAGAGCCGCAAGCATCGCGACCTCGCGGTATTACTGCCAGGATGCGACTCCAATAAAACGTTTTTTACTGGCCCCAATTGAATGCGGGCCATAAAATTAAAACTACGCGCTTTTTACAACGCATTTCAAGTCTTCCGCGTTCGCCGCGTCCATTGTTCGTCAAACGATCGGGATAAGGACGGTGGATTAAGCAATTAATAGACACGACACCGATGTCGGTTCTAGACAGCATTATGTGGAAATTAGGGTGTCGGGCAACAAATGGGACGCGTCGTGACCGAACAAATGATTTGTGGCGACGTTGAACGGTAGCTAAAATATGCTAGCCGCCATATATAGTCGTGAGACTCGAAAGCTGTCTCGCATACACCTTGACCCAGCCTGTATCTCTGTATCTCATATCTGTGGCACGTAAACACAATAAAGCACGAAGACAGAGTAACCTACTTACGGCCGACGACGTTTTTGCTCATTCTGATCGCGGCGAGGAAAATACGGTTTGGGAGAAATATGGTTTTGAGAGTCCTAATAGACAAGCGTTTTAAGGTTAGCACCTTGAATTTTAGCTTTTTTTTCTTAAATTCCTAGTTGATTTATTTAGTACCAGTATCCAGGTCAAATCTTGACTGACGGTGCCATCCTCTTTTATTTTGTAGATAAAATTAAGAAATAAGCTCTTTTTATTTACGTGTCGTTTTGCGTAACGCATTGATCGACAGTGAATGGCTTGTTTGTTGAACAAATAGACCACATCTTTTCCTACGACACACAAGATGTTACCTGACACACGTCTCGCATAATGAGTGAAAGTGAAATATATTGCAGTTTATCTTGAGACTAATACAAAGTTCAACAATGTTTCTATACATCGACCGCTTTTGATAACAAATAAATTATATTATAGTTACAATACAAGCTGTTGTTAATAAATTAAAATATAATATGATCTCACAAACATTGATTATGTTAGACAATAAACTTTGATAATGGCTTTCAAAAAGTAGAATATTTCAAAGTTAATTGACTATAAAAATATAAAAGATAGACGAAATTTGTAAATAAGGTCACAGAGTTTTCTCTATATAGAATAGTTATTGTGAGAACGTGAGGATAGAATATGAAACATGCGAGATAGGTACACACTTTGATTTTGTACTGTAGCTAGGAGAGGAGACGAAACGTATCAAGGCACGGAGCACATAAATTTATTGATTATTTTGTTTAGCTTACTGCCGCTATAGAGCGTGGGTTTGGCAATTTAATCTTATATGCAAATAAGAACTGGCTGTAGGATGTCCGTATACAAAAACGGCGAACGAAAAATATATGTATCCGGTCGATTTGCGTGGGCCTGTATACCATATATCTTAAGTGAAGCAAAATATTGAATACAAAATTTATATGATAATATTTTCTGCAATAAAATGGGGGCTGAGAAAAGTTAACAGTATCCGTATATTGACAGACGAGTATGCAAATATTTGTGCATTTAACTTTTACTTCAGTGTTAGTTTTATCACAGAACTACCAGGACCTCATAAACATTTATGTACGTATCATATTGTTTCTTGCTCTCACTTACCTTTTAACGCGCAAGAGCGAAAAGGACAGTCGACAACCTTCCACGAGTTAAGGGGGAAACATTTTCAATACAGAATGGGCTTAACTACCAACATAATGGAGGTGTAACCAGTCGTTATGTTTCCGATGGCCGGCGTGAAGTTACAAGAAATGGGTAACCTAGTTTAGCCGCGCCCGCTCTGTCTCTACTAACGATTTAATATGTGCCAAGTTAATTGCGTTAGTTTTATTACAGTTTTATCCTGTTTAAAATGCTTTATTTGTTACCATAGCAAGTTACTGTTAGAAATATTATTATTATGTATGGATAAAAAGAACTGTAGCTAATCCTATACAACACAATTCTGTCGCAAAAGACCGAAAAAGAACATTTACTAATCTCATCAATCTTTGATTGAAGTACTAAGTTATGCCAATTACGAAATAAAAATATATGGTTAAAAAATTGGTGTCAAAGTTCATCTAAGTCAATTAGTGTATAAGTCACACTTAACTATGCCTTCAGGCAGTGCCCTGAGGCTAACACGTATGCCTAAGATTGATAAGCAATCTACCATTTGCAACGGAAAACACTTTGCCTACCATCTACGAGTAAGTAGCAAGAACGCAAATGTGTTAGCGAATGAATTTAATTAATAATTGGAAAAGGAATTGTTCGTCAATGAAAATGTAATAAAAGGGCCGATCAGACTGGACTGTAATCGATCGATCGGTCTAGGTTGGATCCCCGCCATAAGATGACGGACGATTTCCAAACTCTACCTTGTATTAAAATCGAAGAATGCAGTTTAACTAACTTTGTAAACCTCCAACAACTTTAAGATAATATATACAGAAATAGACATCGATTAATCGAGTTAAAATCGATGCTCAAATGACCGTGGCGACTTCCTGTTAATATGTAATGTTAATGACATCGATGTGAAGATAATTTGTTATATGGCAACATCGATATTTATCTAATAACCGATAATCCCTAAACAGAAACAAGTCTGTGTAATGGCGACTGTAACCGATCGAGTTGTGAATGAATAGAAATAAAGTTAAGTACACACAATACAGATTTTATAGATTTGAAATCGCTATGTATAATAGGCAGTAGCGTTTCAGCTACAAAATATTCGCGTGGAAAAACAGTATTATGCCCAGTGTGCGCTAGGTTTAAAACATTTTCGTAGTTCGATTTCTTGGCAAGTTTTAAAAGTTGATTGACATTTACCTTCTGTTGTTGATTAATGATTCTTGCACATATTTCTGTTTATGGCAATGCCACTAATTGAATTATTTTAGGAATTCAATATGTTTTATAAATTCGGCTTATTTTATTAGGAGAGTAGTAGTTTTTGTTCAAATAGTTTTTTAGAATCTTCTTCAAGTAGATTTATATTGGCAGTAATTACATAATTGTTTCATCATAAAGTATAGTGTAACATTATTGTTATTTAATCAACACGTACATTCTTACATTCAAAATAACAATATACCAACATAATGAGGCGATTTTGGACAATACGCGTCCATTTGTTGGACGCTTATTGTTCTTCAGTTGTTGAAGGACATTTTGTCTCTACAGTTTAGAATCATCTTATATAAACGGAAACTCGATATTAATTTTAAATTATGTTTTTACTGGCTTTCCCCCGCGACTCCGTCCGCATGGAATTAAAAAAAAACAAAAGCGAATAGCTTATGTATTGATCCAGACTATCCTCTATATCTATGCCAAATTTCATCGAGTTCGGTTCAGCATTTTAGGCTACAAACTCTGATAAATCCATCTATACATCTAACCTTTCGCATTTATCTATACTAATATTATAAAGAGGAAAACTTTGTATTTTTGTATTTTTGTATTTTTGTATTTTTGTATTTTTGTATTTTTGTATGTATTGAAATAACTCAAAAACTATTGGGTCGATTTTAAAAATTCTTTCACCATCAGAAAGGTAATTTATCTGTGAGTAACATAGGCTATATTTTATTATTACTAATGTTTAGGAACTATTAATAAACAGCGTGTTTCTGGACGCCGGCGTTAAAAATTCACTAAACTTTAACTATTCTCGGCTTACGCTGCCTAAACCGTTAGAGGTATATAAAAATGATGTATGAAAGAATTGTAGATCTCAAAAAGTTCTACAGAAAAGTCCGCGATAGCATATATCTATCTTTAACGGTTTTTTTACAATAACCACTTTTTTGTTTACAAAATGAATTAAAAACCTTACGCTATTTGCAGCGTTCTTTTATTGGTTTCAATATTAATCCTTATCCAAATAAATGCGTTGTTATCAGGAGAATTTAATGTGGAATAAAATTGTTCTTTACAGTATTTAAATTGGACTAATAGTTTAGAAGATATCGCGAACACAAACAATAAGGGTAACCGAAAATCAGCTTACAAGCTACCGGGCTTAGAAATGTGGAATCTTGCATCGGTAGATTTCTGTTATTACGTAGATTGCTACTAAGATAATACTTTTGGTAATAGGTTGAAAAAACGGGCGAACGTAATAGGTTATATTGTAATTTCACGCGGGCGAAGTCGCGAGCAACAGCTAGTATTATAATATTGGAAAGAAGAAAGATTTTTCACTCTGACTTACTTGTGTTTGATAAACGAAAAAATATTGAATTTTTAAAATTGTAATATTCTCAGAGTTAAAAATGAATTAAACAGTATTAATTAAGTAGATAATAAAGCGCAAGATTGTGTACAAAGCAGTTCGTTGGCGCTCGTTTCCGAACATAGCAACAGAAGCGCGCGTGTCCTTGACACTCTGTGGCGGGCAAAAACTCTATCGGCCACAATTTTGGCGCGACGGTCGGTAGGTGTGCTCTGAAACTAACGCACACTTTCAAATCCCATGCCAAAGAGTAACAACATTTACTAACGTTGCCTCCGGGAGGTTATAAATTATTTGTTTCAAAACTTATTTAATTAAAATTGTGATGTAAATATCGGGTCTTTTAATCAACTAATATTGTAAGCGTTTGCTATTACTTCTACATACCTACATCTTCTAAAGTTTTATTTATACATTCTCGATCAATCAATCAATTAAATACTTATTCAACCATTAATCGCTTTTATATTGTTTTAATTAAAGTTGGTTATTACTCATTAAATTGTTATTTTGTCTCGTACGTTAACTTTTAAATTAATAAACAATATACACTGATAGAAAATTGACAATTCTGCGTGCTATCTATTGTTTGACATGTAATACGGCGCCAGTCTACGTATATGTACCACCAAATACATGTCGGCGTAAAAGGAACAAAGGAAGTTTGGCAAGGCATTGTTCACTCGAATTTCACGTCTAACGTGTAGAAGACGAAAAAAATTGCATTTGCATGCTCACGATGTCGGTTAAAAGAAATTGCTTTTATAATAGATCTCTTTATTCTGATTTAAATATCGACAAACTTCTTATGAGTTACGTCACAGGAGAAAGTACGTCAGAGGAAAATAATTGGTTGACAAATAAAATGATATAACAAGAAGATAATTTTTCGTAAACAGAATAATTTTCATTCATCGTTACTAAGGAAGTCCTTTAGAGTTAATTTGTCATATAAAGTTATACTAAAACAAGCGTAGTATAAACAACGTATTCCAATTTGGAAATTAATGACTTCTCTGTTTCGTGTTTCCCGTTGGGCCGATAAACGTATTGTTGGGTGTTTCCCGTTTAGCTGTTCAGATTGACAATCAACGGCCCTGTAGGACCTTTTTCTTTTTTTGTAAAAATATTAGTAGATTAAAGTTAAAATATTAATATTGGGTCCATTGAATGGATTCGATAGGCCTAGCGGGATACACCTATTTCCTTATAATTTTAGTACAATCCAATCTATGCATTAATCAACATTTGTTAAGTGGAAATATTAAATGAATAAGTTGAAACCAACCTTCACCGATTTGTTATTGAGCCCAACTATGTTCAGTCACGTTTGACGTTAGTGTGTTTGACATGGCTATAATTCAAATGGATAATTTTATAGTCACAATGTAAGGATATTAAACGTAATATGATTATTACACATAAATTAAATGTTTATTTATAAACTTTATTTACAACTAGCTTTCGCCCGCGAATCCGTCCGCGTGAAATTAAAAAAAAATTAAACATAGCATATGTTACTCACTGACAACGTAGCTTTTTAACGGTGAAAGAGTTTTTGAATTCGGCCCAGTAGTTTTTTAATTATTTAATTACAATCAATCAATATTTTCCTCTTTATAATATTAGTATAGATACATTAATAATGGTATTTTCCTAATAAAAATTGCATCCTCTTTGTATTCCTACCAATGGTTTTAATTTTTTTTAATACTTGTTTTTTATACACTGAGTTTAGAGTGCCAATATCGTTGTTATAGCAGTTTTTATTACGGCTAAGAATTTCAGTTTACGGCATCATTATTACTGTTAATCTGTGTTGTGTTTCAAATTAACTTTGTTCAGAGTTGCCGAACTTAACCCTTTTTGCTATCTAATAATAAATTGATATTTCTATCCTGTTATTACTTTAACGTTATTGCGGAAAATTGCATTGGTATATTGAGTGTATCAACGTAGAATTCGGCCGTGGCCTTGTACATTTAGCAGACATTTACTGCCGAATACTGCAACGATTTTTAAATACTAGCTATTCGCGTGCGGATTCATCCGCATGTAATTATAAAAACTTTATTTTATTGTTTACTTTTGTCAAATTATCAATAGCAAATGTCAAAATAACATGACATGACAAACCTTAGCAATCTTTCTTTCTTGATGTTGGCAGCAACTTATGGTCTCTTTCCCACATTAGGGTTTTTATCCAAAATATTTCCCCCTAAGTTTAATGGCGAGAAAATATATAGCCTAAAGCGTGACGTAACTTTTTATTAAAAAAAAGGCTTTTTATTAAAAAAAAGAATTATTAAAAAATATGCTGTAATTGCTGAGATCTTAGGCAACAAAGAAGTGTGTGTTTACGCTTTATTATAATAGTATGGAAGTATAGATAGTATAGATGTAATGTCTTAAAAAATAATGCCACCTCTTAAAATTTTGACGTCTGTCAGGTTGTTAGCGCTTACAAAGCGAAGTGTTGAGATTCGTTTCAATATTTTGCATGGCGGTTATGATTCAATGAGAATATTGTATAGGTATAGTTGAAATAAACAATTTTACACAAATAAACCGCAATGTGACTTATTGATAATTATTGGTTGGTTTAAAATTGTTTTCTAAGCATTTAAAATTACGAATGTTTATTCATAAATTGTATTATAAAGTAAATTAATGTAAATAAATAATCATGTATGAATTTAAATCTTACTAATACTATAAATGCGAAATAGATGGATGGATGGATGTTTGTTACAGTTTATAGCCCAAACGGCTGAACGGATATCGATGAAATTTGGCATAGATGTAGAGCATAGAGAGAACACATAGGCTACTTTTTTTTAATTACACGCGGGCGAAGTCGCGAGTAACAGTTAGTTATATATAAATTTAAAATATGTAAATAGTTTCGTTCATAGAATACAAGGCGTAAATTTCAAAAGCGGAAAACTGCAACAATTGATAGAAGCTGCAATGTCCGATTCGACCTTCACACAATTTTATGACAGGAAACCAATAAAATGATAATACCTGGAGACTCACAAAGCGTTAGGATAATTACAAACTACCATTATGTACAAAGTAAGCTTGTGATCTTTTATGTAGCTACATAGATGCGTTCATGTTCAACTGAATAATCATATCCGTCCAAGGCTGTTTAATTTAGTGTTGTACATAACATGTTTAGATACGCTAAAAATAACGTTCATTCGTTACGCTAAACGTGCTACGGAAATAACGAAAACAAAACGTTTCCTGATCACACTTATCAAGTTTTTTTCAAGACATTGCAACTAATGTGTGGCATTTTTAATCTATTTCGCACTTTAACGGCCGAATATAATTGAATTTTAAACAATTCGCTTCGTAAGCGCCGATTATTAACAGTGTATATTTGCATAAGTTTAATTTCTTAGGTAATAGGTTAGTAACCTTATTACTGTTATTTTGTATGTAAAATATACAACTCCTTTACCATCAAAATGTTCGAACACACCATTGACTAAGCTATCGCACAACTGTTTAGTCTCGCTTTGATTCCTATGAGCTTATATAGATGTGCGCACACTACTCGATTTTTACTTGTGCAAATATACAGTTGAATTGGCTGCAAAACAATCGACAATCGCACAACAGGTGTGCGATAGTTTAGTCAAAGGTGTGCGCCCGGTCTAACCGTTCCACAATCATCGACAAAATAGAGAAACCATAATCAAATACCCGTATACTTTTTAAGGCTAAGCAATTTAGACCGAACCATTTTCAGACTGTCGGCATATTTTGTCAATTTTACGATACGTGGGATGGCGTCGATTGAAACGGGACGTGGGTGAGAAAAACTTCTGTATGTATTTAGTGTATGAAATACTAGCTTTCGCCCGCGACTCCGTCCGCGCGGAATAAAAAAAAACAAAAGCAAGTAGCCTATGTGTTCTTCCAAACTATCCTCTACATCTATGTCAAATTTCATCGAGATCCCTTCAGCCGTTTAGGCTACAAACTCTAACAAACATCCATCCATCCATCTAAACTTTCACATTTATAATATTAGTAAGAAGTAAGATGTATACTTACTCGTATATACACAGGGTTGGACCTAGATCATACTTCAAGGAAAATTCTATACGTGTTATCAAATGCAATAGAGTTCCGTAACCGCAAAACTAGTTTTAATAATTCAAATACCATCTCAACAAATAATGAAAATCTGAGGTCACCTATTAGAAATACCACTTCGCCCTTGAAACTATGATAATAAATTTATAAGACAATAAAAATATGTAATATAAATATGTATGTGTACTTCAAATGTAACTTATTTTTATTCGGTTTGCAAACTCATTTATGGCCGGTTTCCCAGCTACGTTTAACCGTTCTTTAGTGTTTATGGTTCCATAAATTTATTAAATGCGTTTCCAAACTAACTTAAGTTTTACTCCGTTGAAACACAAGTTAACATAACATTAATGAATCGATAGGTAATGACAAAATATCTGGAAACTTCAGAAACCTAGCATTAAGTTTCTGAAGTTCAATTAATAATCAGTTAGTGTTTTGATTATTGATTTAGCACCGAGGTTTTCTTTCTTGTCGTTTTATTGTCAGTCAGTATTAAAACTGTCAGTTTACTAAAAAGTTTCAATACCCATGGATCAATTTTAATTTTCTTTGTCCACATTGACATATTGATAACAGGTATAATAAAATTCGATAAAAGGTAAATTAGCGGTATTCGAAATTAAACGTTCCCAAAATGCAGATCCGTCCTCGACAATCAGAATTTTAGTGGGCGTGAAACCGGTTTTATCTGCAACAGCCAACGAAGATCTTTACAAAAAAACAGCATTGTCAATTATCAAAGATTTCGTTTGCGAGTGTCGTTTGATATTTTTGTATTCGGGTAACGTAAATATTACCATTGACGTATGATTTATTGATTATAAATACATGTAAATGTTTGCCGCCTCGAACAGTGTTTCAACACGTGTTGGATTTGTCGAATATAACCTGCATTTAGTTCAAATTATATACAAGTTCAGCTTTGAAATCTTTTAGGTCTGATACAAACAAAGATATTAGAAAATTATATACCTTCAGAATAACATTACTTATTCCACTAAATTATGAACTAAATACCAACATAACTTAATTATAATGAAAATTTAATACTGATTATGGCCTACCAGGTTTGTTCCATTTTATTTAATATGTACTGGCAACGTAGGATCGTGGTTGCCATAAAAAAGAAACGTCCATCGATCCGTCTCGCGTCCGCCGCCGTGACCTATTTGCGGTCGTCTCCTAATCTATGCAGCCCACACCCGAACGTGTCTAACTCACATTCAATGTCATTTCATAAAACCAAATTGAGGAAACTTTATCCCTGCGTGGACATTTTTGCATTGTTCGCAATTCGCTACAATTCAGTAGAATGATAATTTGTAGCAAATAAGAAAATTAAACATTGTTTAAGGCATCTGCTTGCTAACATTTTTGTTAAACGAATAGGTCTCTATTTGAAACTGTTGCATTGCCACTGTAAAAATTATCTTATAGCTTAGTGTATTAAGTAAACATAATTAGTTTACCGTAAAAACAAAATCGGAAATTCAATAGTACTTTTTTATCGTGCGATCAACTATTCAGCTGATTTTGTCTTTACAAAAAGTAAATAAACAATTACCAATTGGAATTTTTTTTAAACCTTACAAAAGTTAAAAAGAAAGTTAGTTAAAAGAAACGAAAATAAAAAAAGTATTGTTTCTCTTTTTATCTTGTCTAATGTAACTTTGCAAAGGTGATTAAAAAAGTCAAAAGATTGAAGCGAATTAGATGTAAAACACAATAGTATTAAAACGTACGTTCCAATAATATTATTAAAACGCAAGCGTGCCGTGTCTGAATAGCGCATACCATTTTATAAAACTACACAAATTCATCTGAAATTACACAATAAACTACTTAGCAAATTGAATTCTTTATAAAACAAACTCTACAACTTAAAGTTCTAGAAGTTAGAGTTGCATTAACTTAATAAGATTCTTATAATCTGTAGATTTATATTTTCCGAATTATAAAGTTAACTGCTTGTTTTAGACGAATTATAAATACAATTTAAATCTTGGTTATATTATAATAGGAAATACACTTTTCTTGTAACGATTAAATTTGGAATTGACATTATAAATTTATAATGAGCCTATATCCCTATGTTTTAATTACGGTTTTACAATCTGTCTTTTACTGCAATAACAATTAGATAACAGCGCGTGCCCTCGTTCATTCTTAAGGAAAAGAAACATTCCATCAATGGTTGCAACTATTTTTTTATGCAACGAGACTAAAGTTAACATTATTCCAAAACATATGAGTAAGAAAACTGAATATTTTCGATACTCTCTGTGATGTTTGTTAAGATTATTTCAGTGTTGCTACAAAAAGAGGTTAACTCACTGTGGTAACAAAAAAAATAGAAATTTTCATTTTTAGTTTCCAATTACCAAAGCAATATTTAATCAATGATCAACACATTTTTATAATATCTCCTATAAGAAGTTAAATAATCTTCATATCTCTAATTAGGGCTTAGATCGATTGTTGGGTTCGATATCGAATTCAAAATGAAATATTTCATCATGTTGAAGTCTACTATACTACAAGCCTCTATAAAGCTGTATGTACACTAACCGGCAGAGTTAATCAATTCCGTAATAGGCACTTCAGACACGCATTACCGAGGCGCGCAATAAAGTGGAATAGGAAACAAATTATCAATAATTGCTTTGTCGTAAATATATTTATGAAGATTGTTGAGATTAAAGGAGCCGGACAACACATCATAGAAATAAACAAGTAACTATAAGAACAAAATGGATTTATTTATGTCACCATATTTTATGGTATATCTCATTAAATCCAGACATATAATAAAATTGGAGTGCCTGTTTGTGATATCAAAAAAAATCCAGATTTCGAGAAGATGATGTATTTGCGTTGCTGATAACGAAAATCACGAAAAAATTTAAATGTCAGACAGACTGTCCGCAAGCCGCGTTTGTTCCGGGTAATCTCCGAATCGGCTAGACCGATTTCGACCGAACTTTCACTGAAGGGCAGCTGACATAGATGGGCATATTATAGGCTACTTTTTTATCTTAATATTGCGTGGACGAAGTCGCGGGCAACAGCTAGTTAATTTATATTATTTCCCATGGTGTTTATCTAGAGTAGTAATAACAAACCATTAATAGTCCTTATCAAAGAATAATTTGTAGCGAGAAAACATCTAAAAATGTATTAAAGTACAAAATGCGAAGTAAGCAATTTGAATGAAATGTTTTTGCTTGACATGCATGTTCAATGTTGTAAAAATGCAGTTATTCAGCTATTTATTGACATTGAAGCAGGTGACCTTCCCGCCTCAGCTGCATTAAGTAGGTCTTTCCATTCATAAAATTAATTGTGCAATAAATTTACGTTCAAGAACAATACGTCAACTAATAAATAATTTTTCAATGGTTTAAGATTATATAATGTTATTGATATATTTGTGTTAATTTTTTTATGCAACGTGACTAAAGTTAACATTGTTCCAAAACATATGAGTAAGAAAACTGAATATTTTCGATACTCTCTGTGATGTTTGTTAAGATTATTTCAGTGTTGCTACAAAAAGAGGTTAACTCACTGTGGTAACAAAAAAAATAGAAATTTTCATTTTTAGTTTCCAATTACCAAAGCAATATTTAATCAATGATCAACACATTTTTATAATCTCTCCTATAAGAAGTTAAATAATCTTCAGATCAAACGTTAGGGCTTAGATCGATTGTTGGGTTCGATATTGAATTCAAAATGAAATATTTCATCATGTTGAAGTCTACTATACTACAAGCCTCTATAAAGCTGTATGTACACTAACCGGCAGAGTTAATCAATTCCGTAATAGGCACTTCAGACACGCATTACCGAGGCGCGCAATAAAGTGGAATAGGAAACAAATTATCAATAATTGCTTTGTCGTAAATATATTTATGAAGATTGTTGAGATTAAAGGAGCCGGACAACACATCATAGAAATAAACAAGTAACTATAAAAACAAAATGGATATATTTATGTCACCATATTTTATGGTATATCTCATTAAATCCATACATATAATAAAATTGGAGTATCTGTTTGTAATACATTTTTAAAAGATTTTTTCAAACTAAAGTCCATCCTGCTCACCTTGTTTTGATTAATGGGATTTAATAACAGCCACGGTACAGGTTCTTCAAATACGGTTTTATAAAATTTTATTTCGACATTTATTAATGACTATATAAATAGTAAAACTTAGTAACATTTCCTAATGCAACTTATAGCGTTGATCAAAACGTCCCCACACTGGCCTTCAAACGTCTATGAAAATTAAATTAAGAAACTGTATTTTTATAATTAATCAAATTACTCAATTCAGTCACGTTCGATATAAAACGTGTAATTTCGTTAAAACCTTGTGTTTGTTAGATACATTTTTAAAAGATTAACTACCGGATACTGTAAGCTAACGTAAACATTGCAAAGGATTTTATTAATGAATACACGTGTTTTAATTTTTTTACTAGCTTTTGCCCGCGACTCCGTCCGCGTGGAAAAAAAAACAAAACTGAGTAGTCTATGTGTTCTTCCAGACTATCCTCTACGTCTATGCCAAATTTCATCGTAATCCGTTCAGCCGTTTAGGCTACAAACTCTAACAAACATCCATCCATCCATCCATCTAAACTTTCGCATTTATATTTATAACGAGCCATTGCTCGCGACTTCGCCCGCGTGAAATTACAAATATAACCTATTACGTTCGCCCTTTTTTTCAACCTATTACCAAAAGTATTAACTTAGTAGTAATCTACGTAATAACAGAAATCTACCGATGCAAGATTCCAAATTTCTAAGTCTGGTAGCTTGTAAGCTGATTTTTCGGTTACCCTTATTGTTTGTGTTCGCGATATCTTCTAAACTATTAGTCCAATTTTAATACTGTAAATGACAATTTTATTCTACATTAAATTCTCCTGATAACAAACGCATTTATTTGGATAAGGATTAATATTGAAACCAATAAAAGAACGCTGCAAATAGCGTTGGATTTTTAATTCATTTTGTAAACACAAAAGTGGTTATTGTAAGAAAACCGTTAAAGATAGATATATGCTATCGCGCACTTTTCTGTAGAACTTTTTAAGATCTACAATTCTTTCATACATCATTTTTATATACCTCTAACGGTTTAGGCAGCGTAAGCCGAGAAAAGTTAAAGTTTAGTGAGTTTTTAACGCCGGCGTCCAGAAACACGCTGTTTATTAATAGTTCCTGAACATTAGTAATAATAAAATATAGCCTATGTTACTCACAGATAAATTACCTTTCTGATGGTGAAAGAATTTTTAAAATCGGCGCAGTAGTTTTTGAGTTATTTCAATACATACAAAAATACAAAAATACAAAAATACAAAGTTTTCCTCTTTATAATATTAGTATAGATAATATTAGTATGATAGTGGACAATACAAACCTAAGCATTTCATGACGACCTTGATTTATTTTTTTAATTCAAAAAATACAAATACAGCGTGTTTGTAAAACCACAGCTTACAAAATAACTCTGATTTAAATCATCCTAGAAAACATTGATTTCGATCGCTTATTTAAAGAAGTATTTTGCAAAAACTATCGATGCTCTATTGTTTTCTATTCCTAATTTAATTTTGACTTTCAAAAAGCAAAATATAAAATTCCCATTTAACAATTAATATGAAACTAATATTGGTTTGCTATGTTTGTCCAAGATCGTAGTACAAGGATAATGTTCAAGAGGCTTTAACAAGTTTACGGTGCAGGTAATTACGTAAGTCTAGGCACTAAGTCACGTAGTTTTCAATAGCTCTAGGTCAATGCGCATCAAACGTAGGCGTGGCTTCAGACTTACTGTCGCCTGATTGGCTGAATACAAATGGTACTTGCATTTCACTTTATACTGATAGGAATGCTAAAAAGATTTTCACATTTGACTCACCCTTGTTAGTCGCTTTCGAAGTCAGTTCGCGTGTTTAGAATTATCCTGACCCTCTTACGGTAAGTTACTTTGTCTTAATGCGTTCAAGTCTTGGAAAAATAAACTATGCTATGATAGTTAAAAAGACCTATTCCAACTAATGTATAATACTATAAGCATTCCTTTTGAAGTACGGTATAATAAATGTATTTTAAAGCTTTAATACATATAATAAATAAATAATCAAAGTATTCACTCTAAGTATACTGTCCTATTCCCCATGAATTACTAAGAAAATAGCATATATTTTAAATTTAAAACAAATGAGCATCAATTATTTTGTTTTATAAGATTAGGACAATCGAGAGAAATTCGAAAATTAACTGAAAATTCGAAAAATAAGTATAATATTTAATTTTTAAATGTTGTACTTTATTATATCTTAGTGTTCTCATATATCGAATTTGTTATGCATAATATTATAAGGTAATACTGACCGGTAATGTTAAAAAAAAACTAAAAAAAAAAACAGCTTAAATATGAACAATGTATTGTCATTGATCAGATAGTATAGATTAATACGCGCTTAAATTCTTATTCCATCATTCATACACGACAATATAAAGCAATTAATATCAAAAAGTTCAAGACAATAGTAAAAGATTAATAGTCAAAAGTATGGCGCCACAACCTCATTATAATATACCAAATGATAAACAACTTGAAGAACGTAGAATTTATAATAAATACATTATGCAAAACGTTTTAAATGTGCTTTTTGACATTCCAAACGAGCAATCAAACATTTTCCGCCCACGCTGTTACGTTATCACGCAACACGCAAACACAGTTTTTATATAACTGAGGTTAACAATCAAATTGTCTATGCTTTGATCTTAGATCATATAGCAGAGAACACTTTGTCTTAATGCGTTCAAGTCTTGGAAAAATAAACTATGCTATGATAGTTAAAAAGACCTATTCCAACTAATGTATTATATAATACTATAAGCATTCCTTTTGAAGTACGGTATAAGAAATGTATTTTAAAGCTTTAATACACATAATAAATAAATAATCAAAGTATTCACTCTAAGTGTACTGTCCTATTCCCCATGAATTACTAAGAAAATAGCATATATTTTAAATTTAATAAAGTGTTGCCTAGACCCAGTCGTACTGTATTGCTGTTAATTAAGTTGGCAACAACAAAATATCAACACGTCGCTAGATCTTTCAGATGTAAGACACACGAAAATAACAAGCGCCTCGTTTCAATACACAATGACAAACGATTAGAACAAAGGTAGTCAACAGAGAATAGAATATAAATATTAAACAAACGAACGTCGTTCAATATCTGCTAACAAACAAATGTCCGTGTAACTAATCAACAATTCTCAAATTAATTTCAATAATCTATGAAAAAAGCAATGCATTCGATACTCCCTGCGACACACTAAGGAACTGTTTACGTAAGGCAGAAGACTTTGGCAGTCACTATTTTTTTTTTTTAAATTTAAAACAAATGAGCATCAATTATTTTGTTACTTAAGGAAAGATATTTTTTGGCTTTGCTGAAAAACATTGTTCTTTTTTTTAAAGAACACACGTAAACCTACAAAAACAAATAGAAAATCGTTATCACCTGATAGTGACCTGTCGACAATAACGAATGGGATCACATATCTGTCGATGCAACGAATTCTACAGCTAACAAAAACATAGTTTGCACATTGCGTATGAAATATGATAGTACGTTTAGAAATATAAACATCTCTATATTTGAATGTTACAGAGAATTTGTTGACATTAGAGGTTGTTACCCTCTAATTAATTTGTCAAATCTTAGAGCAGTTCCATTAGTCACTAGGTCGTTACACAGCACGCGTTGTTTAAGAGATTTCCTGCCACGCATGCCATAGTCCCCGCATGCTGTAATCGTTTTCATTAGTTGATATCGCCTGGATGCGTTAGGTGATAGTCCTTACTTTTCCTTAGCGCTTATTGAGCGTCAATTGTTTCTTTGCACGACGCTAGCAGTAATCGACCATTTTTGTGAGTTATTATCCTGTCGGGACTCCCCGCATGCTGTAACGACCGAATTATTGACTAACCTGTGCCCTGATAACAATTTTTGTAACATTCTAACTAAGACGAAAAGAAAACAGAAAATGAAAAATGCAAGATCGCAAAGACATTCTGCTGATCATTAATATTCAGAGCATTACTGGAATCGCAAGACTGTTCCCTGACTAAGGAAGTAGCTAGTATGTACTTAAGCTTTACACTTAATTACATCTGAGACGTTAGAAATACGGCGCCAAGGGATAGAGTTACATGTGATAGACAGTAAGATATTGACAACCTTATTTACATTGTGTATTTCGTAAGTTTATCAGATCAGTTTACAATGTATCGGAAGAATCGATAATAATATGTTGAAAAATAATATTCGGATGAATCAAAGACATTATTTTAATAATAGATCCGACCTTCGGATAATAAATCTGTCAATTATGTAAATGTTTGAAAAGAATTCGACACACGTGTACCGCAAATGTAACCGTACGAAAGTGCATGACGTATTTAAAGATAGTAATATTATTTTTCTCACTATCCATTAGCAAGGGAATGGTTTGTATTACAATTCTAATGCTTTGAAATTACACAAGGCACGCGGGCATTTTGCCAAAAAAAGTCTAATAGCTGTAACATATAACTACAGATATCGTCCTATTATATTTATAAAATCTCAATTTATTTGGTTTATTTCAGTTGTGGAATTTAATGAGCACGCAATTATAAACATTCCGCAAACTAAACATTGGATGTCGGAAAGCGCGCGAGTATAATTTTATGAATTCCAAAATGGCCGCCAACTTTAATTGAATGCAAACGAATGCAGGTTATATTATGGAGAATCTCGCATCATTCGAATTGTTTTAACATTTGCATTAAATTATTATTACTAATGAATTTCTTGACATCTTTATTGCTTCAATAAAGTTGTAACGGAGGAATTGGAATTTTATAAACAATAACACAATTTACTCTAGCCCAGTAGGATGAGCCTAGATAGACCATTTAGATGCGGTTTATCTAGGCTAGGTCTAGAGGGGAGCGGCTACCATTAATACAGATTTATTCGAAGTAGATTTTATATCTACATCGCATTTTTTCTATTTTCTAGGGGATGGCCAGCTGTCCCAATCTATCCCCTCTAGCGACGCCCATGTCCTGGCATACCTCTTTCGCCTCCTCTAATTCATAAAACTACTGATAATTAGATTTTCTTACATACTTTAAATAACAATATTGAATAACGATGTAAGTTATTTTAGTTAGATTGTTATGCTTAAGTAGCAGTAATGACTTGCTAACGATGCAGAAAACAAAGTATCATGTGACTTGAATATTGTGCTTATTCGATAAATACCAAATGAACAAATGCTAAGTAACAATCACAGCAGGAGGTCTATAAAATTAATAGGTAAATAATAAATGAGATAATTATGTTAAATTATCATCACACACTTGCAACTGATACTAGTTAATTAAAACATACTTAGGGCCTGTCCCACCAAATTGTAAATTGTCTGATAACAATCCAACGTGTACAATATGTGATGGAAATATCGGATTTTGTTACCTCATCTGACAGCGACGTCATTTTTGAGCTATCTGAGCCTCTATCAGCCAGTGGTGGGACTGGCCCTAAATGTTAGGTACTTAAACACTAAAAGGTAGCACAAGATAATTCCTTTTATTGATCGCTTTGGTAAACTTTAGATGAAAGAAACAGCCACCGCATGAAACTTTATAACTATAAATTCCTTTCAGAGGATTCGATATTCAAATTTGAAGAAACACCTAGATACTTCTTCAACGTGGCTATTTCCACTCTGTATTTAATTATTTTCGTTGTTGTTACTAAACATAATACAAAACAATGATGATATAACTGCCAGCCGCCTAGAGTCATTAACGTCTAGTATGGACACGTTTTTATCTGTACATTTTATTATATTCACCCACATAGAGTCGACATTATCTCATACAGCTTAGACGTGGACAAATTGTTCGTACGCATCTCGACAGAATGCTACGAACATAATCTTGTCCTACATCCTTCACTCAAGTTCATTCTTATAAATAAATAGAGATTTTATAAATGAAATTATCACTCTCATTATGTAGACACAATTTATGGGTACATTTATTAAGATTCGCTTAGCTAAAACTACTTAGCTAAGGCAGTGTGGATTTTAATATAAATATACACTACACTACAATACTCACTTCACTACATACTACTATAGGCGAGATAATTTAGATAAAAAATTGTTCCTATAAATTGTTCAGGAAACGTGCTCTGAATCACACTGCTGGCGTTTTATACCTAAGTGCCACTCTTGATTAAATTCGAGTATGGTCAAGGATACCGCATAGAGAAGAAATAAAGTACAGAAGACATGCGATTTATATTTAATTTAATGGGTAAAGAGCACACAGTTACGAAAAAATGTAATTTGGGTAGAATCTAATTAATCTTTGTGATAATGAAGTAAGAACGTTATCCCGTTGTCTATTCGACCCAGTTCCCCTGGCACGATGCCCGCGATTTGTTTTGCTATAGGACAGGGGAAATCATCCGTCATTTTTCATCAGCTTAAAATTTGTAGTAAAACAAAACGGCATTGCTGTTAAACGTGATAGAAATAACTCTTTCTAAGCTGTGAATTTCATTCACATATTTTAAGACTGTTGAGATGTCATACACTTTTTTTTTACATAAATAAATATTTATACGTTGAATTGTAATTATGCCGTGAGTTGTACATAAGTAACTTTGTTTATGGTATAATTCGTAGTAAGAGGAATAAACGAAGACGTCGAGTTTAAAAATTATCCATTGGTAAACTAAGTCTAGAGACTAGAATTAGACATGCTTAGACGACCTGGATTTCCGACAAGTTTTTTCATGCAAGTCTCTAGTTTTAAAAAGCTAATGCATTACCAGGTACAGTAATTAGGCGATCTGTTACTACTTTTTGTCTTACATGCAAACTGTTTTAGTCCATTATTATGCGATACACATATTTGATCTCCTTATATATACAACGAGTTAAAAAAACCAGTGGCCGCCCATTCATACTGTTCTTATAACATTGTATTGATTTAATTAATTTGCATTGAATTGTTAATGAGCGACTGAAGTCGGGAAGCGACGCGGTGCGAGGCCGCGGAACAATTAACTTATTAATCAACTTACGGATGTTAAACTTGAAATTTTTCCCACAGTAAAATAATAATCACAATACAAAATATATCTTTACAAATGAAATTAATACAAACTTAGTTAACGTAAAAAACTACAAGTGAACAAAACATAATTGCATATGCACAGGTTTTGCACACTTATGTGTTTTTAATAATTCCTAATATTGAATAATTACTGTAGACGACTTATTAACTGCTAAACAAGAAGACAATAACTAAAAAATAGGATTTTAGTCTATTTTGTCTACATAAAAACAACTTATATTCGTGCTAAATAGTAATCCACAATAACTGAAAACCCATCCAAATTGTTTTATACGTAAACTAATTTAATTAAATTACGATACTAACAAAATATTAACCAAAAAAACATTTGCCTCAATAATCACGTGAAGAATTTTCCACTTTCTAAAGCGTTACATAACATTGTCGTCTAAGTAGACTGATAACGATTTGTGTACATACAATAATATTATTTCACACCTTAAGTAATTGGAACGGAGCCAAAGCCACGTCACTACATATGTATACCTGCCAAACGATTTACGAGTCGATATAGTTTTATACGATTTGCGTTTTATGAGATATAATAATTTGATTTATTCTATAAAATTGCCCTTTAGTAAACACATGCTTATCTACTTATGTTTTATTGCCCAGTTAAACTGGTGCTATTAAATGTTTGATGTTACATAGGTATTTTTTTCAAGGACTATACATAAATATAGGTCGATCAAACATTCCTTATTACCAATAATACTATTTTAACCAAAATGTACGATTGATTAATTTCAATTAGTTTAAAAGTAAACTAGCTTTTGTCCGCGACTACGTCCGTGTGTAAAAAAATAACAAAAGTAGATACGAGTAGACTATATGTTTGCCAGACTTTTCTCTATATCTATGCCAATATATATCGAGATCAGTTCAACAGTTTAGACTACAAACATCCATACATCCATCTAAACCTTCGCATTTAAATTTAACTTAATTAAATTAAAAAGATAATTTTCATTGCTTAAATAGATGATTCTTAGAGATACAAAATGACACATAGACTCAATTATACATATAAAGTGTCAATGTTTACGTACATTTTGTCTGTCTTGTCTACGTGTGTCTTGACACGAAAACAGATACAGAATGATAGAGCATTGTGTAGGTATTAATTATATATCCAACAAAAATTGGTAAGAGAAAAATATATTTAAACACGTTGGAAAATACACTTTCCCAAAATCTAATTTAAAAATGACCATGACAGATGATTATTGTTATGTTAATGATTAAGTTAGAGACGATTTCGCTGGTTTTTTCTTAGTTTTTTTAATAGCAAAGTTTATAAGTGACTGGTATGTACTAATTGGCTGCAAAACTGACTAGATTCAAAGATCCTGAAGCGTATACTAGACGTAAATGTTAATTTTCTACAAGGTCAACCTTTCCTCATTATTGCATGGCATTTATTTAAGAAACTATGTTTATTTATGCCGTGAATATGTGATTAATGTTCTCACATTATGTTATACGACACGTGTGGGTGGATATTATTTTTTCATTTAGTTACGTTGCTCCCATAGTGTTGGCAATTCGCCAAGAATACGATGCACAATACCACTATTCTTTACATTACTCGCTTAAGAATTAACAGTTAGCAGTTCAAAATCTAAACTATAAATGTCATTTTTAACTTGATAGGATTATCAAAATCCTTACGCACAGCTAAACTAAACTCAAGTCCTATAAACTAAAAGCTACTACTGCACATATCTTTTCTCAACAACTTTTTAAAAAGTCAGAATTCCTTAGGTGTAAAATTGCAACGATATCTTACTTCTTACTAATATAAATGCGAAATTTTAAATGGATGAATGTTTAAAAGTTCCTCCAGAACAGAAGAATGGATGAAATTTGACACAAATATAGGAAGCTGTCTAAGAGAGTTGGTACTCTAGGTAGGTATGTAGGTACATATGCTATTTATTAATTCAGCGAAGACGACGTCGCGGGCTAAAGTTTGTAAATCAATAGTTTTGACTACCAATTTAACTTAATAATTTCACAGCAATGTCTTAATTAATCTGTTATAATTCGGTCATTAACAATATATTATACTTCCTTAACAAACGGAAAACTTGGTCGTCAAACCCTGTTAAATATACTTATCTACGCGGAAAGCTTTCAGCAACGTTAATGTACAATTTATGTAATTCAATGCTATAAGGTCGGTCGTAAAGGAAAGTGATGTTACAAGGAAAATTACGAAGATTCTCTGTTGTATATGTTTACAATTTACATATAGATTACTTTTATAAAATTAAAGAAAAATTTGGAAAAATATTTTGTTTAATTAGTGACATGTTACATGCCTAATCCAAATTTACTTCAAATTAGAACAAAAGGTTAAAATTAATTGCTTAAGTACATTGTAAATAAACCTCGACTCAGATGGACTGAATAAAGTGTTTACGATATTTATTTCTTTGTTTACATCGAGCTGTCCAACATCTGACACAGCATAATACAGAAGTAAATTATTCTGGACGTTTATATTTAGACAATGTTTTGATATCATTAAATTATAAAAGGTTTTCGTGATAGAAAAACTTTAAAAAGGCTTACAAAATGTCCTATACGTAAATGTTGACCTTGACATATTTTGCCTCCCTCGTGTCCTGATTTTTCAGGGCTGTATGATATAGCAGGGATGGAGTGTTATTAATGGACTTCTTAATTGAGTGAAAAATATGATTTTATATCGTAAAATGGGTGAACAGGATAAACAACAAATAAGAGTATAATTACTCTATGTATTGTAGTATTTTTTAAATTATTAAAGTACTCGGTAAAATAAATTATCAACAAGTTCAATATAAGTGAAGTCAAGTTTTATCCAAAGAGTAAATTGAATTGGGTTTGTCTGTAATATCGACTGAAGTGCCAATATCTTATCACTAATAGAAATGGCCTCATTCCGTTTCTGTTCGTTTTAATCAACTTTCATTGAATATATATAATTTTCCTGAACTTCTATCATTTTTTAAGACTTAGGAATTTAAATATAAAATGTTTATATGTTATTTTGTAAACATGAAAAAATTACTACACGTACCTACTATAAACTTTTAATATCAAAAAAGGCAATTATCAAACCGAGTTCGCCCCTGACTCGCGTTTGACCCGGCCACCGGCCACACCTGCAAATGTGAGGACACGACATATTTTATTAATACTTTTAATTTTGTTTATATTATAACTCCGAAATACATTTGTATTTGTATTTGTACATGTATGTAAGCGCAGTGTTCGTTAAATAGGCCTTTTTATTTCTCCATATATCTTTATTCGCTTATTTACTACATATTTTACATGATTTAATAGACCTTATTATTAATCTATCTATACTTTCTATACTTAATATAATAAAGCGTAAACACACACTTCTTTGTTGCCTAAGATATCAGCAATTACAGCATATTTTTGAATAATTCTTTTTTTAATAAAAAGCCCTACACTTACGTCACGCTTTAGGCTATATATTTTCACGCCATTAAACTTAGGGGGTAAATATTTTGAATAAAAACCCTAACGTGGGAAAGAGACTATAAGTTGCTGCCAACATCAAGGCAGCAAGATTGCCATTGTAAGGTAATTGGTATTTTGACATTTGCAAAGAATTTGACAAATGTAAACAATATTTTTTTTATAATTTCATGCGGATGAAGCCGCATGGGAACACCTAGTCTTTTATATGTTATTTTTCAATTTATCGATGTGTCAGTTAAAATTAAAGCCAATACTCATTTTTGTAAAGATTACTTTAATCTAAAATTATCCGGCTCTGTGGTATTTAAGAAAACCCAAACGCAAGCGGTACTACTCAGAATTTTGGTAATAAACAAAGTATACTTAGTAATATTTTAGTAACATTGAGAAATAAATGTACGTCTTTATCCTAAAATCAAAAACAGCATAAGCATCTAAGTAAGGAATATTTAGCTTACTTTTTATGATCTATACTAATATTATAAATAGGAAAGATTTGTATTTTTGTATTTTTTTTTTTATTATAATATAAGGTGGCAAACGAGCTAGCGGCCACCCAAATCCGCCAAAATGGCGAAGCGACCGCTGCCCATAGACATTCGCAATAGCGGATGCGTTGCCTACCCTTGATCGACGGAGGAGGAGACGCACGTAAAGAGGATATTTCCCCTTCCTATGCGTCTCCTGCACCATCAAATCCACGTTCCCTTCCCATCCTTTTCTAATAAAAGAAAGGGTGGGAAGGAAAAGGGACTAAAGTTGGGCCTCCGGCACCACACTCATCAGACGAAACGCGGAATTGCTCCCACTTCACGCCTGTCTTCTGTGTGGTCGTGGTATTACACCGGGCGAGCCGACCCATTCGTGCGAAGATGTTAAAGCGGGCTCTACCACTGTTAAAATTAAACTGTATGTCTTGGATTCACGCAAACTACTGTACCGATTTTAAAAAATCTTTCGCCATTAGAGAGTTAATATATCTGTGAGTAACATAGGCTATACTTATTTTTTTTAATACCACGGGGATGAAGTTGCAGGTAACAGCTAATATGCCTATGAAATCATAAAATAATTTTAAAAATCGTGGTTTTAAAAAACAATATATTGGTTATCTTTAGCAGTCTGCGCATCATTGCGAATGAGATATCCTGAAAAGGTCAAAGAAATAATAAGCTCAGAATTGCCACTTACTACATACAAACTATAGATTTACACACTACTCTCCCACATATGCGAATAATTTTATGCAAACAAGTTACTGATAAAAGAGCTGAGAGATCAGAGGTCAATGTATGTCTTCTTGAAGGCGGTCTTAATAACAATTTGTCATATCAACAAGTGATAGCGGCACGTTTGAAGTGAGCACCCAAATGCAGTTCGAAGTAATCTTTAAACTAGTACAAACAAGATATAGAATAAGGCAGGCGTTAGTGTTAGAATAAATAAATGCAAACATGAAAATGATTAAAGTAGTATAGACTAGCTTTCCCCTGCGATTCCGACCGCGTCGTCTTGAAAAAAAAACAAAAGTGAGTAGCCTATGTGTCCTTTCAGACAGTTTAGCAGTTTAGGCTACAAACTCTAACGGACATCCATCCATCTAAGCTTTCGCATTTATAATATTAGTAAAAACTATGATAAAAAACCTCTTATATTAAATTAAACGCTAATCATACGCATATTTGTGTATATTTAAAATAACAGACTGCAAAATAGAGTTATCGAATGCATTTGCAAACACGAAAAAGGAAAGTTCTAAGAGTTACGTAAAATATTTGCTAAAAATGTTTGCTTGTGTTTAAATTGTTGTCAATTTATGACCATGATTTAGCGTCATTACTGTTGTTGTTGGCTGTGCAAAGACGTCGGCTCGTTTGATGTGCCGTCGTGATAATTAGGGCATTAACGATCAAACACGTGAAGGATTTTTTTATCGCAATTAAAAGAGATCTATAGGCCGCAGTCGAACCGTCTACGCTTCAATTTGCAAGTGATGGGCCTTGGATGTGCGAATTCTGACTATTCTCGATTTTAGCGACTGCCAAATTGGCAGTCGGGGTCGATCACTTGCGATTTTTTTTTCGTTAAATCCGTCTTACGACTACGTATAAATTACTAGCTTTCGCCCGCGACTCCGTCCGCGTGCAATTAAAAAAAAAACAAAAGTGAGTAGTCTATGTGTTATTCCAGACTATCCCCTATATATGTACCAAATTTCACCGAAATCGGTTCAGCCGTTTAGGCTACAAACTCTAACAAACATCCATCTATCCATCCATCCATCACCCATCTAAACTTTCGCATTTATAATATTAGTAAGATAGTAAGATAGGAAGATACTATAATAAAGACCAAAAAATCTTATTAGACTATTGACATTAATTTAGGTATTATCTAACAAAAAAAAATCTTTTGTAAACAATTAACAGAATTTTCAAGTTTAATGTTTTTTTTTTGCGAAAAGTGTATTTATTACATAACTAAAAAATGATAAACATCATCTGTAAATACCAAAATCTTGTGAACCAACAGGATTTTTATATCCTGTGCAGTAAATATGTTTTAATTACAAAAGTGTCAGTACCCAGTACCTTTTTTGTGCAAGTTTGCTTACAAAATTGGGAAACATAATTTGGTGCTAAATGGACGATTTAAATGCCACAATAACCACGTACTTGTTTAAAAGAAATGACTGTTTCTTTTGGTATACAGATAAAATCGAAGCCTCTTACAAAAGAATATAACAGGTTTTTTACAAGGCTTTCGTTTTTTTTTGTAACTCGCGAAATGAAAACGGGAATACGAGTATTTGGTATTTGGGCGAACGTCGTTGTTTCAGAAAGAGAATTATGCAATACATTTCATGTCACTCCTCACTAAATATAATAGATGTAAACGTTTGGATGAATAGATGTATGGATGTTAAATGTATCTGGATAATAACATATTATTTTAAGCTTTAATATACAACTATAGGCACAAAGTACTATGTTTTAAAGTAAATACTATTAAACAGATCCCGCTATAACTATAATATAAATAATAGCATTTAGTAGAGAATGAAACGTGCAAAATGCAATAAAACCTCCAGTGTCATTGTACATTAACGAGCAAGTATAAACAGCGTCGCTCCAAATGAAACGCCTAAATAGCTCGCAAGGCTAATGGATAGCAGTACTATGGAGGCGTCAATGTGAATCTCACATTCCTACCGCGACCTGTAACCTTATTACCGGTGTCTGGGTCATTGGGTAGACTTGGATGTGGCCAGATTTTACTTTTCTTAAAAAAATAATTATGTAACTATTTATTACTAGCTTTCGCCCGCGACTCCGTCCGCGTGGAATTAAAAAAAAGAAAAGTAAGTAGCCTATGTGTTATTCCAGACTATCCCCTATATCTGTACCAAATTTCATCAAGATCCGTTCAGCCGTTTAGGCTACAAACTCTAACAAACATCCATCCATTCATCCAAACTTTCGCATTTATAATATTAGTAAGATAGCATAGGCTACGCTCAGTATGCCTTCATAAAATGCTTATATGTACATTTTTTTTACAGTCTAAACTATAAGGTTCTCGAATATAAAATAGCTATTTAACAAGTCCAATATATCAACGAACTTCCGCATAAAATTGAATTTGAACAGGACGGTGGCACGGAACGTGTAAAAAAACTAAAAAAAAATCATGACATCCGATGTAACCGAGAAAGAACGTGATGTGAAAATGGGTTTTTAAGTAGCTTCTTTGCTAGATATTATCAAGGTCTGAAAAGACCTTGTTAAAAAGCTAGAACTCCTTAATTAAGAAATCGCAGCAACTCAATAAGTGTTCATTTACACTTTCCTCAATACACCCACGCGATTGTTTCACAATCGAACAAAACAACCACATACAGACAAATATCTCACACCTTTACATTTTGAATAAAAATATTTAGTATTACACCTAAATTCTTCACAGTAAATATCGACAAAGATACGTAATATGGTACCTACCTAGTACATTTTTTAAAATTAATTTCTCGCCTTATTTTCTAATCTTGTCACATCACTAATTAAATCTGACAGCTGTTTAAACGACATTTTTATTAAAATTGGCAAAGGTCATTGTTAAAGTAGTAGTAGTAATTAATTTATTATCTAAACTAACTGTTGCTCGCGACTTCACCAGCGTGAAATGAAATAATATTAAAAAAAAAAAATTCACTGATAAGGTAGCAGTTAATGGTGATTTTTTTTAAATCGGCCATTAGTTTTCGAGTTATATCAATTGATACAAAAATACAAATCTTTCCTCTTTATAATATTAGTATAGATTAGCATAACAATTAATCTGATATTCACCTATTACGTGTCGTAATTCCATACAAAACGCACAACGCATTTCCTATTAAGTCGGCTAATTGAAAGCGATTAACTGTGACACAATTTATTTATCTTTAAGTCGGTATCAAATGACACTTGATGATATTCGTCGTGGAGAAAAATCAATCTAGTATTAAGCAGGTTAAAGGTTTCTAATAATTTGATAAGAGTTATAGTACGTAATATTTAAATTATCAAAACGTTCTTAGAATGATAGACGGAATGTTTTTATTTAAATGATAATAGTATAAAGCAAGCCCACCCATTATGATGCTTAGACATAACTTTTCGTGCAACCTTATAAAGATGTCGATATAACTAAGTAAGCAGTTTGAGTTTTTTTTTATCCTAGATTGATCAGTAATCAGTCGATCATTAAAGCGACCACAAACAAGATCTGATAAAGGATATTTTGCGCATTATGTATTTGCTTATCCAAGAACCTTGTTTAAATATTGCATATATGTGCCGTTGTCAATGGCAACACTGTATATAAAGTGGAGAGCGGCTATATCCATATAGAGCGAAGTAAACGGACTCTCGGATAAAGCTGTTTGCTGTACACAGAGCTAATATTTGAGATATCGCAAACGGGTCGAAGACGCCGACGGCACGGACGGCCATTTGCAAGTGCAAATTTTCCGAGATAAAAATAATCTTAAATATGAGCCTTAATTAAGATTATAGGATTAAATCACACCCAACTGTTACACTGACGATGTTTACGTTCTCTGTACTTCCAATTTATAAGTAAGGACAAATTTTATCTTTTAATTTATATCTCTACGGAGGCTAAAGGATAAGAGATAAACTAAAGTCAACATCAACAAAGTTATAAATCGAGATACGCCCGGTGTTTAGAAATCGCTCAGAATAAGGTATATTACCATAGAGAATATTACCATCAGTTGAACATTTAGAGGGGAATCCCCGAAGTATATAACTTGTTGCACAAGTCTATGAAAGATTTACGTCTAGTTGAGTAGGTGATATTGCAAATATGAAATACGTACAGTCGAGGAAATCCGATATTCCACTTCAGGAAAAATTACCTTGTTTATTGCAACGTGTCAAACTCCGCCTCTTCCTACAAAATAACTAATTCGATAGCAGGGAGTGCAAACGAATGTATAATAACAACTAGCTGTTCCCGTGCGGCTTCATCCGCATGAAATTAAGATTGTTTTATTTTATTTTTTGCATTTGTCAAATTATCAATAGCAAATGTCAAAATGACATGACATGACATGACAAACCTTAGCAATCTTTCTTTCTTGATGTTGGCAGCAACGAATGGTCTCTTTCCCACATTAGGGTTTTTATCCAAAATATTTACCCCTAAGATTAACGGCGTGAAAATATATAGCCTAAAGCGTGACGTAAGTGTAGGGCTTTTTATTAAAAAAGAGTTATTCGAAAATATGCTGTGATTGCTAACATCTTAGGCAACAAAGAAGTGTGTGTTTACGCTTTATTATAACAGTACAGATTCCATAAACAAAGAACAAGGTTTTGGTCATATGTTTTGTACATTTTACTTTCGTCAAACAGTAATAAGGCTACGATGCAATAAGCTGTATAATATTGCGGTTGAATCAGAATTTCCTCGAAGATAAGCTTAGTTATTATAAGACTACTTTTATATAATCAACACCTATGTTCTGCCACTTGAAATTCAGTACAACTTCTCTTATCTTTACGGTGAACAATGACATATTCCGTAATTAGTAGTAAAAAAATTATTTGTAATAAATTAATCCACGCCATCTGTAAAACGTGTAACTACAAATTAGCGGTAGTCATAAACGTATTGTTTTCTTAGTTAAAGCATTACGCATTCGATTTCGTTAAAAAAACAATATTAAGGAAGTTCTGTTACATCGCCGAACAAACGTTCGTACAAGGCCGCACAAATTTACACAAGCGATTAAGGTACAGCGCTAATGAAAAGTGAATCAAACACGTGTAATATGTACGAAACTGTGTTTATATTTGTTTGTAATTTGTATAAGATCAAATATGTAACTACGAAATATCAAACGGAATCAATGTATTCAGAGCCCGGCCGTAATCGATAGTTAAGTCGGGCGCTTGATCAGTATGAACATGTATGGAGGTGTGCACATTACCTAGTTTTTGTTTTATATGATTTTGACTCGACCAAACTATAGGCCGATAAAAAGATTGGTCACCAGGGGCTATGTGACAAAGAAATCGGCAACCTCTGTTGTCCGTAAATTCAAGCGGACAGAAATATTGCCATGTGATTTTCTCTACTTTTTGGAATTTATGTACAGTTATTAAATAAAGAATCAAAAAAAATGGGACCCACCTGCAAGCATTACCTTTCGGATAAAAAAAGAATTAACAAAATCGGTCCACTAGCGGCGGAGCTATGCCGTAACACACATAAAAAAAACATACAGACGAATTGAGTACCTCCTTCTTTTGGGAAGTCGGTCAAAAATAAGAGTGGAAATAAAATTTAACATACATATTAAAAGCGAGACAACATTATCTTAATAAAGAATTCTACATGATCGTTTTTTGTGTAAAAATCTAATCGGAATTTAATTCTATGTAGCCTTGAATAAGTACATCATTATTGTATTTCCTGCAAGGATGTAGGTTGTCATTAAAATAGAATTCTTAATAAATCTACATTGATTTATGCTGCCGCGCTTTAGATGCATCTTAGTTGCAACAAACATGTTTATTGCTATAATTATTTTACGATAATTATGAATTTATTTATAGATACTTTTTTAGAAAGAACTAGGTTTTTTGAAAATCACGTAACATATGAAAAAATGGATCACTACATACACTAAAATATTTTATTCGGGTCTCAACAAATGTTAGAATCTACATACTTAATTATAATTTCATAATTATATAACTTCAATATAATTTATACAGCAGTCAGTAAAATTTAACGTACTAGGTTTTCCTAAATAGCGCTATAAAAATTCCAACGCCTACATTATATGTAATGAGAGTTCTTTTCATTTCAGTCTTTTTTCTAGACTTTAATCTAGAGATTTTACGACCTTTCGCCTTTTCAAATAAATCGTATTAGGAGATTAACATATAAAATGTCGGGCAATCAATCAAGTTAACCGTAAACAAGAGTTTTGATGTTAACAAACTTCTTCTATGAAAAACTGAATAAAATTGAACATATAAAATATATAACACATGCAAAATTACACTAAATAGTACGAGAAGCTTACTTTCAAATGAATATAAAAAGAAATCCCATATACCTTTTATATTAATGATACCATAAATATTTTCACTCAAGTCTAAAACTATAGAAATTATACCATTCTTATAAATTAGGTATATAAGATATCGAAAGGTGCTAATATATTCATCATCTTGAAATGTATCGTAATCGATTCTGTGTACACTTAAAAAAGTTCCTTTCGCAATCATCGTTAAGTTATAGCATTATTGACATCTCTCATGATTCAACACCCACTCGACATCTTCAACGACCATTCGTCAATTACTGATTACGCACTATCAAAACAAACACTTTTAAATTTGTTATGACTGTCGAAATAGGGACCCTACTGCAGCCGCCATTTTGACCTTCATCCAAGGTCGTAGTAAACTCAATTGAATACCGAATATGTTTGTTCTTTAATTTATTATTTCTGTAAACGCATGACTTCCGCCGTTTGCAGGAAATGATTAGGTGCTGGTATTGTGATAAAAAAATAACAAAAGATTTAGCCAAAAATTACGTCTGCTTAAACACCCGTCTAGCGTAAACGAAAAGAAACTTAAAGCCACTGATCTTAAGATATAATTTTGTGAACTTCATATCACTTTACAAAATATGTGTTAAGAAATTAACCGTGTATGTGAGATACAGATGTGTGTGAGTTTAAACGAGGTTGGACATTTAAGGAATACATTTTTAAGGTTAATTTGTCGTCTAATGGGTTGGAGTGGTAAAGAATCATAACATAATATGCGATATGTGCATGAGTATGTAACGTCGTTCATACAACATAAAACATACACTAATTAACATTCATTCATATGTGTGGAGGCCTTGTGAATGCGTGGGGCAGACTACCGCGTTGCTATCACGTGTGCACTCTACAATTTTAAGTACAATGCTGAGACCGGATCTGTTGTGTGAATACTCTTTGATAAATGTTAACCATATTGCCCAAATTAGGTACAAACTGATCATAGGCTAGCCTTTTGGAACGTTGGTTTATTAGAATACACTCAATATAATTTAGTAATGTTACTTCTACGCTTGAAATAGTCTTAGAAATATACTAATTCCACTGTACTATAATAACATATGCAAAAAGCTTTAAAAATAGCCTATGTTGCTCACAGAGAAATTACCTTTCTAACGATGAAAGAATTTTTAAAATCGACCCAGTAGTTTTTGAGTTATTTCAAAACATACAAAAATACAAATCTTTCCACTAACTTAATACTCACTGGAAAATATTTTTATAAAGCAGTTTATCAAGACATGCAAATCGCATATGATTTTAATATTAAAATCGTCTCTGTTCGTGGTTACTTCACATTTGTGTGTTCGCGCTGGACTTGCCGACAGAAATAGTCGCTACAATTGGACCCGACCAAAACGTCCTTCCTGCAAAACTTGTTGCGGTACGGTAGATAATATATAGTCGAAGATTTTATAGTTGCGTCTGCTACATCATTGCACCTTAGATTAGCTATTGTGATTCTCCACAAATACAAAAAAATATTTAGAATTTTAAAAGTCTTGAAGAAAATCTATTTTCAAACTTTGTAAATACAGTGCAATGATCAACACTCATCCGTCCTTCAAATTATAGCCCACAATAATAAATGCTCCAGTTTGATTATTTTTAACTTTAACACGTAAGCCTTAAAGCACATTCATTCATAACACAACGAGAGCATTACATAATGAAGTAATGGACATTTATTATCTTAGTTTTTGTGTTTCGTTGACGCATAGAGTGGAACTGTTGAGCAGTGATTAGGGTTGGCAAAAATAAAAAAAAATATATATTTAAATTTTTTCAATGTTTTTAGAACAGTGTAATAAAATCTAATTAGAATAATCTTACAAAAATTGCTCTATTTGTAGGATTTGATAAAACAAATAAAGCAATTCAGGCAACATTCAAGGTTGAAATTTAAACAGTGAAACTTCAAATAGCGACGACAATATTTCATGTATTCTGTTCAAATTGTGAGATAAAGATATTGCAAAATAAAGGTAGAAATTAAAATTTTGGTTTTTTACTTTCATACGAATCGAACGTGGGAATGTGCAGTCGATAGCCCTGTAAAGCGACCTTTATTAGGAACCAGTACGAGATGCATTGCTATAATAATTATTTCGGACTGCGATACCACGGCCCGGTATAAAAAAACAGCCGGTCAGTGTGGGCGACAAAACTCATTCATGAATTGTTCAAGCCCAATTTATATCATCTGCGCACCGAATATACGATTGTTACAATGTATTTTTTTATATTGATATCTTTATTTAGATTTGAAAATTTAAATTTAAAAAGAATAGATGTCTTGGTTTCTATTGCGAATGACAATGCTCAATTTAAAAGCATATAGTAACTGGGGTTTTTTGGTGAAAGGTATAAAAAAATAATTTGGTATTTCAGTTATATAGTACGAATATCTTGCAACTAACTAACTAACATCTTCGCACGAATGGGTCGGCTCGCCCGGTGTAATACCACGACCACACAGAAGACAGGCGTGAAGTGGGAGCAATTCCGCGTTTCGTCTGATGAGTGTGGTGCCGGAGGCCCAATTTTAGTCCTTTTTCTGTTCCACCCTCTTCTTATAAGGAAAGGATTGGACGGGAGGAGACGCATAGGAAGGGGAAATATCCTCTATATGTGCGTCTCCTCCTGCGTCGATTTATGGTAGGCAACGCATCTGCAATTGCAGATGTCTATGGACAGCGGTCGCTTCGCCATATTGGCGGATTTAGGTGGCCGCTTGCTCGTTTGCCACTTTATAATATAAAAAAAAAACTTCACAAACGTTTTCTTAGAATAAGTGTATGAAATGAAATTGGGTTATACACTTGGGGTATAAATTGCGGTTGATATATGTATGTTTTAATATGCGCATATGAGTTTTTTCTATGTCGACCGTATCTAGGTCAATATAAAAAACGATTCCGTCGGGACATAGGAATCGATTAATTATTGACTACGATTACGACATAATATACTTGTTAACAGATACCCCTTAGTATGGATTTTAATATTGTTCTTTTTCGTTTTAGATGTCCCAATCACTATACATTCGCTTGCAGTTTTTACACCCTGTCCAAAATCATACTGGTGTATCTGTTTGATAAATGATTAAATGTACATTACTAAAAAGGTAGAGTAAGACAGAGGAAAGTATGGATGGATTGTGTGAAAAAGGATATACTTAATGGAGGAAATTCTTATATTACGGTTGATAGAGATGTATAGAAGAGCAATACATATTGTGCCGACCGAACTGAATATACACTAGGCACAGAAGAGATAGTAAGGGTAAGATAAGGGTATTAAGATTGAAAATGGATGGTTACTATGGTAGAGGAAAACTGACAAAAGTATGGATGGATTGTGTGAATGATATGTTTAAGAGTGTAAATTCAGATATGACGGTTAAAGAGATGTATAGAAGAGCAGTACATTACAATGCTATTTTAGTTTCACTGATCCTACGAAAAAGGGTGAACCTGTGTCACATTTAATGATAAGGCTTTAACACACAAGTAAGAGACTGTTCCCATACCCTTCTGGTTAATTTAGTGGAAACAGAACGTGAGTGTAATTGTTTAAACACGCTATAAAATTACCATAGCCACGCACGCGTGACGAAAACGAAGGCGAAACAAGGGACTTCTGTCTAAATGATTAACCCAAAACATGCTTCGATGTCCAAGTATTGAGGTAACAACAAATTATTCTCCTTTCATTCGGTTTTAATCGAAAGAAACAACTGAAATACTCTGCATATACTTGGTTTCACAGAAGGTTACAAATTGAAAACGTAGCGAAGCGTTTCCCAAGAAAAATAACTTTGTAAATAAAAATAATCTTTGAACCTAAGAATGTTTAGACCCGACTTCTTATGTCCGCTTGTCATAACAATACGTTTTTAAATATAACTCCATCTTACATGTCAAGTTTCTTAGTACTAAGGTCTACAAAATGCTGACAGTACCAATTCGTCTGAAAGTGAAATATGATAAATTGCGTAGGGTTACAATTTATTATTACGATAGATGAGATAAAGAATAAGGATGCACAGAACATACCTGTTAGACAAGACATTGTTTCGATTGTCACAAAGATACAATTGACATAGTAATGTGCATGTTTTGTGTATGCAAAAATATCTTTTTTTCGCCTCACCGACGACATTGAATGCGAATCGCTATTCAATTCCATTATCACGTAGGTATTGTGTTAAAATATTAAAGTATAAAACCCTGTTTTGCATTTCTATTGACGCAGTCTGAGGAAATACATAAAATACTTTCGAGAATTTTCCATCAAAAATTGGTTCGCCGTGTAGGTATATATGTAAAGTCAGGCTAGAATTGATGTATTTGCAATATATAGTAGAAAAAGAAATTAGTAGAGAAATAAATAGGTAGTTTATTTAATCATTTTCACACGGATGTTCGGACATTGGGCAAAGAACGCAGGTATAAACGCGATATATGTAAAACAATAACCGCACTAAGTAACAACTCTGAAGGTCATCGGTTCGTCAACAAAACAGTTTCCATGTTTAAAATTATCCGTCTTAATGCTTGCAGTTAGTTACACCGCAAACATTTTGCCGACGGAAAACATTCGCCAATGTTTCTGTTAGCGAAATCTTATTTAAACGCTAACGTCTTTTTAAAACTAAAGTATACATTTCGATGATTTCCTATACAGGACCATTTCCTACAGGACTCCAATAAGAAATAAAAGTTAGCCAAAAAAACATACATAACAGTCATTCCATTTCAGGGTTCTAAACATGTTTTTTGACAGCAAACAAGCAGCAGATGGTTTGACCAACGCTCCTCTCCTTAGCATAGAATTTAATAGGAGACACATCAAAAGAGCGAACTAGTTCGTCCTTTGAAAAAAAAATCTGCATGTAGTTTCTAATATACCTAGTGCCAGGTGTAGCGTAGAAAAGGACGTGAGAAGATTAGTCTAAAGTTGGACTAACGACTTCAGAATATCGAGACATTGGTGGTATTGTTCGTGGTCCTTCCCCGACCGCGCCACTCGATACAAGCAACAGCCGCCGCATGGCTCTATCACTTATGTAAGCTGAAATGCCAGCCGGTCGTGGTTAAACTCGCTTAATTGTCAATCTTATATGCTTATTCTCAATTGATTGGTCAATATTTCTTCGAACTATAGTATCTTATTAGGTTACTTAAGAAGAAATGTAAGTTATATGAATTAAGATTATTGTTTCTAGAAAGGAAAGAAAATGTTGCCTTATCGCCTTATCATATAAATATTATTGTTACAGTAAAAAGTGATGATAAGCAAATCTGTGAGATTCGCAGATGTGTAACAAAAATCATCCGATCGAGATAGTAACAAGGATGCAGGCTTTACCTTAGCACGTGTCCACTCTCAGTGCCGGCGGTGATTCTTCCCCGGTCCGGATCGACAACTCCAGACCGCAGTCCGGTCGGTGGCACTGTAGTCTCGCGAAGACCGAGATGTCCTGAGCGAGCCGGATCGCATCCACGCCACCCGGCACGGCCACAACACGCCGCCCGTTCAAAACATAGTGCTCACGAACCTTCTTTTCGACACACAGACTCGATTTGCAAAATTTATTCATCGCATCCGCCGAAAACAACTATAATTTTTATGTCTCGCGCCTGAAATAGGTACGCTCGTTTCCGATCGTTAAATCGAATATCATCAGCATGAATTAACACCGATAGCAAGGGATAACACCATGGAACGCCGCTGCAACTACCTCCGCCGGAAAATTCGATTGGAACGAAACACGCGCACCGGCTGTAGTACCGCGCGGTAAACAGAGAGAGCGCGCCGCGAGCCCGCGCGCCGCGACAACACGGCCACACATGCGCATCGCGTGAGCCCACACACACATGCGCGGCGCTCCTCGTGCGCACACTCGCTGCGCACAGAAATAGACATCGCGTCATCATCCACCAATCAAAAGACTAGAAAATCACGTCATACTAGCATATGATTGGATGAGAATTCTGTCAGATTACAAGCACAAGGCGGTTCAATTTGCGATTAACTGAAACTTTTGATAATGCTTAAGTGATATCGAATTGGAATAGGCAAAGTTATCATAATTATCTCAAGAATTAAGTTAATTGAGTGCCCAAACAATTTTATCAATTACCTACCTACGCGTTGGTAGGTATACAAGACGTAATTTGATTTTGAGAAACAAGTAAAAATCGCCAGCGGCAATTTTAAATCTTCCGTAGAACGTCTTATAACGTATTTGCGTTTTACAAAAATCCAGAATCTTTGATGTGTTTCCATTCATTACAATCAAAATAATTTAATTTGAAATAATGATTATTCATTTTTTATCACAAAATTCAATACTCACTGCGAACACAATATTGTAAGTACCTTAAAAACTACTATAACTTTGCAAAATATCATATGCAAATTATTATAAACATACAAATAGTCTAGCGAGCCATTTAATTAATTATCTATTTATGCGTAAAGGAAGAATTTACTAATAGATTCTCTATTCATTTGCTGCGCTGGTGAACATAATTAATTTGATTCATTCGTGTTGTCTCTGTGCTTTGTAATTACTTTTAAACAGCTCGTTGATCAATGAGGCAATTTCATCGCTTATTATTACTAACAGTTACGAAGCTATTTTTTTAATCACATGCGTAAATAAAATTGAGAAAACCGGAAACATAATACAATGTACATTAATCGTCTTTTTTACTAATAAGAGCTCTAAGTTTTTGCAAAATAAATAGTTCTAAAACTTACCACTGCACATCCTTAACGGGGTAGTCAGATATAATCTTGACTCCTACTTTCTTTAACAATGGCGTTGTTCCAATTTTCATGTGAATATACACAACAATCGTTGAGCCAATTTGTATCTTATTTGTACAAACAAATTATATCTTGTCCTCAAAAGCATTTAACGTCTGCGTTTATTATTCTTAAATTTCAATAGTAAGGTAGTTCTAAATTATTTTTATGGAGTAAATCTACTCTTGATGCTTACAACCATAGACACCTGCAAAATTGTTTTATCTAAAGAATGGTTGTTATTATCAAAGAGTTGCCAGAACCTCCACATATTTATGTTTAATGTTAAAACAAAGTGGTAGATACTTTTGTTTTCGTCGCGTGCTAACAATGTCTCCATTCTTAACAAAACCATAAATATCGTCATGTGTAAAATCTTGACTTCCCCTTTATTATTCTTTTTGTTCATCTCACGACTTTGTTGCTTTACAAATGGTTGTACAAAATCGTTAATCATATAAGCCAGTCTACGGTCTATAATACCTACTCCAGCTTGTCAATGTCAAAAACATAACTGGTTACATTATATAAAATCATGTCATTAAATTAAGGGCAGACATACACGTAGTTTTAGGAGGATTATGATTTTACAGGGGGAGGATTATTCATGCAGCAAGCAGCAATCATTTAGAGGGGAGTTTGCCATAATCGTCATGCTTGCAGGCGGGTTGGCGATCGCAGTATTTCCACCGTAGTGTAGGGACACTGCTGCCCGTCCTCCGGTACAGGCAGCACAGGACCGGGCATCGTGGCAATTGATGGGGAGGCCTACATTCAGCCGTGGACGACCTAAGGTTGATGATGATGATGATGGATTATTCATGGCGTACATGAAAATAATTATAGTCATTACGTACCTTTCGTTTGTCATGTGATCGTATATATTCTTATCAAATATATACCGACATCATAATCTAATTATCTTAATCTGACAGCATTTTATAAAATATTACCGATAATTCTTACTTAATTCATGATTTTTATCTGGAATGTAATCCAAAGTATATGATTTAATCTATTTTTTGTTATCAAATCAAAGCAAATTAATTTGCGATCTTATTTGTTGTCTTTTTAGTACTAGACTTGTTTAACATTCAAGATAACAACATTTATTGCGTAAGAATGAAAAAAACAAATTAGAATCTATTTTTCCTTAAAATAAAAATACCTAAATCGATTACTATTATTAATATTGATTAATAAGTCGTAGAGTCAGTGGTTATTACATCTGTTTCGATATTTTTACATCAATAGAAGTAGGTTATAAAGAACTAAGAATAAACATAAGGGTAGTAAGGATATGACGATTAGAATTTGGCGGCCGGCACATTCATCAAACTAAACAAAGAATTACTTCCACTTCAAGCCTCAGCAATCAGCTAACAGGAACCGATCAAGTCGAGGTTCGGCCCTCTCGGGCACCCTTGAATCAGAATGCTAAACGCGTATTGAGTGACAGCCCAAGCCGAGGTCCCCTCGCTGGGGTCTTGAGCCTAGTCACTCCATGGAGCGTCCACCAAAGCGATCTAAGAGCTCGGTGGCCTCCCAATTCGGTAATAAAAACGAAGTAACGGCCCGAGCCGAGGCTCCTGAGGGAGCCCTCGAACTCAGTTACTCATAAACGAGGTTTATGCTAAGCGCCATCTGCGCTCGGCTACCTCAAATCCGATGAATCTGTAAATGCCTCTTCAAGGCAAACAGTGACAAATCAGTCACAAAAAAAACTTCACGCCTGTCTTCTGTATGGTTGTTGTATTGCAGTGGGCGAATCACACGTGCAGCTAATACTGGTGCGAGCTCTATCTGTTCCACCAAGTTTAACATATCGTAGACAGTTGATCTGTTAAATAAATTGTAGTCTTGGTCCAATAAAAAATATCTAGATCCTTCGATCAATTTAATGAGTCATTACCAAATTAATGCTTACGCAAAATGGATTTTGTTATGAGTCCACAAACATGCTTGCATTCGACCACGTCGGAAATGTCAAGTTGATGTGACGAGATAATGTCTCTATTTAATCCTGGAGTAAATGGACGTTGATATAAAACATGACTTGCTTCATGCTTGGTGAAAATTTTGGCTGATAAGGATATCTTATGTTTAGGAGACAATGAGAGGCCAAAGTAGTATTTAGTAGATATCACTGGAGATCACGTAGCGGTCAATTAAATTAATTCAGAAAGATATTTACAGAGAGATGGATTTCCATCACCTTTCCTTCCTTCTATTCCATCCATAATTTCCATCTTCCAAATTAAGGAAACTTTTCCATAGAATATTCCTTAAATTTCTTACATTGCTTACAATATATATTTGTGGCGATTTAAACGTAAGAGGCAACGATGTAGGGTAAATTTACCCAAAACAGTTTTATAATTACCAAATTTTAGAGCTTTTGTCGTAACTTAGTAATTCTATCTTCACAATTCATTAAGTTCTTTTTTAATTTATTAAATCTTAGTATGCAACATGGTTTTTTATTATTTTTTTAATCATCATCATTCACATCGTGTCATAAGTACTTATCAATAAAAAGAATTATGAATGATATGACGTAGTAAATAGTTATTGCGATTTATCGCTGATTAAAAGGCTAAAGTATTATTTTTTATCTTTAGCAGTGAGGTAAGGTCAGATTAGATAGTAAAAATATGAATATACACTCTTAAAAGAAGGTGCTTAGGGCAAATTTATTATCCAACTAGCTGTTCGCGTGCGGATTCGTCCGCGTGAAATTATAAAAACTTTATTTTATTGTTTACATTTGTCAAATTATCAATAGCAAATGTCAAAATGACATTACATGACATGACAAACCTTAGAAATCTTTTTTTTTTAATAACACAAGGTGGCAAACGAGCAACCGGCCACCTGAATCCACCAAAATGGCGAAGCGACCGCTGCCCATAGACATCCGCTATTGCAGATGCGTTGCCTACCCTTATCCAACAGAGGAGGAGACACACATAAAGAGGATGTTTCCCCTTCCTTCATTTCACGCCTGTCTTCTGTCTGGATGTTGGCAGCAACTTATGGTCTCTTTCCCACATTAGGGTTTTTATCCAAAATATTTACCACCTAAGTTTAATGGCGTGAAAAGCGCGCCTAAAGCGTGACGTAAGTGTATGGTTTTTTATTAAAAAAAGAATTATTCAAAAATATGCTGTAATTGCTGACATCTTAGGCAACGAAGAAGTGTGTGTTTACGGTTTATTATATTAGTATAGATAGTATAGATGACAATAATGTTACAAACATTACCTAGATTGTAATAAATAATACGATAAGGTGTAAAGTTGACGTAATAATATTTTGATATTTTTATTTACTTATTGAATGTTATTATGAAGAAATAAATCTATACTAATATTATAATAAAGAAAGATTTAAATTTTTGTATGCCTTGAATAACTGAAAAACTACTTTGCCGATTTAAAAAAAATCTTCCACCATTGAAAAGCTACGTTATCAGTGAGTGACTAGGCTATTTTTTAATGTCACGCGGACGAAGTCGAGAACGACAGCTAGTATTTTAATGATTTTGTTAATTACGAAAATTTACAAAAAAGGAAAAACAAAGACACTTTTTAGTACGTACGAATGAAATTACAATAACAGTCATATTTATAATTAAAATTAAGATGAATGCATTTCTACTGCACTAATTACATTCATCCTTCACAATCAGCCGACATGCTCTGTCTCAATCGGCAAGAATATTTACAACGGGCTTACATTCTTTGTCAATGTAATGCTGGTAATTAAAGCGAGCAGTGAAATTGTGACATTTTGTCAACACCGGCAAACGCGACACATCCCATAGCCGACATATTGACGGGACAAAGAGATCGCGTCAGACAACGATTTATCTACCGCGCTACTACGATCGAACATTAGAATAACATGGCTGCGACTTCCGTGTGTTTAAAAACGTATAATACATCCGTTGCTTTAGCATAAGGATTATATTGAGAGCCGGAGAAACGTGGGTAGAAATGTAATGACATTGACAATAGCACGAATGGACACGCCTCCGAAATCGTGACAATCGACCGATAATAAAATGATGGATACATATCTACATTGTTATACAATCAACGATTTATATCAATGTCAAGAACCAAGACAACCAGTTACCATAACAAGAAGATTTTGAAGTACCTACAAACTAGAGTTTATCTCATAACCTTGAGTTCCAAATGCCTAAACACATGCACACAAATATTATATTGCTATCTCTGATATATTTTTTTTCAAAATGAGATAGTTAGAAGGATTTTTTTAATATTGTCTCCATATTTTGCTTTGTAACTAACAGAAATTATAAAATCTACGTTCGAGTTATTCAACGAAACGAAATAAAAAGCTCTACTAGCTAGTTAGCGTTGATGTCCTTATTTAACTCTATTATTTTAAAACTATTTAAATATCTCTATTGTTCAAACATAAACGGTCAAACCCGGTAATGAACAGATTTTCGCCTGGAACAAAACGTACAAAGCTTCGCTATGTGTAACTTTTTACCCTGGGCGGTCTCCCTACAACGCTATACCCACACCGTCACTCCATATACTCGCACATCAAAGAAAACAAAGAGATGATTAACAACGATGCATTTAGTTTTTTTATCGATAAAAACAATCTTCTCTTTTAACCTTTGGATGAAACTAAATGTCAAATGCAAAATAAAGATCAGCGTACTTTTAAATTAAAAAAAAGATAAGTTAAGTTGGTGTGAATCACACGTGGAGTTACTACATATGTATTTACAACCTTTTGCCCGCGACTCCGTCCGCGTGAAATTTAAAAATAATAAAAAAGAAATGAAAAAATATAGCCATGTTACTCAAAGATAAATTACCTTTCTAACGGTGAAAGAATGTATATAATAGCCCCAATAGTTTTGAGCCTATTAATTACAATCAAACAAACAAAGTTTTCCTCTTTATAATATTAGTATGGATACATATAAAATTCAAGTTGGTAAGTCTATCTTCATTTTGTGGCTTTGACTTTAAAGTCCTTAGTAGCAATTATCCCTTTTATCAAAAGTATATCCGCTACCAATAATAAGAAACGATTGAAAACCTTTTAACAGAAACCGGTCACTAGAAAATAATACTTGATGAAAAAACCAAACGGTTAATTGCATTACATCAAGTTTTTACTTGTATTATTTCTTAATATTCTTTTCTATGAAACGTTAATCATAAGAAAAAATAATAAAAAAGAGTTTTACCTACCAATAAAACTTACCTATTATTTTTCCTTGAGATATCCGGAATCCATCTTGAGTGTAGCCTTCCGTTTTCCTTGTGTTTGCTAGTCAAGCGAGTCCCTCTCTTATGTTAGTGGCGCCACCTGGCGCCCGATGTGCCAACTTCCCCCTGAGGCGCTCAATTGCCAGCTCAGGGCTCAAGTTGCTTTCTTTCGTCATTATGCGGCGTATGTACCAGGTAGGAGTTATCTGGATTCCGGATATCTCAAGGAAAAATAATAGGTAAGTTTTATTGGTAGGTAAAACTCTCTATTATTTGTTCCGTCATCGATATCCGGAATCCATCTTGAGTGAAATGTTTGATTTCTCCTGGTACAAAACTTATATTGATGCTATAATGTGTAATGTTAGATAAGGTATGTGAAAATTACTTAATACAGATGTATAGAAGTAACCACCTAGGTAAAAATAAAAATATTTTAAGACAAGGGAAAATTATATTAATTGTAGTAATTAAATAAATCTATATTAATATGATCACAAATGTATAATAAAATCAAATCCATTATACCGATTTGAAATATTTTGACAAGGAAACTTTTAAATTACTTGTCTTCCTTTCCATGTCTTTAATCTGCCTGTGATAATAGGTTCTAAATGTATGTTCTTGCTTCCAATTGCTAGTGGAGAGTATTTGGTCCATAGTGTAATTCTCTATCCAATTTAATGACGAGACTGCCGAACGTACGGAACCTGGAGGTGCCTCCACACCTGCATCACGCAGCACATTCTTAACCCATCCTCCAATCATAGTTCTCGTAGCTGGTTTAGACACTCCTCTTGTTGAGATTAATAATTCCTTCCAGTCTCCTTCACAACGTCGCTGCTCCGATATTTTTAATAATATACGAATCCAATATAAAATATTTAAATTTAATTCCGGATGTGGCTCGAAACGCCAGCCCGACTGCCTATGTTCAGCCGTATCTGTTTTTGAACCAAAGTCAGGCCACAAAATCAAAGAATCTCCTTCGTCTATTAGGTGCTCCGGTCCGATTCTAAGGAGGGTGAGGTCGTGTACTCGCCGACCCGATGCAAGCAAAAGCAAAATTGCGACTCTCCTCGAAACTTGATATAAGTTGTGTTCATCTGGATTTTTAGAAACAAGATAATCTAAAACAATTTTAGGATTCCAAATAGGCGGTTTAGGATTTTTAAGTCTTGCAACTGAAATGGCTTTTAAGGTTTGCTTGACTAAAAAATTGGATGATACACCTTGATTGTTAGATTTTGCAAGCGTAGAAATAGCAGACTTATGAACCAATATTGTTCGGTATGCTAGGCCTTCAGTATTATGGAGATAAGCCAAATACCTGGCGACTACCGACGGCTCTGCAAATGTGAAGTCAACAGACTGCTGTGAACACCAACTCTTCCACTTGCTCCACGCTGCCATGTAGGTTTTCATCGTAGATTTCCGCCAGCTACTTAGTAATAAGGTTTTTTCTTCCGTTGTCCAATCTGCTACAAGATCCGCCCACCTTGTATCAGCCATGCCTCCAAGGATATGTTGCGAATATCCGGGGGATGGCGTCCTGTTCTCGTATCGATCAACACCCGTGGTAGGTCCTGTATTTGGTACGGTGCTAGACTTGTTCTCTGTTGTATGTCTGCTCTCCAAAAAGCTTTTTCCCAGCATGGAGCTATAAGGACATATTGACCACTGGCTGTATTGAGATGTGCTAGCACTTGAGGTATCAGATTTGGTGGTGGAAATAACCATCCGAGGTTGTAATTCCAGCGTCTGAGAAAGGCATTGTGAGAGAGTGCTTCTCTGTCCTCTTGGTCCAAGGAGATATAATCCGGCACTATATGAGCGGTCCTCGAGGCAAACAGGTCTATCTCCGGAGTACCCCACTTCTTGAAAATTTTTCTCGTCGCTGCTGGAAGAAGATGCCATTCTGGGTTCCTCTTGTTGCGAGACAGTGCATCCACCTCCATGTTGTAACGGCCTGGAAGGAACTTTGCCGTTAAAATCACATCTTGACTGTCCAAGAGTTCTAGGAGCCGACGTGTCAGATGCAGGAGCTTCTTCGACTTCGTGCCTCCCTCTTTGTTGATGTAGGCCATGACTGTGCAATTGTCTGTCTGCAATAGGACGTGCGAGTTCTTCAATAGGTGTTGGTTTTGTGAGATTGCAGCATGAACGGCGTAAAGTTCCTTGCAGTTGACATGCCAAGACTTCTGGGCTCCTGTCCAAAGACCAGACATTTTTATATGTCCTAGTTGGGCTCCCCATCCTGTCTCGGATGCATCGGTCGTCAGCAGAAATGTAATTGGTTCCGCGTGCAGTGGTGACGAACCGGACACTGCTTTCATCCACCATCTCATCTCGACAAGAGCCGGTTCCGGTATTGTGAACTGTCGGCGTGGTTGAGATGTTGGGAGATGCCGACTGTGGTATTGTATTGTGCGACAATGTAGTCTCCCTCTGCGGACGACGAACGAGGCGAAACTGAGTCTTCCCATTAGGGACTGGGCCTGTCTGAGAGACCAGTTGCCAAGCGAAATCTGTTTTTGTAATGCCCTGCGTAGCGTTTGGCATTTTGGTTCCGACAGGGATTTGGAATTGGCCAGTGTATCCCAGGTGACGCCTAGAAATTCTAGACGTCGGGTCGGAACCAAAACAGATTTGCTGAAGTTGACTTTCCATCCTAGGTGTTGCAGTAGCTGTATTACCAATGCCACCTGTTCCTGAAGAATCTCGAAGGATTGATTGGCCAGCAAGAAATCGTCGAGGTATACCACACAGCGAATGTTTTGTTTCCTTAGGTGTTCTGCGATCCAGTTGGTAACAGTTGCAAAAAGTCCCGGAGCTGACGACAGTCCGAATGGAAGACAGGTCATTTGGTACAGCGTTCCGTTGTAACTGGCTCTGAGGAATCTGCGATGCTGAGGGTGTATTGGTAAATGATAGTAAGCTTGGCTTAAATCCAGTTTCACCATCCAGTCCTTTTCCTGTAAAAATGTGGGTACACGAAAATGGCTGAACAGACGGAATCTCCGAATTTTCACAAAGTTGTTTAATTGCCTCAGGTTGAAAATTGGGCGACAAGTCCCATCTTGCTTGGGTATTAGGAAAAACTTTGATAAATAACTCGGTGATATCTCCGCCTCTTCGAGAATTTGGTCTCGAACCATATCCTTTATCTGTTGCGACATTAGAATTGATTTGTTCGTGGCATATTTCGCGAGGACTATGTTGCTCGGGTACAATAGAGGCGGCTTTAGTATAAAAGGGATACGAATTCCGCCTAAAATTTTGTATATTTCGTTGGGTGCCCCCAGATCGCGCCAAATATGTTGATATTGTACCAGACAGCCGCCACGAAAGGGCCGCGAGTCATGCGCGGCGTTGTCGATTCCTGGGTGGAGAGCGGGAGCGAGGTGGCTTAACTTGAGTTTGTCCTTGCTTAACACCGGAACCTTTTCCTTTACGGATTTTATTCTGCTTAAGCTTTTGGTTTCCATAGCTGCGAAAGGTCTTAGATCTAGACTGTTTAGAAGTTGAAGCAAAATTTTTATATTCGTTCATATTAACTAAACGACTTGTAGGAGCATTAGTCTGTGCTGTTGCAGATGTTGTGGCAACTGGTGCCCTCAATAGATTTTCTGCCCCCCCAATTTTGCGTAAATAATCATCAAGTAGTTGTGCATCAAATAAATATTCCGAACTTGGGGGTATTTTTCTAAGACTCGCGGCAATGTATTCGTCGGGTATGTGTTTAAGAATAGATTCTCGACGAGAATTAATAAAATCGGCTCTTCTACCACAAGTTATTTGTAATAAATCGTCACAAATTTTTTGATATTCTGTATCTTTGTTAAACAAACGTTCAATTTTTTCGAAGAGAGTTTGAGGTGTTAATTGAGTCTCTTTCTCTGCCGACCAATTAATTAAGGTTTGTAAAGACGATTGTAATTGCTCTTTTTGATTAAGAAATGCATTCGTCATTGCTGCGAAAGTGCGTTCTAAAAGACAATCATCTTTATGAAATTGTTCCAAACGCCTCAAATCCTCATTATTTTTCAATTCTATGAACCCGGGGGTACATAAATATTTTTTCTGCGCCTCAGAAAAGCGTATGTCATTCCATTCGTTTGTTTGGAAATGTTGTAATGCTTCTAGCCTTTTTAAGAAATTTTCTTTCGCTTTCGGATAAAGCGGTTCTTTTATTACTGTCGCATAATCGGATATGCTAAATTGCGATTTTTCAGTATTAGAAATGGACGGTGGATTTAAAATTATTTGATCTGTTACATTATCCGCCATTACTGTTGTCTTCGATGACATATCTATATTATTAGATGTCTGTGCAATATTGCCTTGAGAATGCGTAATCAAATTTGTTAAAAAGGCTACTTGTTGTGGGGGAACCACAAAAAAATTCATATTGTAGATCTCCTACCTTACGTTGCCGCTTCCTCGAAGTCCTAGTAATTCCTTCCTCAGCCAATCCTCGCTCCTCACTCTCCGAACTCGAATCCAAAGACGATGTTGAACTGATACATCTCTTTCTATTTTCTTCATCCACTAAATTATTTTCCATCGCAAATTATAATACTAAAACACTTTTTAATATTCAAAATAACTTTTAACAAAAGAGAGGGTAATTTTCTATCTATTTTAGTATAACTTTAACGTTCTAAAAGTTACTACAATATACTAGTCGCTAAGACGTCTGAACACTAGGAAAAACGACGCTATAATGACGAAAGAAAGCAACTTGAGCCCTGAGCTGGCGATTGAGCGCCTCAGGGGGAAGTTGGCACATCGGGCGCCAGGTGGCGCCACTAACATAAGAGAGGGACTCGCTTGACTAGCAAACACAAGGAAAACGGAAGGCTACACTCAAGATGGATTCCGGATATCGATGACGGAACAAATAATCGTAATTATAATTAAAAAAAACTCGCATTGTAATTATATTATTAAGGATAAGTCAACATTGTTTGCTCGTACTTAACTTTTTCCACTTTTTGTGACACTTTTGCTTCGGATTTCCAAATTTTCTTTATATTTAAATGTACCTTTTTATTTTCTTAGTTTGCATATGATTTTATTACTTAAAGAGAGTTAAAACAAATTTCATATTTAAGAAAAATTATAAAGCATATCTCTATATTCTCATCGAAAAATCCATCACCAAATTTCCAGAAAGTGTTGCGTAAGTAACGGGTCCCCATATAGTTCACATGTCATTGTAAGAATTGATTTCCTTTGTCTAAGCTGTAAATCTGCCGCGAAGATAGGGTGCGTCGCGTATACGCCGTTAATCACAGCGTCGTCTCTCAGGACGAAACACGTGCCGCATCGATGATAATGGGAACACATTAACATCATTTGGGGTTCGAATATGTAAATAAAAAATTCTTTGTCTACTACGTTTGAATAATATTTGACATGGTAGTTACATTGAGGTAGTGTTTCACTGTCTCTCTCTGCCCTAGTATGTTGCCAGCATAACAAATGACATTTGTAATGAACTTTTTTAATGATTGATTATTTTCAATTCCTTGTGCACGTGTGTTCTATGAAAAATGATTCAAATACATTTCTTTCATGTTTAGTTAATGAAATACATAGTTTCCAGAGCTTTTAAGCGCAAAAATAGTACATCTATACTAATATTATAAAGAGGAAAGATTTGTATTTTATATGTATTGAAATAACTCAAAAACTACTAGTACGATTTTTTAAATTCTTTTACCGGTACAAAGGTAATTTATCTGCGAGTAATATAGGTCATATTTTTTTAATTTCACGCGGGTGAAGTCAAGTTATTTTTTTAACTAAACAAAGAAAATCACAACTTACTTAAAAATTCTGAGTAGAAGCTATGGTTAAATATGTGTGTGGTCTTACTAATATAAGTCTTATTATTTATTCCTACATATAATAGCATCATATTGTTTTGATCTATGGCAAAGTTAAATTATTAACGGTTGTCAATTAATCAAAAATACAAATAATTGTTAGACGTGTAATTGAAAAAAGCGTATCGCATTAAACCAAATTAGTGTGTTTACAAAACCTTAAAGTTCAAAGGTGATATATGTGATGATAATTCTTTTTATATTAGTCAAGGTTTGCTGTCAGTGCGATTGATAAATTGGAAACTAAAGATCAACCAAAGCTTATATACTTAGGTACATGTCAATATGTAGTAAGTACATAATATGTAACATTACAAATTCATATAATAATGATGATGACGTCCTCCGTGTCGTATGCATCAATGGCGAACCTTTCTATTTCCAAGAGTGTGACCGAAGATGGCTGTCAAAGGTCCAGTCACACGGCGCACAGTTTACCGGCCTGCAGAGTCATATGTATAGGTGTAGGAAAGCTTATGTTCATATACTCCGTCACTGTCATTTTTTTAAATATATTTCGTCAATAACCCGTCAACTGTCAACCAAGCCGCACTGGTCCAATTGTTTGACTATTAGAAACGTGGGTAAGCTCTGAGTCCTCAGTTAGGATGTATAGTGAGCTTACAATTTCGTCAATAAATGTAGATTTAAAAACATCAAAATTTAATTGATTTTAACAATCAATCAAACTTCAATAAATTTAAGGCGTAGTTTAAAAAATCTGAATTGTCCTAGCTAACACACGATGTGCTTTGGCCAATTAGAAAACATCCTTGAGTTTATTTGAACACCTGTCTATAATAATTCGAATATGACTCCAGGAAACGAACTGGCAAGCATTTGTAGGTACCAGCAAGTCACGCCTTAGCACTGCTAAGTGTTAGGAATATACAAAATACAATAATGATATCTGTTATGGTAATCTAAAAGGAAAAACAAATAATCTATGCAAAGTTAAAATAGGAAAACATTTCCTTGTAATAGGAACCTAAACTAATGCATTAATTTCATAGCATCGTCTGTAACCAGAAAGTGAATTTAATTTAGCTACAAAGTTTAGGTTCAATAACTTTAAAAACATATACAAAACAAGATCAAGTCCTTATTTTAAAAAAGAAAACATTTACAATTCCTTCTATAGCTTCTTAAAGCATAAAAGTCACGTTATTATAATTTCTTCCAATTTATTTACAACGCCACACAAGTTGCGTACGTTTTTACGACGCTACGATACGCGTCCAAAGAATCGCTGGCACTTCGAAATTAAAATTCTATTTGGAACGTAAGTTTAACGCGTCACTTAAGTGGCCTGCAGTAAACATTTAGGAACGTCTTTTCATTAAATGCCAAGGTCTTAAGCTAAATATCATCTCACATATGCTCAACAAACTTAAATTATGCAAGTATTTGCAAAAAGTAAAAGTTTTCAATGTATAAAGTTTTTATACAAACTTTAAGCACTAAACACGTGAATATTATGCTAATTTTAAGTGTTTAATTACACTACGAGTAACTACACGAATTTCGTAATCAATTATTAATTGCTGCCACCCACAGATTAGTTATTATAAAAATATATTGGACAGAAGAGATGAATGGCATGTAACAAGGAGAACTTTAGTTATGAGTGTGGAGATACACCGGTAGAAGTAGACCTAGAAAGAGATGGATGGATTGCGTGAAAGGTGACATGATCAAGAAGGGAGAGATGACAGATGACGTATGACATTGTTATGCGGAGGACAAAAGCCTGTCGCGCCGACCCTACGGGAGTAGGATAAGGTGGAAGATGATGATATTGGACAGTAAATATATAATTAATCGAAAAAGGGCCACAATTTAAAAACAAAACATTACATAATTTACTAGTTGATGTGTCATAGTGATTTGAATTCAATTAAAACAACATTTAGCGTTAAATCATTCATTTTGATGAAAATAAGTATAGGTTACATTTACATACGCGTTAGATATATTATGTACATGTTAGAAGCATGCCAATTTACAGTGAACAGTGATTCATCATCTAAGTCTAATAATACAATTAATGTATGCAACTATTATGCACTAATATTTTTAATACTATGATTTCCTTAATGAATTAATAACCTACAAATCGATTCAAGAACAATTCGAAGTATTGTTTATCTTTCAATAAGCTCGCGATTCTTTGTATCGAATAGTAATAAAAATTAAAAGATATCTAAATCACGATTAGATATTTAACCATGAAAACTAGATATGGATTTTAAAAATAATAGAAATCCTTTAATTCACACGTATATTGCCATCTAACGAGCTCAGTTAGTTAATTATCGAGAAAGTATTATTAACAATTAGGAATAAAGATATTTTTAGAATTAAAGTTAGGTTTTGACTGCATTGAGATTTGTTTTAATACGTATTCGCATAAATGATTTTATTCTGTTTTGTCAAAGGTAATGGCAGGGTCTTCCCTTTCAGCTACAATATTTTTATAATGTCACTGAAGCGAAACCCAATGTTATATAGAAATCTAACTAATAAATAAGTAATCTTTACTAATATTATAAAGAGAAAAGATTTGTATTTTTGTATGTATTCGATTTACGTAAAAATTACTGGGCCGATTTTAAAAATTCACCATTAGAAAGAAAAATTGTGAGTAACATAGGCTATTTTTTATTTTCACACGGACAAAGTCGCGAGCAACAGCTTGTAAGTAAAACGACTGTTGATAAACTTAGGACTTAGCAAATAACATCTTCATCAACCTGTAATAACTTTGTTGCAACATTATTTTACATAGATATGTAATATTTAACTGGTCAGAATGTCTTAAATTACAACCGCTGATTTTAATATTTATGTATCCTGTACTTTGTTTGCAAAATTAAAGAGGAAATTATGAAGGATTTCTTAAAAAATAGGCAAAGTAGAGTCGAATCTTTTTATTTCAAACGTCATAATGCACTAACAAAATGATTGTTTACAATATTGCGGTTAGTAGTGACTTGTCTCACTGAAACGATGACTAAAAGGATCCAAGCCCACGGACAAAAGGACCAAGTGATATGTTAAAACTCGTGTCCGTGACTCAATCCTTCGGTGATGTAATGCTTCGTAATTGATTCAATGATTCGCTCCTAATCATCACAATAGTGTTAGCCGCAACAGAACAAAATTATCGATGTTCTAACCCGGATGTTACGCGACAGCCAAAATCCTTAGCCAAACTAAACACTGACATTATATTCACAGACTAAAAATACAATTGTGTAGGTAGGTTTTAATGCTGTATTAATTTTTAGTATGCTTAAATTATGGTTATGATCGACTATTCAGCCGTCTTTTGTAATTTAATGTTATGCCTAAATGTAATCCATCTCTTTACGTACTAGGTGGCAAGTACCGTTTTTAAGTCACTTTATTAATTGTAGGCAAGAATACATAACATTATTAACAACGTTTATATTACTAATTAAAATATAGCCTATGTTGCTCAGTGATAATGTAGCTTTCTAATGGTGAAGGTATTTTTGAAACATGTTCACTAGTGTTGGAGCATATTCAATGGAAACTTATATTAATAACATGTGTGTTTCTTAGTTATTTTCAGATTCTTTGTCGATAAAATGGCATCGATATCGAAGCAAGTCCATCACTATTCACTGTGTTGCGGCTACTGCGTCACGAATGTAATCGACGTCATCTCTTACGTTTTATTACCGAATGGAATCGCTCATCGAAAGCAGAAGTAATACGGGTAAAAATGCATACTTTGTGATACTTGATAATATGTGACTACTTGATAGTATGTTGCAATGAAAATTCGCCGATCCATTGAAAAACTATTGCAAAGAACATCTTGTCATTGGTACTTTAGAATCATTTTTAGATCAAATATTGTATATAAGACTAGCTGTTGCTCGCGACTTTGCCCGCGTTGAATTTAAAAAAAATAGTAAAAATGTAGTAATATATGTGTCACTCACAGATAAATTATCTTTTTAACGGTGAGAGAATTTTTAAAATCGGCCCAGTAGTTTTTGAGTTATTTCAATACGTCAAATCTTTCCTCTTTATAACATTAGTATAGATGAATGTGATCTAAAAAAATTATTAATAGAGTTTACATTTATGGAATTAAAATTATGTCAACTATTTTTATCTCTAGTGATATAGGTACTAACTATATTCAATAACCGTAACATTTAAATAAAATCGAAACTAGGAGATTGTTGTTATTAATGAAATCAGTAGGAGCGAAACGGTCAATGATAATTGTTAATAAAGTACCGGATAAAAACCACCCACGTTTGCTCTTGCGTCAACCAGAAGTAAAAGGATAATATTCAAATTCATTCAATGAAATTTAATTTGATTATAATAGGTAAATAATAAATGGAAACTTTTTACAAACTTTAATTAGTCCTTACTTAGCCCTTACCATAAGTTCACACTGTACTGAATATTTTATGGTAAAGTTTACGAATTCACATATTCACAATTTCCGCCCTTAATTGAGAGGAGAACAATTCGACTAAGAATTAGGGCTGATGGTTTAAAATATTTTTACTATTTTTGTTGATTATGAATGAATAAAATATATACGTAAGTAGCGCTGTAAGGTGTAGTAAAATAAATTGATGTTATCTGTTTATTTCATTCAAATTAACTACGGTTTTTTATATTTCACTTATCATCATCATCCTCCTTATCCTACTCCCGTAGGGTCGGCGCAACAGGTTTTTGTCCTCCAAATAACTCTATCATACGTCATCTCAGTCATCACTCCCTTTTTGATCATGTCACCTTTCACGCAATCCATCCATCTGCGTCTAGTTCTACCTCTACCGATTTCCCTTCCTCACTCATAACTAACGTTCTCCTTGTAACAGCGATTCATCCCTCCTCATAACATGCCCATACCATGCTAACCTTATATATGTTTTTTATATTTAACTATTGACTACTAATATATTTAATCATATTTTCTTTGTAGTACATATTTCAAAGGAACGCTTTATAAATTAATTTACAAATTGATATTCGCTTAGCGGGTGCGACTCAGAGCTTTAGAGCTTTGCATAAAGTTCACGCGTCGCTAATATATTCCACGATCGCTGAGCTCACAGCCTTTAATAGAATTCTCGATCGACTCAAATGTTTCAACGGTATTATAGACATTAGAGACGATGAGGCTTTGCACAGACAACCTGCTCACAGAACATACTAGTATTACTAATGTGACGTATGCAAACCAGTAACTCCCGTTGTTATTACATCATTACTAATTTTAAAATGCGCTAATAGATTCCGAAGTTGTAGAAAAATTGAAACGTGATTTGAGTTTTAGAGTCAATTTTGCATCGTTTAAAATTATTATTTAAAAACACGACTAAAATTTTTACACTTCACTACAATCTCACAGGTAATCTACTCGATGCATTCATTGAGTCAGTACCGGCTTTGTAGTTTGTAGATTGATTTTTTTTTACATATAAGGTGGCAAACGAGCAACCGGCAAACGAGAAATGGAAAGCGACCGCTGCCCATAAACATTCGCAATTGCAGATGCGTTGCCTACCCTTAATTGGCGGAGGAGGAGACGCACATAAAGAGGACATTTGCCCTTCCTATGCGTCTCCTCCACTGTCAAATCCACTTTTCCTTCCCATCCTTTCCTCTTAAGAAAAGGGAGGAAAGGGAAAGGGACTAAAATTAGGCCTCCGGCACCACACTCATCAGACGAAACACGGAATTGCTTCCACTTCACGCCTGTTTTCTGTGTGTGATGTAAGTTTACAGTTTTCAGTTTCAGGCTTTACATCTTTCTCTTAGACTTGACCTTATTCATTTCCACAAAGTTTTCACCGTATAAAACTGTAAAAGCCACAATTTAAAACAATTTCGTTAGATCCCGTAAATCTTTGTGTTGTTTCTACTTTACCAAATTTACTTAGATTTAATAACACAAAACAAATTTATTTAGCTCTCAGCGTGTTAGAAGTACCATATTTAATGACTCATCTGTTTGTATAAGATATTAACTACGTACTAAGATAAACTTTTTTGTTTCATAGATTTTTTTATTAAAATTATTTACGCAACACATCCTGTTGCGTAATGCAATCTAATTTAATACTCTAACGTTCTTCGGGTTATCTTTTACATGTGTCTAACGCTCTCATGTCTTTAAATATTATTTACTGATTTTAGTTTTACTTCTCTATACTTGTTTATTTCTTTCACCATGTTAGGAACACCCTATGACGTCATGAGTGGAGCGTGGCAGTATCGGCGTAAACGAAGACCCATGTTGGATGACCGCCCAGGGCGCTGGACAGGAATGGGCGCCACAGGTCTACAAATTGCACGTACTCCTGTTGAGCCGACCAAAGGCCTTGGTAAAAGGGGCACCCTAGAACTCTCACCCAGGCAATGGAGCGTGAAGCAGTTGAACAGTATAGACTAAACGGCAATGGATATTTAAAGAGAAGAGAATCTGTAAGTTGTATAGGTTAACGTTGGAAGATTATGGTATTATGCAGGAGGATTTTACCATGCAGTGGTATGGTGTGGTCTAATATAGTTAATAATAACGTGTTCATATTATTAATAATATCCTTGCTCTGTAAATTAATAGGTCTGTGTATCGACTTCGTAATGAAAGGTGTGTCGCTTTGGAATTTGCGTTAGATAGCGAACGATTTCCACGTCACGCAAATTGCGTTTTCAATTAATTATCCATTTAATATTCCACGCTTTAATAACGCACTATAGTGGATCGAATTGTTAAATTGATTTATGCAATATTTCTTATTTACATATGTATAAGAGGTAGGAATCATTCAGTTGAAAAGTTTAAATTGATTAATAAGATTTTTTTAAATCCATAAGTTCACTTTATTGAGTTTGCTTATGATTTTTAAATGTCTCGATTCGACAACTTCTCTTCTAAGTAGCTTGCTCTATGTCAATACAATTTGGACAAAAGAGCACCAGACATATTTGCGATCGTTAATCAGAAAAACCCATCACAAGTAAAAGTTTGCGCTTATTTATTTAGTTAACATATTATTTCACCCATAAATTCGGAAGTTCTATAAACAGAGGAACGCGAGGAGTTGACAGTTTTACGTAGGGGTTTTGATATACGGGTATTTGTTTTACTTCGCCGACAACGGAAGCTGTAGTCGTATGGAAAAACCATTGCCTTTTGTTTTGTTTAAATTGATATTGCGTACTCGAATGTACAAGTATACATTCGTTTTTCTGTTTTGGAGTCGAAAAATAATAACACGGAACGTACTTATATGTACGTTATTATGGAGAAAATAGTGATGAAAACATTTCAATCTTCCTCCACGCGGACGATGTCCTGGGCAATAGCTAGTATAGTAGGTATTTTAAATACAGTCGTTCCATAACCGTTTTATCAGTCATGAAATATTGTATTGTATTAGAAATTAGAAGTCCTCCTTCGTCATCATTATCTTAAAATAAACGCTTGTCAGTTGTCAATCTTAAGGCTTTTTATAAGATAGGAGATCTTTCCGTTTTTACTGTACTTTAGGTCAACGAAGAAAGTGAAATACTCTAAAACATGTTTTGCAGTGTCCAATTTCTAGCTATGTACTATTAGTGAAACTGGTGTATACCTCATAGGCGGCTGGTACAATTATTTTAAAAAACTTTTTTAAGAGCATTGGACTATTTCCAAAATTTCTTAATGTGACATGACACGAACATATTATAACTGTACAATTAACTATGCGGGATGCAGCTAAACGCCATCAAATAATTTACAGGGCTATTCTGTGGTCGAAATCTGGGGCGGTTTCAAATAACTTTTCGTAGAACTGGTGGAGCGTGGTGCCAAATATTATTGTCCCAATGCCATTGCCAGATAGAAATTAGAAGTCAGTCGGTTTAACTGCCTATAACAGTGGGTGGCGTTACATTTAATCAAATAGGAGTAGTTTTATGCCGTTAATCAATAAAATGAAAATAACAGTTTTGAAGAGTTTACGCACCAAAGAAATACAAGCCCAGAAACAGACAATTATGTGGCCATTGAAATCTTATCATTTGTATAGTGGAAAAACTTCCGCAATTATAAATACATGATCACTTTATTTTTATTTTTTTCCAAATTAAGTAACTTTATGGAACTTAACCTTGAGATAACTTTAAACGATATTGTTTAAAAGTTGTTTAAAAAAAAGTTAAAAAGTTGCTTATAAAACAAAGAATTTTCAAACCCTTCCGTTAATGTTTATTACCTGCGTAATATTATTTATTAATATGGTAACATTACCATGAAAACTTCAAATCGTTACATTTAAACGTCAGTGTCATATTTCGTTGTAGGTTTGAAAACAACACTTTCAATATAACTATTTTTAGTTTTTTTATCCTCATTCCCACGTTTTACATTTACAAATCGGTAAATGGGATCATTTTACATTTAATTTATTTGCATTTTATGAGTAGTGTACTTAAAAGTGAGCGTTAAAAATCATGGGGCGAAAATTGCAAGCAAAGCATATCTCTAAAAAACGAAATGTTGGAAAGGAGAATAATAAATTCCAACTTCAAAAGCGAAAAGAACTTGCTGTTTTGACGGATAAAGTGCTTAAACTGACCAGTGTATTCCGGACTACTGGTAATACATTAAAAAGTTGGGATCATCATTTAGAAATCGATACTATTATAAAGGAGATCATAGACATCGAAACTGCTTTGTATCCCAAAGAACCTTCGGTCGAACGCAAAGAAAAATTAGATAAATATCTTATTTGGTTGCGTGACAATGGAGCACAGTTTGAAGGTAATTGAGAATAATAATTTTCTTTAATTCTACCTTTTGTCATTAAATAATCAAGAAGTCTTGTTGTATATAAAAACTAATTGTAATCAGTTTAGGTCAAGGATGCAACTATTGCTTAGAACATAGCATTTTATACTTATGTATTTCTATTTGCTAGGTATTGCAATGATTATGAATATAATTCTAGTTTTGTATAGTACAAATTGACAAGTTTGTTTCAATATTCCCAAATCTTGTTATTCATCAGAGGGTTGATATACAGTTTTTCCTTATGTCTTTTAGTTAAAACTTATAAAAGAAATACATCATCATCATCTTTTTTTATCCTTTCCGCAACAGGTTTTTGACCATATAACTCTGTCATACGTCATCTCAGTCATCACTCCCTTTTTGATCATGTCACCTTTTACACAATCCATCCATCTCTTTCTAAGTCTACCTCTACCGATGTACCCTTCCACACTCATAATTAACGTTCTCCTTGTAACATGTGATTCATCCCTCCATTATAAAAGAAGTACATTATGATACTAAACTGTAGTATTCAAATTGTAAATTTGATCCTTTTAAGGTTAATGGATTTGATGACAATGAAACAAAATGTTAGTGTGCTTTTAAACTAGTCAATGAAATAGTTGACTTTGTTAACTAGTTGGTTGATTCAACTTGTTAGCTGACTCAGCAACAATCTCTAATACTTTACAACTAATTGAAGAAAACTTTATGATGGTATTGCTTGGGATAGCAAAATTTGTTTCATGCAATTTAGTATTTAAGTTTTTTTGAGGCAAATGACAATAAATTTAATTTCAATTTGATATGCACTACAAGAATACTTAAAGAAATTGTTGGAAGAAATATCAAGACATTCTAGCATTGTACTACTTTATTAAAGATTTTGTATTGTTCTAAACGAAATAAATTAATGAAATATTTACCTTAAATTCAATTAATTACAATACACAGAATAAATGTCAAATGTCTAATGCATAAAAGATTAGCTCATATATTTGTCATTCAAAACATTTAGCTTGATATATTTATTTAGAAATACAATGTTTTCAGGTGTGGAAATAAGTGAATTTGAGGGGTATGATATGGGTTTGAAGGCGACTAAAGATTTTAATGAAGACTCCCTCATTCTAACTGTGCCGGGAAAAGTTATGCTGAGTGAAAAAGATGCTATAGAGTCCGAACTTAGTTCTTTTGTTAATGTTGATCCTGTATTGAAGAATATGCGAAATATAACATTGGCACTGTATTTGCTATTAGAGAGGAGCAAGTCAGGTAATTATGATATCTATACTTTGAAACTGTTAAATCTTTACTTTATGTATGGCCTAGCTTTTATCTGCTACTTCATCTGCTCGGTATTTACAAAAAATCTTCTAGTTTGTTACTTGGTGATAATGTAAGTTTCTTACGGTAAAAGTTTTTTTTATTAGGTACAGTAATTTTTGAGCTTATTTGTTATTTGCAATTTGCAAAAAATATATATCTGTCTTCTTTGTAATATTACTATAGATAGAACTTACTGTGAGATAAAATTCTTAAATGTAATCTCTGCAATTTTTGAACTTTCAGAGTCATTTTGGAAGCCATATATAGATATTCTACCAGACAAATACAATACTGTTTTATACTTCACAGCTGAAGAACTAGCTGAACTCAAGGTAATTGTTAACAGATTATTGGCTCAAGTTAAATAATTTATAGGTTTAGATTAACATTTCATTACTTTCAACATATCCCCTACCTTATCCTACTCCGTAGGGTCAGCGCAAGGGATTTTCATCCTCCAAATAACTCTATCATCCATCATCTCAGTCCACTCTTTTCTTGGCCGTATCACCTTTCACGCAAACCATCCTTCTCTTTCTAGGTATACCTCTACCTGTGTAACATCTTATTATTTTCTTTTTAACATATGAAAGAGGGGAAATCTAATTGAATTTTAGCAATCTTCTTTCTATTAAATGGGAAAGGTTAGATTGGTTGATGGATGTTTGCTAGAAAATGTATCTAAAATGTCTCAATAAGTCTTTTTGAAATAATATAAGAGACTAACGTTTTTTAAAAAAATTTCAAGGATCAAGTTACAGACAAACACTACTGATCTTCAAATATCTTTTTGTGATTAATATTCTAATGGAGACTGTTTATAACAGTATTTCTGGAATTAAAAAATATATATATTTTACAGCCGTCACCAGTGCTAGAATCATCATTGAAACTCTACCGAAGTATCTCGAGGCAGTATGCATACTTTTACAATAAGATTCAAACAGTTGATATGCCAGTGTTGAAGAGTTTACGAGATGTCTTCACATTTGACAACTACAGGTAAGAAAATAAACACAATGCAATTATTATTTTTATTCCTTTCAAATAATAACAATTGTAATGATTAATTATTTTTAATGATTGCACTCATGCCATACTATCTTATGAGAAACAACAATTAAATATTACTTTTAGGCAAATTTTACATTTAAATGTTTTTAAAATAAACATAATTTCAGATAGTCTGGAGTTTTTATACAATTTAAACATATTTTTTTTAAAGGATAATAATAACGGGTAATTAAATATAGGAGTAATATTTTTAGAAAGCAATTTTGAGTATTATAACTTTAATTAGAGCCAAAAGTAGAGATATTTACAATACGGATTCAGTCATAAGTGCTCATTTAGGAAAAAATTAAAACCTCTTAAATTATTTAAATAAAAAAATAGATTACATTGTCCCTTAAATAAATCAGGTCACTTAAATTTTAAAACTACCTACTCCGTATTTAATAGCATTAAAGTCTTTGTGATTTACAAAAAGTTACAAATATGGTTTTCTTAGACTATCCCACGTGTATTCGGGACAATCTTTATCATGGGGTTTCTCTAAAGTATCGATTGAGTAAATATTTGAAGATAGCATTGGACTTAAACTGCGCATGCTGCTAGTTTTAGCGGTCATCCTATTCTCAAATACAGGAGACGGTATTCTATCTTCACTTGAACCATATTTCCTGATAAACACATGCTGTTGATGTTTCCATCTAAATGTTACAAATGTTAATAAAAATAACACTGCTATTAATCCTACAATACTTGCAGTGACAACAGTCGCAGATCTTGTATTATGGTTTATTGTCTCTGGTACGATTTTAGGAGTGTTCTCTTCACTTTCTAAAGATTTAAATTCGACTTTCTCATCAGATGGGTTGTGATCAATTCCTTGGACGTCTTCTAAAACTATCAAACCATCTCCATTTATGTCTTCTTCAAGTACAATTTTCTTAACTGTTAAGTCTGACGTATCTGAAACAGTGAATGTTAAAATTGATTAAACCCAACTAAATATTATAATCATGTTAAAAATAGTGAATTTTATTAAATTAAATTGTTTAAAATAACAGATTATGCGTTTATCACATAGGTTTTAGTATATGCATTACTTACACGATTGCGTTTATAGTAAAAATTCGGTCATTGTAGTTAAAAAATTAACCCGTACCAATACTACACGTAACCAGTAAGATTCTCAAATATTTTAACTTTAAAATGTACCTACCATTTGATGCTTGTTCAACCATATTATCAGATATATTACGACTTCTTTGTATTAAAGAAAATATTTCATTGAGTGTGATCAAATCTTCATTACCACGACTCTGTCGTGATGTTCTGTTCGTGAGTAATGCTGCTATCTTATCTTCGTTCTTCATATTTTTCGTATTAATGGGATTATTCGTATTGGTTTCAACAGTAAAGTTGGTTATTAACGACGATATTCCTATATTTTCAGCATTTTCATTAACATTATTACCGAAATCCATCATCATTGGTATGCTTATGTATTCAGTTTGTGTTACGTACGGTATCGTAGTTGTTGGCTTCGCCGTACTGTTATGTGAATTGGCTTCTAATAGCGCTCTCAAAGGATATGTTTCTCTTGATATAGGTTCGATAAGAGACTTGGAGAGGAAAGGTTCTGGCGGATTAGGTTCTCTTGACGCGTTATGGAATATATCTGCTAAATGCACGTGACTGGAGCCCCGCTCTCTATGCTCCAATAATTCAGATAATGTCATGTTTCTTTCCCTCAATATCTTTGATAATGTAGCGCTACCTGGAAACAGAGTACATATTATTAATTTGTTAGATAAGTGGACGAAAATGTTGTAGTTAAAGGATTTTTTAAATTAAATTATCATTTCAAAATACTTACTTAAAGAATCACGGAGAATTTCGTCTATTTCAAACTTAGCAGTTTTCTCTGTAGTGCTAACGATTGGCGCTGCAGTTGTGGAAGTTTTTAATTTCTTCTCACGCGGTCTCGACCTTTTAATAGATTTTTGAACAGACGATTTCGTTGACGATTCTTTTATTATAAGATCATCTAACATAGTAACCGTTTCTATCGGAACTTCGCTTACATTGTTTGGTTTAGGTTTCATTTTTGCTATAAATTCAGATGCCGATACTAAGTTCGCCATTTCGAATAATTCTGAAAGTAAATGTTCCGGTGATGTTTTATTCGTTGCAATCTTGTGTTTTGATTTTATATTCCTTAATCTGTTTACAAAAGCTTGCTGCCTTAAATTGGTTATGTTGTGTCGCGTTCTTACTCTAGAAGCCAGTGATGGTCTTATTGAGGGAATCATTTCGTAAGTCGTTGTTTCAATAATATTGACCGTTGTCGTAGGTATTGTGTCTGTATTCATGATTGTTGTTTCCATTTCGGCTTCATCGCTGCTTTGTGTATTGAAAGCATTGAATTGGGCGATATTGTCTGTTGTGGTTATTTCTTCAGGCATCGTTGTTGTGGTTACTTTATCTGTGTCTTCTAAGTTCAAGTTGATATTTGTGTGTGTTAGATTTTTAATTGCTGGAATAAGTTCTTTCCATTGTCTGAATTTAGTAAAGTTATTATTTTGATATCTTCTATTGGTGATATTGATCATATCTCTACTTAGCTGGCCCTTATAAGAATTATTACCTATTGGTCTCATGCGTAGATTTATCCGTACTCCTGTAGGATATCGTCGTCTTTTACCAACTACAACTGTTTCATTCGAAGGAACATTATAAGTTTGATTAGTGAAGGAGTTGTTAATGACATGTGACCTAAATTTATTTACAGTGCTAGTTTTGGCAGTAACGACGGTTGTTGTAGATTCTGTAGTACTATGTCTTATTGTTGTAGCAATTATTTCTTCCGAAGAAGAAAGTTCGTCTAAATTGATTTCTTTTTTGGCATTCATAGCATGTTCAAAAACGCTATGTGTTTTGATTGTGGAGAATCTTGACGTTCTAGTTGTAGGTGCTTTGGTTGTTGTAGATAGTTCCGCGATTGCTTCTTTATCTGTTTGTGGTAATTCTGTTGTTTTTAATACTGATAGGGCATTTTTCTCGCCGCTGAGCAAATCGGCTAAAGTTAGATTATGCTGTTGCAGTAATTCACTAAGACTCTTGCCTTTTGATTTTTGTAATATATCTTTTAGCGAAATCGGGTCCAAGGGTTTACTCTGCAAAAAAATATATGTTCTTACATAACATATTCAGTAGAGTTTCAATACAATCAATATTAAATACATAATGTTAAAAATAACAAGTAAGATGGGGTAAAAAATTTAAAGTACCGTAAAAAAAATGTTGCATTATCAAGGTGCGTTAAAGGTATTGGTGCTTGTATTTTATCCTTAATTTTCCTCAAAACAATATATCGAAGACATTCCTACAAATATATACATGTAAAGTATACATTTTTAGATAAATTAGGTACATAAATTTACCGCGGGTCATAATATTATACCTTATTGTTATTTCTCGACATGAAAATAAATATTGTTTCAAATAGTTTAATTATGTTTTTAAACTTACTTGTTCTGTAATGTCATTTAAATTATCTTGGCCAGGTATGCCGTTTTCGTTTCTATTTCGTGAGATTTTAATAGGAGAACCATTTTCCAACGAAAATTCTGATAGAGATTTATTCTCTTTTACTTCGGGATTATTTTGTTCTTCATATTCATCTTTATTGGCAGCAAATTGTATTGGTTCGTCGTCATCGTCTTCCGCCGTAACGTCTACTGTCGCAAATGCATTTCGATTTTTCTCTTCGTTATAAAATTGATTTATGGTTAGCCGTGGTTGGTGACTCTCGCTATTTTCTACTTCAGCGTCATAGTTTGTAGTTTCGTGTTTAGGACTTGCTGCATTATTATCCAAGGTTTCATCGGCGGGTACGTCACCGAACTCGCTGAATTCATGCCACGACTCTTGATCTGATGTTCTTTTCGGGCCTTTTCTTCGGAATGGTCTTGGACTTTCCGCAGCTTCCGTTCGTGCATTCCACTCATCGTGTTTAGTGTCGATCTTTTTACGGCGTCTGTACGGTATCTCCGTTAGAGGTCTATAGTTGTCTGTATTGTAGGGTCTATACTCTCCCGGTTGTAGATATCTCTCCTGAGGTCCGTGAAGAGATGCTTGAGGTCGACGCCTACGTTTACGGATGGGTCTGCGACGTTTTGGTGGATCTTCAAGAGATCCGTCCCATGTATCGGTTTGAGTAGAATGTGTCATCATCGGCTCTATTTTCACTGCTCTCCATGGCTGAAAAAGTAATTGTACTGACTTAAAGAACTATAATATAGTTAACTAGTTACTAATTTACATGTAATACACATAAATAAATATTATCATTTCCTAAGTAAGACACCGCACCTATTAAATTTTCATGAATAGGTATGAATGTGAAAAGTGAAATACACGCTGGAAAAATGTCACGAACAGTAAATATTTTCTATTTTTCCGTATCGATAAATTGTTAACTATATTATGTAAGTTTTTTTTTTATTTACAGATGATAATATTTTGTACGATTTACTAAAATTGAGAATCTTTTTCCCGAGTTAATGTTGATCATGTTTATTTAGTCTTTGTATATTCATGTATATTTTATCTGGTTGAAATTAGCATAGCGATTTGATTGCAAATAACACATGTGTTTTGAATAGCGCAATCAAAAGTGAAAACGTAAAAGTAAAAATGAAGCAGTTGCATTGAATAGCGCCGTGCGACTTGCCTCGTGGGTAATTGTTATTGCCTTTTGTTCCTACACAAACACTACATGCTGGTTTAATTCCTTTTTTGCTGTTTCGTAAATTCTGAACAAAATGTAACACTTGCTGTACTGGAGTGTTTTAAATGTCAATTATTCATCAATAGCAATAACGAGGTAGCGTCTACGGTGTGCTAAGTAATAAATTCTAATGTGCTTTTATTAGTCAAAATAGAAGGTCTCATATGATTATTTTTACCAATATAATAAGAAACCAATAGCAAATCCGCAATCATACTTCATACTAATATTATAAATGCGAAAGTTTAGATGGATGGATGGATGGATAGATGGATGTTTGTTAGAGTTTGTAGCCTAAACGGCTAAACCGATTTCGATGAAATTTGGTGTAGATGTAGAGGATAGTCTGGAAGAACACATAGGCTACTCACTTTTGTTTTTTTTATTCCACGCGGACGGAGTCGCGGCCGAAAGCTAGTTTTATTAATAATTTAATTTTTAATTAGCCTCCCCTTTGTCAAATAAAGGTGAATATTAAAATTGAGATAAGATTTTCGGCCAACATCATTTCTATGTTTTAAACTCCATTACAGAACTATATATTTTTCCGTTTGAAATTGAACTTTAAACTTGTTCTATTAATCAACCGTACCTGATATATACTGATCAATCAATCGTACATACTGTTTACGTGTTATTATGCATATATTATCTCATAGCAACGAAAGCTGTTACAGCAGCGATGGCATAATGTCGAGAGGAAAGTTGAAAGCGACCATACTATACAAATACCGGTTCTGTTTTTGAACTTGCACTGTGAGGACTTATGTTTTTAATATATCGATAGGTTATTTCGATTACGATGTTACGCTGATTGTATTTTTGATTGTTGTATTATTTTTAAAAATTACTACACTTAAAAATATCGGAAATAGTAACTTTCGCCCGCGACTCCGTTCGCGTGGAATTAAAAAAACAAATGTAAGTAGCTTATGTGTTCTTCCAGACTATGCTCTACATCTATGCCAAATTTCATCGAGATCCGTTCAGCAGTTTAGGCTACAAACTCTAGCAAACATCCATCTATCCATCTAAACTTTCGCATTTATAATATTAGTAAGATTATTTTGATGGATTCAAAGTATCACTCATTTTTAATATTTATCGGTTTCTACTAAATGATTAATTTATTTCTGTTTGTTTATACTTATCGAGACCACCTGTTGGAGACAGGTTTTAAATTCAAAATAGTTTTTAGTTCATGCGAACTATGCAGATTGAGATTTTTTACAAAAGTAAGAAAACATGGAATTCATAAAAACTATCTGATTCACTATGAAACAAATTTATTTGGACGACAAGATGGTATTTGATTACTGTTTTTGTAACCTTAGGTAAAGGTTAATATAGAATAAATATTATATTCACTATGAAATATTTAAATATTTATGAGAATGACACGTTTCAATCAGTTATGAAAGCAATTGCTATTTAACAATAATTGCAAATTCTTTCTACACAAAGGATATCAAACGGGTTAAAATTTTAATTTCAAATAAGATTGCAATGATCCTTCATACATATCTAATTATTTCATCAACACTCTTTTTGTAATATTTTTTTATATCTATATTTTTATAGATACGAACAGAATTACCAGTGCTGACACATCTGCAATAAACATGCTGGTCTCTCAGTTTTTCTAGCAGATTAAATAAGATGACAATATATTTTGCACGAATGTTTCGCTGGTGGAAACTCAAATACATAGTATGATGTATGAAATATTTCTCGAGTATACAAAATGCCTCCAAGTTTATAGTCATATGGGTTAAAGAAATCGCTTTCATATTATAGATTCGATTCCAATTGTATTACAGCTTTCATATTGGTAGAGTGATTGCTAGTTATTTTATGATGGCGAAAATAGCTTGGAGGCTGAGTGATTTTGTTTGTATGTTGAGTTCTTATCCAAATTGCTGTGACGTTTGTTTAAATTTTTTTTTTATCTAATACTAGCTTTCGCCCGCAACTTCGTTCGCGTGGAATTAAAAAAACAAAAGTGAGTAGCCTATGTGTTCTTCCAGACTATCCTCTACATCTGTAACAAATTTCATCGAAATCTATTCAGCCGTTTAGGCTACAAACTCTAACAAACATCCATCCATCTAAACATTCACATTTATCATATTAGTATGATTCTATGATGTCTTTACTTCTACTATTATCTACCAACAAGTTCCAAGCATGATCTATTACGTTTCTAGATCAGAGATGCCTGATTTCTTTAGAAATCATGTCCCCAGAGAGTATATACTTATCAGACGATATCATTTATAACAAGAAATTAATCATAACAAATCATAGTTTCTAAGGAATATAATGAATACTCCTAATTTATTCAAACTTTTAGACTACTACTGTTAAATATTCTGTGCTACAAAGGTTTATTTGTTATTTCCATACAACACAATACAATAAATTCCCTTATCGATCGAGAAGAAAAGGTGGCTCAAGTCATATCTATCACCAAAACGTTTGTTACGTCACACATTCCTTTCTTATGTCTAAACCGGCGTACCTCATTATCGGTAATTACGTCTACCATTTCCCTTTATACACAAAACAATAACATTTTAGGTTTACGAGTTTTAACAGTAGCTGACCCATTGATATCAAGAATTTTTTTATCAAAGCACAATGGATATTGTTCTAATAATTTCGATTTAATTAGTACTGATATATTATTTTTACTTAGCAGCCTTTAATTATGTGAGATCGATTCCACTCCACGACCAGCGAGTATTTGGAGTGTGGGCAGGACATGGAATGACCATGGCCAACTCTCCAAAGAATCCCATCAACTTCATGATGTTGCCGGTGATCTCAATATCATTGACCTTTGTTTAACAATTCGATTACTTTAAAAGTGTTTTGCTGCACTCAGTATTGTTTATTTGGCACTAATGGGTACCTATAGTATAGATTTTGTACTATTTTAAAAACCGTTTCTATGCAATATCTATTAAATGGTCGTTCGTACATAGCGATGATGAATTAAATTTCAAATTTTCCCTTTAATAGAGCGTAAGCGTAAAGCAGTTAACAAGCATAGCAACAAATCGTTGTAAATTAATATGATGGGTCTACAGTTAATAATATAATTAGTCATAGACAACTAAAATTAAACTAAAAAATGTAATTACCACATCGTAGTTGGTGGTGTCCGTCTCCATGGTCCTCGGTCGTAGTTCCCGTGCATACTCGTCCAAATCTTCCTCCGCAGAATTCACAATAATAACCAGTGCGGCCAACGTACTTAACAGCGGCATGGTTCTTCGTAGATATACACCCATATTATACCAAACAAAAAATCCAAGATAATCTTAGTTTACACAAAATTCACTTGAAAACACCAGAAGAAAAATCCGTTAACGCCTCTTAGAGACAAAGAATGAAAAATAGAATAAAAAAGGAAGAAGTAGAAAAAACAAAACCGATATGAACTTCACATACAACGGTTGGCGATTTCGAATCGTTCGATTTTTAATTTTCACATTATCACTGTTTTATTTTTAAACCTTTAAATTATAGCTGGTCGCTAACAATGAACGAAACAATGTTAGTGGCTGTTTGAAAATTTAAAAAATAGACGTTTTTTTTACTCGACTTTGCGGTTTTTTTTTCGAATAGGAAAGTGACACACGTTGGCTTACGACTGCTCGATAGGTGCGAATGCGGGAGCGCGCTGGCCGACTCGCAGATTCATGCCCCGCGCTTTGCACTAAGATGGAAAACGAACAATACATGGAAATATAAAATAAACTTTACTTCCATTGAATTCGGTAAAAATTTATAAATATGCCTATATTTATTTTCAATCAAATTTGTTGTTTGAAAGGCAATTATTCTCCACATAAATCGATACAAAAAGATTTACACTCTTTACTGAACATTTATAAATATAGTCCATTCATTTTTAACCTCATTTTTTTAATCATGAAAGAACTATTATTCTTACAAGTTTATAAACTCGTAACGTCATCGCATAGTCATGATTAGTATTGTTTATATTTGTTATGTTTTAAAAAAATATAAATTTAATGACATGTTTAAAAACCATTTGACTAATGGCTTACCATCTTAAAAGAGTTTATGCTGAAGAAGCGCCATGACTACGCAAATTAAATTTCTGTATTAATTCTCTTCTGGATTACGTGAGTATTTATATATCTAGAGATATTAGATGATTTATTTCACGTTAATTAATAATTTAGTTTGTCGTATATACTAATTTTGAATTTTGGTGACGGTAAATCGAGTCATTATAGTCCGTAAATAGAAATAACAGTATTATAGACATTGTAATAACAAACTTAACATGTAACTCTCTTTATATTCATGCCAAGATCTGTAAAAGCAGAGTCTCCCAAACGAGAATAAAGCTAGTCATAAACAAGTAACAAAGGTGTCAATATACGTAAGGACGATAGTATAAGAATTTGCTCTTTTCTCGTTTAAAAAAAAATTGAATGTTCGTTTAGTTGTAGATATGGTGGTTATAGAAGGTGACAGTTTATAAACATAGCATTAGCATGGAGTAGTTGCTAGTATATCGCTGCACGATGTATGTGAAACGGTATGCTCGCGCGCCGCCTCCTGCAAGGAATGCGACGTGCGGATAAATATCTCTGTTACTCTTTCACTACATGTTAACGTATTTCATTATGGAACTAGCTTTTACCCGCGAATACGTCCGCGTCGAATAAAAAAACACAAAAGTAAGCCTATGTGTTACCACCCTACGCTGGCCTATCTTCTCTTAATTCTGCTTGTTAAAAATATAGAATATCCGCACCATGAAAACCATCTTTCTTCTGTTATGATAACCCTTTTAAGGGTCCAAGAAATTAGAGAAAGTAACTGGCTGTTATTAGCTTTACACTCTAACAAGGTTAAAAAAAAACAAATAATTAAAAAAATATGACCAAACAATTCCGTATTGTGGTGGTCGGAATCTGAATTGATTTAGCACGCCGCGGTGACATTTCTTTTGTTCTTGTAATATTTCGCTACATTTTGCTTTACGTAATAACGGGTAGGTAGAGATGTCATCGTACGACACAATTAGAGCGTAGTGTAATATCATAATATCATCAGATTTAAGTGAAAAAAGATTAATGCTGGGTTGCTGAAGTTTTCATTTATTTTATCACTTGCTGTTAAAAAATAGGAAATTAAAAAAAATTATAAAAAACATAGCCTATGTTACTTACATATACATAAATGACCTTACTAACGGTGAAAGATTTTAAAAAAATCGGCCCAATAGTTTTTGAGTTATTTAAATACATACAAAAATATAAAAATACAATTCTTTCCCCTTTATAATATTAGAATAGATTACCTAGTGATTCATAAGTGTTAGGTTGAAGTACGTTTCATAGGAGTAAAACTCGAGTTATGTAGTTCGGAAACGCATTTGATGAAGTAATCGAACCAAAAACACTAACGAATGGTTAAAAGTATCTGGGAAACCGGCCATAAATGACACATTACTCCTACATTACTACTTGTCGTCGCACATTTCTGGTTTTCTTGAGACATCCTCGTTAATAGTACAGTACAATGAAAGTTTCATGCATATATCGGCATGAATCAAGTTCCAAGTAGATTATGTAAATGTCGAAGAAATTATTATTCATTCTTAAACCATGTAAAAATATGTAATTCGATAATGAACTAACGAAATGATAGAGTATGGTTTTCGAATTGTTAATAGCTCTTAGTGTTTTTTAAATAAAAATATTCAATTATTAAATATAATTAAGTTGCAATGCATAATCAACTTTCAAACGTTTTACCGTATTGGAAGATTCTCAACGGTTTATGTAATATTTACAGCTTTCTACATCGGTAAGATTTTGTTCGTGAATCGCAGAATTGCTAAATCATCAGTTACGCGTTATTATACATTTGTTTCGATCATTTGCATCGATTTATAAAGTGAAAGAATGATAAATTAACCAATCTAGAACAGCAAGAGCGGGCGCACATCTTTGACTTAACTATCTCACAACTGTTTTGCGATTGTCGATTGTTTCGCAGCTAATTCCACAGTTTAGTAGCACACCTAAAATGGAGTATTGTACGCACCTTCATATAATCTCATAGGAATCAAAGCGAGACTGAATAGTTGTGCGATAGTTTAGTTTCCGGTGTGCGCACGATCTAAAAATACTATGATAATTGTATGGGGTCTAAAAAGTTATGGTTTTATAGACGTTATATACTTTATTGGTCTACTTTTAACTTTTTAATTGTAAACATCGGTTTGTAGGGCTAAGGCTTTCACCTGTATAACTAGTGTGTTTGTGAAGAGGTGAATAGTGATTAATATCTCCGACTACCCACAGATTTGGGTTAAAATACGTGAGAACATGTTTTTAATTTAAACAATTTAATTAGAAGTACCATAGAAAATCCACTAATGAGTTATGTAAAGAAACAACTTACTTTTTGTTTTATTTGTGTGAAAATTACATAAGTACTTTGTACCATAATTATTTAAATAAATAAACATTTTGCAATTCAATTTAAAATTATACATCATTGGAAGTGTTATGTAATTTTGTAGTATAGAATCTATAAACTCTCTCTTGAAGTCGACAATAATGAGGGTACATTGACCTTATCACTTGTTTCTCGAAGCCCGACTAGAGTCAAAGTACGTAATATCTCACGCCTTGTCATCTGCTAAGCGACTTGGAAAGCCGGAATTATCGCTCCACTGGTGATACTTGTTGGTGTTTATAATTTTAGAGTAAAAAAGAGTAATTTTCTGGAGTACAATTCTTGTAAGTGTAGCTTATGCTATTTGTGATTTGTTTTTAAGAAAGATACCACAAAGTTTTTTCTTCATACTACGTCTATAGACAATGCTGTCACTTTCGACGGGATCATATTTACGCAATAGTTCGCACAACCGCACTTGGCATAGAGCCGAGAAAGGTAACGAATACCCATTACTTCTTTCGTACCTTTTCGACAATTTATGTAATTTTACTTCGGTTGTGTAATTCTATAAATAATGCTTGTTCTTTCGATGTATTGGTAACATTTGGCGTCTTTCCACTGCTGTTTTTTATTGAAATTTAAGGTCCATGTATGTATTTTTGGCGAGTTTGCCATCAAGTTCATGAGTGGACTGCTAAAGTGTTGTATTTGGCAATCCTTGGTAGCTTATCAAAAGGGGATACCACTTTGGAAAGTGAAAGAAATTTTGAATGTAAAATCAGTACCAAAATTCGTTAGACAATCGTAAAATTGTAACAATAGTCAACAAAGCACCGGACGGGCTGAGGCGATATTATCATAACAGCATCGCGCATGCTCGACGCCGACAATTTGCAAATGCCTCCTCCGAAGCAGGAAGAACCGACTAATAGAAGAAAACAAATAACCATTGTTTACTAAAGACACGATCTGCAACGTACGGGTAACAAGAAAGACGTTAGTTATGAATGTGAAGGGGTACACCGGTAGAAGAAGACCTAGAAAGAGATGGATGGATTGCGTGAAAGTTGATATGATCAAGAAGGGAGTGATGACTGAGATGACGCATGATAGAGTTATTTGGAGGACGAAAACCCGGTGCGCTGACCCTACAGTAGTTTAAGGTACGGGAGATGATCACGATCTGCAGCAGAATTGTACGATTTTGAGTGATACAAAGTGCTATATGTGTATGAGCGAATGCAACTGATAGCTACAAATTAAGAAGTATTTTGCAAATGTCAATGTTGATATATTTATCTGCATTAAGGAATTACTTTAGTGATCAATTATTAATAATAATAATAAAGCCTTTATTGCTGAAGATTTTTTTTTACAATTCTTGTTTTTTCTTATAGTTATTTTCATTTTGTTTAAGAGAAAATAATTTTTGAACCGGCGACTCTTATCCCTAATCTACAGCTTGTCCTTGGACAAAGGCCTCCTCTAAAGACTTCCACCTCTGTCTATCCCTAGCTTCACGAATCCACAAACGACCTGCAATTACGTTAGTGATCAATTACGATATAACTAAATACTACTTTGAAGGTGTACGATATAACTAAGTACTACTAATTCCTTAGTGACTTCCGTTATAGTAACGTTACATAAGTAGGTTTTTGTAATTAATAATTAATTTACGTTTTACATATAATATTATAATTAAATGTACCCAGTTTCCCATAACATCTGCAACGTAGATATTATGTAGGTACAATGAAAGGAAAGCTTACTAAATGAGTTTAATTATCTCTAAATCTTATTGTATTCATGTACTTGCTTTCGCTAGCTTTTAGTTATATTTTGTTATGTAATTTAACTTTAAACGAACTTCTAGTTGTCCATCACACTTCCAACTTCCTATTAAATATTTATAACATCTCTTACTTCTTACTAATATTATAAATGGGAAAGTTTAGATGGATGGATGTTTATTAGAATTTGTATCATTAACTGCTGAACGGATCTCGAAGAAATTTAGCATAGATGTAGAGGATAGTCTGGAACAACTTATAGGCTACTTGCTTTTATTTTTTTATTCCATGCAGACGGAGTCGCGGGCGAAAACTAGTGTATAATAAATAAGAAATCTGTCGCTTTAGTTTAATTATGTGACTACTTCTTATGTCTACTCAAAAATAATAATCTTCAGTACTAAAATATACAGTCCATCTGTATTCATATCTCGTAAATGCAGATGAGCTGGTTATCCCTTACGTGTGAGAGTGCATCCGCATATGGCATAAACATTATAGGTTATAGCTGAGTAATGTAAATTTTGTATTCAGATGGGCTGCGTCAACAGTGATGACGCGTCAGAACAACATACAACTAGCAGACGGCACTACGACCGCTTTTATACCGCTATGGGACATGTGCAACCATGAACAAGGCAAGGTACGTGGTTTTAAACTACTCTGTAGCCCGTAGTTTATGACAATACTAGCTTTCGCTCGCGACTCCGTCCGCGAGGAATTAAATTTAAGTGAGTATTCTATGTGTTCTTCCAGACTATGTTCTATATTTATGCCAAATTTCGTCGAGATCCGTTGAGCCGTTTAGGCTATAAGCTCTAACAAACATCCATCCATCTAAACTTTCGCATTATATAATATTAGTGTGATTAGTATGATAGATTTTTTTGAAGACAATTAGTCTACAACTAAATCTGACACACTAAGAACTATTACGTGGTCACTGAGGTTACAGGTTTAGTGTGAAAACAAACTTTATAAGACTGTTTAAGTGACCAATAACATACTGCAGTACTTATAACATAAACTAGCTGTTGCTCGCGACTTCTTTCTAAAATATAGCCTATGTTACTCAGCTATAACGTAGCTTTTTAATGGTAAAAGATTTTTTTAAATCGGCCCAGTAGTTTTTGAATTATTTCAATACATACAAAAATACAAGTCTATCCTCTTTATAATATTAGTATAGATGAAAGTATGGAAATTATTTAGTCTTTCATTTGTCGTTTTTACCAGTACGAAGCCGGGACGGTTTACTAGTGTGGAGAATAGAGCTGATGTAACGAACAATAGTCAGGAAGACTTACATCAAAGCAAAACCTCTACACGCTCTTGGAATAATTATTGTTGCTTAATTTTCTAGTCTGTTATGAGATATACGAGAAATTAATGTTAATTGAGATAGTTTTTATGTGAAATAATAGATACGATAGATAAAGGAGATCTGTGGTAGTTTATTCGTTTAATTAAACGCATAATGGAACGTAATTCCCGTGTTCAAGGTTTAAATTAGCTTGTTACAACTAGGAGGAGAATCAATTTTTTTTTTATAACATAATGTGGCAAACGAGCAAGCGGCCACTTGAATCCGCCAAAATGGCGAAGCGACCGCTGCCCTTATTCGACGGAGGAGGAGACGCACATAAAGAGGATATTTCCCCTTCCTATGCATCTCCTCCGCCATCAAATCCACTTCCCCTTCCCATCCTTTCCTTATAAGAAAAGGGTAGTAAGAGAAAGGGACTTAAATTAGGCCTCCGGCACCACACTCATCAGACGAAACACGGAATTGCTTCCATTCAATCAATGCTTTTTCGTGTTTATTCCAAACATATTATCATGGATTCATTTATACACCTACGGTCTCATAATATTTTGGATAGAAATTCAATCTCTAGTTTAACTATTTGAGATCAGATTTGATTTAACACCCAATGTTTTTAAACGTTTCAGATAACGACAGAATACAGTAAGGAGAGGGATAGAAGCGAATGTTTTGCTCTACGGAATTTCAAAGCTGGTGAACAATTATTCATCTACTACGGCGCAAGACCTAATTGCGACTTGTTCCTGCATAATGGGTAAGTAGCGAGCAAATAATGTAATGTAAACAACAAATTACAGAGAACGTCACATGTTTAGGAATAAAATATGTAGTAGACGATATCTGAAAGAAATTATGACGTCATCAACTTGACCTATACCCTACGGTTGGTCGGCGAATTTGCACTAATCTATCTGAATTCACTCCCTTTTACGCCTATCCTCTTTCAGATAATCCCTCAATTCTATCTTTGGACTTCTACTTTTTAGTCAAGCACATTACTCCTGATTATCTTTATTTAGGCTAGATTGTGGAAACTCTTATAAGAGGTGTTCTAAAAGAATCAAATAAGCTTAAGATCGAAAAACAAAAACATGTTCTTGGACAAAATCTTTCATGAATCATATTTGACCTGTTTATTTTTATTGTGCTTGTTTATATTTGACACACCCTTACAAATAAAACCGAGGTAAACATAATATTATTGTTGTTGTTAAAGGTTTAAAAACTGTTGATTTATTTTGAATATATGTCATTAGATGTATAAATAATCGATTGTCAAATTGTTCTATTGAATAAGTCTATTGTTAGTTAAAAATAAACATGTTGTATTCAGAAGCAATACCGATGTTATAATACAAATGCAGGCTATCGATTGCGTTTACTTATGCAATTATTCGATATAAGAATACGAATCGAGATAGTAACCACAACTTGGGAATTCATACGGCGTACGTGAATTTATTGATTGTAGTTTTTGTTGGAATCCGTGATAAAATAATTACGAATTTTTGTTATTTGTGAAAATTATTGCATATGTATAAAAATCGTTTTTTATTAATTTGATTTAAAGCTTTTATATTTTAAACTTTAATTTGAAAGTTCTGTATTAAATCACTTTTATGGTATAGGTGTCTTTTAAATCACTCAATTCTTTCCAATAATAATTATTAATTTGAATTAGTCTTTTAAATAATTTTTATTTAAAATTATTCAGAACAATTTAAGAATTATTTTAAAAATATTTAAATTATTTGAATTATAATTATAATTTGCCAGTTTTCTTTATTTGCATTGAACTGTCTCCGAAACTATGAAGAAAGCTACATTATCTCATTAATATAGGCTATATTTTATATCAACGCAAAGGGTATGGATATAATAAAAGATATGATAAATATTCTTCAGTACCCGGGCATAATAAGAGAGGATCGCTTTCTCTGCATCTCCCATTCTTGAGAGTATCGATCATTTCTTGATCACTTCTCACCGGATCGTTAGTTACTAATGTTCACTTTCCAGTTTCGTGTACCCGGATAACCCGAACGACTCCCTGTCGCTGGCGCTGGGTATCAGTTCCGGCGACGCGGCGCGCAGCACGCGGCTGGCTCTGCTCAGCAAGCTCGGCCTCTCGCACCTCACCTACTTCCACCTGTACCGCGGAGAGGCGCCTGTCAGCGCTGAACTACTCGCTTTTATACGGATATTTAATATGAACCAGGGTAAGTCGAATTGTCTAACATCTTTATGACTAATAGGTAGCTGCCGCCCGCCTTTCCGTCCGCGCAGGATTAAAAAAAAAACTTAATTTTTCTTTTATGTATTCTTCCAGATTATGTTCTATATCTATGCCAAATTTCAGCAAGATCCGTTGAGCCGTTCTGGAGATACGCAGTGACAAATATTCATCCATCTAAATATTCGCATTTATGATATTAGTGAAATTGAAAAAAAAAAAGATCGCTCTTGAAACAGATTGATCTTTGATTTATTTTGTTTGTTTTTTTTTTTAGTTTAAAAGTAAGTAAATAATATTCTTTAAAATACTTCAAAATAAGCAAATATGGTTCAACTATAGGGTTCTGCCGCTAAGTTGACTAAACAACTAGGTAATTCGAGAATTATGTTTAATTTTTAGATTCTCTAAGAATAATTTTACTATCACACCAACTAATTCTGTTCAGTTATATACAATAGCGTCTTTTTTTCAAGGGCATTCAAATTTAATAGCAATTCAATTAATACAGTATTTGTATATTTTTATTCATAAATTCCTTACCACGCCTTGAATCTAACTACATCTGTTTTCACTAAATTAATAACTCTAAAAGGGCTCTAGCACGAAAATTGTAGTCAAAGTTTCTTATGTGGTCTTTTTTTGTTGAAATCCGGGGGCGAGGGGAATATGTGAGATTTCTACTCACTAAAAACCCCCTCGGTGGCCACCCTCAGGTGCGATTTGAGTGTCCCGGAATCCAGCTTGATGATGAGCTTTTGCTCGATCCCCGGGGAAATTTTCCCAAATTGCAAAACTGGACTACCGTGTTGAGTTAGTCTGCTTTTTTTTTTGTTCTTATGCAGTATAGCACAGATTGAGAAGCAGAGGTTATTGTCGTTTACCATTTAAAATACAAAAAGGCCTAATTTTAGTCCCTTTCCCTTTCCACCCTTTTCTTAAGAGGAAAGGGTGGGAAGGAAAAGTGGATTTGACGGTGGAGGAGACGCATAGGAAGGGGAAATGTCCTCTTTATGTGCGTCTCCTCCTCCGTCAATTAAGGGTAGGCAACGCATCTGCAATTGCGGATGTTAAAGGGCAGCGGTCGCTTTCCATTTCTGTGGATTCAGGTCGCCGCTTGCTCGTTTGCTACCTTGTATTATAAAAAAAAAACATGATATTCAGAGGAACTATCAAAGTGGGTCAATGCCGGTGTCCCCGGCGAGCTGGTGAGTGACCTGGGCAGCGCGGCGCTGGGCGAGCAGCTGGAGCGCCGCGCACTCGGCTACCTGCTGACGAGGTGCAAACTCTTACGAGCCGCCTACAAGGACACTGAAACACCCCCTGATAATGCTCACAGGTAATTGTAAAAAAATCTAGTTATTATATATGCCCACATATTGTCACGTGTTTTGTTGACCGGTTTTGCTTTTTTGTCATTATATCAAAGTGTAAAAGCCAAAATTCTTAACTGGCTCGCTAAGCAGAGGACAGTAATTATTAATTACCGCGCCAGAAAGTTGTCGCAATATACTTCTAAAATAATTTTTGTAGTTCTTAATTTTTTGGTTAGTACATGCGAAAAATGTATAATTTGGTTTGCGTCTAGTGCGTTCAGCTAAATTTTACATATTGATTTTATGAAAGAATTTACTGTAGTGTGACTGCAGCGCCATCTACTGCGTACTATGAATCTAAATCACTTCTGTTAAATATATTTTTTGTACCCCCCCCCCCCAGTAGGGGGCACCTGCTGTTACTAGTGCAGTCGTTAGGTTTTTATAAAATCTGTTACACTTAAGCAAACATATCTATACTAATATAATAAAGCGTAAACACACACTTATTTGTTGCCTAAGATGTCAGCAATCACAGCATATTTTCGAATAACTCTTTTTTAATAAAAAGCTCTACACTTACGTCACGCTTTAGGCTATATATTTTCACGCCGTTAAACCTAAGTTTAAATATTTTGGATAAAATCCCTAATGTGGGAAAGAGACCATAAGTTGCTGCCAACATTAAGGAAGCAAGGTTGCCATGGTTTGACATTATGTCATGTCATTTTGACATTAGCAATTGATAATTTGACAAATGTGAACAATAAAATGAAATTTTTATAATTTTATGCGGATGAAGTCGCATGGGAACAGCTAGTAATAAATATAATAATGTTTCCAGGAAAAACATAAAATTGCTGAAGCAATGCGAAGTACAAATATTGGACGGTGCCATCAAGTACCTGGAGAAGTTTCTAGAGCAACTGCCCGCGACTCACAAATAAACCATATCACGTACCTTTTGACAATGAACAAATTATATACAGTATTTATTTTATACAAATTTATACAAAAATGTCTTTTATTTTAATTTTTAATTTATTGTAAAATCTATTCAACGAATTATGTAATATTTTTTTTACTTTGTTATAAGTATTGTTTGTCTGTGTTTATTTACCCCTTTTTGTGTGTAAGTTAATAAATGTTGTTTTTTTTTACTTTTTAATTTCTTTTCATCTTTGATTTACCTTGAGTATCGTCTGTTTTTAATCGCAGCGAGTAAAATTACATTTCGAGTGTTGCCGGGTTTAAACTTTTATATAGTTATGTACCAAAATGTGCCAAAACCAGAAAAACTTAAATAAAATCAATATTGTTTACAATACGTAATAAGTTGTCGAGAAAAATTGTAAATGTTTTTAAAACGTAATGTTCGAGCATCTACATAATTTTAATAAAATATTTTATTACTAGCTTTCGCCCGCGACTCCTTCCGCGTTGAATTAAAAAGAACAAAAGTGAGTATCTTATGTGTTCTTCCAGACTATCCTCTACATCTATACCAAATTTTATCAAAATCCGTTCAACAGTTTTGTCTACAAACATCTATTTATAATATTAGTATGAAGTGTTCATTCTTCATAAAAATGCTAAAAAATGAAATGTTTTTGGTCATTTTTAAACATTTTTTTAAGTCTAAAAGTTACGGTTTAAGAAAATTGGTTTCACGGGTACATGCACAGAAAATGCTGACATTATTTTGACATTTGCATGTGTCAATTTACTCGCTGCGCTTAAAAAGTAGGTTTGTGTTATGGATTTTATGCTGGGTTTCTGAAGTTTCCAATTATTTTGTTATTACCTAGCGATTTATTAGAGTTGATTGATTTGATGTTTCAACGGAGTAAAACTCACGTAGTGCGGAGACATTTCATGAATTTATCGAATCAAAAACTAACAAATGGGAACGTGGATGGGAAATATAATAATTTTCACATGTTTATTTAGATTTAGATCACTTTATTTTCAATTTAATATATCTAAATTAAGTGTACAAAACAAATTAATCTAAAATTCTTAATATTACTATTTACAATTTAAATAATTCACAAATATAGTTAGCATAAAGAGAATAAATAACATTGTTTATGATTACATCAAAATTTATCTTTAATATAGTAAAATAAAATATATTAATTTTTCACATGATTTCCACAAGATTTGTTGCCCGCTTTAAAAAAAAAACTATATTTAATCTACAATTTTCATATAACCGCCGTCCTAACTTATCAGTTAGGGGTCCATTTTCCAAAACAATAAAAATATTTCTATGGATTGTATAATTACGTAAATTGACAAAACAAACGTATTTTACAATGCTTTCAAAATGCTTCTTGAAAATCTATAAATTTATATTTTCTCGGTTAATATTATATAAGATATAAAATATAAACTTACTAAACTAGTACCTTATTACATCACAAATATTATATAAAAACGAACAGGAGGAGATATATTTTAAATAATTAAATATAAATCCTCACTATTCGTCAATAGGATGCGTAATTATATTATATTAATCTTAAGAATACTGTACTATTATTTTATTACTTAAAAATACTTATTTGTATGTACATCATTAATAAATTATTAAATATTTATGAATATTGTATTTATACTTATTTTTATGCAATTACATATATAAGATATATAAATAAAAATCAAACCCGAAATAATTATTACATGTAAACCATGAAAAAAAAATTATAAATACAAACAATCATGAACCAAAAACATTTTATGGCGGGAAATATTAATTTGATCTAACACTATTTGCGTGTGCAATCGTCGTAATCGGTTATTAAGCTAACCCTTAGTGTCATACTAAAATTTCATTTAAGAAGTTCATTTACTACTAAATGTATGAAAATAAACTACCATTCCATACGAAATCAATGGTTACATATACAGTAAAGCCTTAACATATTACTTACAAAGCCTCACTACAGGATTATTTTGCACTAAACGTTTCTAAGTCCTTAATCACACAGTACACAATTTTCTATTTGATCCGTCCTTTATGCGGTACGTACGCGTGTGCGGTGTCAGTTGGCGCGGTGTGACGACGGCCGCGCGCCAGTACGAGCAGCGCGCCGCACAGCGCCGCCACCAATGCGCCGCAGGTCGCCACCAGCGCGGACAGCGCTGACGATCTGATGCATGTCTGACCATCAGTAGACGCTGCAAATACAAAAACATGGTAAACCGCTAATACTACTAGGAGAATGGTAATACTCAGCAATATAACATTGTATCATTTATCTTACTTAATAATTTTTAAATACGAAAGTTTAAATTGAAGTTTGTTAGAGTTTGTAGCCTAAACTACTGTATGAATGTCGATGAAATTTTGCATCGATGTAGATGATAGTCTCGAAGAACACATAGGCTATTTACTATTGTTTTATTTTTTTATTTAAGGGGAAAGATAATAATGCCATGATCATAATCCTCGTTTCAAACGTAGAAATAACAGAGACTTTTCAGAGTGGAGTCTCAACTGTATTTACTTAAAAAATACCTGTGATTGATAAAGTAAAGAAATAAATCTATAATTAAAACTGGCAACCAATTTTTTTCACATAATACCTGTGCTGGGAGCCATTTCGGCGTCTTCCTCGTCCTCCTGCAGGACTCGCAATGATTGGAACAGGGAGATGTTCTCTGAGAGCCGCGGCGCCGCCCCCTCCTGCCCCTCCACCCCCGCAGCGCCCTCGCGCCCTGCGACCGAACGCCGCCGTACACTCTTCATGTTACGCCAGTGGCACGGTTGCGACTAGAGATGGTTGAAATGAATGTTAGTAAATGGAAAGATGATAGGTATATACTCGTAGAAAAATATTGTTTACTAAATTAACAATTCGTGAAAAGGTTTGTGTATCAAAATATTGAAATTGTTTAGACAAGACAAAAACAAATGTTATAATGAGATGAAAGTTTGATAGTTAAATTATTAATTTTAAGTTGTTAACGAATAATTGATTTGCTGGGATTATAGTGTAAAGATGCTTGTATTGATTTGTGACGTAAGATTACGAGAGTTTACTCACGGGACACCGTCCATGGCACATTCTGACGTCACACTCGATGTAGAGCGCTGGGGAGCCGGTAAACCGGAAGGTCTTCATGTAGGCATAAACCTGCGTCTCGTACACACCTGACTCAGACCAGGAGCCTCGGAAACGTGAGATCAGCTTTTCTTCCACTGGACATCTAGGGAACAAACATTCGGTCATAATCGTCCAGGATTGGAAGCATTGAATGTCACAGAGATAGTTCCCAGCTACTTTTGCTTCATCTTTAAGAGAAACCAATAGACCCGTCTCAACAACAGGTGCAGGGCGCCTAGGACTCTGGAAAATCCTATAATTCAGGCGGTTGTTATAACCACATACGTAATCAATCATTACCAATACTACTAAGGGGCATAATTCGAATATTAGAGGCCTGTACTTCAAGCGTCTGGTGTAGGTAGTCTAACTATTTTTAATATAATTTTGCACTAATTAATTTTTATATCTAAAACTTTTTAATTTTTCTTTTATCGGTTTATGTTTAACTTTCTAGATAATAGCCATGATATATCCCGGAGTCCTACCAGTAGCACTAGAGATGGCCACCGAGGAGGTTTTAGTGGGTATCATCCTACATAACCCTGTTCCACTCCGGGGACAAGGAATCTGTATTAAGATTCCCACCGCGAAAAAAGGTATAATGATAAAAAAGGTCATCCAAGTGACATAATTACACCTCCGTAAGGCAACAGTTATGTACAAGGTAACGGTTAGAAAACTAAAGTCCCAGGTGTAAATCTTATCAGCTGCCTATTGTTGAATAAAGAAATTCACAACGCACAATGTAAGCATTGTAAATATTCATTACCACGTTGCGTTGCCTTTTTGTTGCGATCTGTTCTATGATAATGTAATTTGCAAAAACTGAAGATAGAAAATAGAACAATATTAACAGTTGGAGTAAAAGTGTTTCATATTCTTGTAACTGTAGCACCTAATTGTACGTATTATTGAATCCAGACTATTTCGATACAGTTTTGTCAATTTATTAAGGAACTAGTCCCTTTCCCTTTCCACCCTTTTCTTAAGAGGAGAGGATGGGAAGGAAAAGTGGATTTGACGGTGGAGGAGACGCATAGGAAGCGGAAATGTCCTCTTTATGTGCGTCTCCTCCTCCGTCAACTTGGTTTAGATTTGTCTTCAAAATTTGTAATCCAAATTTCTTGAAATTAAAATATTAAATCACCTACATTACCATTAATAAAGCAGCGGTTACTCACCCGGATTCGTCTATTAATTGTATCCGCTTGCCCGCGCCGTTATGAGCGAAACAGTCGTTCACTACAATGTCGAATCCGTCTGAAAATCAAAGTTTATACTATTAATTATTTAAACTCATAATGATGGGTCTTTTATGATAATTTCATCTTGACAAGGCACCCATTATAATATAATTTATCTGCGAATTAACAACAATAATAAGCTAGAATTCTCCAAAGATTTAGCATACCATAGTCTTTGAAGCCCGGAGTAACGGGTAGGTATTTATAACAAAACGCTACATAGTTTTATCGTTAAATCAATATAATAACCGTCAAGATTTACTGACCCACATTGAGTCTTTTGCCTAAAACTAAAGGATCAATGAACCTACAAGTATTTAACAGCATTGCCCCAAGTCACGCAACTTGTGACTCCGTTACACCGCCCTTGTGTTACGGTCTTTCTTATATTCCTCATCTACGGTGTGATGGGCTACTGTACCGTATCTAAGAATTAGTTAATCACTACAAAACTGTATCTTTAATAATTAAAAGTTTTAACAAGTAGTAAAGATAAAGAACGACCACAATTAAATAAGTTAAACGCTCTCTTGCTAATATAATAAAGCGTAAACACACACTTCTTCATTATGTAGGATGTCAGCAAATACAACATATTTTGCATTAACTATCTACTCGGAATTCTCATCGGAAAGTAACAAAAACTACAAGCCAATAGCAGCAAAGAAGCAAGGTTGCCATGGTAACGGTTATCCAATAGCTTTGTTGCCAATTTTGACTTTTGCAAATAATAGTTTTACACAATTTAATGCGGATAAAGCCGCATAGCAACATCTAGTATTTCGTTATTGTTATAGACTATCCTACTGCCGAATTCTATAATCAACCAATTATTATCCAATATCATTTATCTTAATAAGTGTCGCAATACCAATCGACTAACCAAATTGTGAAGTTATCGAATTTAAGGATCGATAATTGTCAACTGTTAATATGCTACTAACCATATGAACTGCGCATGTATATGAGTAGTGTGAGGGGGTCACCGACGCGTACAGGGCCGGCTATCCTCGCGCCGGTCGCGCTGTACCCGCCGCGGATCTCCATGTAGCACTCTGGCGGTTGTAGTGTGAACACTACTGGGTTGCCTGTCGCCACCCTACACACATCGAACTAGTCTTAAAGGAGTTCTTAATAAAAAATAAAGAACGAAAAAATCGGCTACATAAAACAAATCTAGTCAAATTTTATTAATAAATACAATTTGAAATGTTGCAGTACAGTTGAGCTTAAATCTATAAGAATTATCTTATAGTTAACCATGCGATACTAATATGCGTAAATATTTGATTTTGTAAAATTTTGCTGGCCTGAACAAGAAATCATGCTACAAGCTGTTACATACATTTGTTTTTTAGCGCAATCCGTAGGAAAACTTATTATAATTTTTAGACAGATTGTCATACTTACTCAACTTCAAGAAATGGGAAGGTGACTGTCTTCCAGAAGTCGTATCCGTACTCGCAGGTGACCTTGAAGTGCTCGTCAAGGTCCTCCTCTATCAGCGGGTTGTACTGCACCGTGATCGTGTTCCACATCAAGTTCTTCTGTTTTCAAATTAAGTTTAAGTTAAAGCATTACATAAAAACAAAATACACAAGTCTATTTAGGTAACATTGATCACCTTTTTGTACTAATTGAAAACTAAACTCTTAACTAAAATTAAATTTTGTTTTTAGTTTTAGTTGCATAACTACATGCCATACATTTTAAATTGTTAACAAACAAATCTATAATATCATAAAAAGGATAGTCTTGTATTTTTGTATGTATTACAAATAACTCTAAAACTACTGAGATGATTTCAAAAATTCTTGCACCATCAAAAAGCAAAGTAGCCACTGAGTAATTTACTGTTTTTTTTTACTTTTTTAATTCCATGCGGACGAAGTCGCGAGCAACAAGTAGTATTCAAGAAATGTAACAAACTTTTATTTATATATTTTACAAAAATCTAAAGATTTACATACGTTAATTATAAATTGAAGTTTAGAATTTAGAATATAATATAAAGTCTTACAGTGGGATGTTTCTTGGTATCCTCATGCTGTCCGTTTCTCCCGAGAGTACCACAACGGTTCAGTTGTATGTAGAATTCGTAGTATTCTCGTCCAGAACCATTGATGTACATACAATCGGGGTCATAAGAATAGCCTGTCAAATAACAATAATTAGTCTGTCAAATAACAATAATTAGTCTGTCAAATAACAATAATTAGTCTGTCAAATAACAATAATTAGTCTGTCAAATAACAATAATTATAACTGCCATAAATTAAAATATTGTAATACCTTCATTAAGTTTTAACGCGATAATTTTCTAGTAGCATATTAGGTACTTTAGTTTCACGTATGTTAAGAAATTATAAGCAATTTTATTTCTATATTTGAAATTTGAATCAGCATTTTTGGGTATAAATTAAGGAAACAAAGATCGTTACTATATATAATAGATATGGCTATTAAATACTACTGCTTGCTGCTTGCAATAAATACTAACAATTAGCCAAGAGGAATAAAGATTATAAAACAATAAAAAGACATTGTCTCATTAACTGATATCAGAAATAATAAATTTCAATTTGTAATTACGTATTAAATAACGTTCCAAACAATAACAATGTCTCACGGTGAGTTGAAATGTTATCTGCAAACGATAACAAATGTATTGTTTGCAATATACTGATATTAGGCACAAATATCTCTAAAGTAAGGAAACTTTTTCACTGAATAACTTTGTAGATCTTTTCCTTCAATTTTAAGAAAAATAAATAAAAAAACGCTCATAAAACTGAGATGAAAAGGAAAACTTATCAGTACATATTTTCTTAAGTTATTTAAACCACTGAAAATACAAAAAAAAACTCAATGCGTTATAATATGTACTTAGGATTTGGCATTTCGAAGACTAAATACTCTTCTATCAATGACAACTCAAACGTACTCTAATCCTTTCATATTAAGGTTGTAAATCAAGTGCACTTGATCACTTATTTCGAAGTGCTACTATGTTTAATGTACATTATTAAGTAATTTACCCAGTGCCCCAATGAGTTAACACCGCGTCAATCTTCCTAACTGTTGCGGAGTACTGTAGTGTTAATTCACGCCGTTAACGGAAGGGGGCGTGGCAGTGCAACAATTATAATGTAACCTTTCACACCGGCTCTTTCTAATTTATTACAATAGATTGCTTTGTTGTGCGATGTTCTCAACAATGACTTACTCTTGAAAGTTGGACATCTCTGTACCGTATGTTTAATTGTAGTTGAAACTTTAAAAAAAAGGTTTATATAACTATAACTACCTGCTGAGTAAACAAGTCCGCTAAAGGATCCGTTGAAACCGACTTTGATTTTCATAAAGTCGTCCTGACATTCCGCTTCGATATCTGGTGAACAAAAATAAATTTAACCTTTTTAACTATTGCAATTTTAAATTAAAAATTAATTTTACCATTTATATTTTTTTCCCAAAATTTTACCATAGGATTGTTTAGCTTGTAGTGTACTTATTTACGTATTTTATTTATCTACCTATTTATTACACTACATTTATTTATTTATTATATTACATTCACACATAAACATTCATGACTCGCAACATCACACACTCAAAACACAACACACAAAATACACATACAAAAATAAAATATCATAACACGTACAAACAGACACGCACACTCCACATTTTTAGTTTATATATAATAACATAAAAAAAAATAGTTTTATAATCTATATAACTGGTTATAAAGTTATTTTACTAACTACATAAGTAGAATTGTGTAAACAGGATAGATGCATTTATGTCGATAACATCATTTCCGTTTTTATCGCTGGAGACACGCGTTAACCAGGACGTAAGATAAACCAAAGGCAAAATTAATCAGCTACAATAAATTACAAATTAAACGTAACGAAATGATACCCTGGTTTGGAAAAGTGCGAAGGTATTTACCAACTTAAATCCTTGCAATTCCCTTTCCACCATAGTATCCTGTGATTCATTTGTTTATATTAGAAATTAAATGTAAATTTGACAATAGTCGCCAGCAAACCAATGTAATTACATGCATACCATTCATATCATCGTTCCTCGCATCTAACATTGCTTTCTAACGCTGTTAGCTTACTGATTTGTAGTTGTTATTAAGAAATAAAACTTCACATACACTGTACTCTGCTGCCGTTGGTGCGTTGACGACGGTACTCCCGCTCCCATGCAGGCGGCTCTCGCCACGCCACTTCGCTCGCTGGAGACCGCGGCTTTATGCTCACTGGTATGTAGCTGTTCTTCTCTGATACAAACACCACCTGAATAACAATAAAGACTTTTAATTACGAATTAAGACTGCGTACTTGTATTTGAAAATTGTATTGTCTATTTTAAAGATGTTAAGTTGTAATTCAAGTTTTTATATCATCTCTTACATTAACGATGTTTCGAACTTAGCGAATATGGTATCTCTACTGCTCCGTATCTCTAGATTTACTTGAAAAAAGTCAAAACTTTTTACTTGCTAAGTTTATTTCTGTGATATTTATAATGTCGCTTTCAAACAATACTCAGTATATTGCGATTATCATCAGCTAACCTAACGACGTCCTTCCGTCGACCCTAAACCCACAGACCATCACTCACAAACGTTTTACACAAATTAGTGTCACAACATTGACCCAAAATGCTTTCGAAAGTAAAACCGTTATACAAATACGTTAGCGAAATTTTCCCCCGCGAGCTACTGGCGACAATTGCATCTATTATCCAAAGAAAGTCTTCTAAACAAATTGTCGAATTACCGAGAGTAATGCACCATTTCACAGTCACGACCCCTTCGAGGTTTTGCAGAAAAAGTAATAGATAATCTGTAAGTATGCCGGGCGGGTCGCACGCCGCCTGCGCCGCCTCAGCCGTCGCTAGTCGACTCAGCCGCGGCACGCATTAGTAAATTGGGCCAACAATTTATTTAGCGACTACTGTCTACGTTACGGTTGTACGACAAAACGCTGATTAAAATATGTTAATGAGTTTTTGTTAACATCAACGGAAAATTTTCATGTTTACACTGCAAAACTTTTTATACTACTAGAAGCATTTAAATTGATAAAAGGCTACATTTCTCGACATTTTATAGTTACATAGTTCTTGCATTATGTAATATAACAAATGTCAGATAAATAATTAAAATAAATAAATAAATAAATTCTTAAACCTTTAGGTTTATAGGTTATTTATAAAACAATTTTTTTTTTACAGCTAAAAGGAAATCTAATTTGTCGAAAATAATGTTCAAAAACGATGGAACTTTGTTGCTGGTTTTACCAGCGTTTAATTGAAAAGTAGAGGTAATTGCAATTTCATGGGAAGGGCGTCGCGGGCGCAGGTCTATGTGGGGCAGACAGTGTTCATGGTTAGCTGCAATGTGAGTCAGAGCACAGCTAGATCAGCAGTAGTTAGCACTCGACAGGTCAGATGTTATCTCAATATCTCGCTACAACGGACCTGCATTCTCATGAAGTCTTATGTTACTTGTTACTCAAACTGCGTTTATATCTTGTTTTTTTTTTTATACAGTTAAAAGGAAATCTAATTTGTCGAAAATAATGTTCAAAAACGATGGAACTTTGTTGCTGGTTTTACCAGCGTTTAATTGAAAAGTAGAGGTAATTGCAATTTCATGGGAAGGGCGTCGCGGGCGCAGGTCTATGTGGGGCAGACAATGTTCATGGTTAGCTGCAATGTGAGTCAGAGCACAGCTAGATCAGCAGTAGTTAGCACTCGACAGGTCAGATGTTATCTCAATATCTCACTACAACGGACCTGCATTCTCATGAAGTCTTATGTTACTTGTTACTCAAACTGCGTTTATATCTTGTTTCTTGTAATTAATTACAGAAACATCAAATTCTGTATATGGTGGCCAATACTTTTACATAATTTATCACTTTTAAAATTATCTGATTTTTTTTTACATAAATTAAGGTGCTATAATAAAGAAATTTGCCAACGTGCCAGAAAAAAGTGTTTTTTCCCAGAAACATTTTTAAAGGAAACGGTTTGTTTGAAGTTCTAAGCGTTCATTATACATTAGAAAACGCATTTATTAAAGACAAAATGTTTTTATGAATCATCACCTATCCTAGAATGGACACGTGTATGGTTCACATTGTTGTTAGATCGTCAGTCCTTCGCACTTCACTGTACTTAGTGTTATTGTATGTGATTGCACAAACGGCAGCCCTCGGTGGCCTCTCTTTGGACCACTGCCCGCAACCAAGTTGAGCAATCAAAGTGCGCACCATGGTGTTAGACATTTGCATCATACTAATACTAATATGATAAATGCGAAAGTTTAGATTGATGGATGGATGTTTGATAAAGTTTCTAGCCTAAACTGCTGAAAGGATTTCAATGAAATCTTGTACAGATGTAGAGGATAGTCTGGAGGAACACATAGGCTACTCACTTTTGTTTTATTTTTAATTCCACGCGGATGGAGCGAGCGAAAGCTAGTGTTTTCATAAATAGAACACATTTAAAAATTGAATGAACATCCAACATAGAGTATCACATAAAAAATTATTTCCGCGCCGACGAAGACGCGAGAAATAGCTAGTATTTAATAAAGGTCAATGTCAATTGGAAAACTTACTGGATCTTGTTCACTGCCATCTGATTTAAGAGCTTCTCTCGTCTCGTTCTGAAAATATATTAATTCGTTTATTATCTACTAAAAACACAGCATTATACGAGTACACTTTGAAAATTTAAGCATTCATTTGTAAAGACGGCAAAGAGAAGCTTTAGTATATAGAATACTCCTACATTGCACTTGTAACAGTCTCTACAATAAATGTGTTACCCCATAAGACCATTCCGAGGATGAACCAATCAACTTAACAAGTTCAAGAAATCTATTAGATGAAGTTGATAAGAATCTTTATGAGAATTCTAGGAGAATCCCTACATCAAACTTTGTACGCTATTGAGCAGATGCCGATAGTTAGGTTGAATAGAGAAAAATTCTTTATTCAATATTTACATACTAGCTTTCGCCCACGATTCAAACCGCGTGAATTTAAAAACATAGCCTATGTATTCTTTCAGATTCTGCTCTACGTATAAGTCAAATTTCATCGAGATCCATTCAGCATTTAGGCTACAGACTCCAATATTAGTAAGACATAGCTACCTTTATTGATGAGGTGACTCCTATGCCAGGTGGATCATCTCCGGAGCCTTCGTGAAGCTCCGCTGACGCCGATACGAGATGCGCCTCAGTTGACGCCTCGGATGACTCAGACGATCCTTCTGCGTATGGCGATGTGTTGATTTGCTGTTACATGAATAAAAAAAGTTTAATACATAAATATTTTTTTTTTATTTATAACAGCAAAAGTTTTAAAAACATTAAATTAAAATACACTTACTCTTATACAAAGAAGCACGCAGCAAGTTACGATCAATCTGGAACAAAATAATATCAATTTTAACCAACTAGTATCAAAATATAATTAATATTGTACAGTTCTATCCTACAACTACAATGTTCTAAAACATAAAGATACAATAAATCTTAATAAATAATACGAAGTTCGTGACGTAAAAGGCTACAAAACAACGTATTACTCAATCGATATTAGATCTATGAGAGGTCAAAATACACGGCGATGTAATAACAGGGCGGGGAATTGAAGCGGAGAAACAATATTTTCATCAATTACAATGTAACATCAAATCAATGATATTTGATATGCAGTAGCTGGTATACAATCTAATTCAATTTTGTATTCTCTATTTTGTATGATTGCTAACTATAAATGTAGCAATGCCTATAAAAAAACATTTTAATTTCATTTGTGTAGTAACCTGCTATCTACTAAATGACACAAGATTGAAAACGAAAAAACACAAAACCGGGCACTACATTGATTTAAAAAGATAACTCACGTTTGATTATAGAATCAAACTTGAGTTATCTTTGCATACTATTATACATGCATACTATTATATGCTATTTATATGAGTATGTTTTTACTGATGTTTTATTCAAGGTCTAATTTGTTTAGATTAAATTTTTATTTACAAATATAACTAACTAAATTTATAACACACATACTTTACAGAATCTTGTTTAAAACTCAATTATTTCAAAGGTAAATCTTACAAAACTCGAACCGTATAATTTAGGTACATCAAACTCTAATCTAATTTTCCTATTTTATTATGAAGTCAATGACCTTACCGCAGCCGTTGGACTAGCCTTCGTGTCCTTTGCACAGATAATTCAGTAATCGTAATGAAATTAGCAAATTATTACGGTGTTAAAGGTAAATGAACTAATGATCAAACCAAGATACAATTGTACCTTTTAAAAATATTGAACTACCTTACAAGTTACCATATAAGAATAAAAATATAAAAATTTTTGTGAAATTACCCGCAAATAAAAAAATGGGGTTTAAATAAATGCAGTAAGTAGTAGCAGCAGTTATTTTCATTAATAAATTACGCAATATCCTGAAGATAAATTTTCTAATCAATTTTTTTTTTTATGAATTGATTGTGATTTCAATGATTTTAAAAAATATTTTTTAAAATCTAAATATTAAAAGTATTAACTAAACGGTATATAAAAGCTAATTTACGATCAAAATTTGTAAAACCAGACTCACATCTAGACGATCATGGCAAATCTTTGGGTAAATTATAATCGGCATTGAATCGTGATCGAGTTCGGAATAAATTGATCCGTTACTCGTCGATCTGCAAATCCAGTGATTGATATCGCGTAATTTTCGATTCGTAACCGACGACTGCTTCGTCTGAGGCAATAAAATGGAAAAAGATTGAATAAAAATAAATAAGTGCCTATTTTATCAGGTTTTTATCTTACCTTAAACAATATTTGCCTATATACGCCGGAAAGGTAAGGAAAGATCTATATCCATACTAATATTATAAAGAGGAAATTTTTATTTTTGTATGTATTGTAATGACTCAAAAAGTACTGGGCCGATATCAAAATTCTTTCACCATTAAAAAGCTACGTTGTCACTGAGTAACATTTAACAGTGGTAGTGCCCGCTTTAACATCTTAGCACGAATGGGCCGGCACGCCCGGTGTAATACCACGACCACACAGAAGACAGGCGTGAAATGGAAGCAATTCCGTGTTTCGTCTGAAGAGTGTGGCGCCGGAGGCCTAATTTAAGCCCCTTTCTCTTTACCACCCTTTTCTTATAAGGAGAGGATGGGAAGGGGAAGTGGATTTGACGGTGGAGGAGATGCATAGGAAGGGGAAATATTCTCTCTATATGCGTCTCCTCCTCCGTCGGATAAGGGTAGGCAACGCATCTGCAATTGCGGATGTCTATGGGCAGCGGTCGCTTCGCCATTTTGGCGGATTCAGGTGGCCGGTTGCTCGTTTGCCACCTTATGATATATAAAAAAAAAACATAGTTTTTACTATTTTTCAATTTCACGAGGATCGAGTCACGAGCATCAGTATTATTATTAGTATTCAATAATTTCATGATTACAAAAGCTGAAGTTTTTAGAAATCTAAGATAGAATAATGCTAAATCACAAGTATGTTAACTCTGGTTAAGATAAATGTTACAACGGGGACAAAAAAAGTGTTTCTGTCCTATGCGTTCGGTCGTCAGTACTAGTACATTTTTTGATGACATTGAATGATATCGGAGGAAACAGAGCGCGACTGAATAAACTGTAGCGACTCTTCACGCTCAGTACAACGAATGTTTATTTAAGAAAATGTAATAGTTTATTAATTTAAATAATTTTGAACAAGTCTTTTAAATACAATTTGTGATCTAGACTAGAATCAAAATAGTTTCTATTGGAGTAATCAAATAATTAAATTATTGATTAGATTACAGAGATAATTTTAATAATTAAAAACATTCCATGTTTTACACAATTAAGAAAATGTATATACAAACATGTATGTACATATTATGTACTTTGTAAAGACATAAGGGGGTGGTTGTTGTTAAGTTATATTATAACTTAACAATTTCTATTGTCACGAAGATTATCAACATAGTAATGATCCAATTTTTCGCTCTCAGGAAGATTTTATCTTAGATATTAAATCAACATTACAAATTTAATTTACTTTCAATATATCAAAGTAAAACTCACTTAAAATTGTACCGTAAAAATCTAACAATAAAATATCTAACGGTGACATCGTAGCGTGCGCCCGTTTATGTCTTTTGTTCTACGTAGATTACGCGACGCCACAACGCACCACCGGCGGACCTCAGCGCGTTGCTGTCTTTGTTCGACACTTAAAAAAGTTGTGTCTTAATACATTTATTTTGTCTACCTGTCGGCATTTCGGTGTTTATAGAACAACCGAGTAAAATATGTGGTCATTTGAACAAAGAAATTTTGTGAAAAGAAAAGTAGTGTAAGTGGATTTTGAGTTGTCCTATTTTATACGACCGATTACTTATTTTAATTAAATTACACACAAACATTCAATTCAGCATTGAAATAATAATTGGATAGATAGGTAGTATTTATGAGTTAGCAATTTACAGTTATACAGTGCAGGAAAACATCGTGATACTATTCACATAGCGAATAAATTAAAAACATCTAAGAACAGAACTGAGCCAGCATAGTTGATTAATGCCAAGCCACACTTAACTTAAGGAAATATCGAGACTTCAGCGGTAACGTATATTAGCTGACGCCAAGTTTTCAGTTGGTATAAGCCACATATGTAATTATCATCAACTTGCCCTTATCGCGTACAGAGGGTTGGCACAGTATGTGTGTATGGTATGTGACATATGACATACAATAATAGCTAGTAGAGATTGCTGTTGTAATAAGCTACATTTTTCTAGATATACCTGCTGTATTAAACCTGGATATTAAGGTGGGGATATCCCGTGGGAACTCGTTGCGCCGCGTCGTGGAATTTTATGCTTATCACGTTTTTGTTTATCGTTCCGCCGCAAAGATTGGTGCATAATTAGTCTATTCCACCAAACGGCATTTTATTGGTAATTGGAGTATAACAGATGACTTAAAATAATGATACTTTGTTTTTTAGTAGATGATAAAGTTAGAAGATTATTCCCATGACAAAGATGACTTGAGAGTTTTGTTAACAAGATTTATAAGAGTTTTCGTATCTATAGTTATCGAGCTTGTCTGTGTCAATAGCATTTGTTGAAAGCAAACCAAAAGACATACAAAATCATATTAATAACCCTCTTATCCCCCTTCAAAAAGCGAGATAATAATGAGAATAAAAAATCTTGTAAAGAATACTGCCATAGAAATCCACTAGAACGATTGATGAAATCAAAACAGAATGATGGTTAAAAAAGTTGAAAAAAACGTGGAATGTTATAGAAACTATAGGATCCAATCGGAAAATACACACAGCCATCATGAAACAGTAGGCATGAAAAAGCATTTATCGTGCGTTCGTAGAGCGGCCTCGGAGTATCCGGCGCGTCTTCATTCCCTGCGGCTCCGGCCTTAATACTACTTCCTAATGCATGGAACTAACAAGGATGTTCATTTTAATAATTACGTATACTGACGCAATATTATATTTATCAACCTTATCTATCTTAATATTAAAATGGGCAATATTATGAACAGTCATTTAATGTATCTTGTAAACATTTATTAAGTAATTTTATACAGATTTGGTTCAAGAAAATATAAATTCACATATTATTATATGAACATTTTACAGCGCCATCTAGTAAATCTCTGAAAAAGTTCTAGTGTTTTATAACCTAAAAATATCTCGAGATAGCACAATAAAATTACCTTTCCGAAAAAACTATTAACTATTAACTATAAACTATTTTAGAAATGTAAAATAAAATAGTCCAAGTACTTAAGTGAATAAATCTTAAATCACGTATACCTGTAAATCGATCAACAATTATATCATGAAACGGTCACGTCCAGAGATTCGCGTCGATTTTACGAATTAAGATGATCGTGGAAATCCTTTGTTATTTGATTTGGTCATTTAATCAAATTTATACACGTCTGGCTTTGCCAAATAAGACTAATTGGCGATACGCTTGGGTATTAGAAGAACTGTTAACCAACTCAAAATCATATCATATTTGGAACATTACAATTATACTTTACTAGCTGTTGCACGCGACTTCGTCCCCGTGAAATTAAAAAATAATAAAAGATATAGCCTATGTTACTCACAGATAAATTATCTTGCTAATGGTGAAAGGATTTTTAAAATAGGCCCATTGGTTTTTGAGTTATTTCAATACATACAAAAATACAAATCTTTCCTCCTTATAATATTAGTATAGATTTCTGTAATACCATTTAATGGTCAGTTTCGTCTTAAGTTAGCTAATTGAATAAGATTACCAGCTAACATACGTTGTATCTAAAATTTTTAAAGTTACACTTATTAAAGGTGGTTAAAGAGTTTTCTTTATGTATAACTTTAAAAACTCAGTCGAAAATTATTAGCAACTAGCTTTCACCCGCGACTCCGTCCGCGTGAAATTAAAAAAAAAACTAAGTAGCCTATGTGTTCTTCCAGACTATCCTCTATATCTATACCAAATTTCATCGAAATCCGTTCAGGCGTTTAGGCTACAAACTCTAACAAACATGCATCCATATTATCAATATTATCATATCATATTAGTATGATTAAAACGTCTCCACTATTGCATTTAAAATAATACAAGTAATTATTGTATATCTATTTTGGTAGCATCGAAAGAAATGATATAAGGCGGCGCGATGCCTACTCTAATGAATGGCTTAATTAGAATTGAATGCAGCGAAAAACTAGTATTCATTAAACAACTAGAACTAGTATCGACTTGTTATATTGAAGTCCAGTAAAATAGATTCAGATAGCCTGTAGAGAGACCGCAATTATTATAGAGACGACACAAACAAATTGTAGACAACATTGAACCATTTGCTTACTTACTAATAACTGAATTCATGCATGTAATACTTATTTTGCTTTTTTTGATATGATGATAATTTATCTATTATTTTTGGGAATTTTATTGATACCTTTAACGTAAATATTTAACATTAATTGCAAAAAACTACAAAATAAAGGCGTAAAAGTTGTGTTTCTCTTTAAAACTATTTATTTTTAAATTAATAACTTGTTAAGTGCCAATTACAATTTTATAGAGAATTCATGATTTGCTTTAATCAAGGTCATACACGTTATTGACCATTGGCATACAAATAAACCGCCATAGAAAATAAAAAGTACCAGAACAAAAGGTATATTCAATATTTGAATCTAAAATGTTATTTGTAGAGTGGTCAATAACAATTGACTGCGTTTATTCTACCGAAGCGTAGCGGGGTCATAGAACCAGTAAAGATTTAACTTTAGTAATTTACACCTTGAAAGGAAACGCTGCAATTTAAACTTAACTAAAAAACTACTCTACAATCTACAATTTCGCATTTGTAATAAACTAGCTGTTGCTCGCGACTTCGTCCGCGTGAAATTAAAAAAATAAAGCCTAACTCACAGTTAAATTACCTTACTAGTGGTAAAAGGATTTTTAAAATCAGCTCAGTAGGTTTAACGTTAATCTAATACATACAAAAATACAAATCTTTCCTCTTTATAATATTAGTAAGATTCCGACAGCAGAAACATCGAGTCTTTTCACAGAAATTGTATCTGGCCACAAACAATCAATTGGTATTAAAATAATAAAAAAGTACATCCGTTTAGCTTCTTGTGCACTACGAAAAATGTCTCCACACTCCACTTACCTCGTATTTAGCACCATTTTTCACTAACCGATGCACTGGTCGTCACTTCCGGCAACTGTCATCTAATGCACTACACAATGGAAATGCCCCTTTAATATTTCGAGATGCACTTTAACTTAGAAAATTCCGAATATATTACGAGTTATTTTGTATTAGAGTAGTCGCGAATAAACGCGCGTCGCCTTTGACGGTCTACAATGTAATAGTCCACGCGAACAGCCTCCGTTCCTCCCTCACGGACGCCGTATCAATGGTCGAAAGGGGCTTTAACGCTGCACTAAAAGATCGCTACTTCAACACAACTGCTAAATAAAAAATTGTGAAAGCCTTTAATTTGTTGTTAGTTTTGACTTAGTTATTTTGTTAGTACGTGAAACTATTTGCTGTTTTACGTTTTATGTACCTATACAAGTTTAATTGGATAAAGCAAATGTAAAATAAAATAGTGAATGTCAGTAAGAAATAATTATATCGTTCAGTGAATATTTGTAGAATTTTAGTAGTTACCACATTAAAAGACAATTATTTCTTCTTTACTAGTAAGGTTATTTTATAATGACAATATATTCCAAATCTTTAAATAACATCTTTTCAGAATAACATTAGAACTTTACCTACTAAACCTTTATCACAACAAAATAATTATTTTATACAAAAGCCGGTAACCTAAAGCTGTAGGAACTATTTCTTATCATAGGTAAATTATTTTGACTCTTTTCTCTTTGAATAAAAAATTCTGATTCGATGAAATGAGTTTTTTTTTCACAGTGTTAGAATGATTACGAAAGTCTGATCACGCTAAAAGTAGATCAATTTAAAAGTAACTACCTACAATTTCACTTCATCTAAATTACGGTTACGGTTAATTCTCTTTCGTCTTGTTTTGTTTACTTTAACATGCAATTCCTCCACAAGTTTTAATGACACCAAGAATGTCAATAGGTGACAGCATAAGGAATTATTTAATACTAGCTTACGCCCGCGACTCCGTCCGCGTGGAATTTAAAAAATCTGAGTAGCCTATATGTTCTTCCAGACTGTACTCTACATCTATGCCAAATTTCATCGAGATCCGTTCAGCCGTTTAGGCTACAAACTCTAACAAACATCCATCCATCCATCCATCTAAACTTCCGCATTTATAATATTAGTAAGATGGTCAGATATATTACCAAAGGGAACATTGGGAATTCAGAAAACATTGCGAAAATAAATGCTTATTCCTGGAGTCCAAACTGGATATACCCACTTCTATTAAGAATTAAAGAAAATGCTCAAAATCAATATACACTAAAAATAACATAACAACGTCTTGTCAACATTGTTAGAACAAACAAACTGATGGATTTGTTTTATTTTCAAATAACACCAGAGAATCAAGGACATGTAAATTTATATCAAATTTCATACAAATCGGGCGTCAGTTGAAGATGAATAGGAGCCGCTCGAGCCGCACGAGCAGGTTGAAGCCGACGATGAGCGACGTCAGCGTCACCACGCCGATCGTTATCTTCATCGGCCTTCGACGTGATACAATGGAAACAGGTGAGTGATACAAAAGATACTTAAATTATCAACGCGCTTCCCACACGTGTATAAAAAACAATTAACAACAGTCTTGCAAAGGTGAGAGTCAAAATGGCGGGTGTACCATAGCGAATTAAATTATACCACTTACTAAAAAAATGTACCTAAAATGTACTATTTAGTACCTCGCTCAAAAAAAAAGTACCTCCTCCAGAACGAAATTATAACGAAATTAAGTTACACTCGCCATATTGACGTCAATATGGCGGGTGTACTATTTTTTATTTTTATTTTAGCCATTACTTATAACATATGAATATACCAAATAAAATGTACCTAAATAGTACCTCAATTAAAAAAATATACACACTTAATAAAGTAGATAGTTTCCGAGAAATAAAAACAATCAAGTCTTGCTTAGTAACCTCTATTTATATTATACTAGCTGTTGCTCGCGACTTGGCCCGCGTGAAATTAGAAAACATAGTCTATGTTGCTCACAGATAAATTACCTTTCTAAAGGTGAAAGAATTTTTAAAATCGGCCCAGTACTTTTGTGTTATTTCATTACAATCAAACAAACAAAGTTTTCCTCTTTATAATATTAGTATAGACAATTGTTCTATTATAAAAATCTCCAAGTTCAACCACCACCCCATCAGTACTACAATACTTATTGTACCAATGTGCAAAAGTACATACAACAATCAGGAACTATAATACTCTACAAAAACTTTTATATAAAATTGCAATAAAAGAAAAATAATGAGAAAATGGTTAATACTTGTCGGACGACATCCATCGGCATTGACAACAAGTATCAGTTATTTTGTGAAGGTAAGTTCTAATAAGTTACAAATAGAAATATAAAAGTTTGTTTTGGCTATGTGGAAAAAAATATATTTGTCATTTGTTTTGGTAATATCGATAAATTGTTTTCTACTAAGTACTACTAAGTAATACTAGAAGGAAGTAAAAAAATATATTTATTTTAAAGTTGCTGTTGCCCGCGACTTCGTCCGCGTGGAGTTTAAAAGTTCAATTTTTAAAGTATGTAAATTCGTCCGTTAAAAAAATCATTAAATTCGTTCCGTTAAAACATTAAATTCTCCTGACAATAGATGCATTTATTTGGATAAGGATTAATATTCAAACCAATAACACTCCGCCGCAAAGAGCATGCGGGTTTTAATTGCATTTTCTGAACATGAAAGTGGTATTTGTAAGAAAACTGTTAAAGATAGATATATGCCATCGTGAACTTTTCTGTGCAACTTTTTGAGATCTACAATTTTTTCATACATCATTTTTTTGTACCTCTAACGGTTTAGGCAGCGTAAGCCGAGAAAAGAAAAACATTAGTAAATTTTTAACACCAAGGTCCAGAAATATGTTGTTTATTAATGGTTCCTAAAAATTGGTAGTAATAAAGTATAGCCTATGTTACACACAGATGAATTACCTTTCTAATAGTAAAAGAATTTTTAAAATCGGCCCAGTAGTTTTAACGTAAATCAAATACACAGAAAAATACAAATCTTTCCTCTTATAGTGTGTCTAAGATAGATTAGTTTGATAAACGACGCATATGAAGTATCGAATCCAATTTGTATGAAGTCAAATGCTATACTTATTATAATAAACAGGTATCGTAGTGATTTGTCACTACGATACCTGTACTAACAAACACACATAGCGAACAATTTTGAACTATCGATATTCGGTTTAAATAATTATCGAACTCGACTAAAATTATTATTTTCTTATTCACTAATTTAGAGGACAATTCTAGTATTGATTACAGTGTAGATTACATAATTTAGCGATGACAGAAATAATAGCGAAATCCAATTCGATTACATACGGCTGTAGTAGTAATAAACATTTATTTACTCTCATTATTTGTTATGGTCATTATTAATTTGTGAAAACAGTGTTTTTTTTTATTTCATAAGTTATAACTATAAATCTATAGATTCCAACTTCTATAAGAATAAAAATCGAAAATCGATAAGAGTCATGTCTGATTTTACACAACCCATCCTTACTAAATTTGAAATGAATTGTCAAACTAATCTAAATTATTTAGACAAACTATAATAATATTAGTAAATTAATAGACATAGATTAACTATTTTTTTTTATTAATTAACCTCGCCACCAGATTCCTCTGTATATCTTTTTTGCTTTTTGCAGTAGTTGATTTAGCATCAGTTTAAGTACTGGCACTTGGTTGTTGGCGAGCAAGCAAACTAGCAGGTTTAAACATCCTTACTTGCGATACTCAGTATACCAAATTTACCAAAACAAATGACAAATATAATTTTTTCCACATAGCCAAAACAAACTTTTATATTTCTATTTGTAACTTATTAGAACTTACCTTCACAAAATAACTGGTACTTGTTGTTGTCAATGCCGATGGATATCGTCCGACAAGTATTAACCATTTTCTCATTATTTTTCTTTTATTGCAATTTTATATAAAAGTTTTTGTAGAGTATTATAGTTCCTGATTGTTGTATGTACTTTTGCACATTGGTACAATAAGTATTGTAGTACTGATGGGGTGGTGGTTGAACTTGGAGATTTTTATAATAGAACAATTGTCTATACTAATATTATAAAGAGGAAAACTTTGTTTGTTTGATTGTAATGAAATAACACAAAAGTACTGGGCCGATTTTAAAAATTCTTTCACCTTTAGAAAGGTAATTTATCTGTGAGCAACATAGACTGTGTTTTCTAAGTTCACGCGGGCCAAGTCGCGAGCAACAGCTAGTATAATATAAATAGAGGTTACTAAGCAAGACTTGATTGTTTTATTTCTCGGAAACTATCTACTTTATTAAGTGTGTATATTTTTTTAATTGAGGTACTATTTAGGTACATTTTTTTAGTAAGTGGTATAATTTAATTCGCTATGGTACACCCGCCATATTGACGTCAATATGGCGAGTGTAACTTAATTTCGTTTATAATCGTGATATTAAATTATTAAACTAAATGTAACAAATTATATTTAATCAGATTATTACGGAAGGCTAAGTATTATCCGCCTTTATATCCGGTATCCGTTTGTAGAATAATTATAATTATTACAATACAAAATTGCATAACAAAATTAATTTAAAAATTAAATGTGTTAAACAATCCAAAATAAAAGCTGTTTTAGCTAAATTTTCTCTTATTACATGTCTTTTTAGAGGTGTACCTATGATATGTGCAAAATCTATTCCCTCGCTGATTAAAAGCTTACGCTACGAAAGTAACAATCTTATATTCGCATTTAAAAGTTACAATAACATAATATAGTTACATAATAAACAGAAAGGAAGTAATACGTGAGTAAAAAATAACCTTGATTTTTTAACAATAAACATTTTTAGTTAAAGTATTTCGGGTTAAAGACATTGGTTTAAGAATGTTCATACTCGAAGCTACGGAGGTCAAGGTTTTATGCCAGTATTACGAAGATTAGATAATATTGAAATGAGGCTGTAGTTTGAAAGCCGCCGCGTCCTCTGGGAACACGTGAACGAGCCGCGTCACGATCCTTACTGATCCTATCTTCCATCACGACATTACAATTCCTGACTACTTTTCACTTGTTAGAAAAAGAAAACTAAACTAACATTAGACGAGACCGGAAATTATTTTTTTGGTATTAAGATATACAGTTTAGAATTGTCTTTAAAACAACTTCAATAGTCATTTTATTCATTTTAACAGGAGGTTAAAAAGCTCAAATCCCTTTTGATCTATCAGATGTAATAAAATAGTAATCGCTTTTAAACTGTTTCCTACAATATTTCGTTCTTTTTTTCCGGGCAATCTACAGCTTTATTAATATAAAAGACTAGCTTCCACCCGTGACTCCGTTTGCGTGGAATTAAAAAAATCAAATACGAGTAGCCTATGTGTTCTTCCAGACTATACTCTACATCTATACCAAATTTCATCAAAATCCGTTCAGCCGTTTAGGCTACAAACTCTAACATAGATCCATCCATCCATCAAAACTTTCGCATTTATAATAGTAGTATGAAGTATGATTAACCAATTAGATGAACCTTACTTGCTCTATTTCTTTATCCTTAACCATGGTGGCACATTCGATAGAATCGTCGGCGCGCTGCTCGCAGTTAGGAAACGCGTTTTGGTGCACCGAACAGAAAGCGGAGATGCACGTATCCGTATTATGCTAGAATTTAATAAAAAAAACTTGCATATTACTTTTATCTCATGATGTATTAACTAAATTAATTGTAGAGCTGACATTTGGAACATATCCTTACAAAGATTTTAATCATGGTCATCATAAACAAATGTCACTTCACATATGGGCGCATCAAAATAAACTTGTAAACTAAATATAAATCGTGGATTGCAGTTTGGTTTGTCTATTGATACATAATGTTGAAAGTCTTTTTGTAAGACGTAGTATATAAAGTGGTGCACTAAGACATATGAATTTAACATCTTCATCTTTATTTTTTTTTGTGGCAATAAATACATTCATTCAATAATTCATTCATTCTTTCATTCATTCATTCTTTCATTCATTCATCTTCAGAGTTATTGACTAGTCGCTTAAGTAGATTTAGTACCAGAATTGTCAAGTAACTACTAAACGACCGACTGTTGTAATTAGATTATGTGGAATATTTAAGCAGATCTTGGGTAGCTTTCAAAGAAACCTATCAAAACCGTGACGTCATTGGATAGTGTCTCAGTGAACCTTATAAAGAACTTGCGAGGTTAGTGTTTGAATGACTGAATGAATTACGAATTGTGAGGTGCCCTTGTCAGCAGGAGAAGGCGGCGGAGCGCATGGGAACTGTTCGATGATGCGTCGCAGCTTGTCGCTAGTGCGCACGCAGCCGCATTGCCGCCGCCACGCCTCCGGCCCCGCGCCCCCGCCACCAGCACCGCATGCCACCACCTCACGCTCCAACTCCACGTTCACCTCCTTACGAACGCATTTCGTGCAGGTACCAAGCTTGCATTTTTCCATTCACCACTAAAACAAGAGATAAATAGGAGTTACTCTACTCTAATTACATTCTGATGGAGATGACGAATCGAATGACAAGTCAAACATCAAATTCGGTCTAACTTAATAAACTGGAGGTCACAGAAAACATTACCGCTGACATACTGTTAGCTCAGTGTAACCCATGATAAGCTGGTAATTCTTGAATTCGTCCTTATCCTATTTTTTCTCTTTATTTTTTATAGGAACTTTGGTTCCTTAGAACATTTCAGTCCCATGAATTTCTCATCTTATATTATTTTATTGAGACCAATATGGTGCTAGACTTTATTATCTCATACCTTTGTGGTATGTGAGGCTCAAACACGCGCGCCTTTATCCCGGCCATCCCACCAATAGATCTAGTTTTTACTGAGAGTTATTTCCAACCGGACTACTTATTGTGCTGTTACAATTTTATATAGATAGAAGAAAGTAAACATATCTGGCATATTTGTTGTTATTTTGTTAACTTCGAGATAGATAAAAATAATCCATATGTTTTGATGTTTGACTGTGTGCAGTGGGAAGTTCATAACCAAGGCTGCTTTCAAATTTACCTGCCATATTTCACATTAAAGGAGAAATAGGCAATGTGGAAAGTCAAATGTTCTACCTTAACAAAGGTTCAAAGACATGGAAATCAACATTTTTAAATACATATACCCTATATTTTAATAATAAATGCAATAGATAATTGAAATACTTACTTAATTTTGTAGAATACTACTGCAAAAGAAATAAATAATAATAATATGTACCCTAATTATAAAAAAGAATTCAGTACATTTTCACATTACAATTTTCTTCCGTGTTGTAAAATTAGTGAAATTCACAAGAAATATTGAATAAAAAAAAATTAAAAACCTCGATATTTGTTTATGCGCAAGACATTCATGAAAAATACAAGTCCTGTCATAATTTGACACTTTACAAAACTTCTATGACATTTCTTTTTACTTTTAAAAATAGCAAAAAGTATTTAGTACATTCTTAATTAATGTTATTGATTTATTTATGGGTTAACTAACCAAATACTTTTGATGATTAGATGTTTAATAAGAATTGAAAATGGGAAGTGCAGTATTTTTACATTTTTAACCGGACAATGTTTGTCGCTTAGATTAATTTATTCACTTGCCTTGGTGTAACATTTTCATTTTCTATTTGCCCTATTGCAATTTGAACAAGGAGAGGACATCCCAAGAAGTCTATTTGTGTAACTATAAGCTGTTTACACTATTTAACCTAAAAACATATTTCACCAGTTTAAATGTAGAGCACATCGTCATACAGCAGGGCAATTTGATTGACCCGGCGCGGCGTGAGCCAAACCGGGTTGCAATTGACCGCTGACGACAATTCACGTACAACTTACGGTGGCGCCGTGTGAAAGCTTTCTCCGAGTATTTCACACTTTACCGCGGACAAACCTTTCAATACAATTACTAAATCTATTCATAATAACGGCCAAATGGGTTTTTAGGTTAAGAGCTGTTTTTATCCTGCACTTAGAAACATTCTTACTTAATTTAAACAAAGACGGTATTCAGTGGAGTCAGATGCATTATTTTCTCATTTTTTTAGGTTTTGTTTTTAATTTTAAGTCCAGAATTTTAAGTGTGAATATTTCTTATTCTGAATAAGAAAAATTACATGGTGTCTAATGTAACATGTGAAAGCATTTTTTTATCACCAATTTGACTTAAGTTACATTAAAATCGATAAAATGAGTCGAAATTCTACCTTAAAAATTCGTTGAAAGCAACAATTAACCTAACATAAACTAAATCTGTAGTTAAGTTTTGAGTTTTCTTTTAAATAACATGTGACACAAACATTATAACAGTAAGTTGCGTAGCGAAAATAATAGCTCCTAAATGTACTATAACTGTTCACACGATTACGTGACGTCATCACACACGAAACGTAGCAGTCCTCAAATCTTACATCACGACTTTACAAGACAACGTAGAACATCAGCACGCGGTTGCCGTTGTGGTAGGTTAATGATATAATTTTAGAGGATAAACAAGGTCAAAACAAAGTCTCTTTTCTATTTTCCTTATGGGTTTGTCGAAGTCGTTATATAGTCACTAAAGTTGTCCCTTAGTGTAAAATTGTTAAAGCTACACTAAACAAGCCTTTAAGATACCAGTAAATTATAAGTTCTAAATTAACTCGAAAATATAAACTCTAGTTTATGGTAACCTCAGGCTTTGCATTAAAAATAAAATGATTAAAGAAATCGTAAGGATATAACATTGATATGATGTACCTATAGTTGACGAGTCGATTGACAAGGCTTTTTCCAATTAAAGTAAAAGACGCTAACCAAGAGAAAATCGTTACTGTTTTTACACAACTTTCTGACATAAGAATTTCATGACCGTGAATCGTTTAAGTTTCGTTCATTAGACGATGTTATAGATGTTACAGTTTTAGAACGGACATAATAGTTATAAGGTCGTAAAAACGTTACGAATAGCGTGCGTGTCGACCGCTAACATTCGCTAACGGGTGCATTTTATTGAAAGTGCTACTAATCTATACCAATGAATATCGAAGACATAGCATGTTTTCGACAATAATTCTACCAGACCAGACAGTTATAGTAACGGTTTAAAATATAATTTTGAAAAAAATATTCCTACCGTTGTTTGGTGACCGTGAGAAAAACAAAACCGCCCTACGTGTTTGTTATAACACATTGTGACATGAATGTTTCTAAGAACGTGTATTACGCACAATATTATCACATTATTGTAACGTATAGTAGTACATTTATGTACTTTACGTTTTCAAATGAGTCAGATTATAATAAAACACGACACGACTGTATGTATATGTAATGTACTTGACATTCAAAGTTTTAAGGAAGTAAACTGAAGTTTTTCTTATGACTAGGTATGTACTGAATTGAATTTTAAGAATTCCTAGATCAAACTTCGACTAACCGAACAAAAATCATGGTAAGTAAGCCATCAGAGGCAAGCATAGCAAGACTAAAGTGACGACTGGTATAAATGTTAACCTACCTACAGTTAAACAAACGAAGTAGACCCTATCTAATCCCAGAGTTGATTTCAAATCAAACTAAGCGACCGATCATTAAAAGCTCGATTAAGATTCGATTGAGTTTCCGTGAAATTTTTATATTATTCACTTGACCAAGTTGCAGACGGTCAAGTTGTTTCCAACAAAGGCATTAATTATATGCTATTTCTTTTTTCAATTCGGTCTAAAGAAACATGCAGGAAATGAACATTGAAACATTTCACTCGACCCCTAAAAATAATCGTTAGATCTAATAAGATTTTGAAGTGTGGTAAAGAGGAAACCCAATACAATAATGGAAAAAGGTTATTGTTTCCCAATACGTCCACTGCCATTACGACTATTTGATGTAAGAGTTAACTTGCCAGGTGAATTGTTGAATTCATTTAAATTCTAGTCATCCATCGTAAACTAATTTTCGTATTTTAAGAAACCTCGCGGTCAATAAAATAAAACATCCACAACATAGACGTACGTACCTTTTTTCTGTGGTTACCAAAATTTAGGCCGCTTATTGATTTCTTTCTTATTGACCGTGTTAAAACCAACACCGTACATAATAAAAAGTATTGTAAAACATCACCTTCCGATAACAATTTAGAAGTCACTGAGTGGAACGAATGATTTAAATTAATCTATGGATATGCGTTTTTATTTATCAAGTAAATTCGAAGCTTTCACGTCTTCCAATCTAATGTGGATAGACGAAAGAAAAGATAAATAATTATAAATTCTTACCTTAATTATTCTACACGATAGTATGAAATTAGTATAGTATTTTATTATCTGTGCTAACTCTTTTCGGATTAGCTACGTCGCATCATGAAGCTATACTAAACGCAATGTAATTGTTTGTCGACATACCTCGCTGATGTTATGGAGCGTGGCAGGATCAAATAATTGCAGGTGTCTAGATCACACTATCAAGGGCTGGCCACCTGTCGCGTGATTCTAATTTCATGGTCATTCACTTTAGCTTCAAGCTAGGGTAACAAAACAATTTATGAAGGACAGGACCTACTAAAAAGAAAGTAAAGAAAATGTATTTGGGCCTAATCAACATTAACACATTCTTTTTGTAAAATCGTAGTCAGGTCAAAGTCTGGATTTTAGGTCTTATTGTGTGTCATCCATGATTTTTGTCAAGTAACTTTCAATCCATCTAAACACGAAATTGATGGTTACCTTGTTGATGATTGGCAGGAACAAGCAAGAAGCGATTAGAGGAGGCATTGCGACGAGCGACATAACTTTGTACGCACCGCACCGTGCAATATTCGAAAATATGCGCTATGGACAATTGAAACACTTTCATAACACATTATATTGTAGGAAAAAGGCTCTCAACGCGTTATAAAAAAATATAAAACTATACTAGGGTAGTTGGTTAAATCAAGCCTATCGTAAAAATATTATAAAGTATACAAAATTTATCGTGAAGATTGGATCTGCATTATCCAAACTTGACAGAGAAAAAAAAATAGGTTATAATTGGTTAGTTTTGTTCAATACTTAAATAGAAATCGGAAATAAAAAATCATATCATCCACTGATTATTGTGTTTACTGAATTCCGTGTTTCAAAAACAATCATACAAGGCAAAAACAATGCAATAACAGGAATCCAAGATTAAAGTTCGTGTACCTTCTGCCACAAGATAAAAAAATAAACAATCGCATGTGTTAATAATTCATTCAAGGTGAAATTTTATGTTAAAGCGAATATTGAAGCTTTGAACAATGGGTCGAGTGCGAAGGCCGGGCAAACAATAGCCTCTCAGTTGGAGCGATTTTGGAAACGCGAAGGTCTTAGATATCGTACATGAGAGATAAGCCCTACCTCGTTAGCTACTACACATTACATGCGCCAATGCCCATGCCATCTTCTGTTTACTTATTAACTCTGTACTCAAAGCCACGCAAACTTTGACGGCTCGGAATATCGCGCCATATTGTTGTGATATACTACACATATTGTTTTTAATGTGAGGAAATTGTCTACCACCCTCGTAAGGGCTGGCACCGATTAAAAACTGCACAATGATCCTCCCAAGTATTTTTACTACGGGATCGATTTCTATCGCTAAGGCAGTTCTGATCATGTAGAGCTCTTTTAAGATCCCCCGAAAGGCAGAAATAAACTACTACTGAGTGGATGTTTTTATAGGGTAGATTAAAATAAAATGATTATGTCACCATGTATTTAATAAATAAACACGTTTACAATGTACGCTGAAGCTTCATTACATAGGGCCAGCCCTAGCTTTCTTACACTTCTGGAAGCAGATCTATGACATATATCACTAACACAAAAATAACAACGTTCAAAGTCACAATAACCGATAAAATAAATAAATACGATTAAAACATCACAAAATATTGTCACAAGTGGATAATTTGAAAAATAAAAATAAACTATCACAAGTTCGTGATAAAATTAATTTGTTTCACATTATTTAGTATTAACACGAAATATGCTTCAAATGCCAGAGGTGTCCAAACTAGGGTCTTAACCTCACCTTTGAGTGTATCGGTTTCGATTTATTTCATTATTAACGTTGATGGTAAAAGGCGGATTTAACTCCTAAAGATGTCCACAAACACAAGCGTATTGTAAAACTGATTAAAAAATTAGCGAAAAAAATACCTTAATTTGGACACCCCTGACATAAATCTTGTGGAGACGATCACTAACATTAAGACATAAAATTGTGCAAGAATTTAACATTATAAACACACCAAAATTAGCTTTGCATTCCGTACGTACTAACATTTCAATTAGCCTATCTAGACTACATTTAAAAATATATTCCATTCAAGAGGACATAATTTTGCACACTCGTACTTAATATCTTTAGCAGACGCAGCAAAGCACAGTTCAGTAACTTTACGTGATAAAAACTGATTACTTTGGTTTTGATGATTGTGTGGACGACAAAAATTTTTGCAATAACCTAAAAATTTTAAACAAAAAACGAAAACGGGTACCGAATTTTGGTACGTTTTTTTGAAGAAAAACTCAAAAACTACTGGATAGTTTTGAGTTTTTAAAAACTTATATGTATGGATAAAAATGTTATAAATCAGCTTTTATCTCGTAAAGTTATAAATGCATAGCAGTAAATAACTTACGACTAATTTTAAAATACTTTTGAGTACTAATTCTCAATCGACGGATTCCGTATTTAGCCGTACTATAGTGGAATGAGTCAAAGACTTTGGAATACATTTGACAAGAAAACTGTATATTTTCATGTACTAGCTGCTGAATAGATTATGTGCTTAAACAATTTTGTACACAAGTGAAAGCTTATTTATACTTTGTATTTATCACATTAATAGAAACTCTAATGCATATTTGTCCGAATTAATACTTTGTTTTTTTTTGTATATAATTGCGATCCTAATCTAAATCTATATCTTTGCAAGTGGCAGCTTTTGGTTTTGCGTAAAATGGTGTGTAATGAGAAATAAGTAAAATATAAAAGTTACGATTCATAAATCATATGAAAATATTTGACTAGGGTTTAAATTCGATAAAAAAAATATAAAGTATAAATAAAAATTATAACATGTTCATTAAAAATAATAATCACGATGGCCCGCCAGGAAAAGCAAGTACCCAAAAATATTTAATTCATTTGAAAAAATATATATCAACCATTAGCACGGGCGCTTTTTTAACGCGCGCTAAAAAGCGTTTACCTAAAACAAATGCTTTTTCATGTATCTGTTTATGTATCTGTCTTTATCCATGTATGTTACAACGCGACGTAATTTTATCGCGTAATGTTGCATTTTGAGCTCTAGACGAACGGAGCAAGAATGTTTTTAATGCGTTCATATGACCGCGAGCGTTTTAAAACCGCCCGTGCGAACAGGAGCTAATACGGTTTAAAATGAGTTATTTTTTAGTTCACAGTTACTTATCTTTAGAATGTTGACTTCTTTAAATTAAAATACACAGAGTGCTATCAAAACGGGCCGTTTTATAATGTGAAGTTAAATACGTTTGAACCTATCTATGATATCGAGATTTGATTTTACAGCAAAAATCTTTAGTATAAATCATTAAACCCACTTACATCTAACTTCAGTCCATTTCAAGATATAAATTTTAAGAGTACCCTCTCTTAAAGCGACACAATATACTTTCACAAGTAGCCTCAAATGTAAGCAATTATCTGATTTAAAAGCTCTTATAAATACTGACAGAATCAGCGAGCGACTTAGCCTTAGCCTTTATAATATGGAATGTGAAACTATACGTCAGTCTCAGTTTTGCTGCTCGTACGACGACTCCTGGCGGCCGAGGCAGGGCTGGCCCACTGCGGCCCGCTCAATAAAAACTTCTTCACATTATATTCCATTCTCGCCAAATCTTCCGCCGATATCTCTTTATCATTCGACTTTAAAGCCCCTGCTAAATCATTGCCCAGTTTATAATTGTTCATATCTCTTTCTGTACTACCCACATTTATTTCAGTAACAGTCAGATCACCACTTTCGACTGGAAATATTGTTTCTTTAACAACATTGCCGGTTATTTTAGCAACTTTATCTTTCTCTTGGTTAGTATTTTGATGTGTATGAATCCAACTGTTGTGGGCATCTCGTGAGAATGATTTTGAAAATTTGCTCACAGGATGAGGCATGTTTAGAGCGAGTTCGTTCAATGTCTCAGTAAGTCTACTCAGTTTACTATCCCTTCTGATGTTCCGATTAACAAAGCATTCGTCCTCTAATGGATCGTTGAAACTGTTCTGTTGTTCCAAGTTTTTCTCGACCCATTCTGCAACTCTGAGTAACTGTTGCTTTTGCAATAACGCGGCACTATCGTCACTAGACAAAGAACTCGTGCTCTGTTCGTTTGTAAATACTTTAGTACTCTCGTTTACTTTTAAATGCGTTTGCGTCAGATTGGGATAAACGTTGACGATAGCCGGCAATGATGACTTTTGTTTGACATTTGCCTGATCTTTTTTATCAAAACTTGATACGTTTCCTATCGGTGGGTAATCTTTGGATATCTTTGTATTTTCAATGGAATGCAATTGTGACATGTCGATTTTTTTAAGCGGCCTAGAAAACTGACCGGCTTTAGTTTGTTCATAATGATCGAAATTGAATATTTTTATATCTTGATTATCAGTGGAGTTTACGAAATCAAATTTTTTGTCTGTGGCAGTTTCAGCATTGTTGTTTTGCATAACGTTGTCAACGTTAAAATCGTTCAAGAGATTATCAACATCGGTTTGATTTTGCTGACTGGTGATACTTTGAGTATTATTATTGTTGTGTTCCGAGCTATTTGAGAAATTATGTGTTTTTAATGGTTGCAACGGCGAAGAAGACACGTTTAACAGAATCGGATTGATAGAATTCGTTTTAATGGAACTCTCTGAATCTTTATTATTATTATCCACATGAACGTCGATTAGAGTAGTTTCAACTACAACACTTTCATTGTTAACTACGATTTTGTAGTCATCGTCTGTTTTTACTAAATCAATAAAATTCTCCATTCCATCATTTAGATCTTTGAAAATGGAATTTTCGGTACATTTGCTTTGTCGTCTATACAATACGGGCGGGACATCTGGTTCCGCATTATCCAATAGTATATTTTTAGATCCGGCTTGCATACGTAAGTGACAAAATCTAGGTCCTGGACCCACTTGAGTGTTAGATTTATGTGTGCTGACTGTAGACTTTGCCACAGAAGATGTTCGACTCACTCCTCCCATAGAGCTTTGAGAATTCTTTCGAATACTACTAGTTTCGGCTGCTTGTATTTGATTGTTCGATTTTGCATCTTTATCAATAACTTTATCTTTTAATAGATCTTCAGCAGCGATGCTATGAACACTACTTTTCTTGCTAGATATCGAAGTCTTCGTTCTGTCGCATAGCTTATGATGGACCGAAGGTTCCATATTCATATTATTTTTCTTTAATTGTTTCAATTCTTCCTCTATTACTTTAATAGCTTCCTTTTCTATAGTACAAACTATTGGATTAGTTTCCATTGGAGGTGGTGTTTCAACGAGATTGTTAGAAATAGGTTTTTCTATTACATTTTTGTTGCTTTCAGATACATTTGCTGTCTGAGGCACTATATACATGCCAAGTGCGAGGTTAGTTTTTTCGTTTAAGAGTTTAATGCCATGTGGAGATACACTCCTCATACTGACATTTGATTTCAAAGACTTTATCTCAGAGTTGCAGTTCAAACAGAGAGAATTCTTCATTTCACCGGACAATGGTGTTTGCGTCGACACTGAATAGTAACTTTCATTGTAACAGAATGGTTTGCTTTGTGACTTAGTGCAAGTGCATGTATCACAGTGCTTTGTTAGAGTATCTTGGATGCTATCTTCTAATATTTTAGACATAAGAGATGCAGATATATTAAACTCATATTCACTAGCATCGAAGGTATCCAAATCATTGCCAGTTTTAGATTGACTAGAACTTGGTGGTTTCGATGTCTTAGACATAACATATTGGGATACCCTAGCTTGAGTGTCTACAGGGAGCTGGAAATTAACACAATTATTATTAGATTTTTGTAGTTTGTATCATTATATTTGACTTTCAATATTAAAAATCATATTTACTTACATTATCTAGTTTCTGAGACACAAAATTATCAGGTTTACATTGTAGCAACTGGATGGCTAAGTTCATGTCATTTTTGTACCTTTCCTGGAAAACAAAGAATACAATGTCATTAGTATAGTTAGTTAGTATATTCTATAAAAATGTTGCAGTGCTTGTGGTTTTGATGAATATTTTAAATAAAATGGTATGTTTTTATGATTGACAGAAGTTTCTAGCATATAAAAACTTACATTTTCTTTTTGCAGCATACTGTAGTTATGCTTAGACTCGGCTAATCTCACAGAAAGTGTGGCTATATCTTTTGTCAACTGACTCTTTTCACTCTTCATTTTGTCGACCATCTGCAGCAACTTGTCTTCCAAAACTTGATTCAATTTCTGTACTCTTTTATGTGAATCATACAGTCTGAAAGATTTAATTCTTTTATTAGCAAAGGTAAAGTGATTTAATAATATTTATTGTAATATCAAATAAACTTTAAAGCTTATGCTTTGTGATGCCAAAAATAGTCAAATAGCAGGATTCGAACTCAGAACTTTCAAGTTGGTAGTAAAATAAAGTAGTTAGGGGGAAATTTAAGTGAAATTAATCAATTACTATCAAACTTGGTAAGTATTTAACATTGTGGTCATAGGGGTGAAAAATGATTCATTTTAGCATCTTCATATTCTAACATTGAGTATCATAGCTAAAAAAATATTATAAAGAGGAAATATTTGATTGTTTGTTTGCATTGAACAGGATCCAAATCTACTGTTCTGGCTTAAAAAAAATTTACTGTTTGGAAGCTACACTATCGCCAAGTGACAGGCAATCTTAATTGTCTTTTATTTAATTCTGCGCAGATAAAGTTGCGAGCAAAAGCTAGTAGCTAATACAATGAATGATATTAATCATTAGATCTAATAAAAATGTAAAGGTTTAATACAATGGATATTACATTTCATTTGTAAAATGACTAACTATTACATAGATGGTTAATTAAAAACATCCTGTCAAAATAAGGCATTGTTCTGTAGCTTCTCTATATTTAAAATAGAAACACACTTCAGATTATTGCACTCGAATAGTACTATTTAATAATATTCTTTTTAAAGATTATTGTCTAATAATTATCAATTAACATTCTAATAACTGTTAAAACTATTTAAAAATCTTTAAAAGAAACTAATTGATTGCAATTAAAAAATGTTAATGAAAGTACCAACAAAATATACTTTTTAAAACATTTTTGTCAATATATTTTAGCACAGAAACAAATTAGTTACTCCACACTACTGGACAAATTAAATGACTTATTCTATTATACTGATCATCATCCCCCTGTCCTTATGCCACTCATGTATATGAAAATACTAGCTTTCGCCTCCGACTTCATCCACATAGAACTTAAAAAAAAACAAAAGCAAGTAGCCTATGTTCATCCAGACTGCATTCTACATATGCCAAATTTCCTTGAGATCAATTCAACAATTTATACAGCAAATTGTAACAAACATCCATCCATCCTTCTGAACTTTCACATTTATAATATTACTAAGATGACATTTAATTCAAAAAGGTCTTACCTTTCATACTTCTCTCTCCAGGTGTCAACTTGCTCCTCTAAATCGTCAGCTCTAGCGGTGCACTTTACAAACTCCGCTTCAATACCTACAATGTGCGCATCTTTGTCTGCAACATGTTGCCGAAGGTTTGCCACTTCCGCATGCAACTGTGCCTCACCCGCACTGTTGCATTCCTATTGATTACGGTGCAACATCAAAACAATCAATAACAAGCATGTGGAATGTCAATTTTAAAGGTATGATATAAACAGGAGTTAAATACGATGTGATGTTTGATAAAACAAATAAATGGAGCAAATCATAAAAGAAAAGCATAGTGCATTACAGAAGTCTACAAAATATAACTGGTCTAGCTAATGTTTATAGGACAGATTTTTTTTAATGAGCTATAGAACTAACTCTATTTAATAACGTGCATTTCCAGAATATGTGAATTAAAAATAATACACAACTTAAATTCAGAATTTAAAATGATAGTAGAAACAGGAAGAATTAATTGTAAGTTTTTTGTATAATAATGTTATTAAAGAACTACATAGACAACTTTTTGTTTGTGAATTTTTTTTGGTATTTATAATTAATGTATTTCAACAATATTTTACCTTACAAGGAGATTTACGATTGCTTTCATCCATCACTCAATTTTTTCTAATTCACATTTCGCATATCCAAATTGTTGTCAACAACGAGCCACGTCACGCGAGATGTGATAATTATTAGCAATTTTATCAATAAGCCACTTTGGGATAAACAAAATAAAAAAATCAATCTTGAAACAGCTTGAAATATTTACTTTAAAACCAGTGTGCTTAGTTTCACTTAAATTTCACACCAAATAAGTATTAATTCTTTACTTTCATCATTTCAGTATATTTGCTATTATGTAAACGTATTAATTAAACTGGTATTTTCTAAAACGATATAGATTTGGTATGCAACTTGTCGCCCAGCCGTAACAAATTCGTAACGTAATTGACATTATTGACGTTTACATTTTACAATTTTATCATTATCTATGGTTCTTTGTAAGTTTAACACAGATTATAAATTATGATATTTTAATTGAATGAAACAAAATGTTAAAATGTTGTAACACAGGATGTTAAAATAATACACCTTCAATTATTGCTTATCATGGATGTATTACTAGTTACCTCCATGTTGCTTATTTATCCACATCTTGTAGTGTCATGTTTATAGTTTTACTAATATTACAAATACGAGAGATTAGATGGATGGATGGATGTTTGTAAGGGTTTGTAGCCGAAACTGCTGAGCGGATCTCAATAAAATTGTTTTCTTTAATATACCGCGGACGGAGTCACGAGCGGAAGGTAGTATTTATATAAAATTGTTTCATTCCACATTTTAAAATGTGCTTCGAATGTTGCAAATCAAATGAATGCAGTTAGTAAGCACGAGATAGGCATTTTTATTACTAACTATCCCAACACAATAAACATTTATTTCATTCCCATGTTAGCCTGTTAGAATAAACAACCATATTACCATGGAAATTATACGCCTGTCGAAAAACTACTGCAATTTCGTATGCAAAATTTTTTTAAACTTAAAGTTACGATAACCGGTTTTTTACCTTTTAAATGATTAACCTCCATAGTTCAGATGCCACTCTATTTGGGAGAAATAAAATATAACGACGAGATGTAAAACATATCCCATCGATAGCTTTCTACACAAGTTGATGTACATTATTGCCTTCAAATCTTGGTAGGTGCCAATGAATTAATTTTATTTTTATTGTCTTATCGATTGTTTGTTTTCGTTTAAAGTAAACACTAACCTTCTTTCAACCGCAATTAAACATTAAAAATATACTAAATGGAAGAACTGAAACATTACGTTAAAGTTTATTTAGAACTAAATTGATAAATTAGTATCTTTTTTTGTTTCAATAGCTATCGTTTATTGAAATGAAGACGTAGACAAGCAGAACATTGGGGGAACAGAACACTTACTCTAAAATAACTGGTTAAAAATAAATAATTGACAGACGTTAGTGGAAGAAAAGCGATCGTTCGGCAATACTGTACGAACTCTAAACGTTGGAACACGTCTGGAACTGACGGGGAATCTATTTCGGGATCGCGGCCTCATGCTTCTACTTACCAAAGCGATCGGCTCTTTGTCTTGATAAAAGTATGTACATCGGTCATTGCCTATAATAAAATCGCGAGTTCCTTATAAAAGTATTCCAAAATGGGGAATATCTTCAGTGGTGCTCCGACAGGAGAGAACGCTTCAGTCGCGAGTGATAAAATCAATAGTGATTCGGAGACAATGGAACAAATTGAAACCGGTGATAAAAACAATATAGAAGAATTACGTGATACAGAGAGCGATGACGATAGTCGAGCTAAAAGGAAGGAAGAGGAAATGAACGAATTTAGAAAACAATTAAGTATCAAACGTGAACAAAGAAAAGAAATATTATCAAGGCATAGAAACGAAAAGAAAGAATTAGAAAAATCTTTAAAGAATGAAATCATATTAAAATTGGAACTAGCAGATCAAAATAAATTACTACGTGAATTGTTGAATAAGAATAATATCGAGATTCCTGACGAACTTGATGCGAGTAAAGAAAACATAAATGTTGCTGAAACTGTTTTGCAAATGAAAGACGAGCTAGAAAAAATAAAATCAAACAACAATAAATTAAGAGTTCAACTAGCCATGACAAATAATGCTTTGCAGAACGCTTACTCCGATATGACTGAACTAAGCGCACAGAATACGGAAGCTTTTAAACAAATCAAGTCACTAAAAGAAGTTGTAACCGTCAGCAAAACTATGATCAACTTACGGGAGGAACAGCTGAATGAGGTAAGCGTAATTTTGATTTAAAAATACAAATAGATGTTACATACGTCAACATTCTTGAAATTGAGAGTCGAATATTTTTATTGTCTGTCTATTATTAAAACCTAATCTTCAAATTCCTTTCAAAACCTCCCGATCATGGACAAAACATGATCAGCGTTTTATTTGTGATAATTAATTATTTACTATGTGGTCGAAATGATTTACATTTTATAATCCATACTTAACTAGTTATTACTCGCGACTTCGCCCGCAAGAAGTTAAAAAACAATAAAAAAACATAGCCTATCTTACTCACTGATAACGTAGCTATTTAATGGTAAAAGATCTTTTGAAATCGGCCCAGTAGTTTTTGAATTATTTCAATACATACAAAAATACAAATCTTTCCTCTTTATAATACTTAATTAATTATTAATTAGTTTACGTACTAGGTAAAGTTCCATGTCCGGTCAAAGACCACTAGAACGCACTGAACGCGTCGTAAATGCGTTTGGCAAAGAATTTTGTCATTGAGCCAGACGATACAATGTGCTTCATCAACAATATACGACTTAAAATCAAAATGACGACACGCCTCGTCAGATATTACGCATTATTTTTTATTGATTTTCCAGTTAAAGAAGAAGTTAACAGAAATAGAGCAGTCACTTGCTGACAGAGAGACACACATGCTATCCGCAGATTTGAGACAGGAATATGAGCGTCAATTACAAAATATCCGGACTTTGAGAGGCCTCTACGAAGAAAGAGCCAGGTTAGCTGAAGTAACCAGGCAAGCTCTATCAAGAGATCTTCAGGAACAAAAAGAATTGCACCAGGCAGAAGTTAAAAAGTGTGTCCATATTTTGTTATACACGTTTATTGATAGTAGGTCTAACTTCCAAACAAAATATTACAAAACTTTGTTATTTTTTTAGATGTCAAGATTTGTCTATAAAAGTAGAAGAACTTGAGTCTACTGTTAATAAATTAGAAGAGGAGATCGAAGACAAAATAAACCAGATAGCTTCTTTAAAGAACGAAACTTACGGTCTAAATGCTGAAATGGAAGTAGTTAACAAGGTAAGTTTTCAGTCGCTAATAATTAGTAATAATTTTACGGTGAATTCCTAATTTATTTTCATATGCAATTTTCAGCTATTCTCCCAAGTTCTTTTAGGATACAAAAATAAACAAGATTTAGATAAGCTTGTCAACCGTCTAGAAGAGAATCACGGTATCTTGACCCAAATGGCTGAACAAGAGAATGGATCTGAAGCTTCGTCAGCATTGCCTAAGCTGCTATTGCAGCTGGTTAGCCAAGTTGAGGAAAATAATGAAAATAAACAATCTGATACATCAGTTAATGCCGACGAAGAAATCACCGACGATATTCACAAGGAATCAGGTATTTTTCATATATTCTCTTAAGTGAAGAAAATGTGTGATGACAAATTGTTTATAGCAATTATTTATGTTATAGATACTCAAAGCTTAGAAAATCCAAAAGCAGAAGAAATTGTACAAAATCTTCCTAAAGTTTGGAGAGTACTCATTGAGCTGTTGAGCCATCAAAGTGAACCACAATCAAATGATGATGTCAAAGTTTCCTCTTGCTACAAATCAGTGGAAACTAAATCAGGACCGGTATTAGTACCGAGTGTTAGCCAAACCTACATCAGATTAAAGGTAAAGTCGTATCATTAACTCTTAATTTCCCTGAAATGTTATTACGATAAATGACTCAACAATGAAGAATATAATTGAACCGAAATACGTTCATGACCAATCTTTTGCATTTCTCATACAAAAAATAGTGAGTCTATTATAAGAGTTGGCAGTGAACCAAATTTTCGTGCAATTTTTAAAAAACAACGCGAGCACTGCCAGCTTTCTCATTACTTTCATTATACAAGATCGTTGTTGATCGTATTTTATATCTAAATCATGCTTTGCCTTTGTTTCAGGATTTAATAATTGAAAAGCTTGGTTTAATCAAAGAAGTTAACCGAATGAAACAATTAAATGGCCACTTAGAAACTCGCTTACAAGAACAAGAACGACGATTATGTCTCGTGACCACGGAATTAAGCAAAACGTGGCATGTAGTAGGCCGTTTAAGGAAACACCACCATCAATTACACACCCATGAAAAAATACTTAAATATGAGTTACAACAAAAACGAAAGTTACTAAACGAACTCAAGGAAGAACTAGAATACTGTCGTGAAAAGTGGAAGCAAGCCCGAGAAAAAAATTCCCAATCTGAAAATGATTGGAATAAGCTTCGAGCTGAATTTTCTAGTCGTAAAACAAAACCTATATCGACATTTATTAATAATTCTGCTGAAAGTGGATACAGCGATGAAAGACCTTCCGACGAATCTTCGGAGTCAAATGATGAAAGCGAATACGTTAAAGAACCACAACTAAGATGTAGGAAAAAAATTAAGAAGTCAATCGAAGTAGGAGTGGATTCAAGCGCGGACTTTAATTTAGCAGCAGAAAGAGAAGATCCCGCTAGCGACATGTTAGACGTTGCTGATTTGCCCTTGGACAATCAGGAGCCAGGACCCATAGAAGTATCTGATTCTTTAGACGAATGTGAAAAAATATATGCAGAAACTGAAGACGAAGTAGGAGACATTGCTAATGATTCTTATATAGAAGAAACCTATTTGGCTGAACATGGTGAAAACAGTCAATCTTGTGACGATGACTCCGAAAATAAGGGTATTATCGATAAAGAAAGCACTTCAAGGGAACTGAATATATCAACTGAAAGCCAAAAGTCAAATGATATACAACAAAATGAAAGGTTAGAGATGCACGAAGAAAAAACCTCGCTTCCCAAACAGACTGAATTAACGACTAATGTCGATCAGCAAGTAAAGAGTCCAGTAAATCATTTATCAAATGAGCCATCATCAATTGAACTCGTCAGTAATAGTTCTGGAGAAAATCAGATCCACTTATTAAGTCAAACAGAAACCGGTGATTATCAAAGTGACGTACAAGAAATCGATACAACAGCAAATCCACCCTTATGTGATAAAAGAGAAAGTTCATCGACTTCAGAACCTTGTATTGATTTTAAGACAATATTAGAAAATATTAAAAGACAGGATGAACGTCTCGCTAAAAAAGATCAAAGACTCCAAAATTTAGAAAACGGATGTTCCGATGTGATCAAAAGTATGACAAATACGCTACAAACAGGTGATTCAATTTCAGAAAAATTAGAAACACTCCATAAAGAATCTAACACATTAAATATTCAAGCGAGTGGATCTGCGAGTCGAGAAAGTTCTACAGATAGTTTAGAGAACAAACCAGAAGCATCGACATCTGAAGTAAATCACGAGGCAATGTTCGCGGCTCGAGACGAGCGACTAAAAAGATTGGAAGAACAGACGAAATCTTTGGTAAAAAGAGTTAATAAAACAGCTACAAAAGGTGTTAAAATCAACTACAAGTTACAAGAACTACACAATATATACGGTTCTGAAACATCACGTGCTGGGACACCTTCCGAAGATAACGAAGATGATTCCCAGGGCAGCAGTCATGAGAAAGAAAACGACAAATAATGGAATTAACTCGTGCTGTGAATTTATATATTTTCTTATTTAAATGTTTGGTCACGAAATATTGATGTTAAATTATATTTCTTTGTTTTGTACTTAATTATTGGAATATAAAAATTGTCTTTGTCATGTTTACATTTTTTTTAATAGCATCTGTGAGAACAAGACATAACATTACAACAAAAATGCCGCGTGGTGTCGAAACACGTGTTAAATTAATTATTTTGTACTATAATATTTCTATTACTAAACTCAAATTACAATCAACAAAATGAGCATATAAATGAATGAACAAAAGCGTGATTTAATTATTTTATTTTCGATACAAAACATTTACACAACACATAAAAATAAAGTCAGGTACATTTACTTTTGACGTATCTAGATAAAATCTAAGTCTATGTTACGATTTAGTATCTTTTTTCCAATAACACAAACAACAATAGTCACAAAGTTACTAGTTTTTACTACCTATCAATACGTCACTGAATACTACAAAAAGCGAATTCAAATTACTTTCAACTAATGCTTTTTAACAGCCGCTGTAAAATAAAGCTAGGAATACAATCACTTTTCTTAAGTGGCAACACTTAACCAGGCGTTACAAAAATATGCAATCACTGGTACTCAATTGGTAAAAAGCCTTACAAAAACATCGATATTCTACGTAAAACACTAATACAGCAGTTAAAAACATAATTAATCATGTTAAGATTACACTTTTTCCTCGCATTTATTATCTGTGATACTAAAAGATTTATTATCTACGCCTCCTTTTATTTGTTTGACGTCACGAACTGAGCCTTCCTCCAGAACAGCGACTACGACCTTTTGAACTTTATTGAGAGACTTCGTTTCTGCCCCTCCATACAGACGCCACGCCCAAATCGATAGAAGTAACATTTCGAATATCGTTATGGTGTATTGTGTCGCTGTAATATAAAACATCATCTTTGATATAACCTTATAACTTAATGCTTTACTTATTGATTTATTATGACAATCGATAAAAACAAAAGTAAAGATTTAACTATAGTTTAATATAATGGCAACCTGGTACCTTCCAATACATTACTAATAAAGTCATTTGTTTTAATTCCACGCAGACAGAGTCGCGGGTGACAGCTAGTTTATTAAAATCCTTATAGAAATTAAATATGGGCGGTACACTAGAACCAAACTTCTCTATGTTTCTTAAAAAAATATAATAATGTATACATATAATAAAATTGGAGTGTCTATTTGTAATATAAAAAGAAAAACTCCAGACTTCGGGAAGATAATGTATTTGCATTGCTGATAACGAAAATCGCATTTAAAAAAATTGTCTGTCTGTCCGCAAGCCGCGTAAGTTCCGGGTAATATAATATAAAAACAAATTAAACACTTCTAATCAAAGGAACAGTTTTGAGAATTCTTACCATTGACCAAAACAGCTGGATGTAGCGACATAACGCAGGGTAGCGTTGCAACATCAGACACCAGTTTGGCCAAACTGCACTGCAACTTCACTATGATGAGCACCAGCTGCAGCGCAACGAACTTCGGCCGCAGCACCACGCCGATACCGCTTGCAGCGCGAACGCACATTATCACACCCCAGATACCGGACAGTATAGACGCGGCCACGAAAAACTGGATGAAAACCAACCCGTGACGGTAAATCATCTGAAAGAAAACAATAACAGTTGTAGAGCCCGCTTTAACATCTATATTCCATAGAGTGGCCTAACAAATAATTCAAATGCAAAACGTGTAAAGCAAATAAAAAGAATAGATAGGCAATCACAATCCGGTTCTTGTGTAAATTTTGCAAGTAAAACTTCAATTCTATACAGTGGCTCTACCACTGTAGAGCCCGCTCTAACATCTTCGCACTATTGGGCCGACTCGCCCGGTGTAATACCACGACCACACAGGCGTCAAGTGGAAACAATTCCGCGTTTCGTCTGATAAGTGTGGTGCCGGAGGCCTAATTTTAGTCCCATTCCCTTTCCACCCTTTTCTTAAGAGGAAAAGATGGGAAGGAAAAGTGGATTTGACGGTGGAGGAGACGCATTGGAAGGTGAAATGTCCTCTTTATGTGCGTTCCTCTTCCGTCAATTAAGAGTAGGCAACGCATCTGCAATTGCGGATGTTAGTGGGCAGCGGTCGCTTTTCATTTCGGTGGATTCACGTAGCCGCTTGCTTGTTTACCTCCAGTAAGAAATTCTAAAAAGCATATAGAAAATTCACAATTCAAGTTCTGTTCAGGAAAGTGATATTAAATAATCAAGTCTGGCGCTAGGCGTTTACACATTTACACAGAACACTGTTTACACCTTACCCAACAGTGAAAAATACTTATTGCGGATAATAATAACCCTTAATTTCACTTTCAAATAATTTTGAAATCCTAGTCCATCTAAATTTTTTAGTTAGTTACATTCTACATACCATGTCCTCAGCCCATAACACAAGTATGATGACGTATAGTACCGCCTGCACAATTGGTATTTGCAGCACCAAGCAACGCAGCCAAGTCAAACTCCTCCTGAAAACGATACAGCAGATCGTTAATATCTACTTTCACTGCCGACACTTCTATAAAAACGTAACTCTGTCTCTGTTCTTCCAATGAAAATGACAGGAGGACAATATATTTTTTCTCGTGTTTAAGAAGTGAAAACTCCCCTTACTCAACTCAGTTGTAAGTCAGTCATCATCATCATCTTCCTTATCCTACTCCCGTAGGCCGCAGGGTTGGCGTAACAGGTTTTTGTCCTACACATACCTCTATCATCCGTCATCTCAGTCATCACTCCCTTTTTGATCATGTCACCATTCACGCAACCATCCATCTCTTCCTAGGTCTACCTCCACCGGTGTACCTCCGCACTCATAACTAACGTTCTCCTTGTTAGATGCGATTCATCCCTCCTTAGTTGTATGAGTATTGAAATAAAATTTCAGTCAATTTTGATTACAGCGAATTTATTTAGGTGTAAACCTCCATTTCTGTTTTGTACTCTCAGTTATCTCCAAATTCACATATTTTTTGAAGATAGAGGTAAATATTAATAATAGTTATTTCGCGGTTCTCACTAAAGTTTAATAAAATAGAAAGCATACAATATTGAGTGAGACGAATGAGAACGCTGTAATGAACCATTAAAAACAGTAAAAAATAACATGTCGCAATTAAAATGTCGTCGGTCGTCAGAATAATTGAAAAGCAACAAGTATGAAGTCGAATTAAGCACTTAGCTTGATTAATGTTTATAGGCGTATGTTTACCACCGAAAACCGTGCCTTAAAAATATTGCAATTTTACAAATTCGTAACTCTAGATATAGATAGAAGTGTTTATGAACAATCTTTTATGTTAAATCATGTAGAACTTTCGTTAAGAATTAAGCCCAGAGGTTGAAGGCTCACAAGTTCAAGAAGAAATGTACCATTACTATACAGAAACCGGTACAATTTACGAAAGGATCCACCCAAGAAAAATGGTTGTATATCTCTGAAGTATATAAATGTTATCGTACTTATCAATCTTCGGTCTCGGTATGAAGCAGCACGGCCAGCAGCAACACGGCAGCACACGGGTCTCCAAGGGAGAGTCACCGGAGCGTCTGTAATGCAATCACAATCTTGAGTTCCCATTGCCAAACACATACAGAAACAAATACCCATCTCTTATATTCTTATTGAAAAATATGCGATATGTTTTTGTATATAACCTTACACACAAGAGAAAGCTACGCTAACAATGAGTGGAATTAACTTGTTCACCAGTGGATTGAATTAGCAATTTGCCATATACTCGTTGAGAAAAAAAATTGTTTGTTGTCAGTTCGTTCCTCACCAATATTGCAACGAATTTTTAGAGCATGAAATGTTAATTAGGATTGCCATATCTTAATTTCTTTTAACGTACACAATCCACCGAAACATGTTTTTAGTTTGTTATTAAACTTTTAAAAATACATTAAAATTAGCGTTGTTAAGTATCCTAACGTTACAATTTATTTTAATACACCCGGGTTTAAAATATAAAAAAAATGAACAAAAACAGTATGAGTTTTAAATACAAAGTAAATAAAGAAAGTGACTAGTCGAAATTGCATTGTGCAGGGGCTATTAATGTTCAACTTTTTTTTTTGGAGATCGATACAAAAAACTTGAAGTTTAGATTAAGAACGAAGAATGAGGAAAGAATGTAACGGTTGATTAAATCTATTGCTACATAATTTAAGTGATCTCTATAGAATAGCAAGGTTAACATTCATTCTAGCATCTAAGGATTTTTTTATTTTAAATTGAATTAAAAAAATATGTATTCTAAAGTCGTTATGGCGATACGAAGAAATCTGCCGTTTTTCATTGAAACTTTAATGACTGCAAAAACTGTTACATATTTTTTTATTCAATTTGACTTTACTATTATCGAATGATATTTACTATTAAAATAAGTAGATTCACGATTAAAGTAGCAGTTAAACTATAATCACAATTAAAATGACATCTAGACAGATCACTAGTCGACGAAGTTCACAATCTCACGGTAACATTTTACCTGATGAACTGGCTCGGGCCTCCGCACTCAGCAATGATGAGGCAGAAGAAGTGGTACAATGCCACCATGACCACCTCTTGCGCTATAGCCTCCGCCACCAGCGTCGCTCGCGGCACAACTATAGCAATGAATGCCGCTGACGCTACAAGCTGAAAAAAAACACGAATTAAAATAAGACACACTAGGCTGACAATAAAACCTTTCAATTACACACAAAAAATATTTTGATTTAAAAAATCTTCAGCACACATCTTAACATTCAAAAGAGAAAATACACAGTAAAGAAATAAGTTCAAAGGCCAATCATATTTTATGACGTATTCGTATGACGTCATTCAATGGAAGTGAGCTCACGGAATCTATTTCTTTTATACAATCAAGGAATAAATTACAGTTATTTCATACTGTACGTAAAAGACGGTCCAGCTTTTATGTCATCTTAGACCACGCGCGTCATAACCATTTTCCACTTGTAAAGTCGGCAAAACAAAATAAACTCAAACTAAGTACATTTTAAGAGTACGAAAACTAGTCTTCTTTGTACAGAATAACAATAAAGCTATTAAAAAAACCTTTGCAATTACAACGTAGATAGTTAATTACATTTTTTGCATGTCTTAGAATATTGGTCAAGAACAAACCATTTGAATAGATGCCTAGGCATTTAGTAATTTAGTGATTTGTCAACAAAAAATAATGTGAAATCTTTTTTAGCAAAATAAAGACACTGAAATCTCCACATAATCTTACTTACTAATATTATAAATGCGAAAGTTTATATGGATGAATGGATGTTTGTTAGAGTTTATAACCTAAACGGCTGAACGGATTTCGATGAAATTTGGCATAGATGTAGAGGATAATCTGGAAGAACACATAGGCTACTCTCTTTTGTTTTTTTTTTAAATTCCACGCGGACAAACTCGCGGGCAAAAGCTAGTTTCTAATAAATTAAGCACTACAACTGCTAAAGTTGCATATAAAAACAGACTAGCTCAACCCTAAAGGGCCTGAAGATGCATTTCTTAATTGCTGTATAATATTATAAATGAAGTAATAACAATATTAAGGGCCTGTCCCACCAATGGCTGATAGAGGCTCAGATAGCTTAAAAATGACCGTCAGATAAGGTAACAAAATCCGGTATTTCCATCAGATATTTTACACGTTGGATTGTTATCAGACAATTTACAATTTGGTGAGACAGGCCCTTAATTCTAAATTATCAATTAATAAAATAGTCAACACAGGTTGTTAACGACAAATATTATGTTTATTGTTCTCCTACACGTCACTATTTTGATATAGTACAAAAGTGTTGCTTAGTCACTATTAATTGGAGGCAATGAGTGTTAATTAATATTCCCATTTAGAATTGCGTGCAATGTATAGATGAGGCTTAATAGCCAAGGATTAACATTTAAAGAACAAACGATAGACTGATTTGAAAGACCAAATCTTGTTCTCAGTTCTGACACCGCATAGAGTGTAAGGATTGAATAGTTGTACATAATTATCAAAAAATAATGGTTAGAGCGGGCACATCTTTGACTAAAATATCACACAACGTTTCCGATTGTCGATTAAACGATTGTTTCACAGCCAATTCACCTGTTTAGTTGCACGATTAAAAATCGTGTAGTGTGCGCACCTCCATATAATCCCATATGAATCAAAGCGAGAAAACCAGTTGTGCGATAGTTTAGTCAAAGGTGTGCGCTCGATCTTAGCATTTATAAATGAATACTTACAGGGTAAACTGACAAAACAGTCGCGAGGTTTGTTTTTGAATCGTGTCTCTTCTTCAGAGCCGATCTTAATGTGATGGCGTATATTGTCCATAATAATACTAGAACTATCAATCCACTCGACCAAACTACCCATGCGTATGGTTGGAGAGCTGAAAACAAAAAAAAACAATTGATCAACAAGAAAAAATATATAAGTAACAACGTGATGAAGCTTTTAGTAGGTTTTTTTTGAGAAAAAATAAATATCTTGGAAGTTTAGGAAGAAAGAAACAACTTTTTATAAGAGTATTTTAGAGTGTAAGAAGAAACTATAGCGTGAGAAAAAGATTTTAGAGAATACGCATTCTTATTGTTTTTCATGTATGTGAATTTGTGGTTAGTTTTTGATTACAATGATGTTTTAATATAGTAAAGTCATTATATATACTTTATTGTAGCTATTAAGGGTTAATTAGAAGGCCAACGGTGTAATTTTATAGGACTGACGTATCTAGCCCTTGAAGGTTAATTAAATATCTCACGACATGTTATTATTATGATTACTCAATTGTTAACTTTTCACTAATGCTTTTAGCTTGAATAAGAAGTAAAAAACAAAACATTCTGTTCAAAAAAACATAAACACATCTAAATTTTAATGTTAAACGTTAAATGGTTGTAATAAAACTTCGAGTCTCTTAAAAAACCCTGAATATGTATACAAAAACATATCGTTATCTCCATTTATTTATATCAAGATGAGAGGGATAACATTTTTGTACAAGTCTGTAAAACCCAACGATTATAACCAACTAGCTTTCGCCCACGACTTCGTTCGCGTGGATTTTTTTTTTAAAAAGTAGTCAATGTGTCCTTCCAGACTATCCTCTACATGTACTCGTACCTATGCTAAATTTCATCGAGATCCGTTCAGCCGTTTAGGCTACAAAATCTAACAAACATCCATCCATCTAAACTTTTGCACTTATAATATTAGTAATATGTTAAATATTCAGCACAAACAAACGCTGTCGGATAGAAATTCCATTCAATTTTGCACAACCATACGCGATGCCTGCGACCACTCGCCTTGCGACATATCCCAACGGCCTACTTTACAACAACCACACTAACATTACAAGAATTACTAATAACCTCACATTTATTCTAATAGTTAACTTCCCCTGATTTTTGTTACAAAAATCATAATTGAAATTACACCAAGAAATTTTTACTTAGCATTTCGATATTTTGATGGAAATTGCCTACTTATTTTAACTAATACAAGGCAACAAATTTATGTGAATATTTAAGTGTTTATTCTAATTCATTCTATGGATAGACAACTGTAATATGGATAGTTTGAATTAAGAAATTATTGCCGCTATGTAAAATTGCTAAATAGCAATTGCTAAGTTTTGCTTCAATGTCTAATCTTTTTTATCGTTTCGTAGTTGCTAAAAGATTTTACTTTATTTGCACAAGAAACTATTTGGCTCTACACATATTTGTACTCAAAAATATCGCTATCTAAATTCCATAGAGTGGCCTAACAAATAATTCAAATGCAAAACGTGTAAAGCAAATAAAAAGAATAGATAGGCAATCACAATCCGGTTCTTGTGTAAATTTTGCAAGTAAAACTTCAATTCTATACAGTGGTAGAGTCAGCTTTAACATCTACGCACGAATGGGTCGGCTCGCCCGGTGTAATACCACGATCACACAGAAAACAGGCGTGAAGTGGAAGTAATTCCGCGTTTTGTCTAATGAGTGTGGTCCAGGAGGCCTAATTTTAGTCCCTTTCCCTTTCCACTCTTTTCTTAAGAGGAAAGGATGGGAAGGAAAAGTGGATTTGACGGTGGAGGAGACGCATAGGAAGGGGAAATGTCCTCTTTATGTGCGTCTCCTTTTCCGTCAATTAAGGGTAGGCAACGCATCTGCAAATCGGATGTTTATGGGCAGCGGTCGCTTTCCGTTTCGGCGGATACAGTTGGCCGCTTGCTCGTTTGCCACCTCATATTATAAAAAAAAAATTCGCAAGTGAAATATAAGAATAACACTTCTCTGTATAAAACCGTAGTAAAATACATCAGTAAATAAAAATTTTCTTGGTAGAGCTACAAAAAAAAATTAGTCACTTATTGTTTGCCACCTTTTATAATAAAAAATTGTCTATAGAAATACTGATAGAAAAAAGCCTAGCTCATTGTAAAAGGTTATTGTGCGAACTGCAAAGGATTGGAACAAATTGTTACTGTTTTTCAATGCAATAAGTGCGTGGAGTATAGTCAAGGCTAATACAAAATGCGAACTTTTTGGTCAAGCACCACTTTTTTTTACGCAAAAAAGACAAGGATCATGACATCTGAATAGCGCTTTATTATTTATTTACTACTAGCTTTCGCCCGCGACTCCGTCTGCGTGGAATTAAAAAACAAGTGAGTATGAGCCTATGTATTCTTCCTAACTATCCTCTACGTGTATGCCAAATTTCATCGAAATCTGTTCAGCCGTTTAGGCTACAAACTCTAACAAACATCCATCTAAACTTTCGCATTTATAATATTAGTAAGAAGTAAGAACTAAGATAGTAAGATTTATCTGAATAGAGTTTATTTTTTATTTTACATACTACTACGGTCTGAGTGTTCATTTAGTGCGGAAGTAATATAGTAATTCGACTTCAAAAGTTGTACTCGTATATTTTGCACGGGTAAACATTAATCCATTTCCGAGTCAAGGTAAACTTCGTCAGATCGCTGACACCTCGACCTTTATATGAAATTGTTCATTGCGGTCATGATATTTTTAAGAGGCACACCTTTGACTAAATTATCACACAACTGTTTAGTCGCGCTTTGACTCCTGTGAGCTTATGTGGAGGTGCGTACACTACTCGATTTTTACTTGTGCAACTAAACAGTTGAATTGGCTGCGAGACATTCGACAATCAACAGTTGTGCGATAGTTTAGTAAAAGATGTGCGCCAGCTCTAAAGTTTCATTCATTATTACCGATTAGAGTTAAGTTTTAAAAATCAGAAGTCGTTTTCTTTACTCTTTGCTTTATCTTCTTGTTTGCATTTCAAATAATAATAGATCATAAGTCTTTCCTCTTTCTACAGATAATTTAAGTACTGTATACAACAAACAAACGTTGCTATGACACCAATGGCACCTCAGTTACCGGTCTTTGCTTACGCAGAGTTATGTAAAAGTCGGTCTTACTCCGTCGCCTTGCGTAATGAATGTCTTGAACAAACAACGGGCAACGCTTTTATCTCACACGAATAAAAATTTTATAAACATTCATAATTGATAACTAAAAAAGTAGCTTATAGAAATAACTATATTCTGCCTCTTCAGGTAAAAAAAAAAACAATGTTTCTGACGAAACATCCCAAATAACAGAATTCAGAAATGGGCAGTTAATCATAGGACTAACCTCGGACCTGCAGTTGAAATGCATAACCGCTTTCAACCATGTAAGCCGGAATTTAAACCGGAATTACGTGCATGATGTATCACATGCGATGACAAAATTAACGAGTCAACAAACAGATTAAATTACAATGTTAAAATTAATTCAAGAATAAAAGAAACCAACCACTAGGAAAAAATAAATCGAGCAGCGGGTACCTAATTTGATTGATACCAAAATCAGCTTAAACTAACTTAGTTACTTGTTATTAGTTAAAGCGCATAAATGTAAAAATAGCACAGTTCCACGCCAATAATCTATGAGTTCATGGTACTTTCAAGGTCAAATCACATTCGATAAAAGTCCTTGCGTTTCAACTAATACTGAAAGCTAAGGACACTTAGATGGTAGTTAACTAAGTTCTCTTATTTATTTACTAGCTATTCCCGTGCAGCTTTATCCGCATAGAATTATAAAAACTTTATTTTATTGTTTACATTTGTCAAATTCTCAATTGCAAATGTCAAAATTACCGTTACCATAATAACCTTGCTTCCTTAAAGTTGGCAGCTTGTAGTTTATGGTCTCTTTCCTACATAACGTTTTTTCCAATTTATTTACTCCCTAAGTTTATAGCGTGAAAATACATCGCCTAAAGCGTGTCGTAAGTGTGGGGCTTTTTAATAAAGAAATAATTATTCAAAGATATGCTGTGATTGCTGACGTCTTACGCCACGAAGTAGTGTGTGTTTACGCTATATTATAATAGTATAGATATAGATAGTAAGTGTTCGCTTCCGGTGTTTTAGGCTGAATTTAGGTAATGTGGACAATATAAATAAAGTCTTTGTTATATCTGGAACCGAGATATTATAATGTAGAGTAGATAGTAGTAGTTAGTGAGATTATAAAACTGCAGAAGCAGTGAGAACTTTTTATATTGACGCGTATTTCAAGCATTTTAAAGACGGTACGCAGTAGCGATTGTTTCGTTCAAATGTATGTTTGTATTTGCGTCTTTAGTTAGCTTTATATCTGTGGCGATTTTTTTCAGCTGACAATAATTAACGGTTTAAATAAAACACATCATATTTTTACCTGCAATATCGATATCGAACATTAAAAAATATTATAATTAGTAATTACATATGTCCCATGTTAGGATGTGCCAAAATCATTTCTATTTCCGTCCTATTGTAAATAGAAACGCAACGAGATACAAATGAATGCAGTAGTATTGTTTATTTCATCGCAATTCAGGTGTTTAGCTATTTTATCGTGGCTAATGCACGAATAAAAAAATCAATAAAAATATTGGAATTACCTATCTTTCTATGATTTTCTTCCCGATCAAAAAAAGGGCTTACAGTAAGTATGTCTATTTTACTACCGTCGATAAACTTGTACTTAAAGTAATGTTTATTACAAGTAAATGGGTAAACACGTACTTTTTAAAATATTCAAATACGACCACGACATTGGGCTAGTCTGGTTATTGTTACAATAAAATGCACCTTTACCTAAATTCCGAATAAGTTAACATAATAAACCAATCATTATTAAATAACACTTCAAGGAAAAAAATAATGTATTATTACTCAACCAGTATCAATAACGTAAAAGGTAAAAAAAAACGTAAATTATGAAATATATTACCTGTCAAATAGGAAATAAAATCTGGCTCCAAAGTGAAGTTATGACAAAGTAGAGTCGTGTTCATCGCATTATTTTCGTGGTGATTTAATTCCTGACTGACGTGACGTGATGCCAGTATCCTATCTCCGCTTTCTTCACTGAGGCTCATTTTTAATTTCACTTTTTAATTCACTTTATTACTGGCCAGTATTTTTTTAAACTGTAGGGCTGTATCTTTTTTTAAAACGATAACATTTTAATTTACTCGATACGCGCGTAATGCGTTTAGTAATAAAGGCAAAGGAACGGGTTCTGTACAGCCAGGGTAGGAGCGTACTGCCGATGTCGACCGCCGAGTGGTCGGCACGCTCACTTTCTTTCGACATTTCGGTGCGCGCTACATTATTTTAGTGTTGTTACAACACCTATTCGATTATATTTGTATATTTTGAAAGATAGCGCATTTAACCCATCCATATATCAATCACCAAGTTTTTTACATACGCATTGAACAATCACTTTCGTAGTCTAGAGAGGTGAATAACTAATCTATCTTTATGTTAGAAATATTACAGATACACTTAAATTTTTGGAAATGGCAAATACTATACTGAAGTTATAGTATAACTGTAAAAAGTCGCAAGCTCAAGAAAAAAGACCTACAATCTTCGATATTATCTTCAATCTTAAATTAGATAAATAATCTATTAACTTTAGATATTTCATGAAGTAAAAATTTAGTGCTATCGATAACAATGCACATCACTAGAGAGCTACCTACTTGATTACCACTCATCATTATGAGGTAACAACAAGAGGGCCGAATAACCGACTTTGCTAATCACCTCAATTTTGTAACATTACACTCATATAAAAAACTATGCGAATTATTAGTTATAAGTTTTAATGCTGATACAACGTGGAAGTTTCTTGAGGCACGAAAGAGAAAGTCATTTGTGTCAATGTCACTGACGCTTAGCCTCTAAAATACAGTCTTCTTAGTTTAACATTCATTTAACAATTGCATTGTATACCTTTTAGTGCAAAAATAAAATATATTTACAAAAAAAAACTTATTTTACTCATAATTTATACACAAAAAATCTTACTATAAAATCTAAAAACGTTACGATAGTTTTGATTCATACAGGAAATTAAAATATAGCAAAAAGTTACAAGTTGCCTAAAAACAACAATAGTGTTTATATCAATTTGAAATTTCTATTTATAACTGAGGTAAAAAAACCCCTGTCATGATTCTAAAAAACAAAAAGGGAGTGATGACTAAGATGACGTATGATAGAGTTATGTGGAGGACAAAAACCTGTTGCGCCGACCCTTCGGGACTAGGATGAGAAAGATGATGATGATGATGATTCTAAACTTATCAAATACTGTTTTTATTCGTTCCATCACCATAATTACGATACAAAAAATACCACAGTATATTAACGTCACAAACATAAATAGTTAAAAAAGTGGAAAAACAATATATTGTGAGAACACCCGTATTAACACCGGATCCTGTGGAAATTCTTTACTAGAAAAATCTCAGCTATTAATGACCACATAATGGGTATTGACCACAGATACTATACTGGTAATATTGACCAACTCTATGAGTCTAAGACAGCTCAATCATCCGCAAATAGCTAAATAAAGGTCATTGGGATATTAAGAGGTCACTAGTTAAATGCAGTGGCGCGCGCTCCTGGCCTCGAAGAAGGTTCAAGTCGTGACTGTATGTGCATGGTACTTGATGACTTCCTCAAGTTGAGCAAGTAGCCGACAAGAATCCAATGAATTGTTACTCAGAAACTCAAGATGGACTAGGCAGGGTCTTTTCTTATTCACCTTTTTTGCATATATGCAGTAAAACTTGGTGAATAGTCATGTCTATTAGATGTTATGAAGAACACAAAACAACTTTTACATGTAATAGGAGGTACAGAATCGTATAAAGTCAGCAACCTTGTATTTTATGATAGACATAATACTTTTTATGTTTTAAAAAATAACCAAAAGTTTTGCAACCTGGGATTTCTACTAATTAACACTATGTTTGCAACTTTCCTTTTAAATTTCGAATTGATCTGCTGTTTAGATGGTTACGTAAACGCAGACATGATTGTAACAAAATCAGAGTGATACCTACATTTTTATAAATAGGACATCGAATTTGTAACGCAAGCTATACTGCGCTTTTGTCATTGACATGTTGAAAAAGGATAAGATTTCTCTATTTTTAGTATTACGACATTTTAAACTTGATGTACAAAGTTACTTTTGTTATGCCTTGGTTCTGCCTTTCATTTTTAGCAGGCGCTGTAGCCTATAAAAATCCAGAGCTTTATGCAATGGTTTTTTTTAAGTTAAACCGAACAATAATTTAACTAAACAACTATACGTTAATTATTATATTGTCGTTAGATTTTTTTATCTTATGTCCACTGACCTCTACAAATGGATAGGGTAGAAACCATGCTATTTTGTGCCTAGTTCATTTTTGCCATTTTGGCGCTGACGGTTTCGGTTGGTAGCGGTGGTGAGGAGTCGAACTAATAATATATTATAAATAACATTTACAAGCAATGACCTATCGATTAATATACATCAATGCTTCTATCAACCTAAAATAAAAGAAGTAATATGGCGACATCTATACTTGTGAAGCGTCAATATCTTATTTACAACCTAACGCAATTCACCATTAGATGGCGTACTTTTGCACCAAACATTTGTATATCAAATTTGCAACATAACGCTATTCACAACTAGATGGCGTACGTTTGCACCAAACATTTGTATATCAAATTTGCAACATAACGCTATACACAACTAGATGGCGTACGTATGCACCAAACATTTGTATATCAAATTTGCAACATAACGCTATACACAACTAGATGGCGTACTTTTGCACCAAACATTTGTATATCAAATTTGCAACATAACGCTATACACAACTAGATGGCGTACGTATGCACCAAACATTTGAGTTAAAAATATAACAGAAAACGTGGTAATAATCATTACTTTCGATGCGTTGGGATTATCTAGCAGACAGAAAATATTCTTATCAATATATTTGAAGGTCAATTACTGAAGGAAACGATTAGAACAAGAATAAATCTTCAGAGCAGTTTATAATAAAAAAAAATGAGTTATCGGTATAAGTGGCCTGTATGAAAATTATAATTGTATAGAAAAACGATTAAAATCATTATCATAATGACTTCATTGTGATATTATTGAGAGGAAAAACCAATGTATTCTTAGCATATGATAACAGTGTGGTAAGAACTACTAACCTTGATTTTAGTTTGTTTTGTTTTGTAGCGATTATATGAGTAAAACTTGTGAAGCGTCAATATCTTATTTACAACCTAACGCAATTCACCATTAGATGGCGTACTTTTGCACCAAACATTTGTATATCAAATTTGCAACATAACGCTATTCACAACTAGATGGCGTACGTATGCACAAAACATTTGAGTTAAAAATATAACAGAAAACGTGGTAATAATCATCACTTTCGATGCGTTGGGATTATCTAGCAGACAGAAAATATTCTTATCAATATATTTGAAGGTCAATTACTGAAGGAAACGATTAGAACAAGAATAAATCTTCAGAGCAGTTTATAATAAAAAAAAATGAGTTATCGGTATAAGTGGCCTATATGAAAATTATAATTGTATAGAAAAACGATTAAAATCATTATCATAATGACTTCATTGTGATATTATTGAGAGGAAATACCAATGTATTCTTAGCATATCATAACAGTGTGGTAAGAACTACTAACCTTGATTTTAGTTTGTTTTGTTTTGTAGCGATTATAATGAGTAAACATAAACTGATTTAGTTATTTTTATTACCGGTTTTATGTCAAGGAGGAAAAGATCAATAAATCTTTCACACAACAACATATTTACAAAGTAAATCTAGCCAGTAGCGAAGTTTTTATTGTTGCTTGTTGCAGAGTTTTTTTTTATTGGAATAACAAAAACATATAGGTACTTCTGCAACGGTCGCACTATTTAGGAGTCAACGACTCTAGTTACACTCACCGTCATTGTTGTTATTAGAAATGAAGTTAATAAAAAATCACCTGCTACGAAAAACGATGTAAGTAGTGATTTAAAAAAAATGTGATACTCAACAACGAGAAATAAACAGCTACACCCCTTTAGCTTACAATATGATTTCAACTGCTACAAATTTTCGGTTTGCCGTAAAATTTCAAACAATAGGTAAACGTAAGTAAAATCATCTACAATTTAACCTTGTCGATGAAATACTAATCTACATGTCTGTCTGCGAAGTAAACGTACAGGTCATAACAAAATGAACAACAGAAGGAAAAAAACCACGCGATGTTGGGGGCATTGGCCGTTTTTAGTTTTAGCAAGACAACCAACTCACAACTACATGCGTATGCGACCCAAACACTAGAATGATCGACGTTAACAGAGTTAAGACAATTAACGACATTAAATGTACACAGCCTAAGAGCTAGTTTACTTTGTCAAACTTGCTATTACAAGTCGTTGAGATCATTATTCAATGTTGAGTACCTGTAGTTCTTCGTAGGTATGTAAATTATGTTGATGTCTCGTACAAAATAAATGGACACACGTATAATATTTGAGATTTAATTTACAAAAAATCATCTATTTGAACCAATACTATTAAATGAAATGATATTTGTATATAGTATTTAAACTGAAAGGTGAATTTAACAATTAAATTATGTAAAATTATATCCCTATACTATATGTGGTTGTGTTCGGCTTCCAACCAAATTAAAACTATATCTTGTTATAAGCAATAAAGCGAACTAAAAGAATAAAAAACTAGACATGAAAATGCACAGTTTGCAAGTCACTTCGACTAGCACTTAAGGCATTGACAATTGGTAACTGTCATTGTTACTGGCAAATTTCACCTGTAGCCGAGAGGCACCAAAAATTGTAAGAACCATTCGTTTTAGTTTTACTAAAAGGACAAGAAAGGCTGGAAGCGTTAAAAATGTACTGATTTCTTAGGATTAATAAATGAAAGAAATATCAAACAAAACACTAACGACACGAGAATCTTGCCAGCAATTATAAAACGGAAGAGGGTAAAAAGATGGTCAAAAAGAACGCATAAGTGACACAATTTCTTTTAATTTCCTTGTAGACAGAGAGCAGTCGTCGTGTCAGGAAATCAAAAGAATGGCACTGTCAAAACAGTGGAAATTACGCTACTGACCATATCTAAGACTTCGTCGAAACAAATAATTTAATAGATCAAGTTCGTAAAACTACTACTTAGTGAGTTCAAAACACATGTTTATAGATTATATTTATGTAAATAAAATAACCGGAAAAGTGATTAAAATCCTTGATGTAATACATTGTAACCTGAATTCGACAATACTTGTTTTGTTATTTGTCAAATACGAAAACAGAAACAAGTTATTAATATGAAGTCTTTCGACTAACATCAGGTAATATCGGGTGATTTATAACATTCTCTTGTAGGCGTGGTACTCAGGTATTTCAATGATCTTAATAGTTGGTGTACTTGTAATCTTCAATATCACGATTCGTATTTCCACTAAATAATTGTAGATTGTAACAATATGTTTCAATATTGGATTTACATCCACATTGAATTGGCGTCCACCGGGCACAAGGTCGCGCGCGCACTCAATCGCGACTCAAATCGAACTATTTGACGCTTCACGCAAAATGGCCGCCTTACCAGTGCCCGAAGTTCGCCATGGGCATAGAGTAAGCCTACACGGCCAATCCTGATAATCGCACGTCCACGTGCGCATCACTACCATACGTTCGGCCTTTCCTGACGAAACGTGCTAGACCCCTTCGATCCTATCTCGTAGTGTAGCCCGGGCGTACTAGGCCCCTTCGACCTACAACCACAGCATGGCCCGGGCGTGCGAGGCCCCTTCGACCAACTATCACAGCGAGGACCGGGCGTACGAGGCCCCTTCGACCTCCTTTACATTTGACACCAAAGCGTGAACCGGGCGTGCGAGGCCCTTTCGACCAACTATCACAGCGAGGACCGGGCGTACGAGGCCCCTTCGACCAACTATCACAGCGAGGACCGGGCGTACGAGGCCCCTTCGACCAACTATCACAGCGAGGACCGGGCGTACGAGGCCCCTTCGACCAACTATCACAGCGAGGACCGGGCGTACGAGGCCCCTTCGACCAACTATCACAGCGAGGACCGGGCGTACGAGGCCCCTTCGACCAACTATCACAGCGAGGACCGGGCGTACGAGGCCCCTTCGACCAACTATCACAGCGAGGACCGGGCGTACGAGGCCCCTTCGACCAACTATCACAGCGAGGACCGGGCGTACGAGGCCCCTTCGACCAACTATCACAGCGAGGACCGGGCGTACGAGGCCCCTTCGACCAACTATCACAGCGAGGACCGGGCGTACGAGGCCCCTTCGACCAACTATCACAGCGAGGACCGGGCGTACGAGGCCCCTTCGACCAACTATCACAGCGAGGACCGGGCGTACGAGGCCCCTTCGACCAACTATCACAGCGAGGACCGGGCGTACGAGGCCCCTTCGACCAACTATCACAGCGAGGACCGGGCGTACGAGGCCCCTTCGACCAACTATCACAGCGAGGACCGGGCGTACGAGGCCCCTTCGACCAACTATCACAGCGAGGACCGGGCGTACGAGGCCCCTTCGACCAACTATCACAGCGAGGACCGGGCGTACGAGGCCCCTTCGACCAACTATCACAGCGAGGACCGGGCGTACGAGGCCCCTTCGACCAACTATCACAGCGAGGACCGGGCGTACGAGGCCCCTTCGACCAACTATCACAGCGAGGACCGGGCGTACGAGGCCCCTTCGACCAACTATCACAGCGAGGACCGGGCGTACGAGGCCCCTTCGACCAACTATCACAGCGAGGACCGGGCGTACGAGGCCCCTTCGACCAACTATCACAGCGAGGACCGGGCGTACGAGGCCCCTTCGACCAACTATCACAGCGAGGACCGGGCGTACGAGGCCCCTTCGACCAACTATCACAGCGAGGACCGGGCGTACGAGGCCCCTTCGACCAACTATCACAGCGAGGACCGGGCGTACGAGGCCCCTTCGACCAACTATCACAGCGAGGACCGGGCGTACGAGGCCCCTTCGACCAACTATCACAGCGAGGACCGGGCGTACGAGGCCCCTTCGACCAACTATCACAGCGAGGACCGGGCGTACGAGGCCCCTTCGACCAACTATCACAGCGAGGACCGGGCGTACGAGGCCCCTTCGACCAACTATCACAGCGAGGACCGGGCGTACGAGGCCCCTTCGACCAACTATCACAGCGAGGACCGGGCGTACGAGGCCCCTTCGACCAACTATCACAGCGAGGACCGGGCGTACGAGGCCCCTTCGACCAACTATCACAGCGAGGACCGGGCGTACGAGGCCCCTTCGACCAACTATCACAGCGAGGACCGGGCGTACGAGGCCCCTTCGACCAACTATCACAGCGAGGACCGGGCGTACGAGGCCCCTTCGACCAACTATCACAGCGAGGACCGGGCGTACGAGGCCCCTTCGACCAACTATCACAGCGAGGACCGGGCGTACGAGGCCCCTTCGACCAACTATCACAGCGAGGACCGGGCGTACGAGGCCCCTTCGACCAACTATCACAGCGAGGACCGGGCGTACGAGGCCCCTTCGACCAACTATCACAGCGAGGACCGGGCGTACGAGGCCCCTTCGACCAACTATCACAGCGAGGACCGGGCGTACGAGGCCCCTTCGACCAACTATCACAGCGAGGACCGGGCGTACGAGGCCCCTTCGACCAACTATCACAGCGAGGACCGGGCGTACGAGGCCCCTTCGACCAACTATCACAGCGAGGACCGGGCGTACGAGGCCCCTTCGACCAACTATCACAGCGAGGACCGGGCGTACGAGGCCCCTTCGACCAACTATCACAGCGAGGACCGGGCGTACGAGGCCCCTTCGACCAACTATCACAGCGAGGACCGGGCGTACGAGGCCCCTTCGACCAACTATCACAGCGAGGACCGGGCGTACGAGGCCCCTTCGACCAACTATCACAGCGAGGACCGGGCGTACGAGGCCCCTTCGACCAACTATCACAGCGAGGACCGGGCGTACGAGGCCCCTTCGACCAACTATCACAGCGAGGACCGGGCGTACGAGGCCCCTTCGACCAACTATCACAGCGAGGACCGGGCGTACGAGGCCCCTTCGACCAACTATCACAGCGAGGACCGGGCGTACGAGGCCCCTTCGACCAACTATCACAGCGAGGACCGGGCGTACGAGGCCCCTTCGACCAACTATCACAGCGAGGACCGGGCGTACGAGGCCCCTTCGACCAACTATCACAGCGAGGACCGGGCGTACGAGGCCCCTTCGACCAACTATCACAGCGAGGACCGGGCGTACGAGGCCCCTTCGACCAACTATCACAGCGAGGACCGGGCGTACGAGGCCCCTTCGACCAACTATCACAGCGAGGACCGGGCGTACGAGGCCCCTTCGACCAACTATCACAGCGAGGACCGGGCGTAGTAAATCTTGACTTAAGTCTTCCTTTACCTACACAAACGATTCCTCAGACTGGTTGTACTCTGCGTCGCGCGATCGGACGATCAAAACTTAGCTCGGGTTCACCAGTCACCTCCGATCACACTCTCGGAGATACCATGGTTTCGTCATTGTCAGATTTCGTCCCAGAGGACACCATCATCGTCAACTCGAAAATGTTATTCAAACCAACGGCTACGGCTAAATGTAGAGCTTGTGCGTGACTGTTGATGAAATTAGATCGTAAATCGTAATCCATGGAATAAAGGTAAGAATCTGCAGAACTGTAGCGTAGCATAAAATCACTATGTTAGCAGAACATCAGTGAGATCGAGGCTGCACATAACGCACAGACATATTCCTTATATAAAACTAGGCTTGGTTAGCAGTTAAGAAGAAATGTAAGATGATACATCTCTACCAATAAAGGATTATTTGTGTACCAGCATTAGGTGGTTTTATTTTCCCGCGTACCGCACTGTTATTCCCGGTGAACTTCCTATGCCTTAAGTACTGTATGTTCAGGTCTCACCTCATCCGGGGTTGATACCGAATGTACTAATGCCGCGATATGCAAACTAAACTAAAAAGGCGATTGGGCGCGTGAAACACGATATTCTCCTACAACATTTGCTGGATATTAGGCTGGCCTGCGCTGATATAAGGATTGTTAAAATCTTGTACTGGAACCAAACAACTACGATCGGAATCCGGAAAATAGAAACGGATCTTCTGGAGATAAGACGTGGTGTCAGACAGCGATGTGTCCCATCCTCCCTTTTGTTTAATCTGTAATCTGAAGCAATTATATCGGTGGCGCTAGAAGAACAGTAAATCGGTGTCAAAGTGACTGATGATATGCCGATGATGTATTGATAGCCTGCTTTGCAAGATAAATGAAGGTGTTGCTGGAGAATCTGCGAGTCTTGACAGTGTTTAAAACTAAATTCTTGATCATATTTAAGAATCACTTGAAGCCTTAAATCAACATCTCTGGGTGAGATCTAGAACGCGCGTGGATGTACAAATGCTTCGAGGCTTGTGTTAATGTATAATAGTGTATCGAATAAGAATTACAGACCCGGATTGGAATTACCCATGCTGCCTTTGCTGTGAATAAGTAAAGTTCTATGTTATCGCCAGTTATCGACAAAGCTCGGAGTAAGAATACTCTAATGTTAAGTGTGGCGCTACGGTAGCAGAGCCTGGACCCAGAAAGTTAACATTGGATTATTGGGAAGCTATTCTTTAGATGTGGTACTATCGTATCGTATCATTATTGCATTTTTATCGTATCGAATTCGTATCGTAATCGTCTCGTAAGCGTATCGTAATCGTAGCTTTATCGTAATAGCTGGACACAGAAGGGTCAGAAGGTAACCAACTCTCGAGTACTGCAGAGTGTTGGAGAGAATAGAAAATTGTTGCAAACCATCAACTGAGAAAAGTGACCTACTGCGGTTACGTTTCACCACATGAGAAATACTATCTTTAACTCGTAATTACGGGCAATATCACAGTTCAGAGGCGCGTTGGAAGTAGAGAAATATTCTTGACAGAGAAACAGCTCGTGTAAGAAACACATAATTCGAGTAGAGCCGCAGTGCATTATTCTTAATTGGGTTACTCATGTCTAGAAATAACCATAAATTCCGAAGTTAACATAAAAATCAATCATACAAAATGAAAGTAATTTTGTAATAAGTCAGAGTCACATAGCAACCAAAAACTGTCTAATGTCACGTAACTAATAATTACGTCATCGTTAATCCTAAGAATTCCACGAACTAAATTCTATAAAAACAGATTTCTTTTACATTCCTAATGCTTGGTTTCCAAGGTATCGACAACTTACGTTCCACTCCGATAAAACCTGTTCAAACTAATTGAACAAAGAACCGTCTACTTTTTGTATGGGAGGTGGTTCTGCAATTACGGGACTCGAACCAGACTCATTTAGTAGACAAAATAATAGAGTAAATTTACATAATTTACACAAATCAGTTTAGTCCCCGCAGTTCTTTTTTTTCATAACTATTATTTTTAATGACACCCAAAGTTACTTAAACCCGACATCATCTCACTTGTGGAAAACGCTGAAGGACCGTTTTAAACCGTCCTTAATACTTTATGCACACTTTTAATACCCATTTATTCGCACACATTTTATTTTGAATTACCAGGAAACAACAAAAATAAATCGAAACTTCGGCAACCGGGCATAAGGCGAATACTTTAGCCATAAAAATCATTTAAAGTTGATTATTCTTTGATTTGAAAAGTAATCGATATCAGCCAAGGCAACGGTATTGTTACAGCTTCTCATAGGAAACCTGGATACTGTAGATTCTCTCATTTAACACCCGCATCATAATAAGAAAAATACGTCTCACCGAAAGAGATACCGCTTCACGCGGCGTTACCCGATACTGCACGCGTCGCTGGATACTGATACTGACTGTAGCAGCATTACTGGTGGCGCCTGCGCCACCGGTAGTCGCGTTGCTGTTGCACGAACCGCCGAAACCGACACCAGCTTGCTCGCGCTGTCCTCGTCCGCATTCGGGGCACGTCGGCAGTTATCGACAAACTGGCCGAACTAGCCACATCTAAAACATGATGTAATATCAGGCGCATTTGATTGCTTTTTTTGCGATAAAATAACTTTACGATATAATAGAAATATTACATGACCTTGTAAAATCCTCGGAGCTGCAATTGGTACTGCCATAATCCAAATTTGAGACACAAAAAGATTCGTGGTGGTTGAAGAATTCCTTGGAGTCGTGTCGCCAACACCAGCAGAGTCGTATGTCTAGTATTACATTAGTTGTGATCCATTTCTTCCGTAATACAACTTACGCTTAGTAACTTGTTAGGTACACGGTGTATTAATACGATCCATCCGTCATCTTACGAAATTAATAATATCGAAAATATTCTTGATTTTTAGTCGATGGCCTTGTACTCGACGCAGAGGATAATTTGTGAAATCGTATCCCACTTCTGATGAAGTCTTTCGACTAACATCAGGTAATATCGGGTGATTTATAACATTCTCTTGTAGGCGTGGTACTCAGGTATTTCAATGATCTTAATAGTTGGTGTACTGTAATCTTCAATATCACGATTCGTATTTCCACTAAATAATTGTAGATTGTAACAATATGTTTCAATATTGGATTTACATCCACATTGAATTGGCGTCCACCGGGCACAAGGTCGCGCGCGCACTCAATCGCGACTCAAATCGAACTATTTGACGCTTCACGCAAAATGGCCGCCTTACCAGTGCCCGAAGTTCGCCATGGGCATAGAGTAAGCCTACAAATATTTGATTGCGATACACCAGAACACATCCGTCTCGATTATTGATTAAAAGAACCACATACAAACTTCGAGTGATAAATAGAGATAATAGCTTTAAAAACAATGACTATGTTAGTATCAGTTAACATCACCTCATTACCTTATTTCATTTAATTTAACATTATAGCAGCGATAACATGTGGCAGATAAAATAATAACAACAACCATAACCTAAATAAAAGTTGCTCGTATCGACCACCTGCTTCAGAATTGTTCCCAACGTAAAACTTGTTCCGTCCGCGCGGCGCACCGGTCAAATCGAACGACGATGGCCGGACTACCAACACAAAGATAACACCGTTCGAATTACAGGCGTGTCGGCTCGATCTTGTGTTTATTTACGTCCATCGTATTGTTTGTATACAGCCCGGCACGACTGCGCATCTGTCTACGTCATACCCCTCCCCTCGGTGCCCCCGCACAGCCCCGCGATTCCTACGCTGGGGTCGGCTTGGCTTGGCTCGCTCGCCTCGCTCATTCATTCGACATTCGCAAACGTTGTTGCGCGCCGTCACATCCGTGAAGCAGATTATTTATTTGTCAATAAACGACTACACATTCAACGCTATGTTGAAAGAGAGTACTAGGTACGATAACCGTAATACTGTTCAAGAAGAGGGCCGTCCGTTAAACTCGACCAGATTACCGGCTATAGAAGAATTGACACTTGGTCTCAAACAAAAGCTTCACCTGCAAGCTCGGGCTCGTGCTGCACCTTACTACATTAGAAAACAAGAACCTGTCGATCTAGTAGAAAGGTTATTGGAGCAACGCGCCCTTGTCGCTGAGGCTGTCAGGAGATTACAAGAAAAAAAACAACCGTGTCATGAAATATCCGTAGATTCTTAATTATTTATATTGAAATAAACATTTTAGTTGTGAAAGTGTGGAACGTGTTGTGAAATCGCTTGTGTAAAAAAAGTGTCGGGTTACAATGGTGCTATATGCGGAGAGCATGCGAGAGCGAGATGGCCGGCTATGACGTGTCACGCACGACACGAATCACGAGAACGAACCAAAATGGCCGCCGGTACTCTACAATCATAATATTTATTCTTCGTTTTATAGTGACCTTAACTGTTCAAAGTTCTGAATGACGTAACAAATGGTTAGTATTGTTATGCCTCCTGTATAACGAATTAAATTAATTTATCATTTTAAGTGACCTTTGTTGTACGGAGACGTTTCCATCATTAATTAATTATATTAATTTTAATGTAAAGTATTTGTGAGCTTTAACTATAGTTTAATGTCTCTGAACGTAAAACTGTTCAATAAGAAAGTCATTGTTACTGTATTACGCATAATGTACCTATTTAATTAAGGAATTATTATACTCAATACTTCGCAAATACTACTGTACGTTATAAAACAGTTTATTCCTCAATGTCAATCGCAACATTTCTCTAATGTCGTTTTTACTTTGCAGAGATGAAATACTTAGTTAACTGTTTTTATGAAGTGATTGTAGATATAACAGTAATGAACTGCTTTTAGTACAGTTACTTCCTCGCATGTTGAGTATGTATAGTATAGGGAAAATTGTATCGCACAAATGCGATATGAAGAGGTTATGACACACGTTCGAAATGTGAACGTCAAATACCTACTTGTTTTACTTAGGCAATTTTATTATTATTAGGCAATTTTTTAATTAATTCAATACCTATCCTTCTCTGTAGTACATCAACAATTTTATGTACAACAATATCGATTTGGGTATAAAATCAATGTAATATTACATGTGTGCATGTTTTAGTGCATTTTTGTGATTTCTAGATAGTTTAATTTATCGTCGATCTTGTGATTTAGATAAGAATAAAGAGTTATCTAATAAATGGAATGAATTTCAAAGAGCAACTTGTTTATATGACACCCTGGTTCCAAGTTTTTTATTTCTAACATGTATGTATAATTGCATCATGATATAAGCCATGTGGCCTATAAATGACTGTTAAAAAGATAAAAGGGTCCTTGTATATACAGTTAAAATACATAATAGGAAGATTTTTACTATTACTAAAAAGTTCAATACATATACTTATAGCATAGGTCTACAGGACCATACATGAAAATTCTACACATAACCGGAAATATCCGAAATTTTGTGTTACTTGGTTAGTGAAGATACCAGTTGTATCGTCATGAATTAATTTCAACTTTTTTGTTATGTTTCATATTTTATTCATATCTTTTTAGTAGCCCTTTTTTTGAAGTATAAACGACTAATTACCACAATGAAGACAACTCATTAATTAAAAACAGCGTCCTCTGGTGGCCACTAGTGATTTGGTTTAAAGACAAATAAGAACTTTTAAGTAATTTATTTCAATATATGTTCCAATTTTGGTATAACTAAGAACAAAAAATACTGACCTGCAGAGAGTGAGGGGTTCCGTCGCCCCTATCTTTTCAATGATGGAAAAGACAAATTTACATATTTCATAGAGTTTCTGGATAGCGTTATTAAATCAACTTTACTAAATGTAAGTAACTACACCACATAACACAAAATGTATATTACGTTTTGAATTAAGTTCTTTACAATACCTATTGAATTTTAATAACGACCTCTATCGGTAAGTAGTAGAATGTAAATAATTTAGCGCAATACCATTTTTAACCACCAGCAAAACCCGATAACGTTTTTGACGCTGGGAGTTATCTTCGTTGAATTATTTCGTTCATGTTTGTACAAAGTCCCATTCCAAAACTTTAAAACTGGATAAAAGAATTAGATTGTATTTTCAAAAATAATTTTCTTCGTTCACTTCAAGGAGAGTAGCGCCATCTGTCTTTATAACCGATAGAAGTCTGGTAACAATATTTGATAATTAGGTTTCTTAAATATGTCACAGATGTCACCACATGGGACATTTTAGGTTTGTTGACAAGTTGATAGCCATTTCTGTTGATTTTTGAAACCTTCATGTCCATGTATTGCATTATTTCTCTATTTTGTGACTTCTGACTTCTGAGTTATTCCTTAATAAGTGCGTTGAGTTATAGCTTCGCCTATATTTGTTTTTGTTAATTTTGTGAGATTGATTTTTGCGAAAAGACGCTTATTGCATTTGTATATTCGTTAGAGTTGTTTAAGTTTTTATGGGATAATTTACGATGCCGAGACGTTGTGCATTAGGATGCCCCCCAAAAACACGTAGGTTCACAATAATAAGACAATTTCGAGTTCTGTTTATAGACTGAATTAAAACCGGGCTCGCATCCCACATACATCTACATCTAATTCTAAGCAAAAAGCCACAGGCATCGTCACTGCTGAAGACTTAAGTTGATTGCATTAGAACATATAATTGCTTATCAGCAAGTTATTTACTTTTACCCTTACTCAATATGAGAAGAGTGTGCCCGTGCATTATATACAAAAGGCATGAAATTATATGCCAATTTTTATCAATTCTTTTTATCTAAACATATCTGCTTAGTTGCACGCAAGTATTTTCAGTATATTTGGGTAAAATATTTTATAGACAATAAGCATTATAATACCAATTGTGCCAACCAACCTTAAGCCAGCATTGTGGACATAAGCCTATCCCTTCTCAATAAAAGAGGCCAATGCCCAAAATTGGGACGGTAAAAGTTTTTAAACTTGTTTTAACTTCTTAAAACTTGTTAAAGCGGATATAGAAGTTGTAAAAGCTTAAAATTATTTAATTTAGTTCTATAATGATTTTGATAACATGACTAGGAATATCAATTAGTACTTTTCTGAATTTTGAAGTCTATTTTTCCAGGTGGATTGCTTCATACATTTCCAAATCCCAACAAATTTTTTGAACAATATAAAGCTTGGGTCAAAATTGTAACTGGTACTGAAAACTATTATAATTATAATTATAAAAAATACAGAGTATGCGACCGACATTTCACTCAAAAAGATAGAAACAGGGGTAGTCGTCTCAATGTGTTAGCAATACCATCATTGTTTTTGCCTGGTAAGTTAATTCGAGAACAGTCCTTATTCTTTTAGAGCATGTTTTTCTATTCACCTACCTCTCTATATATCTTTATTTACATATTTAGTATATCTTACAAATTTAAAAAAATACATCAAAAACCACATCACTGGCCATGGAATCCAAACACTCAATGGTCAGAGCTGACGAAACATCCTTTTTTCAAACTCTCTTCAGAGACTGAACCACTATTGTTATTAAATTATTTATTTCATTATTGTTATCATTGAAAAGATAATCCTAGGGCAGGGGTGGCGAACCATTGGCATGCATTCCATAAATGGCACAAAACATAATATTTTGGGCATCTCAACAATTAGACATTTCTTTGAAAAAATATCACTTTGATGCGTAAATGTTCGCCATCCCTGTCCTAGCGCACATTGGAATCGCCAGGTGATGATCTAGCATGGCATAGGGAAAGCTAACATTTATAATGGTCTTATTTGGAGTAGGTCTAACATTTATTTTACATTTTTGATTATCTTGAGTTGAGACATCTATGTCCCATATCATTATAAACTTTTTGATAAAGTTACAAATCTCTCTCATCTAGCTCATACTATTCTTAATGCCCTTCCAGGAAGTGAAGACCAAAGCATGGAAGTCTCAAGCAACATTAGAGATCTAACCTTAGGTAATGCAACATATTCTAATAATTTATCTATACCAATATTATAAAATGTAAAGATTTGTATTTTTTATGCAATGTATTAGCTCGAAAATTATTAGGCTGATTTACAAAATTATTTCTCCATTAGAAAGCTACATTATCACTGAGTAAAATATGTTATATCTATTACTAGAATCTTCTTCAGTTCCACACAAATTCCCTAGCAAAGGCTAGTATCTTCTTGAATAGCTTCTGGCTAGCTACTTCTGTGTAAAAAGTGTTTTTTCACTAGGAAAATATTATTCTTTGCCTTTATTATTCTACTCTTTGACATTCTACTTATGAGTTGTCATCAAATGTCAATGTCTTATACAAACCATAACAATAAAATAAAATAATAATAAAAAATGTATTACATGTTATAAAACAATGATTTATTTAATGCAAATCTGATTTCGACAAAAAGCCGACTTCAATTATAAGATCAAGGTCTCATAAATTTCCAAAACAAAACTTAATCAAACTACTCAAAACATATTAATTATACCACTATGAGTTTGTGTAACATCACAATGGGCTAGCAAGTGACAAATGCAGCAATCACAAGATATATACGTAAATAGGCTACAGCTACTAACAATGTTCAATTGGTATTGACGTGTATCACGTAATTATTACATTGTTCGGTATAATTTTATCGCGTAGATAACGTGAAACACAAGTTTCCAGTGTATTTGTATACCAGTATACTTGCAGACACGATGACGACTACATGGTCTATGGGTCCCGGAACTTATGAAGTACCTTTATCTTTATTCGCTAAAAACCGCGAGAGGTTGTCGAAAATACTAAAAAATGGTCAAATAGTTGTTCTACAAGGAGGAGATAGTATAAATCATTATGATACAGATGTAGAATATGTTTTTAGACAGGTATGTGAATTGATTATTTTATAACAGTTGTTATCTATACTAATATTATAAAAAGGAAAGATTTGGATTTTTGTATGTATTTCATTCACGCAAAAACTACTGAGCCGATTTTTATGTTATCTTTGTAAATCCATTAATAGATTCTACAGTGAAAACTTATCAAACTGGAGTACAAGAGTTCGATCATGGCCCCTAGTCAATTAAAAAAAATTAAAAAAGTTATTTATTAACATTATATTAACACAATTTGCTAATTTAAGAAATATATTTCAATCTTAGTAAAATTACAAATGCAAAAGTTTAGATGGATGGATGGATGTTTGTTTGAGTTTGTAGCCTAAACGGCTGAATAGATTTCAATGAAATTTGGTATAGATGTAGAGAATAATGTGGAAGACACACATAGGCTACTCACTTTTGTTTTAATTCCACGTGGACAGAGTCGCGGGCGGAAGCTAGTTCAAGTTATTTTTAAACCATGTCATTTTCGCCAAAGTTAGTATCTATACCAGTTTGAATTAAAATTAACTTAAGCTATTCAGATATATCCCAGCATGTGGGTCAAGTCTTTCTATTTGCATACATTTATGTATTTAGTTTTATTTTAGCATTTGCCTGTTAATGCAATACTTGCTTTGAGTCAGCTTTTACAGGTGTCTTAATAATGCCAAAGTTTAAATTTTTTTTGAAAAAAAAATTGATTTCTTTAATTTAAAAAAAATGTGTTACACAATTGATAGATTTAAAAAAACATGAAAAATACTTTTATGTATATGATTATTAATGCAAAAGTTTGTATGGATGGATTGATGTTTTTACTATGTTTCTCCAAGCCAGCTCAACGGACCTGAATGAAAGAACATATAGGCTTCATATATAGGTTTTATTTTAATTCCATGCAGTTGAAGTTTCAGGTGAAAGCTAATTATTCCATACATTTCAGGAATCATATTTCACATGGATATGTGGTGTCAGAGAGCCCGGCTGCTATTTTGCATTAGATGTTACCACCAAAAAGGGTCACCTGTTTGTACCGAGGCTACCTGATGAGTATGAAGTCTGGATGGGGAAGCTCCTCACATGCCAACAATTCAAGGAAATATATGCCGTTGAAGAAGTTCATTATGTTGATGAGGTATATGGAACTAAATTTTTATGCCATACAAATTACTCTGGACTACACAAACAGAGGAATATGTTGGAGAAAGTCTAGAGCTAATAAATAATAGGTTGTAATATCTTGAATTTAAATTTAAAAATAATATTAAATTACAGTTTTTAGAGTAAATAATCCAAGCAATAAACTTATTCTAGAGTTTATCGGCCTATAAAGTATTATTTTACCTTTACAAGGATTATGTGTTTTAATATTATTTAATCTATATTTCAGCTTCAAGATATATTAAAACAATTGAATCCAGAAGTACTTTTGACACTTGTGAGTATTACATACTTGATATAATTTTCTGTTTGTGACCTTATTTTATTACCTTATCTATAAACCACAGGAATTTTCCTAGCCACAAGGCATGCAAGAAATATATATTTTTACACAATTATATATTGTAATGTCTCAAGTCCCTAGTTTGTATAGCAATGTATAAGGCGTATCAGTCGCAATTATAAAAAAAATGTAAACTACCCACAGAGAATGTCCAGGGTTCTAACAAACCAAACGGTTTAAGAACCTAAAGTAACGTAAATGTATTTAATATGTATGGAATAAATAAATAAAAAAAACATATAAAAAATATGTTGTCTGTGTATTTGTTTTAACTTTAGGTATTTCTTCAAAAAAGTACTTTTTAATTTGATTCGATTTTAACTTTTCATTGTAACTCTAATTCAAAAATAAATGTTGTTCAATGTAGGATAAGAATTATGTAATTTGAAATACTATAAAGATTTAGTTTTCTATAATAATGTGTTTTAAAAATTTATTCAGATTGTTTATTTTGTATTTCAGAGTGGACCAAACACTGATAGTGGACTTACAGCTAAAGAAGCCGTATTTGAGGGAATTGATGAGTAAGTGTCTTTAGAAAACAAATGTTTTTATACATGTATTACAATGGAAACTCACTGGTGAAATAAAATGTATGCACATATATAAAACATTGAACACAAGGCTGTATGTAGTATTGAGAACTTGAGATTAACATTTTAAATGTTTTCAATTGCAGATTCAAAGTTGATAATGAGACGTTGTTTCCTATTATCGCAGAGTTGTAAGTATTTTTTTTAATTACCCACACTCATAAATATATGGTATTAAATATAAAGAATAGAGAGTTAGAAAGAGATAGATACAGTGTAAGAAAAGGATGGAGTGATAAAAATTATAAATGCGAAAGTTTAGATGGATGGATGGATGGATGTCTGTAGCCTGAATGGATTTCGATGATATTTGGTATAGATATAGAGGATAGTCTGGAAGAACACATAGGCTCACTTTTGTTTTTTTTAGTCACGGGCGTAAGCTAGTATTTTCATAATTTAAAGTCATAATTTTGAAATTTTTGATCCTATATTAAGATCAACTAATTATGTTTATTTTAAATATTTTTTTTAATCTGATAAGTTTAAGATATCTTTTATAGCAACTGCATGATAAAATAAGATAATGTGGCCTGTAATCGACTTTCTTGAACATAATTACACAAACAAAACATGTGCTATAATCTTATCGGTTTTTTTTTAATAATATGATATGAGAATGTAAAATATAGATAATTTCGAAAAAAGAGAAATTTGAGCAAAAAGGCTTATGTTATTTTAATTATTAAAATCTTGATATTATGTAATTGTTTTTTATACAATTATGTATGTTTCAGGCGCGTTTTAAAAACTCCTGAAGAAATAGAAGTTATGCGCTACGTTTGTAAAGTTTCCTCCGACGCACATAAAGAGGTAAGAAATATATCATATGAATTTGTCGAAAGTAGTATTAGCAGATTTTTAAATAAGCTTAAAGTTTGTGTTAAAAATGTATAATATTGAAATACCGGGACTATTAAACATTCAAACATTCGCCATATGGGCGAAAAATTTGCATAAAATACCACCGATTGTGGGATTTCTGGCCAGGAATAGTTGTGTAGTTGAATTTAACTGAAATAAGAAATTATATTTAAACATTTCACTGGCTGACAATGACATTATGGTTTTATTTTGTATTTTTTTAGTATTTAAATTACATACCTGTTAGTTTTTAGTATATTTATATTTTTAATTTCACGTGTGCGAAGTCGCGAGCAACAGCTAGTGTTTATTAGAAACAGCGTTGTAACTTGTTATTTTTTTTAAAATTCCATTCAAACAGTGTATCGGTCGATAGCTAGTTATAAATGTAAAATGGTTTAAATATGTTTATCTATACTAATCTTACTAATATTATAAATGCGAAAGCTTAGATGGATGGATGGATGTTTGTTAGCGTTTGTAGCCTAAACGGCTGAACGGATCTCCATGAAATTTGGCACAGGTTTAGAGCATATTCTGGAAGAACACATAGGCTACTCTTTATCTCGGGAATAGTTGCGGTTCCCGTGGGATTCTTTAATTTAGTTTTTTAATGTTTACTCGATCATTCTGCAACGGTCCAACATATCTTATTGAAATTTGGCACAAATATAAAGCAAAGTCTGGAGTACACATGGGATAAGGTTCATGTCCGAGAAATGTCCGGTTCCCGAGGGTTACGTAGCTTTTTGTTATTTATATAGTTCGTATGTTTTCTAATACCACGCGGACGAAGTCGCGGGCAACAGCTCCTATATAATATAATAAAAGGTTAGCATGGTATGGGCATGTTATGAGGAGGGATGAATCGCATGTTACAAGGAGAACGTTAGTTATGAGTGTGGAGGTACACCGGCAGAGGTAGACATAGAAAGAAATGGATGAATTGTGTAAAAGGTGACATGATCAAAAAGGGAGTGATGACTGTGATGACGTATGATAGAGTTATGTGGAGGACAAAAACCTGTTGCGCCGACCCTACGGGAGTAGGATAAGGAGATGATGATGATGATGATGATGATGAAGAGGAAAAATTATAAAGGTAATAATGTTTATGTCCAGGTGATGCTGTACGCGACGCCGGGGCGCATGGAGTACCAGTGCGAGGCGGTGTTCCTGCAGCAGTGCTACCGCGCGGGCGGCTGCCGGCACGTCTCCTACACCTGCATCTGCGGCTCCGGAGACAACGCCGCCGTGCTGCACTACGGCCACGCCGCCGCGCCCAACTGCAAGATGCTGCGGGATGGCGATATGTGGTCAGTAAAGTGCCATTTTGGAAATTAAAAGTCAATATCGCAATTCGCCAAAACGGCGAAACATAGTAATTCGCCAAAATGGCGAAACAGCAATTCTCTAAAATGGCGAAAACATTGCTACATGTGTCTTTGACAGCACTACCGTCTACTTATCTTGCCTGTAAAGTATGGAGAATATTTCTCCTTCTCATACGTCCCAAAAACGTTCCCCTTCCTATTATTTACTTCTAATAAAGTTAAGAAAGTAGACTAGAATAACAGAAGGCTAGGGGGTGACATAAATATAGTTTAATTTGAAGTAGTTTTATCAATTTTACATTTTTTCATCCTCTAGGTGCACATCTAGTTTGTTTTTGTTATTCCACGCGGAAAGACGCGAGCGAAAGCTAGTAATAAATATTCTTTTAACTATATATGTATTGCAGTTTGTTCGACATGGGCGGTAACTACGCGGGCTACGCGGCCGACATCACCTGCTCCTTCCCCGCCAACGGGAAGTTCACTGAAGACCAGAAACTCATATACGAGGCCGTGCTGGCTGCCAGAGATGCCGTATTCAGGTTATATTGTTTAAATAATGTATTACAAGCTTTCGCACGCGACTCCGTCCACATGAAATACAGAAAAATAAAAGTATTCTTCCAGACTATCCTATGATTCTGATCTGATTTTTGTTCGGCGTCTCGTTTCAAAATGTTCAAACGATTGTAGCTTTTAAGGTAGAACACCGCAAGTTTCCTCGATGATGATGATGATGATGATGATGATGATGATGATGATGATGATGATGATGATGATGATGATGATGATGATGATGATGATGATGATGATGATGATGATGATGATGATGATGATGATGATGATGATGATGATGATGATGATGATGATGATGATGATGATGATGATGATGATGATGATGATGATGATGATGATGATGATGATGATGATGATGATGATGATGATGATGATGATGATGATGATGATGATGATGATGATGATGATGATGATGATGATGATGATGATGATGATGATGATGATGATGATGATGATGATGATGATGATGATGATGATGATGATGATGATGATGATGATGATGATGATGATGATGATGATGATGATGATGATGATGATGATGATGATGATGATGATGATGATGATGATGATGATGATGATGATGATGATGATGATGATGATGATGATGATGATGATGATGATGATGATGATGATGATGATGATGATGATGATGATGATGATGATGATGATGATGATGATGATGATGATGATGATGATGATGATGATGATGATGATGATGATGATGATGATGATGATGATGATGATGATGATGATGATGATGATGATGATGATGATGATGATGATGATGATGATGATGATGATGATGATGATGATGATGATGATGATGATGATGATGATGATGATGATGATGATGATGATGATGATGATGATGATGATGATGATGATGATGATGATGATGATGATGATGATGATGATGATGATGATGATGATGATGATGATGATGATGATGATGATGATGATGATGATGATGATGATGATGATGATGATGATGATGATGATGATGATGATGATGATGATGATGATGATGATGATGATGATGATGATGATGATGATGATGATGATGATGATGATGATGATGATGATGATGATGATGATGATGATGATGATGATGATGATGATGATGATGATGATGATGATGATGATGATGATGATGATGATGATGATGATGATGATGATGATGATGATGATGATGATGATGATGATGATGATGATGATGATGATGATGATGATGATGATGATGATGATGATGATGATGATGATGATGATGATGATGATGATGATGATGATGATGATGATGATGATGATGATGATGATGATGATGATGATGATGATGATGATGATGATGATGATGATGATGATGATGATGATGATGATGATGATGATGATGATGATGATGATGATGATGATGATGATGATGATGATGATGATGATGATGATGATGATGATGATGATGATGATGATGATGATGATGATGATGATGATGATGATGATGATGATGATGATGATGATGATGATGATGATGATGATGATGATGATGATGATGATGATGATGATGATGATGATGATGATGATGATGATGATGATGATGATGATGATGATGATGATGATGATGATGATGATGATGATGATGATGATGATGATGATGATGATGATGATGATGATGATGATGATGATGATGATGATGATGATGATGATGATGATGATGATGATGATGATGATGATGATGATGATGATGATGATGATGATGATGATGATGATGATGATGATGATGATGATGATGATGATGATGATGATGATGATGATGATGATGATGATGATGATGATGATGATGATGATGATGATGATGATGATGATGATGATGATGATGATGATGATGATGATGATGATGATGATGATGATGATGATGATGATGATGATGATGATGATGATGATGATGATGATGATGATGATGATGATGATGATGATGATGATGATGATGATGATGATGATGATGATGATGATGATGATGATGATGATGATGATGATGATGATGATGATGATGATGATGATGATGATGATGATGATGATGATGATGATGATGATGATGATGATGATGATGATGATGATGATGATGATGATGATGATGATGATGATGATGATGATGATGATGATGATGATGATGATGATGATGATGATGATGATGATGATGATGATGATGATGATGATGATGATGATGATGATGATGATGATGATGATGATGATGATGATGATGATGATGATGATGATGATGATGATGATGATGATGATGATGATGATGATGATGATGATGATGATGATGATGATGATGATGATGATGATGATGATGATGATGATGATGATGATGATGATGATGATGATGATGATGATGATGATGATGATGATGATGATGATGATGATGATGATGATGATGATGATGATGATGATGATGATGATGATGATGATGATGATGATGATGATGATGATGATGATGATGATGATGATGATGATGATGATGATGATGATGATGATGATGATGATGATGATGATGATGATGATGATGATGATGATGATGATGATGATGATGATGATTAACTACCTTTCGCCCGCGACTCCGTCTGCGTGGAATTAAAAAAAAAACAAAAGTGAGTAGCCTATGTGGTCTTCCAGACTATCCTCTACATCTATACTAAATTTCATCAAAATCCGTTCAGCCGTTTAGGCTACAAACTCTAACAAACATCCATCAATCTAAACTTTCGCATTTATAATATTAGTAAGATTATACATTTTCTTTTTCTTAGTAAAATGTATGTAATTGTAGAGAGGCGAGGCCGGGCGTGAGATGGCCTGACATGCACCTCGCGGCCAACAGAGCGATGTTGGAGCATCTCAAGAAAGGAGAACTGCTTAAAGGTGATGTAGAAGATATGATTGAGGTAAGACTTTATAACACTTATAAATCAACAAATTTTTGCCCGCGACTCAGACCGCAAGGAATTAAAAAAATAAATAGTAAGAGGCCTATGTTTTCTACTAGGCTGTGTTTTAGATCTGTACCAAATATCATTTAGATCCGTCGAACCGTTTTGGAGATACGTTCTGTAAAACATCCATCTAAACTTTCGCATATTGCTGTTCTTCGTCCGCGTGGAATAAAAAAAAAACAAAAGTAAATAGCTATGTGTTCTTCCAGACTATCATCTGCATCTATGCCAAATTTCATCGAGATCTGTCAAGCTAAAAAACACTAACCAACATCCATCCATCCAAACTTTCGCATTTGTAATATTAGTAAGAAATAAACAAATGTTCACATTAACTCGGTATAGGCGGGTGTGAACGGAGTACTGCAGCCGCACGGACTGGGACACCTGCTAGGGCTAGACGTACACGACGTGGGCGGCTACTTGTCCAACTGTCCTGAACGCCCCACTGGAGCACTGGCACGACTCCGCACTGCTCGTGTACTGGTACCAGGGATGGTGCTCACTGTGGAACCTGGATGCTATTTCATACCTAAGGTAAGGTTACCCTGACCCCCTATTTAACCCTTAAATGCGTGATTTTTTCTTTTTAAATACCATAAATTGATTAAGAGTAGTAGATTAACCATATATTAAGGGAAAAATAAAGATTTTTTTAAAATAGTTTATGGTGTAAGAAAGAAAATACTGATGTATAAATGCATAAATATGCATTTAAGGGTTTAGGGGTCCTATTATGAAGGCCCCATGACCCCCAATGGGGTTTAAATCGATACAAGTCCGATATCCTGCTCATTACCTTCAGTCTGCAGTAGAGTTTGAATTTAATATCTCGATTTAGGGAATGTTTAAGTAAGAGAGCAGATTTTATCACAAGCAAAATCAGTTTGTATGTGATTGAAATGTGGTTTAAACTTCCTTTTTGATCAAGATTAAGACACTATTTATATTTATTAAAACACTATATTTATTTGTATATTTATATCCACCCGCAGTTATTAGAGAAAGCACAGAATGATCCAGCTCAAGAGAGATTCTTTAACTGGGAGAGGATGAACAAGTTCCGAGGCTTCGGAGGAGTTCGCATTGAAGACGATGTGCTCATCACGGAGACTGGTATCGAAGACCTCACTAGCGTTCCCAGGACGTGAGTATATTATCTTTTATCAAATACTAGCTATTCGTGTGCGGATTCATCCACGTGAAATTATAAAAACTTTATTTTATTGTTTACATTTGTCAAATTATCAATAGCAAATGTCAAAATGACATGACATGACAAACCTTAGCAATCTTTCTTTCTTAATGTTGGCAGCAACTTATGGTCTCTTTCCCACATTAGGGTTTTTATTCAAAATATTTACCCCCTAAGTTTAATGGCGTGAAAATATATAGCCTAAAGCATGACGTAAGTGTAGGGCTTTTTATTAAAAAAGGAATTATTCAAAAATATCCCATACTTGCTGACATCTTAAGCAACAAAGAAGTGTGTGTTTACGCTTTATTATATTAGTATAGAAGTATAGATACAATTTCCCAGTGGACATTACCGTAAAATTTCTTTATTGGTAACTCAATCAATGCCAATGTTAGGAAAAAAAATACCCCCTCCTATCTTTATGAAAAAGGTTTTTCGACACTACCATTTACCGAAAAATCGTGGTACTCGTTTACAATTATCTCAAAAGACTTGTTTTATTAATTTTGAATAATAGATGGGTAAATAGAAATAAAAATATTTTTTACATGCTTATTAGCAACTTCTATATCAACTATTTTTGACCGCCTTCCCAAAAGAAGGAAGTACTCAATTCATCTGTATGTTTTTTTTAAACTTACTTGTTTTTTTTTTCAGAGTTACAGAAATCGAAGAATTCATGGCTGGTGGTGCCAACTTTAAATAAGTGAAATATTATATTATGAAATCGTTATAACTATTATCCGTGTTATATAAACGTACTGTTTTTTTTTTAAATTTATGTATTGTTTTTGAAGAAATAAATAAAACACATGTATACCAAAACATTTTTTTATTGATATTTAATATCATTCACATTTTATCACACTTGCTTAAATAAATTAAATTAATAACAAAAACATAATAATCATTTTCAAAATTATTTGTAGCGTAAATATTCTTTAATAATCTGCGGTACTCTTAATGTGTTTAGAACTTCAAGGTAACATTGACTTGATAATTTGTTACCTAATTGATTTCTTAATGTTTCTCTAATCTTTACTCTGGATAAATGCTTCAACGGCAACACCGTACATGGTAATGTTTCAGCTGTAGTTTTATCCAAATCCACACCTATTAAGACTAGTAAATACTCTTGAACCTGAAATTAAATGTTATAATTAACAAACTCAGGTAAATATTGAAAAGACACTTAAATTCACTTAAATTCCAAATTCTGTTAAAATTTTGACATCTGTCAGATTGTAAGTGGCTTTTCAGTACTCAGCCTTATGACCACTTGCTAAGACCAAATAATTTCTTAACATCAGGTGGGATTTTAGTCATGCGCTATTCATTTTAAAAACATTTTATCATAAAAACAGTTACTAGCCTAAAGTTTTCATAAAAGAACAAGATCTAAGCAAAAGGAAAATATTTTAAAAATTCCATAGCATAACATTTAGTAAGATGTTTATTTGCAATTTGAATGTGCACTCAATAGAGCAGAAAACATGTTAATTCTACAACAGAAATGGCTAGTTTAAACTAAATAAAATGCAATATTTTACCTGTATTGGTATTCTTGGCAGTATATTATTTTTATAGGCAAATTTTAAGAGAATATCTGGATCACAAGCCAAACTGTATGGCAACATTACTGGTATTGTACTTGGATTTGATGTGAGTGATGCTACAAACGCATCAGGAATACACCATTCCTTGCTTGATGGTAAATTGGTAGTACAATAATCCACATTGCAACCATGCCCACGAAGTATATTGAAAACCTGCGAAAACACAAATTTTGTAGACCCATATAATTACTCATATTCTTCAAGGTGTTGCATAGCCTGCATAGAATACTCTAAACAATAATTTCAATGTGAAAAATACAATGTTTTTGTAGTTGTCATTTCATCCATACAAGTTGTCAACGAAATTAACTACACTCATATAATCTTGTAACAGCATTTAATTAACTGTAAATGTTTGTAACCATTTATTTTATTTATAATAATGTATAATTTATAAACAAAAGTTTATACAATTTAATTGTCAACTAAAAACAAAATGAGAGTCAAGATATCCTCGAGACACATTATCCATTCTATAACAAAAAGTCTTGACACAAAAATATCAACTCACCTCTGTAAAACAACTTGAATGTGTTGAATAATGTATGTATACAAGTGGAGGGCATTCGTTTATATTTATTGCATTGACTGAAACCCCATTTGCGAGAAATATGTAGAAATATTCTTCGAACCTTTTCGGTGACATTTGAAAAATATATTCACATATATTTAAGTATGAATTCAGAGGAGCGCTGGTGAGGTAGGTGGGCCTTATATTGCCAATCTTCTCTAATACTACATGAAAAGGCTCCACCAAGTCATAGAACTTTGGTCCCAAGTCAAATGTTAGCAAAGTTTCAAGAATATCAACTTTCAAGTAATGTGGCTTACAAGCATAAAGTATAATATCATTGTTTATTTTATCTCTATCAGTAGCAAACAGAAGCTCTTTAAATATAGAGCTGTGCCCACTTTTTAATGCAATGTTCAAAGCCATATCATCATCAACATCTTTTACATGTATGTCGGCACCCACTTCTATTAAATATGACACTACATCATCACAAACACCTATAACAGCCAGCATTAACGGACTATCCCCATTCACTGATACTTGATTTATATTATTTACATATGGCAACAAAGCCTTCACAGACTCTAAGCAACCTTTGTAGCAAGCAAAATGAAATGCTGTGAAGTCAGATTCATCACGGATTTCAGGATCAGCTCCGGCACATAATAATATTTTCACAGCCTCAGGTTGTTTAGCTAATACAGCACCATGTAATGCTGTGTGGCCATCAAAATCCTGCACATCTAGGATAGCACCATAGTCTACAAGTAATTGCACTAGATCTAAATTGCCTTGGCAACTTGCAATATGTAATGGTGTTACATTTTCATAGGTTCCATAGTTTGCTATATCTGGTGCATGGTCTAAGAGTGCTGTTATAGTTCTTATGGATACACCGTTACTGCAAGCAACTTGTAGTGCAGTACAGCCTTCATGGTCTTCAGCCAAGTGCCGACAATCAGGATGATTTAAGATAACCAACAGGCTTTCATAGCTATCGGCAGAGGCAGCCTCATGCAAACAAGTCCAACCTCTATTATCAACGCAGTTAGGGTTGATTTTTTTAAGAAGTCTCTTGACTTTTTCCACATCATTGTTCCTTGCTGCTAAATTTAGCGCATTAGAAGTTGTAGGATTAAGAGAACTAAAATCCATTCTCACTTATATTTAATTACAAACCAAAACACAGTTTTTATTTCACTATTGAAGGAGACCGTTTTGAAATTGGAGTTAACATCATGCCCTCACATCTTTGACCTTTTTACTGCATTAATATTTATAGTAGTTAAGCATTGGATTTTAAATAAAATAATTCGGTGGTACGCACTTATACTTTTTAGTATTGGACAATTAAGATAAACGTTGGTACTTTATGGGTCCCTCATTTGTTTGTTTTTAACGGATATAATTTTTAATATTTAATGAAAAAATCGCACTGCAAAATATTGATTCCCTTTTTATCACCACTGAACTGACAAGTGACAATCTTTTGACAATTAACGAAATTGTTTTTTTGGCAGTTGACATTTTTTGTAACTAATACAAAGAGCAAAGAAGGTATTGAATGATTGCAAATTGCAAAGAGTAAGTATGATACATTGTTTGATTTCATACATTTTATTTTTAACTCTTCATCAAGATCTGGATTCTGCGATAATTTTATTCTGTTGATAACCTGTAAAAAAAATAAAAAATAAAAATTCATTCATGGATTTACTAAATATCCAATCCAGATATAATAGCCAAAACTAAAGCCACTGTAGTTCTCAATAACAACTTCATTTAAAAAAATCAAATTTATTGAATAACAAATGCATAATATACAATAAAGTATCTCTAAGTTTATAACGAAACTCGTAATGTCCATGAAGTCCAAACTATTTTTTACTATTCATATAAAACAAATATAATTGCAGGAAGATCTTATTGATTCCGACTATAGGTGATAAAGCTATTTCGTTAAAAAGAATATTGTTATCAAAGATATTCAAATAGAAACTTCGGATCCTTATAAAATTTTAGATAGGAACAGAATACAATCCACTTCATGATATGTACTTCATGACCTACACTTGACTGCCATCCTCATAATACGTTTTTTTATTACTTGCTATCCTCGAGACAAAGAAGAATTCCTCGACAGTCTTTTTAATTTAAATAAACTCACGATTGTAATCGTTTAATCGTTTCGGGCTTTAGCTAACCGACATTCAGCTTACATTTTTCCGTGGATTATTTAATCAACTAATTGATCATTCATGTTGCAAATAAAAATTAAGTTAATTACTATTAACGTTGTCACAATATTAGAATAATCAATTTGGAAAGACAAAAAAGGTTTTTAAACATTTAAAAGCCAAATCGAACACTTCTTACGTTCTATATAAAACATATGACCATAAAACTTCTTCATAAAATATCATAAATATTATACAAAGACATAGAAAATTAGACAGAGAATTGTAGCTAAAATATTAAATTACGGGAAATAACCACATTTGAAAGCGCAGTTTTGTTAACGCATCCAAAAGTTCTGGGATTTGACAATTCGTATAAAGAGATTTGTCACTTTCATTCGTTATTTGTAATTAATAGCGGGAATTTGATTGGTGCGATGGTCGCTGCGCGCGACAGCGAGTTGGCGCGCGGCGAGTGGGGCGAGCGCGGGGAGCGCGGGGAGCGCGCGGGGTAGGGCCGCACGCGCAGCTCCTCCGCGCTGCGGAACGAACCACGCGACGCGCGCCGCCGGAACAGTGACGTCACTGACGTCTCTTGCAGCAGACATCTGTCATAATTATACAATTGGTTATATGTAATTCAGATTGAAAGATTATTAAAATAATAAAAGCGACATTACTTCTCAAGCTCCGTGAGCTGCTGTTTTGGCGTAGAGGAGGCTACGGGCCGGGATCGACCTAGCTTGGCGCGCGTCGACTGCAGCATGTCTTGTGTGACGAGTGGCTGACTCTCTTTAGGAATAGGCTTACACTTCACTGGGTTATCCTGTGCCGAATAATTGTGTGATATTGTGAATGTCTAAAGATTACGACAAAAGACTTAGTATCACACTCGGTCATTGGCAAGTGAGAGTAATTGAGGGCAAGTGTAAATTTCCCATATTAAATCTATATCTATACTAAAGTAATAAAGCGTAAACACACACTACTTTGTGGCGTAGGATGTCAGCAATCACAGCATATTTTTAAATAATTCTGTCTTTAATAAAAAGCCCTACACTTACGACACGCTTTGGGCTATATATTTTCACGCTATTAAACTTAGGAGATAAGTAAATTGTAAAATCGTTCATGTGGGAAAGTAACCATAAACTAGAAGCTACCAACATAAAGGACTTGACAAAGGTTAACAACAAAACAAAGTTTTTATAATTTCACGCGGATAAAGCTGCACGGGGACAGCTAGTCTAAGATAAAACGCTTTTGTGACCAATTAACAACCTAGTGCGGTTTTATCTCATAGTATAATTTCACCGTTTGTTATTTTGGGTAATTATTAACCTTAGCTTTCCGGAGTTTGACTTTGGCAATGTCTTCAGGCGTGATGGTGAGGCGTGGCGCGGCGATCCTGGGCGGCGCGGAGCCGCAGCGGGGCAGCGTGTTGGAGCGCACGGGCAGCTTGGTCACGGTGGCAGGGGGCGGCGGCGGAGGCGGGGGAGGGGGCGGCGGCGGAGGCGGGGGAGGGGGCGGCGGCGGAGGCGGGGCGCCCTTCACAGGAACCGTTTGCTTCGTTTGTTGCTGCTTGCTGTAGAGTGTACATAATGAGAATATCTATATCTATAGCTATATTATATTAATATAATAAAGCGTAAACACACACTTCTTTGTGGCGTATGATGTCAGCTATTACAGCATATTTTAGAATAATTCTTTTTTTAATAAAAACCCCTCCATTTACATCACGCTTTAGGCTATATATTTTCACGCTATTAAACTTAGGGGTAAATAAATTGGATAAAAACCCTAATTTGGGAAAGAGAACATACGCTACGAGTTGCCAACATCAAGAAGCAAGATTGCCATCGTTATTTGTTAATTTGAATTTTGACATTTCCAATTGAATTTCACAAATGTAAACAATAATATAAAGTTTTTATAATTTCGTGCGGATGACGCCGCATGGGAACAGCTAGTAGGTGATTATGTGTAAAATATTTGCTGACAATATCCATAATTAGAGCGTCGGTGGCTCAGTGGTTTAAGCACTTGACTTGTAATCTACAGGTCTTGGGTTCGAATCCCGCCGCCATGTACCAATGTGATTTTCGATTTTTCGAATTTTCATATGTACATAATTTACCCGACGTTCTTACGGTGAAGGAAAACATCGTGATGCAACCTGCACATATCAGCGAAGAAATTCAAAGATATGTGTGAAGTCAACCAACCCGCACTTGGCCAGCGTGGTTGACTATGGCCTAGTCACCCTAACTTTAGGGTAGGCTTCGAGCCCCTCGGTGGGGACGTATAGTAAGCTGGTGCCGACGAATCCATAATTACGGTAGTTTGTTAGCGATCTTTCCTATACCTCTGTGTGTCTAGATTTGATTATATTTAAAAAAAAACAGCAGCTATTATTAATGGCAATCTACATCATGTGTTGAAATGATATATGTATACCTTAGCTTATCTTCCAATTCGTCAATCTTGACGGTCATCTTCTTCACTCTGTCGTGCAACTCTTCGTTCTCTAGGGATAGCCGCGACTGTTTCGTGTTTAATTCTTCTACAAACTTTCTTAACTCTTTAACTTCTTCCACCACAAAACTGCCTCCACAGTCCCTGCTGCAAGGTCTTGGCTCTTGAAGCATCTCGGAGTAAAGGCCAGTTATTGACTGGTAGCCCTGAAAATGGTAACAACGGTGAAGTCATTATTGTATCCTTGAAATCGATTCAAGAATTGTTTTAACCATTTTATGTGAAACGAAGCAAAAAATAATTCAATCGCCTTATCTAATAGATCATGTTTTTCAATATTGATTTTAGTTACATTTGATCATAATGAATTAAAACAGCTGATAAGAAAAATGGTTCGAGATCGATTCTTGACTTCCGTTATAAAGAAGGTACTATCTTTTTTTAGCAATCAAACTAAAAACCTATATAACGATGTATAGAAGCATAATAAAACCATCGCGGATATACTCGGGGCTTTTGTTTACATATTGTTATTAGAATAGTATCAGTGTAATAATACCTATTTAAACATTTTTTTAAAGCTAACAGCAATGTATTTACTTTACTTGCTTTTATTTTACACTACTTACGCTTCCTGAAAACTGACTACTTTTTAGCCTATAGGAATAATAGAATGGACATATATAAACATTATAATCTCACCTTCCTTCCAAGCCATGTACAAATATCCAAAATTCGCCATGACTTCGCGCGGCTAACTCGTCGATTTCCCTTATCTCTTCGCGGTGTCTCGCCTGTAAACACGAACCAATTCACGTCATTGAGCATCCCCGGCTCTAAATCACATTCTATATCTACATCTAACAAAACATTTCCCCTTTTAGCACACATTTCACTTTGTTTTTAAAACACGAGCAAAATTCTTGTTTAAACTTGATTCTCATCGTGGACGTTAAGTTTTGAAAGCGAATGATGTCATTCATCTAAATTTATCAGCACACGACTGTCGTGTTATGAAATTAAACGCACTCGATGTATCACTTTAAATGATCTTTTAACCTTTTAGTATTTTTTTCTATATTGAAAGCACACATGTGTGTCAAGTAGCTATTTTGAATATAGCTTTATTTACGAGGAAATTATATCCACTTTATTACACCTAATATCTCATATTTATTTTTGTATCCACAATTCCACTATTATAAGTTTACGCTAGGGGTCTATGTTTACTTTTTCAAAGGAACTGATAGCTCAGTGCCTCACTTTCTATCATGGGGTCGCAAGTTGAGAAGTTCGGATTTTCGGTACCCAAAAATCTTTTTTTGGCTTACAACTGATATGGCGATACATTATGAAGTATGTGCTATGAAAGATATACAACTAGCTTTGTGATTAACATTGCACTTAAAAACATTGGAAATACTAAACCTAAGGTTGCTTAGGAGACTTTTAAACAACCTTGACACTGGTCATTTATTTATTGAAATAAAGAATCCAATGGGCAAGAACTGGAAGTAGCACGAACACAGCGTGCCGTGGCATTGGCTGGCCAGAAGTAAAAGCAACTTTATGTAATTAGAGATAAAGACGTTGTGTTTACATGATTAAAGTAAAAAAAAGCACTGTGAGTTTTATTTCAATTTGAGTGGGGTTTCCGAGTGGGATATTTCTTTTCTATTAAAAAAAATAATTTGGCAAATTTTCTAGAAGCTCAATATTTTAGATCTATCAATATCTAATATCTACTAGAAAGACTCATTACTTACTATTACTGATATTCTTTCTTGCTCTGTGCAATGCGTCCTTAAGTAAATTAGTCTCAGATTTGAGTCTTCTTTTACGTATCTTATACGAGCTGTTGCTGTTTACAGATTTAAAAGATACTTCTGAATCTGACGATAGTCTGCTCGACGAGTCTGATGATTTAAATGACTTATTTTCCGTCAAATAATCCGTCACATAACTGGCATCATGTTTCGAACATTTTATCTTCTTCGAGGGCCGAATATCCCCGTTGTCTTCGAACGATTTTTTTCTGTAACGTCTGCTTACTAAATTCGAATCCGTTTGCTCAGTACAAATGGAATCTTCGAAATCAAATTCTTTACCAAGAGACAAGTTTACATCCACAACGCTACAATTGATGCGAGATACTAAAGGATCAGTTTGAGTAGAGATATCAACTCTACTGTCAGTCATCACAATACTTACAAAAGGAAGAGCAATACCGCTCTCGCTATCTTTATGAACATCTAAATTAGGCTCCCATGAGACATTAAGTAAATCATCTCTGGAACATTTCCGTACAGCTTCAATTGTATCATTCATCAATGAGCACTTATTTTCTTTGTCATTTTCGTTGTCATTGTTTGTTTCTTTTTCGCCTTTCAATGTCATTTTCATATTATTAAACATTACACGCCAGGTTTAATATAGGATAAAGTATACACTGAGTAGTTTTACATTTTTGATATATTTACGTCGTTTAACGTCTTTGTCAAATAATTATTTCTTGTAGGGTACTTGTATAAAAACTTAAACCACTCTGATGTGCGTTTTGCATGCGGCAGCGTTTTTGCTTATTTTTTACAACTCAGTTTATACAATTACTATACTGAGTTTATATGTTTTACTTGTATCAAAATAAGAACATTGTTTATTATTACATTTAATAATTAACTTTTTAAACGAGGTAGTTCAGTGTCGAAAACGCAAAACAGTTAACAGTTGTAAAAAACGGTCAGAGAGACATCACTATTCGACAAGTGTTTTGATTTTGACGTTACGTCACAACTGTCAAGTTAATGCGGCAAAATGTTTTGTATGGGAATAATCAGCTGATCTATAACGGGTTTATATGCGTCTTCATTTAAGTTTAAATAATTCTAATTTGTCATGCGTTATGCGTCAAAAAAGAAGATTTTTTATTTAGTGTTTTTCACTGCAGTGATAATTTTATTACTTCAACCTGGTATAAAAACACGACGCGCATTCGAAATTATAAAAAAACAGAATATCATTAGGTCACTGCACGAAGAAATCACTGAAAACTACACTAGTACTGCAATAGTGGACTGTGATTACCATGATGTAATATACGACGATACAACATTGCCTGCCACGATAACAGACGGCGATTTAAGCGATGGATACAGGATAAACGAAGGCGGAGAATATGCCCCTCCGTATTGTAAAGCGTTATTCAGTTCAGCGATCATCGTACCTTATCGGTATTTAACATTCATATGTTAATATTAGCAATGTACTTGTTAAAATAATCTTAACATATTCAATGAATACAGGGACAGAGCAGAACAGTTGCGAAGTTTTTTGGTGTATATGCATTCGTTCTTGCGTCGCCAAAATGTCCACTATCGCATATATGTTGTTGAGCAGCTGGATTCCCAACCATTCAACAGGGCTAAGTTGATTAATATCGGTGCTATAGCTGCCATGAACGCTGGATATCCATGTCTCATTCTACATGATGTTGATCTACTGCCATTAAAGCCTGCTAATATTTACGCATGCACTAAATACCCTAGACACATGTCGGGCAGCTATACTAAATTTAGGTGAAGAACCATTCTGTAAAAATCATATTTTTTATCAAAAATAAACAGTGAAACATATCTTGTAAATAAATCATAACATTCATTGGCAAATATTTGCAACAGACAGCTTTAATTGCTACAACTTATCATTGAAATCATAGAAACATCTTTCATCATATTTATATTTTTAATAAAATTTTTATATAATTTTTAGATTTATTTTACCATATTTAAATCTAGGACCTACAGCTATATTGGCTAAACAATTTAAAAATATGAATGGAATGAGCAATAAATATTTCAATGTGATTGGTGAAGATGATGACTTATTTGCTAGAATTGGATCACTGATGTTGAAGATATGTCAATTTGAGAATCAAATTAGTGAATACCACAAGATACCAAATGGACATCAGGGAAGTTGGTAAGCAAATATTTCACAACTTATGTTACTTTAAGATAAAATGTGAAAATTAAATAAAATTATTTACTATACTAATTTTAGGTATAATAGGAATCAAAAATCCTTTACAATAAAAGGAATGATTGAAGATGGATTGAACTCTTTAGAATACACAGAAGTAGCAACTGTACTCCATCCATTATTTACTCATATCATGGTTGACTTATAGCATATCATAGTTTACTAAAAATATATATAATATATTAGTTAATAAAATATCATAAATGCCTAGTATCAAAGTACCTGCCATTATTACATACGGTAGATTAAAAAAATATTATGTTTCTGTTAATATATTACATATTCAATATATAATGTAAAATAAACCATCAGCAGCCTTAATATGTTCCTGAAATATTGTAAAACAATAATTACCAATTTTTTTATTACTTAATAAGGCTTTATAACATATCGTAAGAAATATAAATATATTAATATTTCTTGCTAAATTGCAGAATCTTTTTGTGGTGATAGACTTGTGTGCAAATGCAAATATTAAAGTTTAAAATTTCGAAATACTACGCAAGAAATATAACACAATATGACAATAAAACACTTTACACAGTAATAAATAATTCAAAAATAATTGACTTTAAGGTCTGAAATATTTATAAAGTGATTGCAGCTTTCTAATTTAGGTATTTATGGAAAATGTTACCATTTAAATTTAGTGTATATTAATATAGTGCCATTTAGGTGATTTCCGTTTAACTTGTTTTAGTTTTCTCTTTACGCTTATTAGACTTAGAGTATGATCCGTCCCTTTTTACAGCTGGGATACGTCTAGAGTTAATTGAAAAGTTAAATAGTTCCTTGTTGTACAACATAAATTATGTTCAAAGTTTATAAATTGTTAATCTTTGTTCATTGCCAAGGAATTGATAAAATAAATTATTAATTTAAAAACGTTTTTTATCACCACCCTGCCCTTTTCCCTACAGTGGGATTGTAGAGTATATAACTTAATTTAATATTCTTTCTGATAAATTATGCATGACCTATAATTCCCCGAAGTTATTAGCTACAAGCTGTTGCCCACAACTTCATCCATGAATTATAAAAAATAAAGTAAGTAGCCTATGTCTTACTTTCGAGATACTTTAAGCAGTTTTGAAAATAGGTAGTCACAAACATCCATCCATCCATCCAAATTTCGTATTCATATTATTAGTAAGATTCACTTCTAATTATTTGTGATTCACAATTATATCCTGATAAGTTGAAATGAAACAATTTAATGTTGATAAAGGATATATTTGGTATGATCAGAAATTTACAATAAATGGTCCCATTACACAGGTTTTAAAAAATGTACATCCATAATATTTTTAACCTAATATGTACAATCTAGAAAGCATTATATTTAATACAGTAAGAAAGGTTTTTAATATAGTTATATGTCATTCATATAATCATAAATTCTTAATAAACAAATACATGGGCCAATATATTATAAATTCTAATTAGTAATTTACTGTATTAGTCTGCTGGAAGAAGTTATTTAAAAAAAAATATTAAAAATTTTAACATTATAAAAACTATAAAATAATCTTACAAAGCTGTCATTGTATAAAACTACTTTTATCATTGGAAAGCTATTAAATGTTAAGTTCCTTGGCTCTAAATAAATTAAAGTAACACAGGCAGAAAACATGTAATTTATTACAAATACTAGAAAATATCACACCTTTTCCAATAAAACTAAGATAAATTTAGCACCCTTTACCAATTTCCAAAGTACCAAGCTTTCTTAAAATAAAAACCTTATAATAAAGTAAAAATTATATATTTAGGACAACACAATCACTTAATGACCAGACATAGAACAAATAATGAAAAAAATGCAAAACTGAGAAAACCAACATAACTGTGTGGCCTTTATTGTCATGTATAATAAAATCAGATATAAAATATAATATATATAACATAAAGTTAATAACTTTACCTTTTACTAAAAAATAATATAATTAAATCAAAATTGACTTGTTAGTATAGAATAGTCAAAGTGAGATGTTCAGATTAAAAATTGCATTGTTATACAACATATAGAGTATGTAAAATCCAATGTTATTTAATATATGGTAAACATATTAATTATTGCTTTTTTAAGAACAGATTGTTTTTTTTATAATACAGACAGGGGAAATATGTATATAGACAATACACAAATGTTTATATCTAATGTATTTGAGGACTATGTAATGTTATTTTTTAGTATATGATTTGGAGATCAGTAAGTGTACATAATGTACATTGCACAAATAACTCATAAATCAATATCTATTAATAAATTCCTGATGTCTGTTATATGGCAAAATGTCAATGTTGATTATACCTTAAAATTACTTAAAAATCTTTTATTGCAGACCCATATTTAGGGATGGAATTTAAAACAAAAAAATATTACGGTCGTAATACTAGCATACTTACCAGACCCAATACAAAGGAGAATACTAATTTGAGATTAGAACCAATGTGGAGCCAGTCTGGTAATTGTGATGGGGTTATGTTCTCAGGATGGGTGGGCAGTAATAATGCAGCTATGCAACAAATGCTCACTGCGACAGCAACAATGTTTATAGGCTGTTGCTCTCTGAAAAAAACATTTAATTTTAAACAAAGAACTATTTTCCAATGAATTTAACATTTACACTTTTACAAATATGAGGTATTGTTATTTATAATGATGTGGTAAATATTTGGTGCTGTGTCATTATGTGAAATGTCGACTGATAAACTTGTATATTTAAGCACTTATCTTAAAATTTACATATCTATTAATGGATTGCAAATAAGATCTAAAATTATCTCAAAGTTTTTATTTAAGTAGTGAAAACAAAATAAAAAGACCTATTTCAAAGTAATAATATTGTAAAGCAGAATATTTTATATCAAATTCTGTGCAACATTGCATTTGTAGATGTCACCTTGAAAGCAATCCTGTTTAATTAGCCGATTAGCCTCGCTCCATTATGGCATAAAACATAATAAACCTTTTTACACCAAATCTTTATTTAAATTTATATTTGAGTTTGAGTTTATTTTTATTTATCACTTTAAGAACATTTTATAACATTATACTTAAAACCAAACATGTATTTACATTTTATTTGCAGCAAAAATACAATTTTTCTCAGAAAAACAAATACAAATATTGACAATTCCCGAAATTATACCTGTGGTGTGAAGGATGATTACAAGTGATCTTCCCATGTTCCTCGGTAGGCCTGATCACTTGTGTTTTGGTGGTAATTGGATGGAAATTATCTCCAAAACTTTCTTGAGTTGTATTAAGAGGTTCACCTTCTATTAATTTTGTTGGAATGTCTCTTTTACCCAGAGCCTGCAATGTTTTTAGATTATTTTTTAGAACTTCATAAATATATCGTGGTATTTTTGAAATATCAGGAAATATTAAAATTAACGCATCAAGTCCAATGCAATGATTTGATTTTAAAAATGTATCATAAAAGAAGTACTAGTAATCTCACCTGCTGAGTATTTCTATCATACATTGTTATCCTGAATTTTTCAGTTGTATTACAATGAGCTAGAGAAGGTTGCGTGTATCGAACAACTATATCAATACAACTCTGCGGCGCAATTACTCCTTCTGGATCTATCACGGTGAACTTATTCGGAGATGTACATAGCACTGAAAATACCACGCTATTATTTACTTGAACCATATGGTTAAATACGATTGTCTGTTTACAATTTACCTTTAAAATTAACTGAGAAATCGTACGGATTATACACTGTCAGTAATTGTTTGTGTGTATGCCTTGCATTTAAATAAAATTCCAATGAAACAGGGAACACAAATACTGGGAAATTCTTCATGTTTTAATTTAACTGACGAACTGACCGAACAAAGTAAAAATTCCACAACAATTTCAATTGTTTCGCATCTCGCAACACAATATTTGACATTTGATCAATGACAGCTGGTTTTGACGCATAGTGCTGCGCTACTTTTGTAAATACTCGTTACAACGAAGCTGTTACGCTCAACTGTTGTAGCTGCTATTTATAACTGTTAAGAAGAATTTTTTTTCGCCTTAATTTCCGTTTTTTAAACGAAAATGTATTAAAATGCGTAATGCAATTGAGGTAAAATAAACTTACACACAAATATTTTAAAAAGATTTTCAGGCTACAGTTTAAGTTGGAGTAGAAGCGCCATTTTTTGAAAAAGAAAGGGATAAAACCAATAAAACAATTTTAGAATATAAAACTAATAAATATATTTCTTAAGATATAGTAGTATGACAATTTTATATTCATTATACAAATGAGATTAAATAACTAATAGAAGAGTAACTTTTGACCAATGTGAATTTAAATTATAAAAAGATTACATGTTAAAGTAACATAATTCTATACAAAATCAGACATATTTTAACTTCCACCCAATTTTTTTAATTACAAAACATAAAAATATTATTGTCTCGTTTTTTTTCAAAGAAACGAGAAGTCTGAAAAACATCAAGTTTTATATAAGGTTTTAGACATTGGAAATTCTCAATAATATACTAGAAATTACTACTATAGTTACATCACAGTATACGATATTTAAAACGCTACAATATTACACTAAACATATTAATGGAATATTATAATATGTTAGGCATTTAGATGAAGATGTTATAAATAAATCTTTACATAACACGAAACTAGGCGCAATTTTCAATAAAAACATTTCAGTATGAAAGCATACATATTTTTACCATTCTTACATTATCATAAATACATACATATAATACTGAGAAAAAGCGATAATATTGGGTACAGATTTAATAATAAAGAATAGTTAAAAACTTTGGTAAAACAGAAAGATTTGGAGATTACACAAAGAATTAAAAATTAGATAATTTTTTTCGGTAACCATTTTAATCTTTTACTCATAACAGATTGTGTACAAATCGAAATTACTGTAATTCAATTCAAAACCTTACAATACGCAAAAATCTAAACAATAAAAAGTCGGAACAATCTAAATATAAAGCATGTAGAATGGAAACATGTATTTTGATGTTTAATTTTTGTTTAATACTAACCAGCAGTAATAACAGACTGTACTTTTTACAGTTACGGTAATATTCATTAATAATTCAAGTAATATTACCACAATAATTATTCCGGTAATATTATTTAATAATTCAAGTAATATTACCGTAATAACTACAGTAATATTACTGGTAAGGGTAGAGCATAGCGACAGCGGGGTCCTCGGTCTCGAAGGTGATGAGAACACCTTTGAACTTATCCAGCAGTTGCATCAACTGTGACCGAGTTACATTCTCCATAAACATTATCTCTTCTAGATGTGTTTCCCCGCGGAAATAACCTAAGAAAATCAGAATTACAAGTTAAAATGTGTATTTTGAACTGTAATGGATAGGGTACTTACTATATTATTTTTTAATCATGGGCAAAAGTTTATCTTTAAATTGAATTTTGACATTTACTAATGGAAGTTTTACAGAATGTTAATAATAAAATTAAGTTATTTATAATTTGTTGTGGATGAAGCTGTGGGAACAGTTTTTTTTATTATTTATTTATCAAACACAGGACAATATACATAATTAAAATAAAAGTGTCTCTAAACCCATTGGGGGTATGTCCCTTTACTTTAGGAAATACAACAGTAAGTAAAAATAGTTTTTTTTATATATTGCATACTAGCTTTCGCCCGCGACTCCGTCTGCGTGGAATTAAAAAACAAAAACAAGAGTGAGTAGTCTATGTGTTCCGGATATCCGGCTTCAAACTCTAACCAACATCCATCCATCCAAACATTCACATTTATAATACTAGTATGTTTAGTATGATGTGACTCACCCTTCTTATGTAGTGTAGCGAGTAGTAGAAGATCATCAGGGTTGTTGGCTGCGGGCAGCGCGGCGAGTGCAGCACGCTCCGCCGGCGTGAACGCGTGCAGCGGGGACTCGTCCCCCGCGCACCCCGCGCGCACCGCCCCCGCGCACGCGCCCGCGCCCGCACCCGCCTCGCACTCCCCCACGCCCCCGCACACAGTCGGCGGTTGGAAACTGTCAGACATTGTAAAGTCAAAACATTTAATATTAAGGTCCACTATGTTGTGTTTAGTATAAGTTAAATTATTGTTTAGTATTGTATTTAGTATAACTTAAAATATAATACCAAAAAAAAGGTGATGCAAAATACGTTAATAAAAATAATAGAAAAAAGAAAGAAAAATAACTCATTAATGTAGCACAAAAAAAGATATAAACTGTGCATAAAAGAGTACGGACCAAGAGTCTGTAGAGGTTGATTTAAAATAAATTAAAAAAATAAACTGTCATACATCACAGATTATCGTAATACTTATGTCTTAATCGTATATCTTACTATTATAAACTAGCTTTCGCACACGATTACATTTGCACGGAATTATAAAAATAATAATTAGTAGCCTATGTTTTCTTCTAGACTTATTACATCTATGTCAAAATTTATTGAGATCCGTGCATCAATTTAATTTGTATCGTCTAACAAACATCCATCCACCCATAATTAGTAAGATGCGAAAACTTAAATGAATGCTTTTACGTATATCGAGAACGGATCTCGGAATATCACTGAAATTTGTCATAGATATAGAATTCAGGCTTGAAGCACACATAGGGGATGAAGGTTTTTTATTCTAAGTGGACAGGGTCCCGGGTCGCAGCTAGTAATATTAAAAGAGAAAGCTTGGATGGATGGATGGACGTTTGTTACCACTTATCTCCGAAACAGCTTAATGGATCTCAATCTGAATCGTTTTAGTGTATGGCCATTGATTAAAATAAACATAAAAAATCAACATACCTCATTTCATTTTGTAGTTTTAAATTAAGAGAAACACCATTCTTTTTATCTGTACTGTTGGTTAAGACGTTCGAGTTCTTCTGTCTTGGCGATACATCACAATCCATCATATTTTCATCACAATCAACACTATTTGAGGCATCTTTCTCTTTCAATGACGCATCTGATAATCGCGAAGTCATTGGATTTGCTATTTTAGCTTCTTTATGATCAACATCCATAGATCCATTTATATGCAATTTATCACCATTAACATTATTCGATATACCACTATCGACAGAGTTTGGTTGCTTTTTTACATCGTTATGACCGAAACCGTTCAATCCGTTCGGTTTCGGAACGAAACCATCGACAACATCCATCCCATCGTCGAACGAATGATTCGCCGAATCGTTCGTATGGAATTTTTCGTGTTTCGTATGTTCGGATTCGATTACAATGGGTTTAGTATGCGAGAAATCAGTTTGGTTTAGATTATTTTCTGTAGGATAGTCCTCGTCCGAGTCGGGGAATGTGTTTGCACTTTCCCTCGGTTCCACAGGCTCCGGAACATTCAGTTGCATTTGATTTAGCGAAGAGAACGAAATGTTGCACGATTGATTGTAAATGTCATGTTTCTCGCAGTAATACTCTTGACCATCTGAAAAACAAAATATTTCAGTAATAAATATAACCTATATTACTTGGTAATAATGTAACTTTCTAATGGTAATGAATTTTTGAAATCAGCGTATTGATTTTTGTGTTATTTCAATATATACAAAAATACTAAACATTCCATTTCATAATATTAGTACATGAGAACAGATAATATAGAATGAAAACTCAGTAAGTTTTTTTATGAGTGGAAAACTCGTTCAAATAAGTTTTTCTGTCATGAGGACACAAGTCACTCAGACACGTCAGTTAAGAACAAAGACACACATACCGGGATCATCATTCCAGTTAGGAGAGTTGAAGTGTACGTATGTGTGCAGCTGCAGCAGCAGCTTGCGGCGCAGCAGCCAGGCCACTACCCGCGCCAGCCGCGCGCCCCCGCCGCCGCCGCCCCCGCCCCCGCCACGCGCCTTGAACCACAGCGGGGCGGGCAGGGAGAACTCACTTAATATCTGTAACGTACGAAGCCCATTTATACCTCCAAGGAGCTGGCATTAGGCAACACGCAGATGGCCTCAATCACTTAACAACAGCCCTTTTTAAAATAAAATAGCTGGCTATGATCCCACCTTTTCATTGTATCACATAAAATAAATAATGAGACAAAAAACATACTTGCACTAGACAGAGACCCGGGAACTCTTTAGCGAACTCATCTAGCAGCGGAGAGTGTATGTTCACGTTGCCGCAGGGAGCGACCACATACACATTGCCTTCACACAACGGATATATCACTGTCGCCTTCGCCCAGTACACTAGATGACCTGTTAATTGGGACACCTAGACACAAATAATATAGGAAATTATTAATTTAATATATTATAAGTTTTCTTACACTTCTCGATCCAATCTAATGAACAGTAGGTTGACAGTGGAGTAGATGCATAGGATGGGGAAATATCTTTTTGTGCGTCTCCTCCGTCTATTAAGGATAGACAACAGATCTATAATAATGCATTTCTGCGATTGCTTCGCTTTTTTGGCAATCCATTTGGCCAATTGTGTGTTTTCCGCCATATGATATAAAAATATGTTCGATGCCACCACAATTTTTTGCAATACAGTGTACTTGTTAGGTGAGACAGATATCTATAGCATTATTTTTAAAATAGTGTGTACTTTATTAGATAACTCACCTGTGTGAAAGATAAGTCAGCTTCAATAGCGAGAGTTTGTAAGCTCTTTAGAGGACTATACAGCTTGATCAATCTTAATAAAGCTGGGCTTCCATCGAGAGGAATTGATGCTAATAGTTCATTTGGATCCACCTGAAACGATTTAAATTCAATGTATAGCTGTAAAAATTTTCAAACAAGTGACTAGTTGAATGGTCATTCTAATCAGACAATTCTGAAAGCAATACACAGACCTAGTAAGAACATTAAAACCCTGCCTTGAAATCACTCCAATCACATTACATTTTAATGTATGTGAAGAAGTTGATTCCATATTTTTAAGCAATATGGCAAGGATTTCTATATTTCTAGTCATGCTATATATGTAATTTATACTGGCATGAAGCAAGTGACTTACAAATAGTTTCAGGTAATGAGATGGCTGTAAAATCTTTACTGTTATTGCAATACTTTTTAAAACATGCACATATTTACTATTGATTTTATTAAGACATGCATAAAATTGGGGATACATACCATAAGTAAGATGCCATGGTAAGGCCGGAGTTTCTGCAGACATTTGTCAATACATTCAGGTTCAATTATCAATCCTCTATTGTGGATTTGATGAGCTTTGTGAGGCAAACAGAATGATAGCAGTACCCAATTGTTTATACGAACTTGTACAATACCTACAAAGAATACAAAATAAATATTAAAAAGATGGTTTGGTATGTTTAAAAAGTCCATTAATTTTTTCTTTATCATAAGATAAACGCTGTTTGAATATACAATATTTATACTAATATTATAAAGAGGAAAGACTTGTTTATTGTATTTTTTAACATATTGAATTCTTTAACTAATGAAAAGCTATGTTATCACTGGGTAACAAAGGCTGTATATATTACTATTATCTTTAATTCTAAGGGGATGAAGTCACGATCAACAGCTAGTAATAATGAGCTGAAGTTGCTATTTTGGAAAGGAATATTTTTGACCTACTCCTGCAGTAGTGCTAGAGTACTTATTAAAAAAGAAAGTGGATAATAGAAAAAGACAGCAATAGAGGATGTCATCAAACTATAATAGATTTACCTTTTTTTATAACACAAACAATATTAAATCATACCTGTGGAACTTAAACCTTCAAATACAGCTTTCATAGACCTTGCCAATGAACTTCTCTGTAATATCAAATGAAATGCTGACTTGGGTGAACCATCCCCACAAATATCATTACTGTATGTCGCTGAACTGACAGAGTGACGTAAATTTTCATCCTCCTCATCATTCTCTCGTGAATTCACTTCACTTTCCAATGCTGAGACTTCATCATGAGTTGCCAACTGAAACATATTTTTGGATATATTTAAGTACTATAGTATATTTTACTAATATTACAAATGTGAAAGTTTAGTTGGATGGATGTTTGTTAGAGTGTGTAGTGTAAACTGCTGAAAGGACCTTGATGAAATGGCATAGAAATAGGGGATAGTCTGGAAGAACACATAGGCTACTTACATTATTTTTATAAAATTCCACATTGACAGTCACAAGTGAAAGCCAGTGTGTTATAAATTTAAAATCTTACCATTATTTTCATTTCTTCAGTCAAATAGGAACATCGCTTTTCTTCATGCCTCAAAGCTTTACCCAATCTCTTGCTCAGATCATAATAACATTTTACTGAAAATAAAAAGACATGTTAAAAAAATTGTCTTTTGTTAATCATAATGATTGAATAAATCTAGAGGGAATTTGCAAAGAAATAGAACAGTGTGGAAGAACACATTGGACATCTGTTATCCCATAAATGTAGTACATATAGGATTTATTTGCGAAAACAATAGCTTAGATGGATGGATGGATGAATGTTAGAATGTATCTTCAATACAGCTAAATGGATCTTGATGAAATTAAGTTTTTTCTATTCTGCATGGACAGAGTCATGGGTAGTTTTGTGATAACTCAATAACAAAATAAACAGTTTTTGGATTCCATGCAGACACATTTCATAGTAGTCACATAGATAGTCACAGTATTTAGTAATTCTAATAAACTAACCTATAGAATGACTTGCAGATGCTTGTAAAGCAAAAACAATATTTATAAGAATCATAGCAGCTGTATCATCCTTGTTAGTCCTATAAGGCAGGAGAGTTGGATGGCCCACAAATCTTACATCATTCACTTTTAATTCAAACTTCCTGTTACATAGTTCAGCTTTCACTGCAAACAATGTTGATAGCATTTCATCTGTGAAGCCACTGAGTTGACCTAAAATTTAAGTATACATTACAATTTGTAAGTAGATTGTATGTTTCTGTATACAATTTCTACAAAGTAATAAGATATACAAACCTTTGTAGACATTAGATGTCTGTGTTTGTGGATTTTGCAATAGATCTTCATTACAGTTAATTGCGTACGGATTATGACGGCCACATTTCTTCTGCGTGTTTTCATCTTTGTTGTCCAACTTGTAGGGATATCTAAACAATAGTCTATCACCTTTACTGTCCGACTTCACGAAAAATATGTTCAAAGGGTTAACTTCCATGATTACACTTGTGAGTCAAACCGTAAACAACGCAAAAATCACTTCAATCGAAGATATTATGTTATTTTGCAACAATAACAATGAATTTTTTTCATTTATGTAAATTTCATTCATTTTAAACAAGCCTTGTATACGTTTGATTTAGCTTTTTTTCTGGTTATCGAATATTCAATATTAGTTCTTGGAAACTGAAAAGGAAATTGAAGGTTGAAAAGAAAAAAATCGCTCGACACACAAGAAAATTATACATGAAAGAAATGTTAATGTCAAAATTGACGTTAAAGTAAAAGTATTTACAGCTAAAAAGTAAGTAGCAAGAAAAAAGTGCACAAAAAAATTAAATTGATTTAAATACTTAAAAATTAATGGTCTTTCTCCATAAAAATAATACCCTGTTCTATTCAGTGAGTAAAATGTAGCATAGGTACAAGTCAGTTTTAGTAGACCATAAAATGAGGAAAACGGAGAAAATAAAATCAATAATACCTTGGAAACTGATGTCGATTTCGCCTTGGCAACTCTGCTATTGATTTGTCAAATAAAAAAACATTTACCGCAGAGTTGTACTTGATACGAAAAATTATTTTATAGAAACATGGCTAGTAAAATTGAAACTACGTTTAAAGTGAATCCTGAAAAAGTTCCTCTTGAAACCGATCAAGGTATCTTAGAAAGTGAAGAACGAAAATGGGGTTTGCCGTTAAAAGAAGTCTACAAACATGGACTCTCATTTTATAAAGGTACATTTTTATCTTTATTCGTATTTTGTATTGATTAATTTAATGTTGTAAGTTGATGATTTATTCTATTTTATGTGGCTGAAAAAAAATGGAAAATTTGCTAATAATAAACCGATAACATTTAATCCAAGGATACACAACATTTCTTCATTTTCTTCCTCACCTAATTTTGATACCAATTCTCATGTATCATCATACTTTCTTAGGAGTCTTATCACGAATCAATTATATTTCTAAACGCAAATGGCACATCATGTATTATTTCAAAGTAAGAACTTTGATGTAAGTAAGAATTAGTCCAGCAGTTGTATTGCTCCTTGAATCTGATATCTAATTTTGCATTTGAAAATGTATAAACATTTTATGAAAAGTAGTACTCAAAAAAGGCTCAAACCTTTAGAAACCTCAATCATCAGACAGGATCAAGATGTAATAATATAGTTTTAGCTGTTTTTATTTTAATGCCTTAATTATTGTTTTAATGCCTTTGAGGCTAATGAATTAGATGTAAATGCACATAAGAGAAGTTCCTTTTTATAAAAGTAGGCAGCAAAAAAGTGACAGGAAAACTAAGGTGATTAACAACACCCCTGGACATCAATGCCAGAGGAATTTCAAATTGCTGTTACAATTATAGTTATAAAGAATTTAGTTTTTTAACAAAAAATTAGTAACTTTATTGATATTTTAACCACATTGTCATATCAGATTAGATTACACGGTACACAGTATTGCAATTAATACTGTAACTGATAAGGTATTGAGTTTAACTTTTAAATAGTAAACATTGTTATGAAAATGTTATCTTGATGGCTTGAAGTCAATTTGAGTCAAGTAATTGAAATGATTAAGTTACAAATACAAATTAAACTAAATCTAGTTCAGCATACTCAAATGTTAAAACTCTTATAATAGAATAGACAGAAAATAGTTAATAGAGTAATACCACCAATCAATTTTTCTACCTTTCTTATCTAATAATGTATTTCCACTTCTTCTATTGAATGACAAAACCAAATCTTTAAGTACTTATTAAAAATTAAACCTTCATCACTTTATAAACATCTATTGCAGATAAAGAAGGTAAAGCCATGCACTTGAGTTATGAAGACAAGTTAAAACTAGTTGCGTATACACAGCAAACAGCACATGGTCCATTGAATGTTAACTCTGCCCAACCTCTCGGAGTCTTAGATGTGATTGGACGAGATCGTCGTTCCGCATGGCAAGCGCTCGGACAAATGTCACAGTTCCAAGCCATGGCTGGATTCGTACATACCTTAGATAGGTTTGTTTAGACTTTGTTTTTTTTTATTGATCCTTATTTCCTTTTTGTAGATTTATAATAAGCTAAAATAAATTTTACAGGCTGTGTCCTTTATTCAAACCATATTTAGAGGCCATACAGAAAGATTTGGAGGACAAAAAACAACAGGAGTAAGTAAAAAATTGATTTTATTTAAACATTGAAACTAAATAAATTTTGTATTCTTAATACACTTCCATACCATACCATCTTTAATTAATAAGATTTGAACCAATGATTAATTCTAAATATAATTTATTTTTCTGCAGCCTAAAGAGGCAGGAAGAAGAGAGGGCTCATCTAGAACTACAGAACAGAATAGAACTAGAAAAACAAAAACAACAAAGCACAAAGCTTACAGAGGAACAGCAAGTGTAAGGCAGAAAGTTTTAATTTTTATTCAAAAGTTAAATACAGTTAAACCAGAATAAGTGACAACCGAAGTGAGAAAAATGTATTAGCGAGAGTCATTGTATGATCCCAATGGATGACTTCTATAAGCGAGAAACTCATTAGAGAGACATCTCTATAAGCGAGACAAATATCGCAGTCTCTTGGATTCACACTTATCCTGGTTCAACTTTTAATGATATAATTTTATTATCAACTAGCTTTCGCCCTCGATTCCGTCCGCGCGGAATTAAACAAAAACAAAAGTTAGTAGCTTATGTGTTCTTCCAGACTATCATCGACATCTATACCAAATTTCATCGAAATCCGTTCAGCCGTTTAGGCTACAAACTCTAACAAACATCCATCCATCTAAACTTTCGTATTTATAATATTAGTATGATAACTGGCACAAGAGTAAAGTTTTTTTTTATAATTTACCAACAATATTAAAAAAATTATATGTTTTAATTTTTCAATTGTCTTATTTTAGGCAACGAATAAAAGATGCGTTAAACGCACAGACTTACGATCAGTTCCTCGAGTACGCTCAGCAACAGTTCCCAGGCAACTTTGACCAGCAAGCGGTCCTCATACGCCAGCTACAAGACCAGCATTATCAACAATATATACAACAGCTGGCTGTTGATAAGAGATTAGCTAATTCTAATATCGTAAATAAAGAAGACAGTGATAAAGAAAATGATAATTCCATTGTGGAAATTGAAGATAATCATCTAAACCAAAATGCAGATGATGTGGATAATAAGTGAGTATCTAAAACATTCTGCTACAGTTGTATGAAATTAAACTGAACTTTCCTGGCAACTTGTATCAATCCATATCTATATTTATAATACTACTAGCTGTTGCTTGCGACTTCACCCGCGTGAAATTAAAAAATATATCCTATGTTACAGATAAATTACCTTTCTAACGGTAAAAGATTTTTTTAAATCGGCCCAGTAGTTTTTTAATACATACAAAAATACAAAAATACAAATCTTTCCTCTTTATAATATTAGTATAGAGTATAGATAATGAAGCGTAAACACACACTATTTAGTTATGCAGGATGTCAGCAATAACAGCATGTTTTTTTTTTTTTAATAAAAAACCCTATACTTACGACACGCTATATATTTTTATGCTTTTAAACTTAAGGGGAAATTTATTGGAAAAACCATCATACGGGAATAGTACATAAACTGCAATGCTGCCAATAGAAAAAAAGGTTGCTATGATAACCCATAAAAAAATCTCAAAGAACATCAAGGTCCTTCATTGTCATTGAATTTGAATTTTGAAAATTGGAAGTTTTATAAAATGTACACAATAAAATACAGTTTTTATAATGTAACTAGCTGTTCGCGTGCGGATTCATCCGCGTGAAATTATAAAAACTTTTTTTTATTGTTTACATTTGTCAAATTATCAATAGCAAATGTCAAAATGACATGACATGACAAACCTTAGCAATCTTTCTTTCTTGATGTTGGCAGCAACTTATGGTCTCTTTCCCACATTAGGGTTTTTATCCAAAATATTTACCCCCTAAGTTTAATGGCGTGAAAATATATAGCCTAAAGCATGACGTAAGTGTAGGGCTTTTTATTAAAAAAAAATTATTCAAAAATATGCTGTAATTGCTGAGATCTTAGGCAACAAAGAAGTGTGTGTTTACGCTTTATTATAATAGTATAGATAGTATAGATAATACAGGTGAAGCCGCATGGGTACAGCTAGTATGCAGATAATTCTTGTTGCCATTTACATACATTTTTTTAAGATTTTAATATTTTTAGTATATCGCACGTAGTGGAAGAGTATTTATTCTTATTATGTTAATTTCAGGTCAATGCAAACTTATGAGAAAAAGCAGATTACGGACTACAATGAGCAGGAGAAGGCTGAAGATTCGGATGATGGTAAGCAGAAATGTTGTTGTTAGGTTAAATATAATTTATAGCTCACACAGTTATTTAGTTGTAAACTGGTCATGGTGAAATCTCATCGGTGGGATTTAATTCCCAGACTGCGCCAAGGTTCAAAGTTGTAATTAATTGATGAGAATTAAACGATTTATTTACTTCTTAATTATCTTATAATCATAGCTCAGATTTAATAACAAAACAACACCATAGTGACCAGTTTATCAAAGACTTTTTATGTACATCTATACTGATATTATAAAGAGGAAAGATTTGTATTTTTGTATGTGAAATAATTCAAAAACTACTGGTTCGATTTCAATACTTGCACCATTAAAAAGCTATGTTATCACTGACTGACATAGGCTATATATTTACTAATTTTTTTAAATATCACGGGGACGAAATCGTGATAACAGCTAGTGTCATTTAAGAAATATAACTTCAAAGAATGTTGCACTGTGACGTGTTAGACGGTTTCCCCGCGGTGGAGGAGGCGCGCATGTGGACGCGCGGCGAGGTGGCGTCGTTCAAGCAGTCTGCGTGCGCGGGCGGCGGCCGGCTGGCCGTGGGGCAGGGCGAGACCGTCACCGTGCGCGTGCCCACGCACCGCCGCGCGCGCTGCCTCTGCTGGGAGTTCGCCACTGACAACTACGATATAGGTAACACTGGCTAAGGCCCGGTTCACACTTGCCCAGTACAGGTCGACTGGACTGGCAACCAACTGACATTTTTTTATACAGGAAAAAATGGTTTATAGTACCGACAGACGTGGGAGCTACAGAGCTCAGGATCATTAGTGTTCACCTAACCTAAGGCCCGTTACCGACTAAATAACCCTCTCTATGGACTTTTTTGTACCACCACGGAACTACCGTCAAGTATTACTTCGTGGAAGGTGGTTTCAGCAATTGTGCTTTTCCAGCTTGCAATCTGCGCTTAAGCTCCTGAGTTCTTTATATTAGCTCTTCGCTGTACTTGTTTCATTAGTACTACGGCGGCGTATTCGCTCATTTTATTCCAAGATTCTTCCGATTTAAGCATATTTACCACCGTGTTTTCCACCGTTATAGATGTAATAATCTCTAACTCTTCTCGTTCCATGGAGTGGCAACTGGCATAGTGTGAACACTAAATGGCGCTATTCCATACAATTTATGACCAGCAACTGTCCAACTGTACTGGTGAAGTATAAACCGGGCATGATAGATTTGAACCAAAATTGATGACCTGCAATTCACATGTGTAAAGTAGATGTGAACCGGCTCACAGATCAGTTTAATCAGTAGCATAGCGTTATGATTTTCACGTTAAACTGTGAGCTGCCTGTTTAGTTGTTGATTTGCAGCTCAACAGTTCACTTCTATGTTACATAGCCTTCAAAGCCGGTTCAGACTTGATTTACACTAATCTAGTCATTTAGTAAAAACTAGTTTGAGAGCTGAACTGGAATTATCTGGTTAAGCATTTTTCCATAGTTAAATTAATCGAAATGAACATATTTTCCAGGTTTCGGTCTGTACTTCGAATGGAGCAAGTCTCCGACTAACGAGGTGACCGTCCACGTATCGGAGAGTGATGAAGAAGAAGAAATCGATGATGATGGATATGGTGATGAAGGTATGTTACATTTTGACAGGCCACAAAACCCAATATATAGACACTAGCCTTTGCCCGCGACTCCATCTGCAAACAAAAATAGGTAGCCTATGTGTTCTTCCAGACCATGCTTTACATCTATGCCAAATTTCAGCCGTTCAGCAGTTTGGGTGCAAATTCTAACAAACTTCCATCTATCCATCCATCTAAACTTTCGCATTTTTAATATTAGTAAGAAGTAAGATATAACGTTAAAAGTAGACTCTTCTTCAAAGAGATTCAAATAATATATAGAGGAGGCATAGTCGACACTACTTTAGACGTTTTTAACATAATCATCACTAACGCTATCTATTAATACATCCTCAAATCACATTTCAATGTAATTTATTGCCCTTAGGTGTCATTAAATATTTTATTATGTAACTTATTAAAGGTAGTCTAGGATAAAATGTATATGGATTTAAACTGTTTTTTTATATCTGTTTGAATATATTTTCGTTGCAGAGTTCACGATACAAGAGCCTTCGTCGGACCCGGAGCTGGGCGGCGAGCGGCGCGCGGCGGCGCCCGGCCGGCCGCCCGTCAGCCTCGTAGTGCCCATATACCGCCGCGACTGCCACACTGAGGTACACACCAACACATACACTGTATATATCTATATATCTGCATATATCTTAAAAACATTATAAACTAAATTTGGCCCACGACTCCTTCCGGGTGGAATTAAAAAAAAAAAATAAGTAGCCTATGTCTTCTTCCACACTATCTTCTACATCAATGTCAAATTTCATCGAAATCAGTTCTGCAGTTTATGCTACAAACTTTAACAAACATCCATCCATATAAATTTTCGTATTTATAATATTAGTATGATATAAAAGTTTAGATAAGTGGATGGATGTTTGTATGAATGGAGTTTGTAGTTTAAACGGCTGAATGGATCTTGATGATTGTCAAGATGTAGAGGTTAGTCTGGAAGAACTCATAGGCTACTTTTGCATTTTTTTAAAATTCCAAGCAGATTGAGTTGCAGGGGAAAGTTAGTCTATGCTAATATAATCAGTAATCACAGCATGCTTTTGAATCATTTTTTTATAAAAAGCTATTTTCACGCTATTTAATTCAAGTGGTGAATATTTTTGAATAAATCACAATATGAGAGAGCCAAAAACTATGAGTCAATAGCAAAGAAGCAAGATTGCCTTGGTAACTTATCCAATCACAAAGCCTCCGTCATTGTCATTTAAAAACATTTGAAAAAATACTCTTCTATATTAGTATAGACAAAGACAATATTTTTTTTTAAATTATTTATTTGACAGGTGTATGCTGGATCACACACGTACCCCGGCGAGGGAGTTTATTTACTAAAATTCGATAATACATACAGTCTGTGGCGATCAAAAACATTGTACTACAAAGTATATTACACCCAGTAAATTTATTTCATATAGTATTGTAGAGCCATGACATAATCTATCGATATACAGGATGATTCTTAACGGACATACTTTGCGTTTAAATGATAGCTATTGAGGTCCTCTAACTCCACAAAACCGTTGATCCGTCCGTTAAGAATCATCCTGTATAACGTTATATATAGTTATTTATTGTTTATAAGTAAATTTATACTTTATGTATTGCCTGAGAAGTTATTTTTGTGCAATAAGAGCTTACACATTTCGCTTAAGTATAAAAATATACTATAAACATTATATAAGTATTTTGTTATTTCGGATTTTTTTTTAAATTTGTTTTAAGTTATTTATTTAAATAAATTCAAAATGTAATTAGAATATAAAATTTAATGCTTATGAGTACTTTACTAAATAGTTTTTTTTTTTCGAATTTCCCAAGATTTTATTTCAAAGGTTGTTAAAATCATTTAATTTGATAATAATTTGATTTTTTTGCTATTAATACTGAATAAACAAAACGTAAGATAAATTAAAATTTAGGTCTCATCAATATAATACTTTATTTATAATAATTTTGTCGATTTTTTTTTATATTTTGCGAAAAGTTGGCAACTTTATTCAATTTTGTATCTAAATGTTTAATTTTGGTTTTGTTGTATGTAGTTATGATTCGTAAGGATAAAAAATATATATAATGTCTTATAGAGATATGAATAAATTAGATATATTGCATAAAATTATATTTATGAATGTAGTAAATGTTGTAAGGAAAAAATTAGAAAATTATGTAATTCTACATAGACAACACTTATAAGTTTTATTTGTCCTAAAGTACATTTATACTTATGTATATTTGATGGTTATCTATGATCCTAACTTCAATGTCAGGCGTTTTATAACTAACTAACTTTAAAGCTTGTATTAATATTATTTATACAACACCCAAACTAAATATAAGCATGTTACTTCATTAACGTGCAATTCCATTGCCGCAAATGTAAAAAAAAACATGTTTTCAAAGACTTTTATATAGGCGTTTCATCTGTGGAAGATCACGGTCATAGACCATCAAGTTATTTGACCCAGTGGGCAATAGTCAAACTAAATTATAATAGCTTACTAGCACTACCCTATCTGTCAAAAATATGTCAAAAGATCCACTAATGGATAGGTTATAAACTCTAGTATTTCGTGTCTGATTTTCGCGATTTTAGCGTTGATGGTTGCGGTTAGTCGCGATGAAGAAATTACGAATTAATAATAGTCGATTTTTTTCGTTAAAATCAAAAGACGTTTTTAAGACGGAACGAAACAAACGCTGTCCAAATCGCCTATCTATTCCTGTATATCTATGTACTTGTACTATAGCAGTCTTAAAGTTTTATATAATTATCTATGTCCATGTAGGTTTTACATATTTTCAGACACCAACCGAAATCAGCGCCTCTCATACAGGGCTAGATATCCTTGTTTGACTATACTATTATAATATACTGTGCCATTTTTTATCCTTTGACCGCTTATATGGATGGGTATAATTTTCTAGTAGGTACTTAATCGTAGAGTTCAAATTTCGTAGTAAATGTTAGTAATGGGAAGAATGTATATTTCATTGTCGTTGTGTAATGTTTATCTAGTTTTTAAATGAGTTGTAGTCAGCATAAATGTGTGATATCTAGATTCTTACAGTACCTAAAACTTCACGTAATCTAGCTATTTAATATATTTTTCTGCTTTAATTGACCGAGAATATTGTTTATTTAAAAATGTCAAGTATGTTGTTCCTATGTAACTTAAACGAAAGGTTTTAAGGCTTCGACATGATGTAGATTAAAAGATAGGGATAACTTAAATTTTTAATGCTGCAACTCATTGGATTATCATCATTATTCGTTTTCGTTGTTATTAAACACTTTATTGCACATATTTTAGGTAAGATTTTAAGCCTTGGTTTACATAATAACGAATTATTTTGGCACAAATTCGTTGTGTTGAAGTTGTAGGTGTTTGCTTTAAAGAAATATCATGATTATTTTTATGATTTAATATTATTAATTTATTTTAAGATAACTGTACTGAAAGTAAAAATATAACATTTGTTTAATCCTTTCCGTTCGTAAATATTTTATTTGTTAGAATGAAAACTGTAACACTAATTACTATGTGCACTATAATATACATGTCCGTTATATGTACTGTTTCAAGCGGATATCATAACCCGTGAGAATAAATGAGCATTTATTGATGTACGAATTCGGCTTTTATTTTTATAACCTGAAAAAATTAATCCCTTGGAGAATAGCATTTTCACTATGTGCCTTCGTTGTAAAATTATGTATAGGAAAATCTAACGGTAACCAGATATTAATTTCCCTTTACCATATGTCGGCAATAAATTGAAAAAGAACTCGAAACTGCATAATATAGCATGCTTTAATAGAATTCGAAAGTTTGCATATGGCAATATTGATTGATAGAGCTACGATTAACTTTCCGACTTTTTCTTTAATTAAACTATTAATTTTTGAGAAATAAGTAAATATTCACAGAGAAATCGGGGTAGTGATTCACTATCGCAATATCTGGTTTGTTTGTCGTTTAATTTCTTCGTTTAACAATATTTGTGATTAATCTTTGATGTACAAAAACAGTTGGCAGTTGGCACTTGACAGTTTTTGACTTCCAGCTGACAAGTGACAATGACAGGACGGAACTTTTATTTCATATTTCATAATCTAACAATTTAATTTCTGTGTTTCATCCTGACAGACAGATGTTTGTTTTATTTTTTAGGAGTTTTAAAAAGTACATACAAAATGTTACAGCGATTAGTACATGTAACTTTAAATGTTAAAATATGTAACAGACATAATCCATTACTATTTGGGATACCCTTTCGAAGCCAAGCGAGACACAACTGTGGATTCAGGTTATATTCTAGTCACAAAGTTTCAGCCTTACGAAACTATTATGAACGAACTGCAATAAAAGGAAGCGGATTAATGTCCTTAAAGTCCAGATTTTACAGTAGCCAGGTTGATACACAAAGAAATAATGCTCAATTTGAAAGTGTTAACTTAAAAACTTCAATAGGCAAATCGAAGAAAGTCGATTTGAAATCTAAATCTTCAGAACTGAAACGTTTACTTTCTCTTGCTGCTCCTGAAAAATGGACATTAACTGGTAAGCAAATTTTTTTGTTTATTATTATGTATGGTTTTCATGTTAAAACAAAATCTTGTTTACAGTACTATGTCTACTGTTTTGTTTACATTAGTAACAGTAAAATACAAAATATGGTCCAATTTAAATAGAATAAGTAGAAAGTAGGTTGAAGGGATATACTAGCCATTTCAAATTGAAAAGTGAAACAGTCAATAAAATATGTATTGTTTAAACATATTAAAATGTATTTTTCTCAGCATATAAACTGATCAAAAGAAATATTTATTTCTTAAAAAACTAATTTAAATCTTTACTCATTAATCTTATCTTAAGAATGATGTAATATGCATGCAATTTTTTTTTTGGTAATCACTCTTCAGTCAAATCTTAAAAAGACAGAAAAGCTATTTAATATTAGTAACAGATTAAGTATTTATTACACCTAAAATTTTATATTTATTGTTATTTGTTAAAAAAACAGTACACATCAAACTGTAATAGTATATTTCATATTAACAGAAAAAAATCTACTTAAAAGTTGTTTTTATAAAATTGACATGATTATTTTATCTTAGTGCTCCCAAAAAAAATTTTTAGCCATTATCATAAGACCTAAACCAATTTTTAAGACCAACTTCAATATAAGTTATCAGTAATAACCTCTCATTGATTAGGCTACAGAAATACACCAAGAGTTTATCCAACTTTATGTTGCTATCAAAACAAGTCAGTATTTTTTACAAATATTTTTAACTAATTACTTTAAATTAAAAACTTTTATAGATATAAAATTTGATAGATATTATGTACTTGAATGTGTTTTTCACTTATTCACAAGTCTTTTTAATTTAACAGTAAAGTTGTTAAATTAATTATAAGAAACTGACAGGAAACTGCAGGGCATATGTGTAACACATGTATCTTACATTATAAAGGCGAATGTTTGGATCAATGGATATTTGTTAGAGTTTGTAGCCTAAACAGCTTAGCGGACCACATGAAATTTAGCACAGATCTAGAGGTTAGTCTGGAAGAAAACATAGGCTACCTACTTTTGTAATTCTACACAAAATGGAGTTGCAGGCACAGATAGTTTAAAATATGTTCAATGGTATACTATTGTTTTTCATTCCTTTACAATGTAGTTGTTGATAAAATGTTTCCAATCAATGAACTTAAATGTATATTTACTTAATATCTTACATTTAATTGTTCTGAATTATCCACCAAAAAAATTGACTTCCATACTTTTTTTTTAACTAGCTTTCGCCCGCGACTCCCTCCGCGTGGAATAAAAAAAAAAGCAAATAGCATATTTGTTCTTCCAGACTACCCTCTACATATATGCCAAATTTCATTGAGATCCGTTCAGCAGTTTATACTACAAACTCTAACAAACATCCATCTAAACTGTCGTATTTATATTAGTAAGATTTACTCTGTTTATGTTTTGTCTATTCCTGATAAATAAAGATCTCTACCACTTGAGTTACAATTAATTTCTTTTCAGGTGCTATTGGTTTCCTGATTGTGTCATCAAGTGTGACCATAGCTGTTCCATTTTCCTTGGGCAAAGTTTTAGATATAATTTATAGCAGTACAAATGACCTTGGTGCAACCACGGAGAGACTTGATAGTTTATGTTTAATGTTATGTGGAGTATTTCTTGTTGGTGGCCTATGTAATTTTGGCAGAGTTTACTTAATGTCAATATCAGGTAAGTTTGTTATTTTTTTAGACATATATATGTGTAAATAATTTATACTTTAATTAATAAAATCGGGTAAAACAATGCAATTTTTTATATGTTTAGATTTTTTTGTCTAAGTATGACTGCCAGCTACATTATTATAGTCCAAATTAGTTTGTAAAATACAAATATCACTTGTAGTTCCCATAATTTGCATAATAGAAGCTTATCCTAGTTATTATATCTGGTTGAGGACAGGTATAATTTGATGAAAGCCTGACTTTTAGGCCAGAGGATGACACAGTCGTTGCGCAAGCAAGCATACGCTGCGATAATGCGTCAAGAGCCAGCCTGGTTCCATAAGACATCTACTGGGGAGCTCGTCAACCGTTTGTCGGCTGACACACAACTGGTGGGGAGGAACCTCAGTCAGAATGTCAGTGATGGCTTACGGTCATTACTTATGACGGTAGCCGGCGCGGGAATGATGGTGAGAAATTTTATATTATACGAGCTGTTCCCATGCGACTTCATTCGCATGAAATTATAAAAACTTTACTTTGTAGTTTACATTTTGGAAAACTTTAAATTGCAAATATCGAAATGCACGAATGACAATGATGGCCTTTGACATTGGATAACCATTACCGTTACCATGGCAACCTTGCTTTAATGTTGTCAGCTTGTAGTTTTTGTCCCTTTTCCGCATGACGGTTTTCTTCACATTTACCTCCCTTAGCTTAATAGCATGAAAATATATATATAGCTTAAAGCGTGTTGTAAGTGTAGGGCTGTTTATTAAAAAAAATATTATTCAATAACATATTGTGATTACTGACATCCTACTTAACTAAGTAGTGTGTGTTTACGCTTAATTGTATTAGTATAGATTTACACTAGTTATACATTAATTTTTAATTAAATGTATAATGATTTTTATAGTTTTACATGTCCCCATCGTTGGCTCTTATCGGGCTATGCGTGGTGCCGCCCGTGTCAATGCTAGCTGTGATATACGGCAGGTTCGTCCGCAGCATCACAAGGCAGTTGCAGACCACTCTGGCTGACACTAGCGAGGTGAGATACTATGGCACAACTGCTCTATACAGCCTTGATAAGCCTAGACCATTACGGCTATATTATAAAAACTAACCTGTTAAATAAGTTCACCAATTATCTACTCTCAAGGCTTCAGTTAAAATTTATCTGATAATTTAATTTTTAAATTTTCAAACACTGGTTTCAAAACCCATTTAAATCCCTTATTTTCAGAATTTTTATGACTAGCAACAAAATTGTTGTATTTTAATTTAAACCATTGTTGACTTTTGCATAATTAAAAATTAAAAAAAAGCTATGAATTGAATACTTTCAAGGTAGATTTTAAGATTACAGTTTTGTACAGGGTTCACACGAACGGCATATAGTTTTGTATATTAAAATACACGCGAAATATAAATCTGTATAAACTTTTGGTCGCATTTTATTCTACTACTCATTACATTTTAAAAAAGATGTTCCGAACCGCCTAGATGTTTGAAAAATAAATTTTATGTCAAATATATTTTTGCACCACGCAGTAGCAACCCAAACGTCCGATTTACACTTGACCACTACGGTTGGTCTCGCTCAATAACTGGACTGGCAATCAACTGGCATAGTGGCAACACTAAATGGCGCCAGTGAGTCCATGCAATTTATGACTGTCCGTAGCCATTGTCCAACTGTAATGGCCAGTTGTGAACCGGGCAAAAGATAAATACACTGCAGTCTACTGTGTATTTAGTATGTTTTCGTAATTTTTTAATAATACTTTACAGTTGGCGGAAGAGAAGATTTCAAATATAAAAACAGTAAAAGCATTCAGTAAGGAGGCGAAGGAATGCGAATCGTATGCACAGAGAATAGAAACCGTATTGAAATTGGCATACAAGGAATCCTTGGCTGTTGGGAGTTTCTATGGATTGGTAAGAGAATAAATTATGCCGTAACACACATAAAAAATAAAAAACATACAGACGAATTGAGTACCTCCTTTTGGGAAGTCGGTCAAAAATACGTTAATTGTAGTGTAATTCAAATATTTGGGTAAAAACGATTTATCAAATATTTTAACCCTTAAATGCACGATTTTTTCGTTTTAAATACCATAAATGGAAACGGGTAGTAAATTGAACATAGATTAAGGGAAATTAAAGAATTTTTTTTTTTCAAAGTAGTCTATTGGGTAAGGAAGAAAAGACTGATATATAAATGCATCATCATGCATTTAAGGGTTAATTAGTTATTCTATGTGATAGTAATTAAATTCACCCTTAAGCTGAATGGCATGGTTGGAACCACGATCACGTGATCAGATGTCCGTACCATTTACTATTAGGTTATTGCAGATTTTTTTTTTAAATCTAGATTGTTTTGATATTTTTATTTGATATAACTTCCTGTATGATTAATAAGTGATAAAACCTGAGAAACCATTAGTCACCGGAAACTCAAAAAAATGTCTTTAAAAACTCTTGTGAACTGATAATAGATAAGGATATAAACGGAAAATGAAGATACGAATATACGTTAATTTATATAAAATTTTCCATTATAATACTTTTGTATGCACATATTTAATTAATTTACTTTGTTTATATTATATTTAAGCTGAATTACTGTAACTAAAATAGCTCGTGTAACTCCATTGTTTTCTAATACATGGGAAAATATTCAACTGATTCTCACACACGTTCTTTTCATATAAAACTTGTATCTTTGTTTAGGATTAACAAAATAGAAAAATTATTTAATATTAATATTGACACACAATAGTTTAAAACTAAATAAATAGCGAAAAGAATATTTTTTTAAATTTCAAATAGCTATGTCCGCGATTTCACTTACGTTGTTTTACTTAAGCGATTTGAACTAGTGTTTAACCTTCATAATTAATTAAACTGCTAAATAGACGATCATTTTAACGTCTTCAAATATAGTTTCTTCAGCTACTAATAAGTACACTTTTTGCCTCTGACTTTCTCCGCGTAAAAAAAATATATTATCAAACATCGTAAAATGGGCACTCAATTATGTTTGCTGAAAAATGTTAGTCAATTTTCAAAAAAGTTTGTCGCAGAAAATATTTGACAATACAAAATCACATACCCTTTACACTTTAAGAGGTGCTTTAAAAAAATCCTTAGTGTAGTAGTAAAAGTAAAATAAATCTCTAAAAGTACTGACTTGTATCGAAAAGCATTTTTGTAAATTTTTAAGTTCACTCAAGGAAAACTCTCAAATGTAAATATGCATTTTCCCTTCCAAAAATATTCTTTGTGTTTCCTAGACAGGACTTTCGGGCAACACTATAATATTGCTAGTGTTGTACTACGGCGGGGGCATGGTGGCTACGGAGCAACTGACAGTGGGTCATCTGACGTCGTTCCTGCTGTATGCGGCGTACGTCGGCATCAGTATCGGAGGACTCAGCGGCTTCTATACAGAGCTGAACAAAGGTCTGGGTGCTGCGACTCGACTGTGGGAGATTATGGATAGGAAGCCTTTGATACCGGCAACAGGTTTGTTTTTAAATTATTAGTACACTTTTTAATCTTTGACGTTAATCTTTGATAATTTAATCTATGACTTCCCTAATCAAAGAGCAAATGTGTGTCATAACGCACTTGCGTTAAAACTTTTTACTATCTTTTCTTTCGTTAATATTAAACTGCAAATCATGGATTTACAATTGTTTGTGTTTTTCTTTTAATATTATAATATTGATATTATACACATCAAAGTAGACACAACATTTAAACGGTATCATTGCCCCCAATATGGAATTCCTTTTCGATTTAATTCTGTTTGATTTAATGTTTTTCCTGTAGGTGGCCTCAGACCAGAGACAAGACCGAAGGGTGAAATAGTATTAGAGAATGTCACATTTTCATATCAAGGTGCTCCATTGATCAGGGGAATGAATTTACATTTAACTCCGGGCAAGTCAATCGCGCTGGTCGGTCGGTCTGGTTGCGGCAAAAGTACCATAGCCTCGCTGATTTTGAGGTTATATGACCCTGAGGAAGGTCGGATAATGTTGGACGGTGTGGATATAAGACATTTAGATCCTGTCTGGTTGAGAAGTCATATTGGTTTCGTAAGTCAGGTAAGTGAATCTGAAAACTATAAAGTAAGTAATTTTAATTTATTGTTGACTATATATCGTTTTATTTCTCACATTACAGGAACCAGTTCTTTTTAGTGGCTCAATAAAAGATAATATACTGTATGGCTCGCTGGATGATCGCGAGGAAATGATCGAGATTAACGTAAGAACTTTTTATAATAACTAAGTATTATTGAAATATTTATTACCAACTTTAAGGCGTTTTAATAAGACACAATATTACACTATGGTAACATTTTGAGAGTTAACGAGTATCATTTATCTATGTTGCAATTTTAATCTTAATTCCCTAACAATAAAGTATAAAATTGTACACCGTGCTCGGGTGAATTGTCAAGCAAATATCAACTTTGTTCTCTAACACTAAGGTAGAATCGTTAATGTACCGTGCGCGGATAACTCGTCATGCAATTATCAACTTTGTTACCTTATAATCGTTGATGTACCGTCTGCGGGTGAATTGTCTATCAGTTATGAACTTTGTTACCTTGCGTTAAGGTAGAATCGTTAATGTACCGTGCGCGGATAACTTGTCATACAATTATCAACTTTGTTCCTTAACAATAAGATATAAAATCGTTAATGTATCGTGCGCTGGTAACTTGTCATGCGATTATCAACTTTGTTACCTTGCGTTAAGGTGTGAAATGCGATCTGTAATGTGCAGGGTAAGATGGAGCCGGCGTGGCTGGTGGCGGCGCGCACGGCGCAGCTGCAGGACCTGGGCGCGTCGCGCGCGGGCTGGCGGCGCGAGGTGGGCGCGGGCGGCTCGCACCTCAGCGGCGGGCAGAAGCAGCGCGTGGCCATCGCGCGCGCCGTCGTCAAGGTAACCACGTACAGGGTGGGCGGGATTCAACATTATACAGCATGTTCAGAAATAACAGCATGTGAAAAAAAAATAATTTAAGAGGATAGTATGGTTTGACAATTTTTTTATCTTAATAAGTAAATAGTATGTGATATATAAATAAAAATGAAATATCGGATTTAAATAATAATAATTACAATTAATAAATAAAAGTTAGTAGGCATTAAGCTAGTACTTTAGCTTCGACCGAGTAATTTAGCAGCTACAATTTTCTCTACTGCCTAAAAGTCTTCAGCAATCGACATCAACTTTTACTAATGAACTTGTATAAAATGAATCGCCTCAACTAAATTATGCTTATCTACTCGACATTGTTGTTGTTCAGACGTATTTAGTTACTATTTACTCGGTGCTCAACTAAATTACTAGCCTAGTGCGACCGTTTATTGACGAAATCCTAATTCTAGCTGAGTATTTATCCGCTGATTAAAAACTAAATTCCCTCTTTCAGAATCCAAAAATCTTAATACTCGACGAAGCTACGTCAGCTTTGGACGCTTATTCTGAGTATTTAGTTGACAAAGCGTTAAAGGATATCAGCAGAGACCGCACCGTGCTCACTATAGCGCATAGACTCAGCACCATACAGTCCGCAGACGAGGTGGCGGTCGTCGACAACGGATGTATCGTGGAACAAGGCACATATACTGACCTCATGTCTAAAGATAATGGAGTCTTCAAAGAACTCATCACACATCAAACGTTCGCCTCAAAGTCTAGAGAGAAAAGCGAAATACAACGACAATGACAAAGTCAAATGAACGTCATGACTCATGACATTGTTATTTGTTAGAAAATTTTATTATTTATTTTTTTTATGTTGGGATGTTTAATATTAAAAAACGAATAAATTATAAACTACAGGATATAAAAATATAAGAAATTTATAGCAAGGTTAAATAAATATATACTCAATCTTGCAAGATTGATTGTTTAAAATATAATGAAAAATTGCAAACGTACAAAGATAATCAGTATATTTATGGTCCAAAATGAAATACTCTGAATATGTACAATACATGTAAAATAATTGTTCCATAAAACGGTTATATGTTGTACAAAAAATGCATACTGGCATCACAAAATATGATAATTCAAGCGACTTCATATCAATTTTAAGATAGAATATTTTTGTAAAGATGTAAAAAAAAAGAAATATCTGGTGCAAAATAATAAATTAACCACAAATCTTTTTTTTACGCAAAGCAAGCGAGATGAACATATACTTCATCGCCTGTGAGCAACAGGGATAGAACCTATCTCTTTCGCGCCATTTTGAAGCATTGACAGTTTGTCAAATCTAGTCTACGGCCGGTATTGCATCGATTTTTTTATTACTTTTTTTTCGTAAATAAAAGTACTAAGTAGCAATGTGCAATATTGGTGACGGATATTTGACAATTCTAAACGAACTAAAAATAATACGTAGGTATTTATATTTTAACCTTTGAATCAAAATTTTAAAACTGAAAACTTCCGTAATTATTTTTGACTATTTCACAGATTGTAATTATTCGGTTTTGGTGTCATATTTAAATGCCAAGTCCTTTTGGGTAACATTAAATACCACTATATATGCTGAGACTGCTTTTAATTACCAGATATTTAATTTAATTTTTGAGAGGCAGTTGCAGTTCAAAAAGATTAAACAAAGAGGCAGTTAATAAAGAAAGTAGGGGTCAAAGGGGTTCAAAGTCGAAAACTAATAGTTACCCAACTCGACTGTTCCTATTGAAGGCAATATATAATTATATATGTTGTGAACTAGATGTATATTTTCTTTAATTTAAATATTGCAATTGTGATTGCAGTAAAATTATTATGTATGTATTTTAAATCGTATGTTTGACGGGTATTGGCTTACGTTGTTATAGTGAAATGGAATAAAATACTTGTTGTTATTTTTATTTTTTTTTATTCTGTAACTTATATGTATGTCAGGGATTAAAAGAAAACGGCGGACAACAATCCTTCCTTACCCCTTTTGGTTACGGGCGTGAGTATTTTTTGTGTATGTAAAAGAACTCTTTATGAAGCTAACTGTAATCTTATCTGTATTTCTTATCAAATAATGAAACAAAGTTAAGGCGTTGTAATGTTTTTCTTTGATATGGTGTTGATAAGATGTAACTAAATTTACCCCCCACTCCTCCCCCCCAATGACCCCCATGGTAAGTAGGTATTACGGATTTATATTTAGCGTGGTCTTGACTTAATTTTGTTATTAATAAGCGACGTATAATTAAAGAGAAATGCTTCGATGCTATGAGGACGTTTCTTCTAATTCTGTATAATGTAATCTAACAGTCTTTTATTCTTCAATTTGTTAAAAGTTCGCGACCACTGAATAGATATTTCGCTAATAAAAAGTTAATCGATTGAATAACAAGCTACATTTTTTTTTAAATAATATATGAAATAAGATTACGGTAGGAAAATATAACGATACGGAACCAGGTCCGGGTAGTTACTGATTACTTATGATTCTATATAAAAAAGATTGTTATCTTTATGAATTACCGAGTGTACCTTGCCCTATGACGGTTTATGTGGAGCGCGCCAAAACGCAACGCAAGTCGTTTGTTTGTTATTTGCGCGCCGTTCTTCTACTGATACGTTCTTGTAACATGTCCCTCAGTAAAATCTTCGATTCTTTCGCCAAACAGTTTTTAAAAATTACCCCATATAAAAGTTTTACAAAACAAACAACATGGCGGCCGATTCCAAATTCCCGGGCTTTTTCCCGCCCTTTTGGAACGCAAACTGCACCAGATTTAGATAACAAAATTTTAAATTCGCCGTGGGGTGAAATTAAAGTTGGGAACGAAACTTTAACTGAATATGTGTTTAGTGATTACGAGTTATGGGACGACAAGCCATCTGTGGTAAGTCTATTTTTTTTTGTTATTTTTCATAATTTCAAAGTTATTTTGACTGGTATAAAGTTTATAATTTTTTTAATACAATTTTAAAAATTCAGCATGCCATTACTATTATTATGCGAAATTATCAATCTGAAGGATTTGCTGACAATATCCAAAAAAAAATTAAAGCTTGATTTACTTGCCTGAAAACCCAATTATTTTTAAAAATCACAACATTAAAGAAAGAAATTTAAAACCACTAAAAAAATTTAAAACCACATTCAATAACGATAATTATAACTGAAAAAATCTAGTTGTCTACAGATATTTTTTTACTATATATATTTTAGAGCACAACGTAACCTTTGATTCGGTAAAAAAGTGTCAACAGCGATAATAAAAAAAAGTCGTGCGGTACAAAGTTCGCGGCAATCTATATTTGCCTGAACGCGGACGCGGACTGAGATGTTAATATAAATAGTCACTATCCGAAGGTTAAGGTTACATAGAGTCACTTGCCAAGTCAATTTTACCATGTAAACAATAATTTTATATGGAAATAATATCAACTAATTAATTTAACGATTTAGTACCATAACCTTAATTAAGACCGGATATGTGCAAGGCCCATTAAAAATATATTGCATTTAATAAACACAACGAATATAATTGCAGCAATTTTTTTTATCATAATATTGATCTCAAGGTTTCTATAAGGTCATGTTAGAATAATAAGTTAAAGATATAGTTCAAATTCCAATAAGCAACGTATTTACATTTATGTAAACTTAACTTTTTTTTAAAAATAGTTTTTCATTCAACTAATGCTTAAACATTTGTTATCTCAGTTATTTATCAAAGATTGAGAGAGATGGCAAGAACCCACCGTTAATGTGTTTGTTTACTATCCAGACATGCGGCGTTTCTGGTCGCTCATATCCATACGGGATGCTCAGGATGATGGTGGAGAAATGTGCGATGGCTCTATTGAGCCACGTGAAGCTGTCTCCTGGCGAAAGAATTGGTTTAATACTACCTAATATCCCGGAATTCGCTGCTCTTATACATGGCGCTATTAGCGCTGGATTGGTTGTTACATTCGCCAACCCGTTATATACCGCTGGTAAGTATGTGAAAGGTTAATTGTTAAGAATAAAGAGAACACAGAAAACAGGCGTAAAGTGGAAGCAATTCCGTGTTTCGTCTGATGAGTGTGGTGCCGGAGGCCTAATTTTAGTGCCTTTCCCTTTCCACCCTTTTCTTAAGTGGAAAGGATGGGAAGGAAAAGTGAATTTGACAGTGGAGGAGACGCATAGGAAGGGGAAATGTCCTCTTTATGTGCATCACCTCCTCCGTCAATTAAGGGTAGGCGACGCATCTGCAATTGCGGATGTTTATGGGCAGGGGTCGCTTTCCATTTCGGTGGATTCGGTGGAATTTTAAATTATCATTTTGAAATGTCCATTATCTTTTTATCTCATCGATAGTGCTAATTATAGAAGTGAAACATTTTCCATTCCTTCATGAATGAACCAAAATTCATAATAATAAAAACTACTAAATGCTAAAGAAATGTTGGTTCCAATACCTTTATCAAATCAGCAAGCCATTTTTTGATATCAATGGACTCTTCACGATATAGTCTGCATTTATAGTTCACAATGTCACGTGCGCTGCTATAGTAAACATTACTTCATTTATCAGCGTACTTTAACCTCCATCTGGTTAATTAATACAGCTGTATCTAATAGGTAATAGGTTTCCTTATCAATTGCTAGTTGAACGTATAACCTATTAGTTTTAATTTAACCGTGTTGGTCATTAATTCGTTCGATTATTTACATTATATTAAATGTAGGATGCGGCCACGAAAATTACGACGGGACAACGCGACTCACATAGACATTTTCACCTGATGTTTTGAATGTCTATGTAAGCTGATATTTTTGCAAACTGTGCTCCGCTTCGCTCCTCTCGTCGCAAGTTTCATGGCCGTGGTCTTAAACTAAAATACAGGGTGCGCCAGAGAAACTTACTTATTTGAAAGGTCAATAAAAAAAAAAGTACTTCAGTTTTTGTTTTTAATTTTTTTTTATTTGAGAATTCAATATCCCAATTTTTTTTTATGCAGTCTTAAAAATGACATCGGATAAATGGCGACCCCCATTGCGCATACACTGATGAAGTCGATTTTTGAAATTCGTATCCACTCTTCGCAGCATATCAATCGGTATGATGGCAATGGCGTCGCGCATGTTGTTCTTGAGGTGTGCTATGGTCCGTGGTCGATCGACATAAACCAGGGATTTCAAATAACCCCATAAAAAGAAATCCGTCAGGCCGAAAGTGCCGGCCATTGGAGATCGCCTCTGAGAGAGATGAGGCGGTCGGGGAAATGTTGTCGCAACAAATTCATTGAGTCTCGTGCTGTGTGTGCTGTGGCTCCATCTTGCTGAAACCACACGTTCCTAACGTTCATTTCTTCGAGTCTTGGAAAAAAAAATTCCTCGATCATGTTCCTGTAACGAGCTCCATTCACGGTAACTGCGCGTTCGTTTTCCAGAGTTCTGATGGTCCGTTGAAGTCCATTTCTGGGTTTAGCGACACTTCCACACTCCCGAAATGAGTTAACCCACGACAGAATCGAATTACGGCCAGGAACGAGTCTGTGAGGGGGAATTTCAAAGCGAGCGCGGAAGCGCGGTTCACTCCACACTCCACTCCACTAGGCACGTTGCGTAGCAACAAGTGAGCGACCGTTAGAAAAGAAGCTCTCAACTGCGAAGGCCCGCTGCTCTCTAGACCAGAGCATGATGGCAACTGACTGGAGGGAGAAACAAACTTGGGAACTTCCCCCTCCAGATGCGCCCCCTCTTGCCCCTCTACCCGCCCAACTCACCGCGCGGGAATTTTTTCAAATAAGTAAGTTTCTCTGGCGCACCCTGTAGTATGTAGCTGGCTGGTTAATTCATTTATGATTTTATAATGAAAAAAATGCATGAACTCGATCCTATCTGACCATGGTGCGGAGTAGCCGAAAGAAGTGTAGTTCCTCTAGTGTTGCGGATGTCCATGGGCGTCGTTGAAAAAAAAAAGATATACGTGCTGGTTTAGTGAATTCCTATTCAAGCTTGAAGGTTATTTTTTAATTTTGTGTTTACAGAGGAAGTTCGGAGACAGTTCATAGATAGTGGTGTGAAGGCTATAGGTACTATAGAGATGTTCATGCCAGTCGCACTGGAGGTCAGCAAATCTCTTAAAGACTACAAGGGTACTATTTGGGTGGGAGGTGAAGATGATAAAGTTAAAGGTGAATTTAACATAAATGTCTAAAATATTTTTATCGTATGCTCCATTGCCCCTTTATTAAAGTTCTTAAAAGAATAGTCCCATTTAATCGTTTAATTTTTTTTTAATTTATGCTGCGGTAAAAATGTTTACAGCTTTTGAAAAAGCGATGAATAACAAAATTAAATTAGTTATTTACAATAATCGCAGATCCAAAATATCTGCGATGTATAGAGACCAATAACCAAGCTTTTAGATTCAAAGTCAAAACAGACCAACAATATTCGATTAATTATTGAATATTGAAGTGCAGAAGTATACCAACGTTCCTTGTTTTGTAAACTTATTTTTTTATTAACATTTGCAGGTATATTTGGTCTCCGTTCACTTTTAATGGCGGACCACAGCGCGGAGTTGCCGCAGTTGAACTGCGACGACGTATGCCTCATCCCGTACTCCAGCGGGACCACGGGAATGCCCAAAGGCGTCATGCTGACACACGCCAACCTCGTCTCCAACTTGAAGCAGGCTCGATGCCCCAAGATCATGAAATATCAAGGAGAAAAAGGTTGGAATCTTTCGTAATATTATTTGTATTACGCTGTTTTTTCATTACCTTATGTATCAGAGGCGTTAGCTTCGCTCGTAGTTTTGTTGTTTTTTGTGAATAAAAAATAAATAGCCTAGATAAGTGACGGTAAAGTTGGTTATTGTTTCAGGACACGGCGACGTAATCCTTACGGTGCCTCCATTCTTCCATATCTACGGATTCAATGCGGTGCTCAACTACAACCTCAGTCTAGGATACCACATTGTCTCTATGCCTAAGTAAGTTCAATAGTTAAATCAGATTAACCCATATGTATAAAGAACAGGTATTTGGCAGATTGGAGGCAGTACTTATGAAGAAAATTGTTTAAGATTCGTTTAAGTATCGACCGTTAACTACTTTTGAATGTCATTATACAAATACAGTCTTGTTTACGATTATACATTTTTTAACGTTAAAATAATAACGGAAGTTAACGTTAACGTTAAAAAAATAAAACTTTAAGAAATAAAATATCATACTTCATACTAATATTATAAATGCGAAAGTTTAGATGGATGGATGTTTGATAGAGTTGGTAGCCTAAACGGCTGAACGGATTTCGATGAAATTTGGTATAGATGTAGAGGATAGTCTGGAATAACACATAGGCTACTCACTTTTTTTTTAATTCCTCGCAGACGGAGTCGCGGGCGAAAACTAGTTTCATATAAAATGTTCTATCTTATTCAGATTTACTCCAGAAGATTACATAAAATGTCTAGTAGAATACAAACCAACTACGTTATTCGTGGTGCCGTCGCTGCTGGCGTTCTTGGCCACGCATCCCCTCGTGAAGAAGGAGCACCTGCAGTCGCTGCAGACCATCATGGTGGGCGCGGCCCCCACCACCGACAGCATGCTCGAGAAGTTCCTGCTCAAGTGTGAGAGGACTAAAGACGAAATTAAATTGTTACAAGGTATGCACATGTATACATTTTTTTATTTCTTTTAGATATAATATAAATGTTTTTAATATAGAGAAATACAATGTAAACTCTTCTTTTTTTTTTAATAAGTAATGTTAGACTTCTTAAAACTTCGAAATTCTTTAACTTTGTTGCGATATCTTCTGTTCTATACAATAAAAAACTCTCTTTAACGCGAATAAACGTCAAAATAAATATAACTTTCAAATAAATTAACATTAGAGGCGGCGTAAGGGCAGGGTGGTGGGGGGTCCAGGGCGCCTGACAAAAAGGGGTGCCACAAAACTGCAAATTACTCTGACCCCACTTTACACCCCCCTGTAGGCAAGGTAAAAAAGAGAGCGCCTTAGAATTTTCGGCCAGGGCGCTGGTAATACTAGGAACGGCACTGGTCGCGATCCTTACAGCATGGGTGTCGCAATGCTGGCGTGTCTAGTGAAGGTCAGCTTCTGTTCGTTACGGTCCTATGTTTGTGCACAGGTTACGGTATGACAGAGAGTTCGCCTGTGACGTTGATGACTCCATACATATATCCATACAACAAGGTGGGCTCCGTGGGACAGCTGGTACCCAGCACGCAGGCCAGGATTGTGTCCCTGAGTACTGGGGAGAACTTAGACGCACACAAGTCTGGGGAACTGTACCTACGAGGGCCGCAAGTAAGTTATAATATTTTTTACTAACTAAAGTAACACAGAAAATTCTCTACCTTTCACAATCCCGTGCTATTTTAAGACAGTTATGGGCTTCAAGCTTCCTCTTACGTCTTTTGGTTATAAACTAGATATCGTTACACTGAATTTTTTTTTCACAATTCTTGAAATATCATCATCATTAACTTTATATCTGAATTCGCTACCTTTAACATATGCTTTGTAGCCATCCACGTTCAATTTTAATAGTAATCTAATATAAGAAGAAAGATTTGTATTTTTGTTTGTATTGAAATAACTCAAAAACTACTGGGCTGATTTTAAAAAATTCTTACACTATTATAAAGCTACGTTATCAGTGAGTAACAACAGGCTAAGTTTTTATATTTTTTTGATTTCACACGGGCGAGGTTGCGATCAACAACTGGTGTTTTCATATTTTTTACTAACTAAAGTAACACAGAAAATTCTCTACCTTTCACAATCCCGTGCTATTTTAAGACAGTTATGGGCTTCAAGCTTCCTCTTACGTCTTTTGGTTATAAACTAGATATCGTTACACTGAATATTTTTTTTCACAATTCTTGAAATATCATCATCATTAACTTTATATCTGAATTCGCTACCTTTAACATATGCTTTGTAGCCATCCACGTTCAATTTTAATAGTAATCTAATATTATAAGAAGAAAGATTTGTATTTTTGTTTGTATTGAAATAACTCAAAAACTACTGGGCTGATTTTAAAAAATTCTTACACTATTATAAAGCTACGTTATCAGTGAGTAACAACAGGCTAAGTTTTTATATTTTTTTGATTTCACACGGGCGAGGTTGCGATCAACAACTGGTGTTTTCATATTTTTTACTAATAAGAGTGGCACAGAAAAAAATGCTATCGATCCCGTGCTATTTTAAGACAGTTATGGGCTTCAAGCTTCCTCTTACGTCTTTTGGTTATAAACTAGATATCGTTACACTGAATTTTTTTTTCACAATTCTTGAAATATCATCATCATTAACTTTATATCTGAATTCGCTACCTTTAACATATGCTTTGTAGCCATCCACGTTCAATTTTAATAGTAATCTATATCTATACTAATACTAATATACTAATATACTAATATACTAATATACTAATATACTAATATACTAATATACTAATATACTAATATTATAAAGAGGAAAACTTTGTATTTTTGTATTTTTGTTTGTATTGAAATAACTCAAAAACTACTGGGCTGATTTTAAAAAATTCTTACACTATTATAAAGCTACGTTATCAGTGAGTAACAACAGGCTATGTTTTTATATTTTTTTAATTTCACACGGGCGAGGTTGCGATCAACAACTAGTGTTTTCATATTTTTTACTAATAAGAGTGGCACAGAAAAAAATGCTATCGATCCCGTGCTATTTTAATCCTGTTGTGGACTTGAAGTTTCCTCTTAGGTCTTTTGATCATAATACAAAATGTATAATATAGGTGATGAAGGGTTACTGGAACAATGAGACAGCGACGCGGGAGACAGTGGACGGCGAGGGCTGGCTGCACACGGGCGACGTGGCGTACTACGACGACGACCGCTACTTCTACATCGTGGACCGCACTAAGGAACTCATCAAAGTTAAAGGCAACCAGGTATACATTATTAGTATAAACTTTAAGCTTTTTACACTAGACTGGTCGCGTACAACTATTTCACTGAGCAATATACCCGTCATTTCATTTAGCACATCGGGAAGCGGACTTAAATAAGCTAAATTGCTAATTATTTTTAATTCTATATTATGTAATTAAAATTATATCCACTAAAATTGAAACTGCAATCATGCCCAACTAGACGATTACGAATCGTCCACTTGAGACTCAAAGGGGGATAAAGGTTCAAGATTAAAGACGTTGAATAAATTAGCAATTTTTTTTAAATATTACTTTGTGGGGGGGGGGAGTTAGTCTAAAATTTGCTAAAAACCTTACGTGATTAATGGACGTCCTTTCAGTAGAACCGGGATCTAAATTAGAAGTTTGAACAAATAATTATATTCACAGGTATCTCCTACAGAAATAGAGAGCGTGATAATGGAGCAACCTGAAGTAGCCGATGTGGCTGTGGTCGGAATACCTGACGCGCTCGCAGGAGAACTACCCAAAGCATTCGTAGTACTTAAAGCGAACCACAAACTCACAGACAAACAAGTATACGACTTTGTGGCACAAAAACTAACTAAATACAAACACCTTGAAGGCGGAGTAGCATTTCTGCAATCCATACCGAGAAATGCAGCGGGAAAAATATTGAGAAATGAACTTAAAGTTCTAGGCTCAAAGAAATAGGTTTATATAGATTTTCTTAATACTAGATGTTAGCAGTTCAGTGAATGTGTGTTAAAATTGAAAGTTATAGGTTATGTGTAAAAATAATAAGACTAATGTAGACTTTGTATTTATTTATATCAAACTTAGCTATTATATTTAAACATCAACTTGTATAAAAGTATTTCCTAAACAAACAATATCCAATTTTATATTTCCTATTAAAGGTTATGGTCTTAGCTTAAAGTAGTACTTACCTAGTTCTAAGCTTTTAAAAATGTGGTATGGTTGATCTCTACAAATCATATTTCCTTAAAAAAGAATATTTTCGATGTTACCCTATACATTTCCTTAGAAAAATAACAATTACCTATATTATTGTTGACTTATTTTAAAATCCTATATTTATCGAGAAAATGTGACCATTGTGTAAATAAATAAAATTAGTATGTATTTTTATTTACCTTTTAATACCACTTGCATATTTTGTTTTAATGGGCAACAAAAATATTTTTGATTCCTTCCTTCCTAAATAAACGAAGTTTTTATGTAATATCTGTTATTACATATGCAAGGAATTTATTGCAGAAGAAAAGAAATTGCAGCCCTGTATTTATTAAATTAAAAATATATTTATTATAGATACCTAATTAAAAAGAATATCAAATAATAGTAATTCTCAACACTATTTCGGATGCTAAAAGTCTAAAAATATGTTGTTACTATTCTTAGAACCCCAGTTACACAATTACTTGTTTTGATACTAATTAATCCGAACCTAGGTAACATTGTAATAAGACCTAGGTAGCTTAAATCCATACCTTTGAGCTATGTTCTAGGTACGGATTTTAGTCTAAGCCCCTTAGCACATTCTAACATTAAATCCAGTGACATAAGTCATTACCGAGACTAAACACCTAATCCTATTAACCTTGGCATCACATACAATCAATAGTAATTAAATAAAACTAATAAAGATAAATGGTTTTATATCTAGAATTATGGGCTAGCTTAGCTTTTACATTTAGTCCTAGGTTTGATTACAAATGTGTAAAAACGAACATATTTTTAAAATAGGAATTAAATAATAAATTCAAAGGAAAATATCATTTTGTGAAAGAAATGCCCATTCTTTTCCCATAAATTAATCTGCCTTGATAACTACAAATAAGGAGTATGTAATGTTAGTAGACATGATTTTAACACATTTAATGCCATTATGATTTTTGCAAAGGGATGGTATTGAATGTGTTATGTTCAGATTATTTTTATTTCTATAAATAGAAATTAAACACAAAATTATTATAATATTCACTTATGTTACTTTCATCAATGATATCTTGTATTACAATTTGACAATAATTACAATGTTTTACTACATTAATTACTTTATTCAAGTCTTTATACTTATATTAAGTGAGCCACATTTGATAAAATTTTGTTCAAAATAAGCCACAGTTATTGACAATAACACTTTTGTATCACATGAATCATTGTGTTTGTTCTGTTTTTTCTGGAGTTTCAGTTTCTTCTAGTTTCTGTTCAGTCTTTTCTTCAACAGCAGCAGTATCTTTAATATCTTCTGACTTGGTGAATGCCTCTGAAGGTATTTGTTGTATCTCTGAGTTAACATCGCTGATAGAATAATTATCTGTTTGAATTGCTTTTATTGGATTTTCTACGGCAGGATTAGGTAATGGTGTTTCATCAATCTTCTCTTCATCCTCTTTAGTCATTTCTTTAGCACCATCTACTGTTATTGCACCAACTTGAACATCTGTTTGAGATTCAGGGTCAGTTCTTGGAGAGTTGCTATTACCATCAGTGTTATCACTAGATGAAGAACTCTCTTCACTTGATGTTGACACTTCAGAAATCAATTTTGGTTCGGCAACATCCTCTTTACTATTTGAACTTGAACAACTATCTTCACTAATTGCCAGCGGAGGATCTACACTAGGTTTAGAGTCTTCAATCTCTTTGTCATTTTTACTTTCTTCTTTAGCAACTTCAGCTGTTTCATCATATTGAGCTTTAAGTTTTTGCTCTGTCATTTCTGCATCATCTATTTTAATTTCTGGTACAATTAATACATTTGTTACATCATCTGATTTCATTTCATCATCCTCTTTCACTTTTGATGATGGAAGGGGTGAATCCCTTTTCAATTCATCTATTGGTTCCTCGGGTGTTTCCAAAATTGGTTCAGACAAAGTATCATCAATCTTATCTTCTGGTTCTTGAGGAGGTGTGTTACTTAATACTGAGTTCTCTATCTCAGCTGATTCTTGTATACTGCTTACCTTGTCTTGAATATCCATTTGAGTTTCCTGGTTTGTATGAACCTTCTCTTCAGTGTTATCAACAGAGATATGTGTATCTGAAGAACTCGGTTGGGGGTCAGTGTTGTTATGCTCCGAATTTTCCTTCCACGATACATCTTCCATTTCGACATCTACGTTGTACTCCGAGTTGTTGTCCGAGCCGTTGACAATAGGTTCCATTGGTTCACCATTTTCCAGCTCAATGTGTCGCTGTAAGCCGGGCTCTCGTGTACTTACAACTAAGATATTTTTCTCAATAGCTCTCATAAATTTGTCCACGCGATTATACTGCTTACGAGGGAATGCAAGTAGTTCACAAATTCGTTGAATAGTAAACGGTGCCGAAGTAAAACTGTCGAGTCTTTCCAATAAACTATTTTTCATAACATCGTAATTAAATGGATCCACATTGGGATACGGCGGTATTTCGATACCTGGGGTTGTTTCATAAAAATCAGTTATAACGTTTAACAACTTCTCTTTGAATAAACTTTTCACAAGTGACCATTGATACACAGGATCACCGGTACGTGCTACATACGCCAAGTAATCGTTTAGCTCCTGAGGTATGGTTTTAGGCTTGCGTTTTGAAAATTCCTCTAGTAAATGAAACACTTCTTCAGCATTTTCCATTTTGTGATTTGGCCAAATCGAATTAACTAATATTCAATAATGTACGCAAATGAAATAAACATACAGAAGAAATGTAAAGTGACAAAATCAAATTGATTGAAACCTAAAGTCCAGCCCACAGATAACTGCAAAATGAAAGAAAAGAAAAATGAAAAGTTTGCAAAGCAAAGTTGATTTCACAGATTATAACTTGTCTATGACGGGAAAGTAAAGGTAATTTTAATACAGGTAACCTTTTTTTTAAAAAATGTCTTCTCTATCCATGTTCTTATAAATATAGGTAAAAATAATTTTCGTCTTACTATTTGGTCACATTACGTGTGCATGGTATTATTTGTGTTCTTTTGTAACCTTTTAGCTAAATCCAATTTTGTAACTGCCAAGAATTCGAGTCATAGATATTTTCGGCAATTTCATTTTCACTGACATAACATCTGACATTTAAATGTGCAGAAAGAACTGCAGAATAAGTGAGTGAAATTGTGAGATTAAAGTGCTGAATTTTTATTTTAAGGTAGTTAATTCAATTGCATTGGGTCTCCTAAATAGGATTACAAAATGAATACACTAATGAGAAGGGGCTTCCAGCCACTGTTTAATAGTACAATTCGAGCTTCATGTCGTACATTTGCCGATGTTAAAATAAACGAGAAAATAGACAAAATAGTAAAGGATAATAAGGTCGTAGTGTTTATGAAAGGTGTACCAGATGCGCCGCGATGTGGATTTAGCAACGCTGTTGTTCAAATTATGAGGATGCATGCAGTTCCTTACGTCAGTCATGATGTCCTCTCAGACGAAAATCTACGACAAGGTAACTTTATAGTCTTAAAAACCCTACTAATACGTTTTAACTGTTAAAAATATAAATTAATTCGATGTGCTAACTTTTTCTTGGATTCTTAAAACTTCCTTACAATTTGATAAACTATTTTGGTTAACTTTAATTCTAAAGCGCACTATTTTCGTAACATAAAACAGTATTTGCACAGTGCACAACTATGATCATTGGTGTGCTGAATAAAAATGATTTATAATTTGAGCAGTAAATTAGATTGTTTAAACATCTTCAAACATTAACAGTGGTAGAGCCCGCTTTAACATCTTCGCACGAATGGGCCAGCTCGCTTGGTTCAATACCACGACCACACAGAAAACAGGCGTGAAGTGGAAGCAATTTCGCGTTTCGTCTGATGAGTGTGGTGCCGGAGGCCTAATTTTAGTCCCTTTCAGATTCAGGTGGCCGCTTGCTCGTTTGCTGCCTTATATTATAAAAAAAAACATTGCAATAGTTAGTATCCATAGAGATGTTGTTAAAGTGGCATATTGGTATAGAGACCTTTCTAGCATACATAATTTAAACTCGGAATGTTTGTTACAGGTATTAAAGAATATTCGAACTGGCCAACAATACCACAGGTGTTTATTAATGGAGAGTTTGTTGGAGGCTGCGATATAATGCTTCAAATGCACCAGTCGGGTGAATTAGTGGAGGAACTGAAAAAAATTGGTATACAAAGTGCTCTATTGACAGCCGAACAATCCAAGAAAGAAGATAACAAATAGATATTGAGAAGGTAGATCTTGAAAGACGATCAAATTACATATAATAGTATTTATTGCATTCATTTGTTATATGTTTTATTTATTATGTTATAGATATATGATATCAAAAGCACAAAAAACAGGATATTATTTTGGATAAAATCATGCTTTAAGCCTTAGTGCTTGGGTCTAAATAACTTTAATATTCTTCTGAAGCTTTTTTAAAGTTATTTTGGACAACTATGTTGCAATTATTAAAACCTACTTTCAAATTTTCTTTTTCAAACTCGGTCTACTATGATTTAGTAAGAAATACTGTATATCTTCATTAAAATTGTATCACTGTTAACATATAAAATATTGATATTATTTTAATTTTATAGTTTTCAAATCAGGGAAATTCTAAAAAAAATTATTGTCCACTCATGATGAATTGGAATTGTATCTATCAGTACTTTTAGTATTTGAATGGAAAATAATTTAAAACTCAAAATTATGAATATGTTATTGATATAATAATGTAGATCCTCATTTTTATTAATGTAATTTGTTTTTAGCTGAATGATATTTAACATACTTTCATGACCTATGACTTCTATATCGATTGTATGGACGGATTGAACCAAATAAAATGTTTGATTAGGTTTATTATTGTTCTAGATAGTATAGTTTAGGATATAATTGTGCATTTTTTTGGTATTGGATGTCTTAGTTATATAGAAGTTTGTAAAAATGAAATAAAACAATTTAATGTTTAAGAGCTCTTTATTAAATTAGCTGTACATTCGAGTTAGTATACTTTTTGGGCACATAATTCATTCTTAATCTACATCCACTGTTTCCTCATATAAATTATAGGTTGGATTAACAACACAGTCAAAAAATATTAAAAGACAAAAATATGGCAGATCATTTATTTAGAGTACTTAAATACCCTCACAAACGATGATTTTATAAAACTGATATTCGGATGATAAATAGATGCAGGCAAGGTATGGCATTCTATGATATAAATAATTTGTATAACACTTCCCTGCAACATTTATTGATTTCGGCGACTTAAAAAACAATCAGGATCTCCTACCGCGATAATTACTAATGGCAGTAATTAAAATTTGAACTTGTATAAATAATGTATGCTTAAAAATTAAAAAAATAATATATATTTAACAAAAACATCCTCACATTTAGAATGAGTCTTATTTTGGTGTGACACATTAGTGAAGCCTAACATTAGCACCGTGTTTAACTTACAAATTAATGTTTTGTGACATTTCCTGACAATTTCGTACAAAAGATAAAAATACCTAAATCTAATTATATAAATAGTGTGTTGTAGACATATATGATATTCTCTGATTTGAGCCAAAAGATTACACAAAGAACGAGATATTTTCTTGGTAAGAGAGTTAATGACATTTTTTGGTTTTAACATTGCACGTATTTGATACAGAACTGATTTTTTTAAAAGACTAATATCACAAAAATTGTTTGCACAATGTTGGCAATGGATTAGGGCGATATTTATGAGATGTTTGCCAACATGAGAAATAATTTTTGTGAGTCGCTACAGCGCGGAGCCGCTCGGGCGGTGTCGGCTGCAGCTCCCGGCTACAGGTGACGTCCGATGTGACCTGGATCTAAGTCAATACAAATTAAACACATATGGTAAACTTCATTATGAGACTGATGCCTAAATACTGAAAATGTATTTAAATATGTAACAGCATCTTAAAAATAAGGACATTATTAAACGACAGTTATTCAAAAGAGATTTCATTTTACTGTAGCATTTTTTGGACAGTCAGCTGGAAAAAATGCGAAAGTTTATATGGATGGATGGATGGATGGATCTTTGTTAAGAGTTTACTACCTAAACGGCTGAATGGATGTCGATGAATTTTGGCATAGTCTAGAAGAACACATAGGCACTTGCTTTTGATATTTTTTAAATAGTCGGGGGCAAAAGCTAGTGGTCCATACTTATGCAGGTACTATTGTACAAGTTATGTGGAGGACAAAAACCTTTTGCGTCCCTACAGGAGTAGGATAAGGAGGAAGATGATTAGTTATGCAGATACATGAAATGTTTATTGAATGAAAGATGTATGTATGTGTGTGTGTGTACCTAGAGGTCGGTCTCTCCGTAGAGCGCGGTGGAGAAGGCCATGTAGTCGAGCGCGCCGGGCGGCGCGGCGGACGCGCGGTACGCCGGCATGCGCGCCACGCAGTACTCCGCCTGGTCCGGCGGCAGCTCGCGCCGCAGCTCCTCCGCCGTTATGTACGGCTGTCACACACAACAATCACTCACCCATCTCCATTTGATGCAACTGACAACTTTGTCGGGTGGACAAATAGAACATGAGTGAAAAACTATTCGTTTTGGTCTTTTTAATTAGAATTAGAAATATACCAATGAAATTTAACAAAAAAATGGTCAATAATGAGGTATGGTATTTCTGGTATTTAAGTTGGCACGTTGGCACGTCCGTGTATACAGTGCCCTTGTTTTCCACGTGCCAAGCGAAGTGACGGGTAGTGTTACCTTGTCCCCGGCGAGGATCCTGAAGCTGTCGATGACCTGCTCCGCGGTGTCGGTGTCGGTCGACTCCCGCGTCATGAAGTCCAGGAACGCGTCGAATGACACGTAGCCTGCAACAAAATATTTTGTCTAAAGTAACTAACACTATGCAAACGTTTATTTTTTTCCACATAGACTTTTTTACTAAACCTAGGTTGCAGATTTTAAGAAAATTCCTTTATTCAAGAGGTAGCGAACATAGGCACGCGACACTATATTTAAAGCATGTCACTGATCACAAAACTCATAATTATTACGAAAAAAGTAACACGACGTTATAACATAAGGAGCGGACTCCTAATGATCGCTATGCTGTGGGATGTACCCAATAATCACAGTTATTATTTAATGACATATTAGGTTTAACATCCCTGTATTATGTTTTAAAAGATAATGCTAAAAGAAGAGAAGAGAAGCTATGTCAGGAGGAGGAAGAGTGTCGCAGTAATGTATGTGATGTATGAGTACCTGTGTTGTTGGGGTCGACGACGGCGAGGATGCGCTGGAAGTCGAGCTCGCCCTGCCGGTCCTTGCCGATGCTGTAGCCCAGCGACACCAGGCACGACTTCAGCTCCTCGGGCGCCAGCCGTCCTGAACAACAATATTTACAGTAAAACTATTTCTATTGGAAAATTAATCTGGCTCGAAGGACCAAAAAACATTTTTATAATTAAAACTTTAGTTGCAGTGTGTTCAATCATGGGAAATAATAAAATTGACTTAAAAATTACTTTTTAGTATAAAAGAAAACGAAATAATGCGAAAAGAACCCCGATATAAAGAAAATCAAGTATTCAAATATATGAAGGGTTATTTGAAATACATTTATAATACGAATTGTTTGTTTTTGTTAATAATAAAGTGTTAATACCAGTGCGGTTCTTGTCGAAGTGGTTGAAGGAGGCGCGGAACTCGTTGAGCTGCTCGTGCGTGATGCCCTTGGAGTCGCGCGTCAGGATCTGGTTCTCCACCTCGTTGATGGTGCGGTTGATGGACGTCAGCAGCTGCTCCCAGCCCACGCGCAGCGTCTCCATCGTGTACTGAGAATACCTGCAACACGGGAATAACACACTGATTAGACTCGAAACAAACGAGACTATAATGAGTTATATAAATTAGTCGTATAAAATTAAGTCACAAAAAAAATACCAAAGATTAAAAGACCATAATAATAGTTTCTGTGACTTAGGGGTCAAGCAATTGACTTGTAATCTACAGGCCCTGGGTTCGTATCACTTATGTACAAATGTGATTTTCGAATTTCAGTTGTACATAATTTACCCGGCGTTCATTAATTCAAATATATGTGTGATGTCAACTAAGCCGCAGTATGCCGGCGTGGTTGACTATGGCCTAGTCAGGACTAAATTAGGTCAGACACGAACTCTCAGTGGGGACATGTGAGCTGATGGTGATGATAACAGTAGTTGGTGTACCTGTTCTCGAAGATCATGCCCTCCTGCACGGCCTGGTGAATACGCTCCAGCTCCTCGATGTGCGGCTTGTACGCGTACACGCCCGCCTCGTACTCGCGCAGCCGCCGCAGCTGGTCCTCCAGCGAGCCCTGCACATACCATAGTTAAAGATATCCTGTTATACACATATCTAAATGGATCATAATCAATTTTGTGCACATACCTAAATCTACCAAATTTCGTGTACACATTTATAAATGTGTACATTTTACATTCGTCTCGTACACCGATTTAACGCATTGGTCATAAACAAATATTTTACTTTTACATAAATGTGTACACATTTGTACACATGTGTAAATATGTACACATTTGTAAATGTGTAAACATAAGCGGTAGTGTACCTGCAGTCCCATGCCGATGGCGGTGACGGCGTCCATCTGGCGCTCTATCCAGGGCCCGACGGCGTTGGCCTGCTCCGCGAACTGCCGGCGCAGCGTCTCGTTGTTCTGCTGCTTGCGGAGCTCCGCGGCCAGCGTGCCGTCGCGCTGCGGCACTAGCTGCCGCACATCGGACCACTTGCGGTTCAGCTCCTATAAAAATAACATTAAAGTCCCAATTGTTTAATAGTTTCGAGTGTACCAGTCACTAGGTGGTTCTAATCCACCCAGTTCGACTATTAGAGGGGGTGCAAACCTTTGACTAAATTATCGCACAATTGTTGTGCGATTGTCGATTGTTTCGCAGCATATTCAACGTTATTACGTTTTAGATAAAAAAATTGTTACGAACAAGATATATTTTGGATAGGTTACAATATATTTGATAGATATTTCAGCATTGGTACGTACGTGTGCAGTGAGGGTAGTGTAAGGGTTCTCGAGGCCGCCGGGGATCTGGTGCTGTTTCACGATCGACTCCACTTGGTGCACCAGGTTGACTATTGCCTGTTCAAATATATTACATTAATATATGACTAGCTTTCGCCCACGACTCCGTTCGCGTAAAAAAAAAAAAATAGCCTTTGGCATCCATAGGCTACTTACTTTTGGTTTTCCAGATTATCTTCTACTTTTATGTCAAATTTCATCGAGATCCTTGTAGTCTAGGCTATAAATATTTAACAAACATCCATCCATCTAAACTTTCGCAATTATACTGATAAGTGGTATGTACCTGGTACTCCTTGTCTGCCTCCCCCAGCGTGGCCTTGAAGCGCGCGTGCGCGTCCATGAGGCCGGAGATCTCCTCGATGGTGTGCACTATGAACATGTCCACCAAGTCCTCGCGCGTGCCGTCCAACCTGACACATCATTAAATTCATTTAAATCCTTACTTAAAACCTAGTATTTTAATAAAACCAAGTGACCACATTAAATTCTGATGAAGATTACTTTATGGGCGTCGCCAGTCGATTACTTAGGCTACATTTGGGGAGGGGGGAAGCAGCTATCATTAATATGTCCTTATTCAAAGTTTTTTTTACATCTATTTTACATTATTTTATTCTTTAGGAGGGGTAGATCCACTAACTCCCCCGACGTCCAAGTCATCTCTAATAGAGGGTAGGCTAAAGGTTCTGGTGGGGGGTCATGTCTCTACAAGAGAGTAGGCTAGAGCTAGTGGGGGGGAGGGGGAGTTTAGAGTTGATTTAATACCAGTTGTTGAAGGGCGCGGCGCGCTTGGCGAACTCGAGGTGCAGCAGGTCTATCTGCTCCAGCAGGCGCTCGGCGTCGTCCAGCGCGAGGCGGCGGCGCTGCGTGAGCGCGCCCAGGCGGTCCCACTGCGAGCAGATGCGCTGGCAGCGCGCGTTCACCGCGCCCACCTCGTGGTACTCCAGCGTACTGCACACAATAATCAATATTAGTTGCCGCATCTACTTTATGTGAGTAGGATAAGGACAGAGATATGTAAAATATTTTGGCTCCGAACATCGTCATACTCTGAACATATCTGTGTATATAATGCATGGGGGAGGGACTACAGCGCTGAGCACTTGACTTAGAGCAGATAAGATATTTGAAACAGCTCATAAGTGGTACAGTAAATCGTAATTCTAGTTAATGTGAAAATGACCGAATGAATCTGAGTGACTGAATGACGAAGTTAAAGAACTATTGACTGCACGAATGAATCAATGACGAAATGAAATTGAAACGAATCTTAAGTATTTCGCTTCGTAAGCGCCGCTTACAATCTAATAGACATCAAAACATTATAGGATTTTAAAGTTTAAGCGTAGCTTTACCATTTATAACGCTGTTTCATATTTGAATGATGTTTCAATATGAACGAATGAATGAATGAGTGTAAGGAATGTGTTCGTACTTGAGTTCCTGTGCGATGGCGGCGATCTGCTCGACGCGGTCCTGGTGCGCGGCGAGGTCGGATTCAAAGGCCTCGTGCTTCTTCTTCAGCGCCTTGATGTCGTACAACTTGCACTGACGGAAGTCTTGCGACTGCAACATCTCCTCCTTACCTAAATTAAACAAATATTTCAATACTAGCTTTCACCCGCGACTCCGTCCGCGTGGAATGAAAAAAAGAAACAAAAGCCTCTGTGTTCTTCCAGAGTATCCTATAAGTCTATGCCAAATTTCATCGAGATCCGTTCAGCAGTTTAGGCTACAAATTCTAACAAACATCCATCCATCCATCCATCTAAACTTTCATTCATTCATTTCATTCATTCGTTCTCTAGCACAATGTGACTGACCCCTGGTCCAGTCCTCGTGGATGTCGGCCTTGTGCTTGAACTTCTGCGCGAGGTACTCCAGCCGCTCCAGCCGCATCATCTCGCTCAGCAGCCACTCCTCGAACGCCTTCTCCGCGATCTCCAGACCCTTCCATGCTTGCGCAATGTCCTGCAATTTTACAAGTGACCAACGTAATATATTTTTTGTGTGAAAATTTGATGAAAAAAAAATCTGTACTAATATTATAAAAAACAAAGATTTGTATTTTTGTATGTATTGAAATAACTATAAAACTACTGGACCGATTTCAAAAATTCTTTCACCATTAAAAAGATACGTTATCGCTATATTTTTTAATTTCACGAAGACGAAGTCACGAACAACAGTTGGTTTAAAATAATTAAGAATCTTTTTTGACATAAAATTAGTTCAATCTTACAATCAAAAACTATACCTAGTTTAGGCTGTTTTAACCTTTTTCCCTGATTGTAATAAAATGAATGTCAATACTCACAGAGACCATCTTGCCCTCAGTGGGCATGTATGCGGGGCGGTTGCTGAGGCGGAGCTTCGTCTGCAGCGTGTTGAAGTTCGTCTCCAGCTTGGCTTTCTGCTCCACGCGGGGCGGCTTGTGCTTACGCCTGAATAAAAAGAAATACGCCTTAAAAAAGTCAAAACCACTTTTGTAACTAGCATTTGCCTGCTACTTTGTACGCAGAATTGACCAAGATCTTATTAAGTAATTGTGTTCTTTTAGACTATGTTCGACATCTGCAAACATCGAGATCTGTTGAGCCGGTCTGGAGATATGAACTAACAAACATCCATACACCTAAACTTCGCATGTTACTTGATATTATAAATGCGAAAGTTTAGATGGATGGATGTTTGTTAGAGTTTGTAGACTAAACGGCTGAACGGATCTGGATGAAATTTGGCATAGATGTAGAGGATAATCTGGAAGAACACGTAAGCTACGCACTTTTATTTTTTAATTTCACGCGGACGGAGGCACGGGCGAAAGCTATTTTTTTAATATTAGTAAGATGTTAAAGTTTGTTACCTGTAAGTACGGTAATCCTCCAGTTTCTTCTGGCAGCCGGCGAGCGAGTTGTCGGTCTGGCGGCTGTTGAGCCACGGCATCGTGCGGCGGATCCATTCCAGCAGCTGTACAATTACTATATTGTACTAAACTTACGTCATACACACCGTTCTTGTCAGATAGACATGATAATTATAATCTTCAAAAAATTTTGAATGTTGAAAAGTACTTAAAACGTCGAGAATAACTTGCTAAACAAGATTAATGGCCACTGGCTGATAGAGGCTCAGATAGCTTAAAAATGAGGTCAGTCAGTAACTAAATCCGACATATCCTTCACATATTTTACACATTGGATTGTTATCTGTCAATTTACAAGAATTTGGTAGGATTGACTCTAAAATCTTAAATTCAATGTTATACATTAACCAACAGGCAGACATTTAAGGCATATTTAGACTAGGCATAATGAACAAATTTTTTCACCGGTACTTTCTCTGAAAGGTACTATATCAGGGTACAACAAAATTATAATAAACTCGATCTTTTGCTATAAAATAAACTAAACAGTGTCACAGAACGAAATATTCATGCTTTCAAAGATCTATCAATAAATGCCTACTTTATATTTTCTTGAATCTCTTTGCCACTATGCTCGTAGAAGGTATATGTGAAAAGGTCATCCATTATGTCTATCTCTGTCACACTTATGGACTTAGTACGAGAGAGTTTGCAATTTTTTGTATACTTACATCGCTGGCGAGACGTTCGTACTCTTCCATGAGGCGTTCATTCTCCTGGTTGACTTTGAGAACCTTGCAGATGCGGTTCGCGGCAGTTTCAGCCTATTTATATACAAGATAAAAAATATTAACACAGCAATATTAAAAAAATAATTTCATTAAAGAGTTAAATATACAAATATACGAGCCGTTGCTCGCGACTTCGCCCGCGTGAAATTACAATATAACCTATTACGTTCGCCCTTTTTTTAACCTATTACCAAAAGTATTAACTTAGTAGTAATCTACGTAATAACAGAAATCTACCGATGCAAGATTCCAAATTTCTAAGTCCGGTAGCTTGTAAGCTGATTTTTCGGTTACCCTTATTGTTTGTGTTCGCGATATCTTCTAAACTATTAGTCCAATTTTAATACTGTAAACGACAATTTTATTCTACATTAAATTCTCCTGATAACAAACGCATTTATTTGGATAAGGATTAATACTGAAACCAATAAAGAACGCTGCAAATAGCGTTGGATTTTTAATTCATTTTGTAACACAAAAGTGATTATTGTAAGAAAACCGTTAAAGATAGATATATGCTATCGCGCACTTTTCTGTAGAACTTTTTAAGATCTACAATTCTTTCATACATAATTTTTATATACCTCTAACGGTTTAGGCAGCGTAAGCCGAGAAAAGTTAAAGTTTAGTGAATTTGTAACGCCGGCGTCCAGAAACACGGTGTTTATTAATAGTTACTAAACATTAGTAATAATAAAATATAGCCTATGTTACTCACAGATAAATTACCTTTCTGATGGTGAAAGAATTTTTAAAATCGGCCCAGTAGTTTTTGAGTTATTTCAATACATACAAAAATACAAAAATACAAAAATACAAAGTTTTCCTCTTTATAATATAAGTATAAAGTATAAAGTATAAAGTATAAGTATATATAGAAGTATAGATTATAGGAAAAAGTTTGAATGGACTTTGAAAGATTTTTCATGTTGGTTTAGAGGAAGTATTTATGGTATTAACATTGGTTTCCTTGAAAATTTGGTTTTCAATTGACAAAATTGTTAAGCAATTTATAAATAAATATTACATAGCATCAAGTTAGTTAATTTCAATCGTTTGGATGAACAAAATAAAAGCGGTATGAATTTAAAAATGATATAGCATATTCCAAATGTTCTACTTTTTTATAATAAAAAGATAGGCAAGGTTATTTGACCTTATTATTCTATCAAAACTTAACTTTTAAAAGAAAGTCATACAATGGATTTTTTTACTATAATCAGCTTAAAAAGAATATAATCTAGCCAGTATCTATAAACAAATGAAAATATAAAAATTGTCTTTTGTTTACGTTCTATATTTTTACTTCAGCTGTAAAACTAAGCTATATTACATTGCCTAACAACTATACTACCTTCTTAATAGTGGGTTTCCACTGTTGAAACATAATTCAACATTAAAACAGCAATAAAAATGTCTAATAACCTTGCAATATACAGACCTTCTGAGCTCCCGAGAAGCAATGGTAGTATGAAGAGACGTAGGTCATGACCGCGCGCTCGTCTGGCATCGCCGTGTTCTGCAGATCTAGCAAGCGGCACGGCGACAACAGGGTTAGTCAACATGCGGACGGTTTTTTTTTATTAAAAACAAACAGATTGCTTGCATTCGAAAAAAACACAAAGGAGGTTCTATCTGTAATGAGGTTGATAATTTAGGAACTGTTTGAAGGGAAATATTGCAGGCATTGCAGGTTATTGAATTCTAAGTGTTCAGTATGTATAATTATATAAATACGAGTAAATAAAAAATAAAATAAAAAATAATTTCTATTATTTTGTAATTCATGCAATCAGACCAATATCAAAGCCAATATGGAAAAAGAATAGAATTTTGTATGATGAAATATTATGGTTTGATTTTTTATCTTGTGATTCCTGTTATATTTTATATTAAATACTATATGTAGTATATTTTGTTATATATATTTGCGGTTTTAGCTGCAATGATTAATATGTAACCTTGTAGCATACCTGCTCACCTATGACTCACTAACTCATTACAACGCAAATCGGTTTTCGAATGTTTGTTTTTTAATTATGGAAATGGTATTTGAAATAACTTTAGTTAAATATAATATCATTGTAATTGATGACAAATATAATATTAATATAAATATGTTTAAAGTGTTTGCATATTATGTCTGTTTAGTTGACGAGAAATATAGTATACAAAAAAATATATAACGAAAATAATACTATGGGTCTTAGGATGTAGACAAGCGTCCTTGAGGAGGTGAAATGTATGACAATCCTACGAGACTATCTTGTTATTGTGCACGGATAGTACTTTTTGGGGGATTTTGCAAGCATTCTGTTTGTAAATTCAACAAATAGTTATTGACGATAAGCTAGAAAACATTAAATTTAGCGTTACTAAGTTTCAGAAAACTCGAGCGTATGCGACGATACCTAAAAATTTCTAGCGCAATAAATGATTCCTGGCAATCAATAGGTTTTCCACTCGGATCATGCTATAAGTGACACACAGGGCTGGCGTTAAGGGCTAGGTATTGGGTTGTGGCAGCCATTTTGTTTTGTCTATACCTGCTGGGCGCCTTGGAACGCGTGGTAGTAACACGACACATAGGTCATTATGGCGCGTTCGTCCGGCTTTGGAGTGTTTATGAGGTCTGCAATATTCAGTCAAGGCAAATAAATATTCTGGTACTATAAATTCAATTTGCTAATGGATCATTTACATCTCTCATTTGTTTTTAGTGGCAATTATATTTAGGGCCTGTCCCACAATTCTTGTAAATTGTCAGATAACAAACAAATGTATAAAATATGTGATGGAAATATCGGATTTTGGTACTCTGACAGTGACGTCACTTTTAAGCTATCTGAGCATCTATCAGCCAGTGGTGGGACAGGACCTTAATCTTCAAATGATAATTGAGTTATAGAACATAACATACAATTCGCATGGTCTGCTCTATACATCTGATTCGTTTACATAAGCTTCACATGACCTTGTATTAAAATAAAAGTATATTTGTGCACACATCAACATTCTCTCTTACGTAATAAGCCATTCTATGTCAAAGAGGCTATTCATATACCGGCCTCTGACGTACTAGGTTCTGGGATGGCAAACATTTTTAAACTATGTTGATTCTCTTTAAATACATTTGTTTTTCACTTCACTATTTGCTTTTATATTATTTGATGTATCTCTATACGAGATAAAAATTATAAGTATTAAATAAAAATGTTTATTTGTACAATTAAAAAAATTGAGAATTATGACATTCATAGTTGTACCAAATGTTTGTGACACCTGTTTTACAGCTATCAACTTACCGTCGGGGTCCAACATGCGCGGTATATCGAGATACTTCTCAGCGACGTCGAAGGCCGTGTTCAAGTTCTCGAGGGGGTTGTCTTTGGACAGCTTGCTGTAGTCGATGAGGTCGGGCCTGTGTCTGTGGATGAGGGCGCAGAACGCCAGACCGTCTTTGAACGACAGATGGAAGTTCTGCACGTTGACATTCTTGTATGGCGCTGTCTTACGTTGACACCAGAGGAGTAGACCTTCCTGGAAGTGTATGAAGAATGATGATTAGTCGCTCATGTTAAAAAAAAGTTATAAATACTAATAGTACAAAAAGGAAAGATTTGTATTTTTTATATATTGAAATAACTCAAAAGTACCGGGCTTATTTCAAAAATTCATTCACCATTAAAAAGCTACGTTATCAGTGAGTAACAAATGCTGTATAGCGCCCGGCAAACATCTTGAACAATACATTTAGTTGCGCAGAAGTCGATTTTAGGGTCTTTTTGGCGGGGAAGGGGGGCCCCGAGCGCGCGCTCGCTTGCTATTGGTTAATCAGTGGGCCTTTGCGTCCCGCTTCTTTCCTCACGTTCCGTTTACTCCCGAGTACACTTATCTCCAATTTTGTTGACCCACTTCGCTGTTACTTGTTTTCGGTAATAATTGTTTGTAGATTTTTCCTGATGTTGTTATTGTTGAGTCTTATTTGTTTATTATTGTTTAGTTTTATTTGATTGTTATTTTTTACAATTTTCGTGTTGAGTATGCCACAAAAAAGTCACATTGTTCTAAAAAGACAAGCCAGAAAAATTGTATACGATGTATATTATTTCATAAAACAAGAATCATCTAAAGAAATTAAAGTATTATAAAGAACAGCACAAGCTGTTTATGCATGTCTGTCATATTTTTAAAATTTAAAATTATATTTTTTCATTCCCAATTATTACAAATACTTAAAACGTGTCAATTCTTTTGTCTAAAAGTGTACGTGCGCGAAACTTCCCCCACTACGCCGCTTTTTGTTCAAGAAGTTTGCCGGGCGTTATACCTTTTATTGTTTTTTTTTATTTTACGCGAATGAAGCCGCGAGTATCAGCTAGTGGTTAATAGTTATGTTAAAATCACAAACGTTTCTTTACAGACCACGTAGTTATTAAGTAAATAAGCCTACGTTACTCAAAGAATTACCTTGGTAACGGTGAAAGAATTAATAAAATCGGCCCAGTAGTTTTTGAGTTATACAGTTATACATACAAAAATACAAATCTTTCCTCTTCATAATATTAGTATAGATAACATCGACATTCTTCTTTAGTTAACTATATGCAAATGATAGCAAGAAAGGTGTAGGTAGATCTATAACATATTAGTCAAGGAATGAAGAACGATTTAATACACCGTTAGCGATGATGGCCGCACATACTAATTATAAACTATTAAATTTATTACAGGCCAGTTACGGATGATCTGAGCAATAGTTTATTTTAAGATCTGATCGTTCCTTGATCCAGATAATGTCATTCATTATATCAAACTAGACGTTCAATAACCCTTATTAGTATAAAATCTTTTAACCTAAAGGGATAGGTAAGACTATTATGGTCAAGCGTTTTAAATAAGATTCTGAACGAACCCGTGCCACATTGTGACGTCACAGCTCCCGTATCAAATATTTAAATGAAATCAGCGAGACAGATACTTTAAATCGGAATTTCCGTGGCCCAAATAAATATTTACGAATGTATTTTTCTCGGAATATGTGCTTTTCTAGTGATCTTAGACTGTTCGAGGTTATTGATGTACAAAATACTTGATTACTACAATTCTTTTATCACAACTTTCTTCCAGACTATCCTCTACATCTATACCAAATTTCATCGAGATCCGTTCACCCGTAAACGGCTCGATGAAATTTGGTGGCTTGCTTTATGGCTTGTTAGAGCTTGTAGCCTTTAGGCTACAAACAAGCCATCCATCCATCTTAACTTTTGCATTTATAATATTAGTATGATTGCTATATTGTAAATTACCTTAGCAGTCATTTCTTCAACGGAAATATCCTGAATGGCGAATCTGAGAATGATCGTCCAGATCATACCCAGTGTCATCTTTAGGTTACCGTCGACTATTTCTTCAGCACCGATCGACACCAGTTTCACACCTGGAACATTAAACAAATCATACTGAGACTAAAGAAAACAAAATAGGATATAAATCTTTAGAATATCATGTTGCAAATTGTTATTTTATGTATGCTACAATACGATAATAAAGTAGTTAGCGTTATTTTGTTGTTTTCAGATTCCAAAATCATTGATTTATAGAAATAAAGATGTTGACGGTGTCAACGTTTAACATTTTTAGTAGCGTTTTAAAACGCGTTTCTTATATCGAATAAATATTCATTTCGTTAAGCTGTTACGTTAATTATTTAATTGTGGAGATAGCGCGGTATTGTGAAGAGTTAAAATATATGAACCAGGCCAAGGTATTTTTTTATACTTCGCTTACCTCGTAACACGATAACAAAGCACGTAAACTACATTTGAAATTGAAAAAAAGGAAAAGCAGAAACATTTAAAAAAAACAGCTGAAAAAAAAGCAAGATATGGGAAAAAATATGCTGAGTTTAGCTTCTTTATGCGAAGAAATCTGTTCTTTTGCGTTGTATTAAATATTTAAAAAATACAAATAGCATTGGTTATTAAATTAGACTGTAATACGCTTCAAGTAAGGAATGATTAGACCTGAATGAAAGGATAGATTGTGGTTGTAAAATTGCATCCCTATATATTTTAATATTTCTAACATACCTTTGGACGCGATGAAGTCCAAGGCTTTGTTGACATTGGCGATCTTGTGGAAGCGCATCTTGCCGCGGTCGGGCTTGGGCAGCGTCTCTCCGGAGATCACTTCGAGCAACAGCATCAGCTTGAGGCCGTTCCTGAAGTCCTCGTCGATGTTCTCGATGCCAGTGCCGGCTTTCCTCAAGTGGCTGTTGCACCATGCTGTGAACGTCTGAAAGAATAATACTTTAATAAGACTAGAAACTGACGAATTCGGAATAAAAAAGTACTAGTTGACAGAGTTCTTTAAGAAGGATTTTGTAGAATATCTTTACAATATTGGTATGTTAAAATACTCCCCCTTTTGTCTTCAAAAGGTTATGTTACAATAACAGTGGTAAAAGTCAGTTAAACTTCTATGAATGGATTTATAATCTGCGACCTACTTCACTCAATAAAAGCAAAATGTCTGTAGTAATTTTTTCTCCAGTTATTGTATAAAAAAAACTGATTTTCGTTATCATTGTAGTCTTTTTATTTAAGGACCAACAGTTCCGCAATACCACTACATATTAATATCGACTTTTTAGTAAATCTGATCGAATATAACGATTTCAGAAAATATAGCGACAGTAACAAGCAATCGTAAATTTCATCGTCGCCTTACGGTGACATTTTTATTACCAGCATATATCTGAAAGCAGTACTAAGGTTTGAAATATTGACCTTTTAAAGTGCTATACGGATAGTAAAGTTTAATGTATTGATTTCATAAAAGTAAGAGGCCCGTAACCTCTTAATTCTCAATGTTACGCAACTTACCTTTCTCCATTAAGATTGGTGTTACATTTTAAAGTATTATAGTAATAATTTAAAGAAGTTAGTTAACAGAAAAATTATACAAGTAAAAGTATTTAGAACCACCTTGTTAGGCATTTGTAACTAAGAAGTTAGGATATAGACCAGTTTGAATTTTATCTACGTCAGTGAAGCCTTGAGACCAACCTACCGACAAAGAAAACATTTATCTGACAATTCAAAAATGAGATTGAGAATATATTGAACGAAAAGATCTATCAAAATGTTAGTTTTTTTTATAAAAATCATGACACGTATTAAAAACAGATTTCTAAAATCAAAATAACCGAACTGTTAGTTAACGATGTACTGTAAAATGACATTATTTAAACAGTTTACTATAGTATGGTAGTACCTCGGGAAACACCGATTGCACTTGAGCGAATCAATACTGCATCGTGCAGGGGCCGCCGAGGGGTCCGACCCTCGGACGAATTTGCAAGGGGCATTACCACTCCATGTTCACACTTCTATTGGGCACAGTTACTTTCAAATATTTAACTTAACATTTCAATTACATGAAAATATTATGGTTCGAAATATGCTGAGTAAAGACCGAGCTTAAATACTACTTTAAGCAAAACGTTTCGATGATTTATTCAAAGTAGGACTCGACCCCGTGACATATTTGAAAACAAAGTGAAAATTAAGGATTTAAAAATGGTGACGATTTTTTTATATATTACGAGCCGTTGCTCGCGACTTCGCCCGCGTGAAATTACAAATATAACCTATTACGTTCGCCCTTTTTTTCAACCTATTACCAAAAGTATTAACTTAGTAGTAATCTACGTAATAACAGAAATCTATCAATGCAAGATTCCAAATTTCTAAGTCCGGTAGCTTGTAAGCTGATTTTTCGTTTACCCTTATTGTTTGTGTTCGCGATATCTTCTAAACTATTAGTCCAATTTTAATACTGTAAATGACAATTTTATTCTACATTAAATTCTCCTGATAACGAACGCATTTATTTGGATAAGGATTAATATTGAAACCAATAAAAGAACGCTGCAAATAGCGTTGGATTTTTAATTCATTTTGTAAACACAAAAGTGGTTATTGTAAGAAAACCGTTAAAGATAGATATATGCTATCGCGCACTTTTCTGTAGAACTTTTTAAGATCTACAATTCTTTCGTACATCATTTTTATATACCCCTAACGGTTTAGGCAGCGTAAGCCGAGAAAAGTTAAAGTTTAGTGAGTTTTTAACGCCGGCGTCCAGAAACACACTGTTTATTAATAGTTCCTAAACATTAGTAATAATAAATATAGCCTATGTTACTCACAGATAAATTACCTTTCTGATGGTGAAAGAATTTTTAAAATCGGCCCAGTAGTTTTTGAGTTATTTCAATACATACAAAAATACAAAAATACAAAAATACAAAAATACAAAAATACAAAAATACAAAAATACAAAAATACAAAAATACAAAAATACAAAAATACAAAAATACAAAAATACAAAAATACAAAAATACAAAAATACAAAAATACAAAAATACAAAAATACAAAAATACAAAAATACAAAAATACAAAAATACAAAAATACAAAAATACAAAAATACAAAAATACAAAAATACAAAAATACAAAAATACAAAAATACAAAAATACAAAAATACAAAAATACAAAAATACAAAAATACAAAAATACAAAAATACAAAAATACAAAAATACAAAAATACAAAAATACAAAAATACAAAAATACAAAAATACAAAAATACAAAAATACAAAAATACAAAAATACAAAAATACAAAAATACAAAAATACAAAAATACAAAAATACAAAAATACAAAAATACAAAAATACAAAAATACAAAAATACAAAAATACAAAAATACAAAAATACAAAAATACAAAAATACAAAAATACAAAAATACAAAAATACAAAAATACAAAAATACAAAAATACAAAAATACAAAAATACAAAAATACAAAAATACAAAAATACAAAAATACAAAAATACAAAAATACAAAAATACAAAAATACAAAAATACAAAAATACAAAAATACAAAAATACAAAAATACAAAAATACAAAAATACAAAAATACAAAAATACAAAAATACAAAAATACAAAAATACAAAAATACAAAAATACAAAAATACAAAAATACAAAAATACAAAAATACAAAAATACAAAAATACAAAAATACAAAAATACAAAAATACAAAAATACAAAAATACAAAAATACAAAAATACAAAAATACAAAAATACAAAAATACAAAAATACAAAAATACAAAAATACAAAAATACAAAAATACAAAAATACAAAAATACAAAAATACAAAAATACAAAAATACAAAAATACAAAAATACAAAAATACAAAAATACAAAAATACAAAAATACAAAAATACAAAAATACAAAAATACAAAAATACAAAAATACAAAAATACAAAAATACAAAAATACAAAAATACAAAAATACAAAAATACAAAAATACAAAAATACAAAAATACAAAAATACAAAAATACAAAAATACAAAAATACAAAAATACAAAAATACAAAAATACAAAAATACAAAAATACAAAAATACAAAAATACAAAAATACAAAAATACAAAAATACAAAAATACAAAAATACAAAAATACAAAAATACAAAAATACAAAAATACAAAAATACAAAAATACAAAAATACAAAAATACAAAAATACAAAAATACAAAAATACAAAAATACAAAAATACAAAAATACAAAAATACAAAAATACAAAAATACAAAAATACAAAAATACAAAAATACAAAAATACAAAAATACAAAAATACAAAAATACAAAAATACAAAAATACAAAAATACAAAAATACAAAAATACAAAAATACAAAAATACAAAAATACAAAAATACAAAAATACAAAAATACAAAAATACAAAAATACAAAAATACAAAAATACAAAAATACAAAAATACAAAAATACAAAAATACAAAAATACAAAAATACAAAAATACAAAAATACAAAAATACAAAAATACAAAAATACAAAAATACAAAAATACAAAAATACAAAAATACAAAAATACAAAAATACAAAAATACAAAAATACAAAAATACAAAAATACAAAAATACAAAAATACAAAAATACAAAAATACAAAAATACAAAAATACAAAAATACAAAAATACAAAAATACAAAAATACAAAAATACAAAAATACAAAAATACAAAAATACAAAAATACAAAAATACAAAAATACAAAAATACAAAAATACAAAAATACAAAAATACAAAAATACAAAAATACAAAAATACAAAAATACAAAAATACAAAAATACAAAAATACAAAAATACAAAAATACAAAAATACAAAAATACAAAAATACAAAAATACAAAAATACAAAAATACAAAAATACAAAAATACAAAAATACAAAAATACAAAAATACAAAAATACAAAAATACAAAAATACAAAAATACAAAAATACAAAAATACAAAAATACAAAAATACAAAAATACAAAAATACAAAAATACAAAAATACAAAAATACAAAAATACAAAAATACAAAAATACAAAAATACAAAAATACAAAAATACAAAAATACAAAAATACAAAATGCTGGCTAAGTCATTTGTTTAGTTTGCAGTTAAACCGCTAAGCCGTCAATGATGCCGCTGATGTCATCGTAATGGCGTCATGCTTTACACCACTTTCCATTTACGATTGAATATTATTAAAGCTAAATATATTTAGTAAAGGTTAAGTGAACTGCCAACATGTCCAAGCCACAAATTTTCTATCAACTTTTGGAAGATAAATTGAACATAGCCCAAAAATAGTTTTAAATGTCGGATACTCGTTAATAAGTAGTAACTCCAATAGTTTTTTCTACACGATTTGCTTCTCGTCTTTTGGAGTTAAGCACAAACATATTGTAAACCATTGACATTCTTTACAATCAGTCTTTTCTCATCAAACATTTTTATTCAGAAATCGATCACAACATGACAAACAGTATCTTATCTTAACAATCGTTATCAAACAAACAAAAGTGATTATTTAAAGTATACTGTAACCGTTTAAATAACATGATTAATTATTCAAATGTTTATTGAAAAAGTAGATCAAGCGAAACGAGGTCTTTTATTAGGCATAAATTTTGAGTTCAATTTGGATATTCAAATAAATGTCTTGCCGTTGTTGAACATTGCCCACGTTAACGAGCTATTGTACTTGCATTTAGCATATTCCGTATATTCAATATTCGCATTAGCCCTTAAATGCAAGCATTTTAGTTTAGTAAACTTGTCTAAATTATCTTTTTCATAAGGTTACTGTGATAAAAAGCTTGACTTTTCATTTATTCTAGTTCCTAAGTTCGATGTTACACCTACTCAAAATTATTTCCATTTATACCGTAATCGGACAATCTAGTATTACTTATTTTGTCACTCTCCTTGCATTAATCTTTGTCAGCAAAATATTTGTATACAAGCCGTACGATTTCCTAATCCTATCTATGTTTTAGAACGTCTACGGTCTATTCACTAATTTGGAGATCACGAATTCGTGACTTTTGTTACCTCTAAATGGTAATACTTTTGTCTGCCGTCTCTATATCTTGCAAACTAATGTACATTTTGGTTCATGTCTTAAAATAATGTTTCACAGACGTATTTACTTGTACAGTTTTGGTTAAAGTCTCAGTTGATTTGTAATTCATCAACATAAAGCACAACTTAGAATAGCTTTAATTGCAATAGGAGTTTAAAAGAAAGTAACGTTGTAATATATACGGTATACAAGTTTATCTCGTCTCGGTTGAATACTTTTACTTCATTGCATTCTTGGCGAATAGAATCGCATACAAAATTGATAGGCGCGCCACAAGCCTGTGCAAACGTACCAACAAACACATTGCTAGGGCCACGCCTATGAAATTCAAACGGGATTGGTTCTATAGCAAACAAGCTTCAAGGTCTCTCTCTGATAAACAAGCTCGATCCATTCAATAAAATTGCAATCTTGCATTACGTTGACAAATCAAAGGGCTTCGCCGACCTCATGTTAATTGAATTAATCGATTTTATACACTCGATAACTTAGTGAAGAAATCGAGTTTATTATCTTATTATAGTTAATTAATGTAGATGCTATCTGCGGAGCGACTCGACAGTTCTATTGTTGAATAATTCACAGAGCCGATAGGTATAAACAAAGGCTATAGAAATGCGGGTAAAAAATACCAACGCACACAACAGTAAAGTAATCGATAAGTTGTTACGGAATCCTTTCTAGATTGTTCGGACAGAATTATATTTCGTAATAATATGAAAAAAACATTACAGAGTGTTTTATCAATGTTAGCGAGTGCAAGCTTTGCAATTTGCTATAATAATAATATCGGATAAACAGCATGCTATAATAATAATATGGATACCTTGTAACTGAGAGAAATGTGAAGGTGTTTTTAACTTGTTTTAAATGTAACAAATTACATAATCCACTCGTTCAATTGTTTGCATTTAGTTCCGTATTTTGCAAAGTCATCGTAAACAATGTCATTGACACTTGATACGGACGTCATTGATGTATGAGATTGTTTGAAAGTATCGCAAAAATGCCCGCACGACAAAACTGACCCAACTGCATTACTGCGATGGTACACAATGACTCATGACCGAAGATCTTTTGAGACGGAATAAACATCGCACGGGAACCAGAGAATACATTCCAATATATTCCGTACCGTGATGTTCCAATGCTGGAACACCTTATACAAGAATATTGCCGTCCTTTTCATTTTCTTAAAAACAGACAGAGAGAGAGAGAGAGAGAGAGAGAGAGAGAGAGAGAGAGAGAGAGAGAGAGAGAGAGTTATATGTTTTTGAGTGGCCATTTCGGCAGTAGATGCATAACACGTAAGCTTTTCATATGACTCACTTCAAACCTTATGCAAATGCTTCACAGACACTATGTTTTATAATTTGACATATACCAAGCAAGCATACTTTAATGTCAAACGATTAACGGTGCCACTAACGGTCGCTGGATGTAATGAGATGTTCGGCGATATGAAAGGAACTGGACACATGTTATACTAATTACATTTAAGAATTAAAATGTCATTACAAATTACATTTGTTAATTAAATTAACAACTACTGTGACCATAATTCATAGTACGCAAATCATCAAGAGTATAATATAAATACGGATTCCATTTAAATTAAGAAGAAAATGTGAAAACACGAATGCGTTTTTCGTAAACAAAGTCTCATAAAAAGAGCTTAAATTAAGTAGTTTAATTAACGAATTAAGTTATGAACTGATATGACGTTTTATAAACCAAAGGGAAAACTAAATATACAATACAAATATCTTATAATATACCATGCAATATAAACCGTAGTGCTGTCAAACAAAACACTCGAAGACGACCTTTGAGTACGTCCTTGAGACAATGCGCACGTGACCTAGAATGTGAAAATATCTAGAATTACCTTGCATCCGTGCCGGCCGCAGTTCTAAAATAAACGCAGGTGGGAATAGCGCTCAGCTATTTAGAACTAGCTCGCCTAACGTACTGTCAACCGCCATCTTTAATACGTTACGAAGGGCCACTCTCAAGGTAAATGTGTCTAGGTTCATACTGGAGTTATCTTACATATACCTTCTGTTACTGACCTTGTTCGCGCTTTTCTTAGGAATGTATCGATTTTTTATATAAGGGGCCAAAGAAGCGGGAACATCGAGTTGATCATCGACCCTCATAGATATCCTTGCGGATGGTGTTGCCACCAGAGGAAATACAGATGATCATTGTGAAATCGAATGTTTGTTTACAGTTACTTTATAGTAATAGTAATAACTTTATAGAGTTTACTTTCTAATCAATTTCGAGATTCACCGATATGTTCTTTTCCAAACTGTATTCTGCATTCCTAGCTTTTGCCAAAAATGTTTGGCTGGCAACAGACTGGTCGACCTTTATTTATTTAACACTCATCAAGAGAGTTATGATTATTGTAAATTACACAATATATCTACGTGAAATTATTAGAATATTGCCTGTCAGAGCTGAAGAGTGGTTTTGGCAACACGATTAAATAAACCTTCGTTTTATTAGGCCAAAGTTAAATCGCATGAATGAATGCGTGTGACTCAACTTTATGAAAATAATTCATTAATATCATAATGTAAACTGATATTTCTCTCACGTATACAATATCTTGTGTCCCGTAGTATCAACTTTTGCGCTAGAACACCGGATCCGAAGAGAAGCGCTCGGAATATTGATGAAAGTGACTCAATAACTTGTTTAGAAAGCAAGAAAGTGTGATTACATATTTTAAACCAATTAAATGTCCAAAATAAATTTACGATTCGTATTGGATAGACCTCGAAAAAGGTATGATGTTCGATGAATTATTTATCAGAGAAACGTCTGTAATTGTAAAATTATCAAGTATTTTATTGCTAATAGTGAATGGTATTACAAGTGGTGAAGGAAAAAGAAAACATAATTTTTTTAGTCAACTATTACGACTATAAATAAATGGATGAAACCTTGGATTTAATATGACAATGAACGATCGTTTGACATTCGAAACTAAAAACAAACTTTAGACCTTCGACCATCTTTCTTTCGTGTCGTAAAATTTAGAGTGTAATAAAATTTAACTGTATTTAATTTAGCACTAACATTTAAAATACGGATCACTTTTCGATTTCATATTGCAAAAGCGATATATCTCCATATTTCAATTTGTACGTACATGATATTTTTTTAAATTCCGTTCCATGCAAATTATATGGTGATCGCAGTGATTGCAACATTGTATCAACATTATGAATTATAAATCGATTCGAAGATATTCGAATCAATTATAATCGAAATATATAAAGTGATCAGATGTTAGTGGCAGGACAATTGGTGATTATTTTGATTGATAAAGACGCTACCGTGTGTAATATGAACACTAACGGTTAATAATTTATTCTCATCAATTTTCTAGATTTAACGTCTACATTCACTTCGTTATAGAATATCTGAATTTGATGATGATCTATCAATTACATTATTTAAATATAATTATCTTCAATGGGATCTTTTGAATTAATTTTTTGCTAGTTATTTAATAATAAAAAATTGAAAACTCATTTGTTTTCGAAAAAACCATCTTTCGTTTTGATAACGATTTTTCTTTTCACAATCGACTTGATGTTAAATGTTCAAATATTATTTTAAACAATATTAGTATACTAGAGTATTATTTGATACACTTGAATGGGCTTTAATTCTATGATATTGTGCATGAAACAAGATACTTTAACCATTCGAATATTTGACTAGTCGCTATAAAATCATTGCAAACTGTTCTGCTTGATTTAAATTTGAGATTTACCGTTAGTTTTAGATTGTGGCGATTGAAACTTGCATAGATCTAAGTGGAATTTGCAATATATTATAATAACTTAAGTTTTCTTAGATTCAAAAGATTTTTAACCTTTAAAGTTATATTGTTCGATTTACTTGAATTTTGTAAGAATTTCATTGATAAAATAACTCGTATATAAAAAACTGAGTAAAGCCTTTGTGAAGTGTATTGTGTGTTAAAAATAGTAAAATAGCCAATAGGTCGTCATTTTACTTTATTGGTCTGTAAACTACAATTGTCTCTTATCTCAATATGCTAGCTATTAAATGAATTAATGTCATGTTTGTTCAATTGAAAACAGATTGAAGTTGTGTGTATTAAGTAGGTATTGTATGTTGAATATTTAGTACGTGGTACACCTGTGAAGGTGTTACAATTTGGAACACATCCAACGAAGCTACTATCATATCTATAAACAATAATGGGACCGTTAACCGACATACATTGCTGTGTAGTCTGGTAGTGTTTTTAAATATTAGTCTTTTTCTTTTTTTATAATTTAAAAGACATCTTTTATCACCAGTATCATCCTTAGAATGTCGATCAGTAATTTTGTTTTCTATACCTTGAGACGATTTGTTCAGAATTTTTTGGCGTTTATCACGCTATCGACGTTTTTAATGATTGGTACCTTCACAGAAATTCCCCTGAGTTTCAGAGAATTTATTACGTTGTATTGGTGTTTTTGCAAGTTTTCAGTTAATATCTATTTTATCACACAACTTTTATCTACAAAATAAACAGAAAAAAGTGATATAAAACGCATGTATCTCGATAACCGATAAGACGTAGGATCATTGACCCAGAACATTAAATACGTAAAATAGCAGCGTATTTTCTGAACTTTTGTAAATTACTAATTGGCAGTAATTTAGATATTAAAATGAACTCACACACTCTTGTGACTTGTGTCAATTTGCAGACATGTGAAACTCTTTATGTGTTGTTTCGATTGCCGTTCAATACCTGGAAAAAAGATATGTATGTTAGTAAGAGTAGGATTTCATGGTTTTTAATTTGTAATGACAAAAAAGAAAGTTTACTCCTACCATTGTGGTATCGATATTACTTTTTAATCTTCTAAGATTGTTAGATTATCTCAGAAAACATAATTAGATACATCCCTGAAAATAAATCAATCCAGTTCAAGAAATGTTCCAGTAATAAAATCCCGATCTAGGAAATCACGAAGAAATAATTATGACGAACAAAATATTTGTCTGGCTGTGTAGCAATTCATCGTGTGGGCGTGTGAATCCGTAGACTGGGATATTTTCATCTCCCGAAGGCTATTAGCTGAAGAGAAACATCCGCGGTCTGTTACCACGGACGTTCCAGAAACTACCAAGCTTTAAATAAAACAATGCTTAGTTGAATCAGGATTATTTCCTTCTATTTCACTATTTATTTTAATTACGAGCAACAATTTTAGTAGTGAATAAATAAATTAGGTTACTACATATGGTTGGAATATAATGTTTGCAGTTCTGTTAAAAGTATTTAGATATACATATGTTGAATTCAATCCTAGTTTTTATTACATGCGGTTTTAAGGTTCAACGAGTCAAGTTACTTTCAGATGCTGAACAGAGGTTATGGGTCATAGTAGAGAAAGGCCGCCCCACATTTTACAATACAATATCTGATATTTTTTTTTGTTTTTTTAGTAGTACTAGGTTTGTTTATTATAGTCAGATGAGCTGATATTTGGACTTTTGGAATATAATTGTTTGTGTAATCTTATAATATATTAGCTTTCCCTCGCGAATCCGTCCGCGTTAGATTAAAAATAAACAAAAGTGATGATATAGCCTATGTTTTCCTCCAGACTATCCTCTACATCTATACCAAATTTTATCGAAATCCGTTCAGCCGTTTAGGTTACAAACTCTAACAAACATCCATCTATCCATCTAAACTTTCGCATTTATAATATTAGTAAGAAGTAAGATTGGTTTATAGCGATTTAATACCTGAAGTTATTTTAATTTATGATTACGCCAGTTTTTTAATAGTCGTGTATAAACCTACATGCTCACGTTCCGCGGCTTACCCGTTCTCTATAAATAAAGTTCGGCTACGAATAAATCTTTCGAAACATCGCTGAATCGTGGTATCTGTGTAAATAATTTCCTTAAATAAATAATGACGCAACATCGGTTGTTAGCATTATTGGGCTAATTCGTGTTAATAAGAGCCGAATTCGTCTCTTATGTTATTGTGGCGTGTTGAAACAATGTTATAACAAATGAGCTATCGGTATGTGGGTATGTTTGTGTACGACCGAGCAATTGTCGACCAGTTGTCCTAATCGTGAGTCATTATTATCATTCGCTATAGTTACATAAGAATACTTCTTTTGATATCTCATTGCCAGATCTAATCTATTTTATGTGTTAAATATTTTTACGTCAGTGATGTTCTTTATAAGATGATTTTAAGATCAAAATTCTATCATTAATGAAGGAAATAAGAATCCAGAATAAAACAAGACTGAACTTTTATTGGCAATAACTTCGGGAACAAATGGCTATGTTTGTTTAATTATTCGTAGATTTAGTTAAATGTACGGTCTCTGAGATATTATATTAAGTACATATATTGTTATTGTGTAGTTGCTAACCTAATTACATACAAAAAAAAATGTAAACTCAATTTTTTTCTTATTTTTTTTTATTGTCTATTTTGGAATAATGGTGAAGTATATAATTAATAATAGTAATTATTTTTGTGAATTTCGTGAACGATATGATGATTATCGCTGATAACGAAGTAAGGGAAGCCATTGGCTCCTTTAATACAGGGAATCAACCTAGTAAAGGAGCCAAAGATATATAACTTAACAAAATAAATATCTATAATTTGTCTGTATATGTGTCAGAATCTTGATGAATGGCAATTAATATTATTATTTGCTTAATAATCGATATCTCTTGTCATGTACTACAATGCGTTAGTTATAAGATAAACAGCAATTTAAGGCTCAATATGCAGAACAATGCTGTTTGTCAAACTGTCCTTCAATTAAAGTATCGTGCAAAAATGTCTTGATATAGATTTTTTAGTACTTCCAAGATATATTGGACACATGTGAATGATAAAACAAAACGTTATATTAGTTTTGCGCACGGTCTTGCCTAAGTTTAGCTCCATTGAATATGTTATTTCTAAACGGCATCACGAATTTCCTTTTATCCGAAATTAAACAGTCGGTTGACCGCGTTACCAGTTTTGTAACTCTACGAGAACAGAGTACATACGCTCATAGAACAAGATTTCCATATTATTACCCTTTAAGGATGTACTTATTAGAATAAAAAATTGATTGAAATTGTATTTACATTCCAATATTACCAAATATTATACAAAAGCTTGTTTGAGATACTACTTCGAGATCTTTCGAGATTTAATTTAATCATCTCACATATCTTTCGATTAGTATAAAAAAATTAATATACCTTGTGCTCTATTGTAAGTATCGCAATCGAGGCCGTGTGAATCCATCCCGTAATGAGAGTAACATTTTTTATTAATAGAATGAACCGTTTAAGTCTTTCAATGCAAATACATAATTGGTTTTCTCTAAGAAGTCGTAGTGGCTTACGTTTCTATTCTTTTATAGAGCTATTTAAATACTATTGTTTTGTAATAATCTTCTATAAAATGAATTACGTGACTGGTTAACATTCGGCTGAAATTACAAGATATAAGCTATAGGAAATTATTTAAAAAAAAAATAGGTTATGGTTGTGGAAGCAAATTTATGTAGGTACTAGCTTTCGCCCGCGACTCCGTCAGCGTGGAATTAAAAAAAAAAAACAAAATTGAGTAGCCTATGTGTTCTTCCTGACTATCCTCTACGTCTATGCCAAATTTCATCGATATTCGTTCAACCGTTTAGACTACAAACTCTAACAAACATCCATCCATCTAAACTTTCGCATTTATAATATTAGTAAGATAATGTATCATAATGATAAAACAATTCATTTAATTTTCTACCAGATGTTATAACCATTGATGTAAAAAAGTATAGAGATGGTTATTTTGTTATCTCCAAGCGTGCGTTGAACTTCAATAAAAGTGTTAGTATAATTATGTACCTCAGCGTGTCGACCTTGACGTGAGCCTCATAACGTATTTGACTTTCACTTTCGCAATTTTATCAACATTCCAGCTAAGTGTTACACATTCAGTTTAATAGCAGGTCGTTATACTCAATTTCTTAAACCGAGATTAGATAAGCATCTTAAATAAAACGCTGATTTAGGATTGTTTTTGGGTTTCCGATTTTGTTAAATACTTTTTGTTTGAGACTATTCCTACTTCGTATTTTTTTAATCTATATATGCTTATATTAAGAAGAGGAAAGATTTGTATTTTTTATGTATTGAAATAACTCAAAAACTACTGGGCCTATTTAAAAAAAATCTTTCATCATTAGAAAGCTAGGTTATCGCTGAGTAACATGGCTTTTAAATTACACGTGGACGATGTCGCGAGCAACTGCTAGTTTTAAATATCGGGATAGAAATAATATTTAAAGTTTGTAGTGAAAAATATAGTAATAGATATAAGCATGTTCCAGTCGAATTGAAACAATGACAAATAACAGGCTGTTCCGCCAGGAAACGCTATCTCTACCTAATGGTGCAGTATGATAATAACATGGCCTGTGTCGAGCTCTGTATACTTTGAATTATACGAATGATATTAAACTAGCTCTAGCTCGCGACTTCGTCCACGTGAAGATTAAAAATATAGGCTATTTTACTCAGCGATAACGTAGCTTTTTAATGGCGAAAGAGTTATTGATATCGGCCGAGTAATTTTTGAGTTATTTCAATAAATCTTTCCTCTTTATAATATTAGTCTAGACTAGCTGTTACTCGCGTTTTCGTCAGCGTGAAATTGGAAAATAATAAAAAACATGGCATATGTTACTCACTTATAACGTAACTTTTTAATGGTGAAAGAATTATTAAAATCGGCCCAGTAGTTTTTGAGTTATGCCAATACGTACAAAAATACAAATTTCCTCTTTATAATGTTAATATAGATTACACAAGAGATAACGACTGTAAGTGCAGATTAGGAATTTTGCTACCATATGCCTTTGTCGATATCGGAAATGGAAAAAATTACGCCTCCAATTTTTTTTAATTTTCAGTGAGTTCATTGGAGTATTTTTTTTTATAACTTGTTGTTGATTTATTTTTAAAGTATGCAAGTACTGCTATCATTAATAAAAATAAGAAAAGGTGTCGTGAACTTTAAATACAAGTTAACTGAATGTCTTTTGATGAGGATAACAGCAAGTATGTTAAAAAGACAAGAATCCAGTCACAGATAATAATACCCTTTCACCGGGGAAAGGGCAAGAGTCGACAAAGCTGTAGAATTCGATAATTGGATTTATTTTGTAAAAAAATATTTTCTATACATATAAAAGTGGAGTATCTGTTTGTAATATCAAAAGACAATTTCCAGATTTCGGGAAGATGATGTATTTGCGTTGCGAATAACGAATATCGCCGAATCGAACTAGCTGTTGCTCGCGACTTCGTTCACGTGAAATATAAAAATATAGCCTGTGTTAATCAGCGATAACGTAACCTTTTAATGGTAAAAGAATTTTTGAAATAGGCCTATTAGTTTTTGAGTCATTTTAATATTACAAAAATATTTTTTTTTCCTTTTTATATAATAATATAGATGTATAATGATAGAGCCCTACCATAAAGGAATAGATGTATATTGAACAGATGTACGTTTACACCTTTTGCGAACAATGTGGCATTTTGTATGCGCGAAACAAAAGGGAACGGGTCTATTCAGGTACGTAAACAATGATGGCTGTACTATATAGGGGCATGTTTCGTCACCCGACACCAAGGTTCACATATGTTATAGACGCACATAAGTACATGTAAAGAAAATCCTATAGCCGTTTTTTGTGTCTACAAAATTTCTTGACAAAACATTTGTAGCTCGTATTTTTGTTTTAGTCGAATATGTTTTTTTTTATCTTTCTAGTTGTTCTTCGTATTTCTTTTTAGTCAATTTCATCTTTGTTCTTACTTACTTACTGCGTTAGCGCAGCGACCCAAAGTGGGTTTGGCCTCCGACACGAGAGAGCGCCAGCGTCATCTTCATCATCGTCATCGTCATTCTTGTTCTAGTTGTATTGAATTGTATTACAAAACAATTTGTCTGACTATTTAGTTTTATATTATTAGTATTGGTAACCAACCAGAATCGTAAACATCCAATCGAAGTACAACCAATAAAAACCCTAAAATATTTCCAATAAAAATGTAATAATTAATCAGAGTCCATTTAAATAAAACAACGACTGTTAAACGGTAATAAAAATAAAATTTAACAAAAAACATGTCGAGATATTTTTAACCCGTCAATATATCGAACACGTAATGAGGTAAAGATATTCTGACTAATGTTGCTAATTAGTGTGAATTTGTACAATGTAAACAGGCTTAGCCGCCAAGCCTGTACGCCCACTTGCTGACTGAACGTTTGGAAGTCGGCCACTGCATTCAAATGATCTATTGTTGGACATTGTTATGTCGAAATCCGAATATAGATACGACTTTAATCTTACGATTGGCTCGTACACTGATATTTTTATGATGGAGATTTGTTGTTGGTATTTTAAGCTGTTGTCCAGGTATAAATATAGCTAATCGCATATCTGGACTATTTTCTCCCACACGACAGCGTCATTGTATAAAATACTTTTTTAGTTCCAAATTAAAAATACACGAGGAAATATGCAACAAATGCAATGCTAAGTACATCAACACTTATGCGGAAATACTGCAAACAGAGTAGTATTGACTCACCCCTTCCCTCGTGAGTGAAGAAAGGTCGTAACAATGTCAAGGGCAGTATTGCTTCACGCGCGATGATAAATATTTTTACAATACTGATACATTTACATATGAAGCCTAATCATACTTCATACTAATATTATAAATTCGAAAGTTTAGATGGATGGATGTTTGTTAGACTTTGTAGCCTAAACGGCTGAACGGATTTCGATGAAATTTGGCATAGACGTAGAGGATAGTCTGGAAGAACACATAGGCCACTCAGTTTTGTTATTTTTAATTACACGCGGACGGAGTCGCGGGTGAAAGCTAGTAACATATATTTACACTTTCTCGTATTTTTAACAGTACCGCAGCTTGTTACGTTAGTTCACGTACGAGCAATCATGTTTAGTTTATCCAAAACGATTGAACAGTCTTTAATAATAAATTAATGTATAAATAGCAGTATTATATATATTTTTCGTGACATGAATAGATAATATACTGAGGTTTCAACTATCACATGGTATTTCTACGTCAATTCTCTCACCTAACTTACCTTAACGATTGCATCTATTTGATATTTTATAAATATTGGTATGTCGGAAGTGTTCCCAATAGCGTCTAGCGCTGCAGTGAACAATTTTAACAGTAGCCGTGTTGTGATCTCTATTTGTAAAACAATCGACTCGATACAGTCATCTATTACTAATGTTATGGTATGAAACGAGATATACTCCGCGCTTGCAGATTAATTAGTATTGCAAAATTGTGTCTACTTGATATAAGATTAACTAGGTTAGGACTACTGCGTCGTTTGTCTTGCAACTGAAATATATCAAGAAAATATCGTAGACTTTAAAGTAAGTACAAACAATAGATATATTATACTGGATACTAGACGTTAGTCCAGATCAAATACAATGTGTTAAAATCGTTATGAGATTGTGAGAAGGAACTAGAAGAAATCTAGACAGTCCGGTTCAAATTTGTAGATGATACAGATGGCATTTAAAATATAAGACTAGAAAGTTTTTGATGCACGTTTCAACTCAATTTATCAAATAAAGGCCAGTCGTAAAGAAAGTATTTGCTTTGACCGGTAACAAAATTAAACAAATTTTTAATTCCAACATTAATTTTGATATTTCACGAATTTAAAATAGTCAAAAGAATTGCTTCGATTATATAAATAAACGTAATCAATCTATATTTAAGTTAGTATTATCATACAAATTTATTATAACAGAAGCGATATTAAATTTAGCAATATGCAATGCTATCCTAATAGATAAGCGAATATGCTTGTCTGTGTTTTATGTAATTTTTGTAAAACCATCACTTAAAAACTTAGTCGGCTTTAACCGTTATCTACTTGACTAAAGTAAGAATAAGTAAATGAAAGTTAACTTGGCTTCTACCCATGCTCTTGATGGGTTTCCAGTCTTAAGTTGTATTGCATTTTAATGTCTATTGTCATTAATACCTTTGGCAAATGACCCTCAACTAGCTATACAATTACGTTAATACTTTACATTGATTATATACAAGTACTTCTATTTTTCTTTGCTCTTTAATGCTGTTATGTTATACGTATTATAAATAAAATATAATTTCTATAGGTTCAGATTCATGGTCAACGGACAATAGTTGGGGCCATGCAATAACAATCGCAGCTCCCCTCGTTCTACGCAACGACAGCTGATGGAATTATCTGGGTCGATAATCAATGAATGTTGCAGTAGTGATAACAATGCCGATAGATATGGCCAATGTAATTGAATTATTAAATTGTCTCTTTTTATTAATTTATTTTTAAATCATGTATAGGCTTGGGAACGAGGTACTTTCTTTTTGTATTATACTTTCCGTTGTCATAGTGTAGATCGCGAATTTTCAAGGTGAATATTATTGGTTTACAAGTTCATGATACCATTATCGCTTTTATCTGTCAGTAAACACAAAAAATGTCCTTTAGATGTATTATAGTTTACGCAATTCTTAGTGCTACATGGCAATTATTAAATAAATTACCAATAATATAGCATTTAGCTTTGTATTTCCGTAGTAGGTAATTAAAAACAAAACCAATACAGTTAATATTAGCCGCATGACGTATCCTCGATATGATTTCCCGATGTATAAATCACGAGTACATTATTATACGTTGGTTATAAATTTAGTTTGGAACTATTTTCTAATTATAATTGCAAGTGAGTGTAAGCAATTCGCGTGGGCGTGAGGACAGGAACGAAAATAGACGACGTTGGCAACACTACGCTAGGAATATAACCAACGGCTGGCTGCGTGCGACACTGCCACTCTCCCGTCAAACTCAGCCTGTCAACATTTTTTTACGAAAATAAACCGAAGCTAACTTTTCACGTTTCATGCTGACCGTCTATATGAATCTAAATGAGTTTCAATCACAAAACAATGGCAGTTGCAGCGTCAATTAAAGGCGTACTGTCTATGTTGTATTGGAGCCCATATGAATTTATCGATAATAGTGCAAAGGAATGGAAATATCTACTTCTAGGCTAAATTTTAAAGACGTTGTTAAGGTCAGATACAGTATCGACAAAAGTCGTTTCTATATTCACTTACATAATGCTTTAAAATGCCGCTGAGCAAACTTCCTGCTCTAATTTTAAAACACAAACAAGGTGTGTCGTAAGCAAATTAAAACAGAGAGCGTAGTAGAGGTGAGACATGGTCCATGTTAATGGACGGGTACGATCATGATAAGAAGGTTGACAGAGCTCGAGTGCGACGAGTGGGCGACTATCTCTCATGCTTTCACACGAGGGCAGTACATGATGCTGGTAATAAGACAGTGCAGTACTTCAATTGTTCGAACGCATGCTTACGATTAAATCAGTCTTCCTCACTTTCATGGCTTCGTGTGAAACATCAGCCACGGCATTTCGGAACAATAATAGCGAGGAAAAACGAGTGCATTGATAACGATGGAATGTCCTGTATGCTTTGTAGTGTTTTTATCCTTCAATTGTTTGACTCATTCACAATAATTAATTTAAATGATAGAAACTGTTTGTACAACTGATGTGTTACAATTGTAATAAACGTTGGTGCAAATGAACAGGGACTCAGAATAATATTGGGTAATCAAATGCAACAACAAATGTTCAATGGAAAATGCTAAGATATAAAATACTAGCTGTTGCTCTTGACTTCGGCCGCGTAAAATTAAAAAAAATAATAAAATATATAACCCATGTTCCTCACTGATAACGTAGCTTTTTAACGGGGAAAGAATTTTTAAAATCGGCCCAGCTGTTTTTGAATTATTTCAATACATACAAAAATACAAATCTTTCCTCTTTATAATATTAGTATATATGCACAACCGCAAAATTATAGTTAAACTTTATTGGTAAATTTCAAATTTTCCATGTTGAATTTCTAAAGTTACATAGGGGTTTTGATTTTGTTTGCTACATATTATTCTATACATATGTATACCTCCTATACACGCTCCCTACTAGAATAGGGATCTATAATAGAATACTTGTATAGGCTTAGTTGACCGTCCGCGCCAGAACCGGTCCACTTAAAATAATATTATTGACGTGGGCAAGGGCACAACAGCGACTGGCCGTTTGCACGTAGTCTTGTCTTGTGGTTTTTACTAGAAACACTATCAAAAGTTTTGACTAAGAAACTCAATACAAGGAAAATGTTATGGACATCGATATTTGACGAAAATGTCAACGATTTACTAGTAATGTTGCTCACTCATAATCAATACTAATATTATAAAGAGGAAAACTTTGTTTATTTGATTTTAATGAATAGGCTCAAAAACTACTGGGCCGATTTTAAAAATTCTTTCACCGTTAGTAAGGTAATTTATCTGTGAGGCTAGGCTATATTTTTTCATTTCTTTATTATTATTTTTAAATTTCACGCGGACGCTTTCAGGGACAAAAGCTAGTAAACATATAAATTATTATTTGTTAGTTTAATTTCCATTTAATTAGGAGAATTTAGAAGTGATTGTGAAAAATTATAGTGTCAATGACTAGAGTGATATAGAAGAAAATTTTCTACTTTTTGTCGACATGGTTATGTAGAAAAATGTGGCAACGTATTACGGTTAGATTACAAAAGTAATCGGGAGATTTCAGTAACTTTTTTTTTTGCTTAGAATAGGATATAGATGTCATAACATACGTAAAGTTGCAACGGTTACTCATAATATAAGATGTCAATGTTGGCAAGTCTGAATTAAATACAGGTAGTTTCTTTGACCTCAATAATTTCCAATGAATCATACGGAAGTATGTTATTTCTCGGAAATTCATTATCCGGTTTTTGCATCAGATATTTCTTACTATTAAATCACACTTTACTTAAATTAAACTTGGCATACTTTATCATAATCATCATCAACTTGATTCAATGAGAATAAGCTTTCTCAATAACTTGTATTTATCCATACATATAATGAAATTGGAGTGTGTGTTTGTAATATCAAAAGAAAAATTCCGATTTCGGGAAGATGCTTTGCTTTTAAAATACTTTTGTCTGTCTGTCCACAAGCCACGTTTGTTCCGGGTAATTTCCGAAATGGCTGGACGGATTTCGACCGGACTTTCACTGAAGGGTGATATAGATGGGCATATTATAGGCTTCTTTTTTATCTTAATATTGTGTGGACGAAGTCGCGGATAACTGCTAGTTTTTAAATATTAATGATAAACAGGAAGTTTCCCTAAAAATACAAAACATCTATTGGTTCAGTATGTCAAATGTTTATATTTGATAAACTATGATTTGATTTCGTTAGTAAAAAACTTATTTGCCCACATAATTTAATATCATCCTTTCTACGAATACTTCCAATATTTGATTTTTTTTTACTTAGCTGAATAACATACATTCACAATTTACAAATAGATAGTGTTGTTCTCGTTTTGTTGAGTTTTTTTTTTTGTAAATCAATTTCGTAGCTTAACTTTTATGTCTTGAAGCTTAGGTTAGATTAATTAGGTTTGTATAATTCAATATAATGACGAGTTAGTACATTTATCAATAACAATTTAGTGAATTGTATTTCTATAGCACAAAAGCCATACATGTTCAGACACAACGCCCTTTTACTTGAATTTCAACAGCGCAGTACTTTGTACTGTACGTAGGCGGGAGTGGCACGAACGCCTTTGTGGACATTTGACATCAAAAAGGTTTTTATCCTTTCACATAACTATGATCAAATGTTTGTTATCGCACGTACTTTTGGTAATTAAAAATAACGAAAACTTTCTTGAATTTAATAATTTCATACCAGTTTGGCTTTTGCAATCTTTACCAATCATTACTTGGTCACTGACATTTGATGCAAATTAAATGTCTCCTCAATGCCTTTATACTTTACTTTTAATATCAAAAGGCAAATTTTAATAATGAAATTAACATTCTTTTAAACAAGTTTTGTATCGTCTCTTAATTATGGCAAATTACACGTTTTATAAAGAATTTGTGAATCGAGATTTGTAGTGATCCGGCTGTTGGAGTTGGCACTTGAATTGGTGCCAAAGATAACCAGCAACGATGAGAAAAAAAATTGAAATGTCATACATTAAATATACAAAAAATCAAAACTTTATCTTATTCTGATGCGTTCTTACATTAATTTCTACTATAATATGATATCAATGTTAGTACTTTAAAAGCGTTTAAACTGAAACAAATTGTAACAATACAAACTTATAAATAATGTTCAGAGCAAAACTATGAAGATGCTGACAATACTATAACTAGTTGTGGGCGTCGGATGTTTTTGTTGCGTTCTAAATTTAAATAACTTTTCATTTTCGGCCTTCAAATTCAAATTTCGAATGCTTTGGTGTGATCGAATAAAAAAAATACTCAAAACAACGTGAGATTTATATATTTTCGTGCTATTTTTTATACATGCCTTATTCAACGATTGACTAAACTATTAGTGAATCAATTTTCCAGATATGTTTTTATTATCTACATTCCGAGATGTAATTTCCAACCTTGGCTTTATAATAATTCTTTTGTTATCCATTCATCTGCGTGTTTTACGTCAAGAACGATTGACGTAAAGTTATTATTTCATAGATTATAAGCGTTCGTCCTTAATAATGAAATATTAATAAATGTTTTTAATATACGTTCACATTGCGTATGACTTTTCAAACTTTCGACAGTTTTTGTTCTTTTACGGCATCTGAATTTATCTAAAATTATTGATAAAATTTCTAAAATATTCTTCAACATGCTGCGGAGAAAGCGGGTTCAAACTGCTTGACCATCGTTACCTCTGAACATCCTAGTAGGTTAATATGCTCGTAAAATCTTGTTATTATTTACCTACAAAATGGTGTATTGGTGTGAATTTCTATGTTTCAAATCGCAAATACTTAAATTTCGATGTTTTATAATAATATAAAAAAATAAAAACACTCCATATATGATTCTTATCATAATTGTTAAAACTATAAAATACTAATCGCTTCATTAACGCAATCTAATTATTAAGTAACAACGTCACGGTCATCAGTTATAAGACGGATTGCTTTTTTCTTTTTGCCGTTTTATCGTGTGCCAGTGTTTTGACCTTTTTTTTCGAAACAATTAGAGGAGTAAACACGATGGCCTGTGCTAGTGACCTCCTTGCGGAAGGCACTGCGGATGGGGCTAGTGAGACTGGTCGGGTGAGTTGCCACGGCCGCGACATTGAACCTCCATACGCGATCGGGCGATGCACCGTGTCGCAGCCTCTTTGTTTATGTACGAGTCTATCGAGAGTCCTTCGAGATTTCAAACGATGGAAGTACACGCCCCTTAATTATCATCATAATGTACTTTTTGTGCTAAAGATATTGCATAGGCGTAAAAGTCAGAACCTAGTCGACTATGGCCGTTATTATCGGAGATACTTAAGTTTATGCAGCATCTGTGGATTATATTTTTTGAAATATTTTTGTTTACTGTTACTTAGTAACTGTTAATGTGTTATTTCTAATTATAAAAAACAACTATACATTTTAACTCAAAATATTTTTTTTTATTTCCTTCGTTATTAAATCTCGTTTACCCATCATTTATTTTCCTTCAATTAGTTTAATATCAGTCACGAGTATTGTTACATTAAAATGATTTTATAACCTGTAATTGTCAATTACAGTTTGTTTGTTTATTTTATACTTAACGGGTGATAGGTACCTATTTACTTTTTCATTCCATTAACTAAATTAAAATATTTTCATTTCATTGAATTTTATACAATTTTATACACCAAAATAGTTGATGAAATCCTTACATGGCCCCATCGTTTAATATTTTACTCGTATCTTATTTATGACAGCTCACACTTAGGCCCTACTTTTACTAACTGCGTCATAGTGATCACGATATGCAAATATATTGTCAGACTAATGCATCTTACATTGACACATGACGCTGAATCCACTAGATTTCCTGAAATATGGGGTTCTAGGTGACGTAAAGACGGACGCCCGCGCTTTCAGCGGCGCCTGCGCCGGACCCATTTTAGGACATGACTAACGGAAATTCGACTCCCATCTCTCCGGCCCGCTCGCTCCCGCGGGACGCGGTATGCTGTCGTCCCGCTCACTCCTAAAGCTCTAAGAAATCTTTTAATAGTGTCCACGGCCGCGATCTACTTTCAACTAGCGGCGGGAAATGTGTAATATCGATTTTAAATTGTACACTATGCGCGCGTTTTTTTAAATTAATAAATAAAAAATAACATTTCCTATGTTATAATGCATGGAAACCGATAAAACTTAAAGAAATATTTGTCAAACACACACAATTTTTATAGAGTTACTTCAGTAATTTCTAATAAGATATTTCTGATGACATTAAATTCTTCAAATTATGTTTTTATTTATACACCATTAATTGCTTGACTGTACTCGATACATAGCAGAAAAATGTTTAGGAACGTGAGTCACGACAACGATAAGGTAACATTGCCTTTATTTTATCGTAAATTTGCATGTGAATTTTTGAAACTGTTGGGTTTCGGCTGCCTAACATTTAGTTTGTCAACTTATCAACTGACCTTTTTCTGTTGCTTCTCCCATGCCGGGTCTAGGAGACCCTCGCGCTCCCACTCCTCCTCCTGTTCCATGTACCCGTCCCCATACACCCCGTCATAGTTATTTGTTATCACCCCGTTGTCCATCATCATGGTCACCGCACTGACCGTCGAATTCGATGTTCGTTCGAGCCTATGACCGCGAACTCGAGTGTGTTAGTTCGCACCGCGCACTGCAACAAGCAGCCGGCCACACGCCCGCTGCGAGACGACTGGCGCGCAAGCGCTCCCCGCGGCAGCGTTCGAAACTACGAGTATTACGTTCCGTTACAGTGTTCCTAACTGTCAAACGTCACATAAAGATCGACTTATTTTATATCTGTGTTAACTGTACGTCTAATAATATATAGAAGTCTATTGCGCAGGATATGCTTTAAAAACTTACATTTATTTATGGAAAATCAACTATCAATTACTTTTCTTACATTAGCTTCGGTGTATACACACGTATTATCTGCTTATAATGGAAAATTTCTAGGCTTTGTGGAACGTAACGTGACATCACTACATTTTCAGTTACGGTTATTCTCATATTTATTATTATAAATTAGGATAAGTATATTCTCAATTTGTGTTTTTCTAATGATTATTGTGTTTTTCGTTAATTATTATATTATTGTTCTTAATGCGTTTTTTTTTACCAGTCATAAGTTTTAATGGAACAAACTTTACTTTAATGACATACATATATGTAGTCATTTTATGTATCTACCCGCAGTCTGTTATCATAAAACTAGAAAGCATAGAAAATAAAACAATCAAAAAGTACACAAAAAAATGTATTCACCACATAAATTTTCATTGAATAATAATCTTGCTCACGCAAAATAACAGTTATATTTTATAATTTTCTTGATATTCTCTGAAGATACCACATTTATCATACTTATAGCAACATACACAATCACAGGAAGGTTAAAATTTTGGAATAGAAAAGATTTATTTAACTGTTTAAGAGCTTGATACGTTTGGTGTTACTACTTTAACCTATAAGAAGTACAAATATGAGTATTGCATACATCAACTGAGAAGGTAACTACTACACATATAATACAAACGGTGGAGGTTTAAATGGTTTAAAGTCGATAAATACTTCGTTATACACAAATGGGTTTCTTAATTCTTACTGGCCAGTGATAATTTCTCCAAGCATTGAGCAAATATATTAAAATCAAATCTCAAAAAACATCCATCTTTCAAAAATAGAAGAACTTTCCTTCTATATTTTCACAAGTATAAAATTTTACAGATATTTTTTTCAACCCACAATTTTAGAAACATATTAGGCTTATTTAATACCTATTTAAAAAGAGTTCATTTTGATTTGTGGTCAATTTAAATAAGACATAATTTTATTCAATATATATTTAGAAAGTCCCAACATTTATATATTTATTTTTTTACTATTTAATTTTTACATATTATAAATAAACAGTAAGAAACAGAATGATTAAATAAATTTGTAAATATAGCAGGTATAAAAGTAGAAAGCTATAAGAATCGATGAAAAGATAAAATATATATTTAGGAAAAATGAATTATAAGTTTACTCATAATAATTGTTAATTCTGCTGTAATTATAATTATGTAATTATTTTCTTGTGTGCAAGTTTAAGACATTCGTTTATATTTTCGGTTACACAAGAAATATAAATAATACAAAACAAAAAACTGATAGTTTTAGGAGGCTTATTTTATACAGGCGCTATTTAGTAAAACATAAAATTTTATACTCTATGTATAATCTTCGTAACAAATTCTTGTGTATCTGAAGTTGGCTATAAGTGGCGCTGACACGTGAGATGTAAGACATTCTTTCTCTGTTCTACACCTGGCGTTCGTGTATATGTTCGTCCCGCTCTCTTCATATTCGCACTACTATTTCGGGAGCTAACTTCAGACAGTCGTTAATAAGTAAACATGTCTGCTTACGAAAAATAAAATATACAGAAATACTAATGGATGTTGATTATTTATAAACCTTTCCTTTTCAAAGCTTTTCTAAGGGTTTTGGTAATAAAATGAAATTATTTCAAATTCAACGTTAAATTAAAAAAAATGCTGTTAAAATTTAAACTTACAAAGGAACGTGTTACTGGTAAGATTGCTTACGGATTGTTTATTTTAAATTAAAATGGAAGATACGAGAAAAATAGAGGAAGACAGTTTTGAATAAGACAAGAGTATACACTTTACATAATAAAAACTTTCCGCAGATAATATTTAATAAACATACATTATCTCTACAAATAATCGCTATAAATTATACATCATACCGTTTTTTTTTCGATTTTTGTTAGATTTTTCATTTTTTTAATTCAAACATTAATAATTTAAAGGTTATTTTATTTTATATAACTAACATTTAGAACTCGCTTATGTAGCTGTATTCAGTCGCTTTATAGAAAACATTGAAACTGTTTTATGAGTCTTGGGGCTTATTTCAATAATCGTGTCTTCAAAGAGTCTACATCATACACAACATTATTTAGATTGTTCTTGATTTTTTGCAAATATTTATTCAAAAGAATGCTCATGTAATCTGTTCCATAACTCAAATAGAAGTGTATTTTTAACAAAAATCTCTTCGACAGAATTATACAAAGAAAAGGAGTATAATTTATTAACAATCATATTAACCAGATATGATAGACAAGTCTTTCTTAAATCTTTATAACTTGTATCACAATGTAACGGCGACTATACATTAAAGTACAAACAGCTACGGGTCAACACATCCGCCAGACTAAGTACACATTATCGCAAATTTCAGTACCAAAAATAGAGATGATTATACTGAACACGTCTAGCTAGATGTAAAAAATATATAGGTATCAATGAACAACAACAAGGATTAGGTATCCGAGAAGTGTACAAATATTTCTCGCACCTCTACTACATACATATAACAATAATACTTTCGAACGCGTCAACGTACTGCAATATAAGAATCCGATCCGATCTCTTGTCATATATCTAATACTCTGGTATCTCACAGCTTTAAATTCCATAGTCGAAACTTTCAAACTCGGAGAATCTCGAGTCTTGTTTCTGTAAGCGCTGTTGGCACGCCTCTATATAACTGTCTTGAATCCTGTACATTCCCGAATTCGCTTGGTACATCAAAGTTTCCAAAATACGTTCGTTCTTTATCGCCTTCGACGGTAGAACCACTTTTATCAATTCCTGCGGTGAGATCCTATAAAGTTTTAGATCTCTAGCTAACCTCTCCATGATAGTTTTAAATTCATTTTTGGCGTCAGTCTTGTTTGCGGATTTGGATTTGATTTTATTTCTCGCCCAACTCAGCATGGCTTCGAATTTTCTCACCTCCGGTACTTCGAGGTTTCGGCACATGATCATTTGGACCATAGATTCGGATAGATTTAGAAATTCAGATGTTTGGAACAAAGCGTAGGCTCTTTGTTCGATGAACGCCAATATCATGTTGACCAGTTCAGATGCTGAAGTGTAACGCCAGTAATAATTCTCCAAAGATATCAACATCGTACAAACCTAAAAAAAACGTATTTTATTGCCAAAATACAACAAACAGTAAACACACATCAGGCTAAAGGATTGATATTTAAATAGAGAAATCTTGCAAAGTATTAGCTAGAAGAAAAGTTTTTAAAGTAAACATTCTAAATAAGATAAAATATCGCATAGAAGCAAACCCGAGTTGCTTCTTAGAGTCTTTGAGTTAAGTTAAAAGAAGGTTAAGTGAAGAGCTTTTGAACTTTGTTACGAACTCTTGAACCCTGTCATTAAAACAAGCACCCTTCAGAGTTCTGAAGCCCGAAGCATTGTATCATATCCATAACAAGTCAATGGGACTACCTCACTCAGTGGGACACAATAGTACTTACGACTTCTATCCTAAGGAATTGTTTGGCGTGATGGAAGCAAGCCTGCAGCAGTTCAGGCAGGTCGTAGTGCTCCGCGGCGCAGATGAGGCCGGGTATAGAGGCACAGGTCAGAGGACAGCTGCCCGTGTGCAGGTAGTCCAGCAGTATGCGGAATGTTTCTGGATCGAATTCTATTATCGAGAACTGAAAACAAATGCAATCTTATATTTCAAACGTTACTCGCTTCTTATCAATGTCTCTTTAGGGTCTATTCAGTTATTTTATTCTACATTCTCCCTTGTATTCATTAAATGAAATTTAAAGAAAAATCCTGCAGAGTGGGAGTAAAAATAATATCTACTCTGGTATTCTATAGCATTAAATTTATAGGTTTACCATAAAAGTGTTTACGGTAGTTGGATAATAAAGCCGTATGTAGGAGAGAAATATTACCTCGGTCTGGGCGAGCTTGGCGCGGTCGACTTTTTGTGCGTCCGCGCACACAGACAGTCTTGGCACTGCTAACGCCGCATTCTTTTCTTTCTCCTTATCTTTACTTTCTTTATCTGCAAATAAAATTGTTTTAATCGCTTTGTTTTTGCAGACAAATTGAACGTTTTTTTGTGGACAAATTTAACATTTTGGCAGTGTTCTTTATTGTCCATAAGTGTCTTGTATGATGCTATAAACAAGAAAGTTATGGACGTGATTGGTCGTTGGTTTGTAAATAGATTGGTTTTAAAGTTTGCATCAGATATGGTTACATATTGATATTAATTGGTGAATAATCTTCAATATACGCATGATACTTAGTTATAATTTCTCTCGAATTAGGAGTATCGTAAATTAGAATTTAGTGTCATTTATTGTGTTTCAGAATACGAACATGCGTATGACAATAGTAAAAATGTAACTGCTTGTTTTCGTCCCTGGCAGCGTCGTTTGCGCATCTAATGCAATGGAAGACTGCCAAGAGCAGAGCTAGGTGTTTTTTTAAACCGTCCACACTTCTATTGACAAATGCCCTTGTTATAACGTGAATGGATTTCAATGTTAAATATTTTCTTATTTATTTCTATGCTAAGGTCGATTTGAAAATAAGTTTATAGTGTTTTGGAAGTAAAAATATAATTATGTGGCAGGTTAGGCACTTAGATTAGTCAAGTGGGCATTGTAACCATAAAGGCTGATGTGTGTAGTGTGTACTTACTGGAGCAGTCCTGTGAGCTGGCCCATTTCTTCTTGTCGTCAGCATTGAGTTGTGAGTGCTGTTTACGGATTGAGCGGCCCCAGCCCGCTGTGATCGTACCCAGCCGCGAGAACGCGCGCTTCACCATCGGGGAACTGGGCACGCTCTTCGGTCTGTGATTACACCATACTTTATGATTCGTTTACTTATTTATATCATAGCTATTTTGTGGAAAATGTGTAAAAAGGTATATTTTGTAAAATATGGGAAGCTAATGCATACCATAAATATTTTGGTATTTACGATAGATTTAGCGAAATGTGTAGTTTGTCTAAATCTATGTCGCAAAACTGTTGTGCGATTGTCAATTGTTTCGCACCCAATTCAACTGTTTAGTTGCTCAACTAAAAATCTAGTAGTTAGCGTACCTCCATATAAGCTCATAGGAATCAAAGCGAGACTAAACAGTTGTGCGATAGTTTAGTCTAAGGTGTTCGCACGTTCTTAGATTTAAGGGATTGGAATAGAATGTTAGTTAGTTATAATATAATTTTGAAAGTTATAACAGTAATTGTTATAAATAAAAAAGTAAGAATTGAATATGGCGTCACATTTTGCATGCTTGATCAAAACGATAACGTGTGCGAACCTTTAAATACTTTTTAATCCTGTTTGTTTATGATAATTAAGCATCTGGCACTTTGAACGTGCAAACTCTTCCAAGAAACATGGACATTGTTTATGAATTCCTCCTTTTAATTTATTATTGGACACTTCATTGAAGGAGCAATTAAAATATTTTTGATTTGGATAATCGATAGCTGTAAGTTACAATTTAAAGAATCTTTGAAAAAGCAAACATTTTTAGAGTCACGAATATTTTTTTTTAAATCACCGTAGTTGAAATTCGTTGAAAGAGTTCATGTCTGGTGTAACCTACATTTTCTGGGATATTTCATACCACTTGCAACATGTATCTGTCTTGTTACTTTCGTAAGCTGACTTACCTCGGTGACTCAATATCAGGGACTTGTAGGAAGTTGCTGCTCTTCTGTCGCGCGGGTGTGGGCGACAGCAGCGTGGGCGCCGGCCGCGCCAGCAACTCCGCCACCGGCACTTGCGGGGAACCAAACCCAGTCTGAATGCCGTACAACATCTCTTGGAATACCCTGCAAATACAATGTTACTGCTATACATACATACTGACACACAGAGTCAACTAATAGTACCTTAAAATATCATAGTACAGATTTCTTAATAAAGATACCAAAGAGATTCAAGAAATAGAGTACGCATACAACACTTCACTTAAAACATTTTTCACATAATCTCACTAGCGCTACCTGGTGTCCGATAGTCGAAATCATAAACAAATAATTGAAACACTGAGAAGCGTCTAGGTGTGTCAAATTTGACATTGAGATATTACCGTACAAAGAAATTACCGATGAAAAAATGTTGTTCCCCATGTCTAGTCTATATATTTCTTAAATGTCTTTGAATGATACACTAAAGTTTTTTGTGCTTACCGACTTCTCACGCCCAGTATAGCACGAACTCCGATAAACTTGGTCTTCTGCTTGGACTGTCCTACAAGGAAGACGACGTCAAACAGCTGCGCGTTCTGCGCGATGTTCAGCTCGTTGTTGAGGAACACGCGAGTAAAGTCCTTCGCCAGCTGGTCGTAGTCCTCGAACTGGTCTCTGACGGAATCCAGGAGAGGAGACGAAGGTCGCATGTGACCTATTGGCCGCCATGAACCTGAAAAGAGATACGTTTAAATTATTTTAATGCTTGTGATTAAACAGTTGAAAAGGAAAAAATATTCAAACTTTAACATCTGAAAATTGTATTAGAAACATACTTCGAAATTCAAATTGAAAACTTTTATAATTAAGGAAAAAAAAACAAAACAAATCCATGTATTTAAAAAAACTTTCATGGTCACAGTATAGTTGATAGTTTGTTTATTCCAAGTTTTCACAGTATCACAAGTTTGATTATGAACGTTAGTTACCTCTTCTGTAAGGTTTGGGTATCTGTCCGGTCTCGGCGTGGTTCTGCAGGTTAGCGACGATATCTTCCAGCATCTGACTGCGCGTGCGCTCCTGCATGCGTGCGAACTTCGGCGCAGAGTAAGACGCGCGTTCGCCGTTCACTATCTTTGTTAGGAGCCATTCTCTGAAGAAGATAAAAGAAAGATTTGAATATTATTGTACTGTATTTTGATGTAATATTACCCTTACAACTTTTTTTTAATGTTTGAATATTTGTATTATATAATACTATTTATTAAATTAGAATATTGCATTGATTCAAACCGTGTTACTACAAAAATGACGTAATCCAAATAAAAAAATAAATAGACGGAGTAATAAGTGCTATCATAATTATATTATAACGAACCTGAACATAGGGCCCTTGTCAAACACACTCTGCTCCCACAAATAGGGCTTGTATGCGCCGACCTCATCCCGCGTAACGACCGACACTTCATACCGCGTCGGACGCCTCTTGATCTTTGCGGATACTCTCACTGAAGGAAAAAATGAAAAGCCATTCAAGTACACATTTCACTCTTCCTTCCTCTAGCCTTTTGTGTTTATAACAGGGTTATTTCCACAAGGGTTCCACGAAGGGTTAATTATCTGAAGAACGCGAAGAAACTAAGAGCATTATACGTGGATATCTAACCTAGCGTTTTGCACAGCACATATATAAGAACTAGCTGTTACACGCGACTCCGTCAACGTGAAATTTTGAAATAGCCTTTGTTACTCAGCGATAACGTAGCTTTCTAATGATGAAAGAATTTTTGAAATCGCCCCCGTAGTTTTACGGTTATTTAACTACACACAAAAATACAAATCTTTCCTCTTTATAATAATAGTATAGATTATAAATTCATATTGTATCTGTTATACACTTACCTAAAATAAAAGTATGCAAGAAGTGACTTTTGATACAAGCTGGGGAGAAGGCAGTATTGTCAGCTTCTAAGAACACGACGCATACAATATCATTCCCGATGTGCCTCTTCCTCTGCAGCTTTTGAGGGTCGTGTCGCTCATACGGCAGCAGTGTCGACACATGGAACATGATCTCAATGCCACGCCAGTTGGTGTACACCGAGTACAGACCAGTCAGATCGTGTACCGTGTCGAGACCGCCTTTGTATTTGTCGAAACCTGAAATCGTATAATAGTCGATTAGATTCCATTGAGTGATTTAAAGATTTCATCTTCATCATCTTCCAATCCTATTTCCTATGGTGGGTATTTATCATCCAATCTTGTAGTACTCAGAATACATCTTACTTATAATATAATATTATAAATGCAAAATTTTAGATGGATGGATGGATGTTTGTTAGAGTTTGTAACCTAAACGGCTGAACAGATCTCGATGAAATTTGGCATAGACGTTCAGGATAGTCTCGAAGAACACATAGGCTGCTCAGTTTTTTTTTTAAATTTCCACGCGGACGAAGTCGCGGGATACATTTTGTTTCTTGATTTGGGAGATTTTAAAGGAATGAAAACATGAAAACGTGAAATATAAAATATCACTTATCCTGTCTATCCCGGATTTTTTAAATATTAAAGTTAATGTTCTTTTGGGAAAAGGTTTATGATAGATCCGTAATTCTGTCCGATCCCTTACATTTATAAATATGGCAGACGCCGAATAAATTTGTACAGGTATTTTGTTGAAAGCAAGTAAATAAACTTAGTTTTTTTGTAAACAACTACGAAGGTAAACAACGAATAAGCGTATTGAGTATTTTGTTAGTCACAAATTTTTCTTCGGTTAAGACGTTTTTTTTTGTCTCAAGGGCTTACCTTTTAAGCGAACTTTCTCTCCTAACACTTGTAGGAATTCTTCAAACATAGGAGAGTTCTCGTTATTGTCCAATATTTCTTCCTCCGTGTATTGATTTTCTTTGACATAGATCACACCCACTTTTAGTTCCGATTTAATGAAGACCTGAAACAAATAATAGCTATGAAGGTCTTCGAAATATAAATGTATTTTTCGTCGTTATGCAAATATCTCCCATAGCTAGAATCATTTAATGCAAGGAGCATTAAATTTATCTTACAATCGACTCCAAGAGACTTTATTAGTTACTATTTATTTATATACCTTCATTTATGGTATCTAGTCTATTGCTATGAAATGTAAAATGACTTTTATGTTCTAATGAACCAAAGTCCATAAAAAAATAAAGAAAAAAAAACTTTTATTAATTTGATTTTTTGAGGAAACAATTTAACGAGATAGTGCGTGGCAGCTATTTTTATACCTATGCTATCGGTAACAACTATACAATACGAGAAGTATGTGTTGTTTATTTATAAACCTGAAATATTGGCATATTGAAAATGTTAATAATACCGCCATCTATTTGTAGACATCATTGGTGCTGTAATTTCATATAATAATAGCCGGCGAAGTAATTTATTAGGAAGCAATCTATTTTCGTATCGCTTCGTCAATCAATCAGTAATATGTAACAGTCTCATAACACTAGTGATGCGCGCATGCACGCAGCATGTCGATGTCGCGTTAATAAAGTCGATGTAGACAAAGCGTTTTAACTAAAAGTTAAAATGTCTCTAAAACATTTTATGACAATTATCTATAGGTAGATGTCATATTGCGATTTAAATTTCAAATGGACGTCTGCTTTTACATTTTGTACTTAAAGAAAATACACAATTAGTTACATTCAGTTATGTTTAAATTGAGTTTTAGTCGGTTTCGAATGTTTCGATCTCATTCGATGTTGTTCATTTCACTTTTTTCAGTGAGTTCATTTTAATATAGGTACATCACTACGCTTTCCGTGAGCTAAGGAGCTTTGGTCGTATATTATCTTCCCATCTCAAGTCACACGGCGCAGTATCGTGTCTCCGACGACCGATAAATTGTAACATAATGTACGCATATAGATTATTATTTGTATTTTTATTGGTCAATATTTAAGAATGTAAAATATAAATTCTATTATTTCAAAATGAAGTATACAACACATTATTACTGAAACTGCGAATAATAATTAATCATGTCGATGAATTTGAAGGTAATAATGAACATTTATTAAAAAGGATTACTATCATAGCCAATAAAGAGGATATCATTGATTTAACTAGTATTTACATGTTAGGTGAAATGCGATAAAGGCAGATAAAATTCTCAAATATGGAGCATAACTTCAAATAAACAAAAACAATTTTTAATCAATCAGATTCGTTATTTTTAAAAGCACCATAGCACATATTAGAAAAAAAATTATTAGATACACTTTAATCCCTTTCCAATCGTATCCGAATTTAAAACCGTATTTGTTTTATTAAATACGAAACAGAGCGAAGTAATAAACGCTGTATCAATTTACTGTTGACATTTCAATTTTCGAGCTGAAAAGCTAATATACATTTCCCGTAAAGAGAATAACCGTGACACGACAATCCACTTAGAAGTCAAATCTATGTAAGCTAAGGTATTATAAATTTCAGTCGGGGAAAGTAAATTATCGTGCTGTCACATTTGTAGAATATACAAACACGCATAGGCTATATTTAGGCTGTTTATGACACAATTTATTGGCGACGCCAAGAGAGCAGCTATCTCCCCCCGCCCTAGAGAATCATAAAATGAAAAATACGTATAAAATTACTCAGAATAAGACCATATTAATAGTTGCGCACCCCTCGTATTCGTAAAATGTACAACAATGAATAAGGTTGTTGTATTAGCCGTTTGTTTCTATAACTTAGTTCAGGAACATCTCCCCCTACCTTATCCTACTCCCATAGGATCGGCACACCCGGTTTTCGTCCTCCAAAAAACTCTATCCGTCATCTCAGTCATCACTCCCTTCTTGATCATGTCACTTTTCACGCAATCCATTCATCTCTTTCTAGGTCTACCAGGAACGAAATAGACAATATCAAATTTCTAACAAATTTGTCGCTTCCACATTCATACATCTGCTTAAATGCATGAAATTCAAAAGACAATATCACTAAAAGTTGTCTAACCTTTACATCAAAACGTGATAAGAAAAGATCTGAAGACATTTCAAAATAGATGCTTTCTATAAGAAACCGAAAAATATGTTCTGAACGACGTAAACATACGTTAATCCGAGCATGAATGATGAAGTTAGACAAATCTTAAAAGCAACACTTTTTGATGGAAAGTTGATATGTATTTTGTGCACATTTTCTTGCTTTCGACTTAGGCTTTATCGAAGTTTATTGATGAAAATGTTTTTATTAAAAACATCTTGAAGAACACAATTTCTTTACCTAAGGTAACTTTAGGGCTAACAGTATTACGATTGTGTAGATAGTAGGTAGATTATAAAACAAAACCCCGTTACGTCTGATGAGAATACGTTTTACGGCCTTCCGCCTAATAAAGTAGACATAAAAGTGCTCCTAGGCCAGCGCCCAGGACTACTTTTTATATCTCCTATATTGCTTTATTAGGAACACTCCGCGAGCACTAAACATTAATGTTGCTTATTTAATATTATTATTTAATGTATAAATACTGAATTATGACGTCATTTTGCTAACATTCCATTTTCAAAACTACAAAAAATCTCATTCTTTTAAAAACTAAGGTTAATAAATATGAAGCTTTAGGCGTCTGTAGTTTAGTAACTTTTTAATTCTAAGTTAAAGTTTAGAAACATTGCTCAAAGGCTTAAAAATTTTTGTATAAATGTTAAGTTGTTCGTATAAATTATAGAGTCGAGTCGTGGAAAATGTACTACGATTTTGGAAGTTAATACTTTATTTAATTTATATTTCGGTGGAAGTTTACGAGGACAGAGACAAGGCCCCGTTAAGCTTCGATGTAAGTAATCCACTTTGAGTGAAATTTACATAAAGTTTGCTATCGGTAATTTCACGCAAAGTAATTAAATTCTATAATAATTTACGCTAACTTGTTCTTCAATCGTAAATAAATAGAAATGTTTTTACAGCTCGGTTATTTAGGTTTGGAAGATAAAAACGGAGAGCCAGTACTGAAAGATAAATAACTAAAAATGCATAATTGTTTTTAAGATATTGAAAAACATAACCATACTTTTATTAGTAGAATTTGATTTATTTAATAAAATATTTATTAAACTTACGCACAATAATATTGTATATATCGATGTAATATAGCATCGTAAATTAAATTGATTGCTGTCTAAGGTATGTTTTAAGTAATATGCTATTTAGTATGAAGCCAAACGTATTTACACAATTTACCCCCGAAAATAGTTGAGAAATTGTCTTAACCCATTTTCGTTGAACCCTTTAATGTGATATCAAAGTCCGTATCGATTACATCACATTGTGACTTGCGTAGACAAAGGATAATGTAATCTAAACCCACACTATTAAGTTTAAATTAGGATAAACATCTTACGTACAGAATAGAGCCGCAGGTAAACAAAGACGATGTACTTGCCGCAACCACATGTGTGATTAAAGAAATTAGATAGCCTTAAAGATTTATTGACACTAAAGCAATTTTACATAAATAAAAAACAAAACTCGTTTTATTTATTCTTCGATGTAGGGGAATAAATTAGAGAAGAAATGATACAGACAATACAATGAGCTTTTTACCGATTGATTTTCAGTCAAGATGAAAAAATGTCATTTTTAGTTGGAATTATAAGAAATAGTGGGAGATAATACTGTTTAAAAAAAAGGTAATACAATATAGTTACATATAGAGATATGTAATAAATAATAAATAAATGTTTACAGAGGTAAAAAGCAGGTTAAAAGTTAACGTTGAAAGGCTAAATTTGGAACGGGTATGCTTCAGTGTTGCGAAAACGTTAAAACGATGAATGAGATATGAGTGACAAAGCAAACTTTTAGTTAAAATTTAGTATATGTAGTCTCGCAACAAAATTACTGTATAAACCTTGCATAACATAAACTTTCAAGAGTTAGTGCAACTTAGGAATTGAAATTTTAAAGTGTTAAACGCCTGATAAAATTATCTGCATTATAACACAAACCTGTTACTTTGCTTTTATATTTAACTAGGTGCTTTAAAGAAGAGAAAATTGCCCTTTGCTCTCTATAGATGCATGATCGACTGTGGTGAATAACAAAGATAGTTAAATTCGAAAAACGACTTCTATCAAATGACAAACAGAAAGAATAGTTGCCGCTGGCGCCGCCTTCTATCATCCATTTTTACACAATGGAGTAAATACTAAAGATAAAATTAAATGTATTATGGTCAGCGTACGGAATATAAAATTTTTATATTTACTGTTACATATTTAGGAGAGTTGTTCAACATTTTAAGATAATGTATAAAAAATGTACACGAGTTACAAAAGCTTTTATATTTAAAGCTAACATTGTCAAGTCTCTTTGTCTGTTAAAAACGTTTTTTAATTCAATTCCATTTCCTCGGATTAACTCTCACATGTAAGCCGTATTCATGAAAACCAACATAACAACGAATACAAAATGCAGAGGACGGACGCAACGTACTCCCAACAAAGTTCATACCTCTGATACCTAATGAAGATTGGCAGCCCACCGGATCGAACGAACCTGGCTTTATTATGATGTTTGGCAAAAATAAACCTTATAAGGTATGTTACGATTCGCTAAATTTGCTTGCTTGAAAAAGTGCGAGAACATTTTGGGGCGAGCATATTACGTTTATTGAAAGTCGCGTTGTTGACGGGCAAAATGGAAAACTCATTCAGTGAATTACATTTACATTTAGTTTAAACAGAAAGGATTTGGAATATTCATATTGTAACATTGTACATAGACACTGCTTTAATTTATTCTACATTAGTATACTATTTTTACAAATATTTATCACGTTCCAAGATAATTTACTAATGTACAATTTAAATTATTACTTTCGTAGGAAAATGTATAATAAATTAACAAAGATAATATTGCCTTTTATTCCTATTAAATATCGGATTGATAAAAGAACTAATGTTATTGTAATAGTCATTACCAAATAGCCCTTTAGTACATTGAGATGTCAGAGGGCTTAATATGCCTCTAATCTATCTAAGATATCTATATAAGAATATCTAAGATTAGATAATATCTAATCTAAATTTTTTTCTCGATGACGTTACGAAAACTTCGTGAACATTCGTTATAAATATGTTCTCATGAGTTTTATGATAAGCCATATGTAGTAAACTTAACCGACTTTCGAACGTAAACGTAAGCAAATAGAAACAATTTAAGTATTCACTTAGACATGTTACTTGTAGTTCTCGAGAAGTGCAAAGTTCTTGTCTCGAGAGTAGTTTCGTATCTAACTTGTCATTAGTTCATTACCGTGATTAGCTAGGGCGGGATGGAGAGAAGAGGGCTTGGGGAGAGTGGGCAGAGGGCCGCCCACCTTGCGACTAACGGCACTCATTAATGTTTCACGACTGTGAGCGGCGGCATCGTTTATTCGTAATTGGGGAACTGAAAAAACAATCGCATCGGAGAGGTCTCTGCTAATTTACTCGCTCCAAGTTCTCCATCCCGAAGTTTTCTCTCGAATGTTTAATGAGATGAGACGCTGAATCTCGTTGGATCGGTAAACTTACTCTTTCGTCTTACGCTTATACATAGCCAATTATGCCGCAATTAAAATTAAATATTCAACGGCTCGGAATCAAATCGGCGTAAATCTGCGGTTACGAGCCTCTTAAACGACGTGATTTTTATACACGAATAGATTCTTAAGATTTAGATCACGATTTTGTTTCATTAAAAAAATACGGAAAATCAATTTTCAGGTTAGACAGAGCTGTTATGCTTCGTTCCTTATTTTAGGTGCTTTTAATTTTGATATTGTTGTTACATCTGTTGTTGTCACCAGATTAATCGTATATTAACCACAATTTGTATTTATCTTTTTGACCGACTTCCCAAAAGAAGGAGGTACTCAATTCGTCCGTATGTTTTTTTTTTTTATGTGTGTTACGGCATAATAATTGGTATAACTGTTATTGTAATTGTTAATCTCTTATTTTTCAATAAAATTATTTCTATTCTATTCTATTCTGTCTTGAAAAAAAAAACTAATATTAATCAGTTATTACTTAAAGATGTTTTATTATGTATTATTAGCCTAGCGATTAATTAATGATAGGTTGACCTATGTTTCAACGGAGTACAACTTAAGTTCGGAAACGCATTTCATGAATTTATCGAACCATAAACACTAACGAATGGTTAAACGTGGTTGGGAAACCGGCCATTGGTGCAATATTTTTTTTTGGTTACGGTATCATTAGTTCAGTTACCTGGTCGAGCTTGAGCAGTTCTTCTGGCGTATCAGGCAGCTGGCCCAGCATTAGAGGCGGGTTGATGTTAACCTCCTTTCCTAGCGAACGCACAACCTCCTCGCGGTTGTAGCGGTCCGCGAACACGCATGATGCCGGGATCAGACCGTGCACAGTGTAGCTTATAGCGCGCACTAAGATTCTGGAAACAACATTAACTATTACATTTTTTATGTATTTTGTATGTATTCTTTTTAATATTATAGGGTGACAAACAAACAAGCGGCCACCTGAATCCGCCGAAATGGCGAAGCGACCGCTGCCCATAGACATCCGCAATTGCAGATGCGTTGCTTGCCCTTAATCGACGGAGGAGACGCACACAAAAAGGATATTTCCCCTTCCTATGCGTCTCCTCCATCATCAATTCCACTTTTCCTTTCCATCCTTTCCTCTTAAGAAAGGGAAAGGGACTTAAATTAGTCATTAGATTGTTCGGTGAATTTCCTAAGGAACTCATAGTAGTCTGTTATTCTGTGTTCATTTGTTTTATTAAAGGTCTTCATATGCAATAACCATATGTACACAAAGATGGTTAACTGTTTAAAAACAAATGCAGTATGAATAGAAGCAGGGTAATAGAAACAAACGTAATAAAAGCAATATCTGGAAGTGTACACGATAGATTGATGGGTATTAAATTAGTCTAATTGAAATGGCATCCACTAAAGCGAGATGGGCTTTTCGTTTACATTCACTTTCAATTTAACGTGTAAAAGGGTTACAGCAATGTAACAGTCTATGTATACATCGAAAGCGGATCACAAATGAGGTCGCCATGAAATAGGCCACGGTCAAACAATCTGGTCAAGTAGGCCAAGTGTGAATTGGTTACTATAGTTTTTTTTTATGTTAACGCGCTTAGTCCGTCACTAATTGTTTCTTTAAATGACAGATGGGTCCGAGATAAAGGTTCGCTAAGACTGATACTTCCGTAATCCATGAACATTAAAGTAGTTATTTAAGATAAAACCCTAAGTTTAAAAAGGTCTATTATTTCATTTTTGGTTTAAAAACAAATTGGATTAAAAGAAATATAAATCAAGCTTACGCCCGCGACTCCGTCCGCGCTGAATAAAATAAAACGGAATTGAGTAAGTAGCCTATGTGTTGTTCCAGACTATCCTCTACATCTATACCAAATTTTGTCGAAATCCGTTTAGCCGTTTAGGCTACAAACTCTAACAAACATCCATCCATCTAAACTTTCACATTTATAATATTAGTAAGATTAGTATGATTCAAACTCATTATCGTCTAGATACATGAAATTCAAAACCCTCACGACAAAGCTAAAAATAACTTTTTATATAAACAAATATACCTTTTCTGGTTTGTTAATGGCAAAGTTTAATTTTAATAAAAACGGTCTGACTTCCACAGATTAACGTCTGTCACAGAAGCGTCAAATTTTGATTAAAACTGAGACGTTTATTGTGTTTTAATTAAATTTGTTTTGTCGTATCTTAAGGAAATCTCCGTAAAACAGTCATTTCATTTGAATTATATTTAGAAATATGTTCAAGCAATAAACAAACATTTGATTTAAAAAAAAATGTTATACTCCTATATGAAATTAAACATTTTTGTACTTGATTATTAAGAAAATAGGGTCATAAAACTTATAGTTTCTTTCACACATAAAATATCCTTAATAGACTTGAAGTCTCAAATATCTATTGATAAACGAAGGTCATATTTACTTCCACTGCAATTTCAACTTGTCAATCGTGTAATGTTTTTAATTAAATCCATTCTTTGTCCGGGCGTTCTCTTCCTATGACAGAGTGTAATGAAAATACCAGTATTCAACGAAACGTCTGGAATCTTACAGAAGCGGATCATTCCTCTGCTAAAGGGAATTTTTGTGAACAATAGACTGTGATTACGCATTAAACTCAGCTGGCTTTTAACTAGTTTAATTAGTACTGACAAACTTGTACAAAATTAATAATTAACCGGCCATAACTAACTATATCATTCCGTATTACACCCGTGTTAGCTAAAAACCACGACATAGTATGTCGTATTACGTCCTCGTGGAATTAAAAAAAAAACAAAAGTAAGTAGTCTTTGTGTTCTTCAAGCCTTTCCTCTACATCTATGCCAAATTTCAACGAGTTCCCCTCAGCAGTTTAGGCTACAAACTCTAACAAACATCAATACATTCATTTCGCATTTATAATACTAGCTGTTGCTCGCGACTTCGTCCGCGTGAAATTAAAAATAATAAAAACGATAGCCTATGTTACTCGCAGATAAATTACCTTTCTAATGGTGTAAGAATTTTTTAAATCGGCCCAGTATTTTTTGGGTTATTTCAATACATACAAAAATACAAAAATACAAATCTTTCCTTTTTATAATATTAGTATAGATATAGATTAGTAAAATTGATAATACAAACACGACTGTTTTCAATCAGTCTGTGATAACAGCCATATAAACTGTTTAGATAAGTTTATTATAATTACTTATTTTAATTGAATTTGACTATACACGAAAGTTCACTTAGGCCAAAATTCAAACACTGCATCTATACATATCTCTCGTCACGTCTTCGTCAGCTTTGCGTCCGTAATATCGACATTATTTATTCATTTTCCCAAATGTGCCGCTCTTGTAGGCCCGAAGTGTCGGGGTTTATAAGGCACATTAAAATAAAACACGTAGGAGCCTTAAATTCATTTTTTGCGACTCAGTGGAACTAATCAGAGTTGCCTGGCTTTTTATCAACTTTAAAGTAACTTTTTACATATTAAAAAGATGTTATGCTTTGAAAGAACTGAATCATAAACAAGGGTTATTACTTCGAAGCTCAAACGCAAATGTTTACTGCGATAATAATTTCCTACATATAAATATTTCCCCAAAGGCAGTACGGCAACGGCATTAGGAATTTGCAGAGTTGTTAATGACTAGAGAGCGTTCCTTGTTGATTTAAACGCCAACTCCCAATGGACCGAAATGGACTTGGTAAACTCGCGAAGCGTACATGAATCAAAGCTAATATAGGAAGATTGCAAATGTTTGCTACAATCGTACATAAAATATTTCATTGCAAATACATTTTATTTGGAGAACCAAATAATGAAATAGTAAATATAGACTAGCTTTGTCCCCAACTCCTTCACGTGGAATAAAAAAAAAACAAAAGTAAGTATGTGTTCTTCCAGACTATCCTCTACATTTATGGCAATTTCATCGAGATCCGTTCAGCTGTTTAGAACACAAACTCCATCCATCCATCTAAACTTTCGCATTTATAATATTAGTAAGAAGTAAGATAGATTTCTGCAAAGTTGTAACAAAGACCAAATAAACAATTTTAACAAAAAAACATCAACACTTTCACCGTCATAAAAGCTAAATTCGAACGTTATCAAACAAATAAATCTAGCGAAGGAAATGAAGACCGCAATTCGGAGTGACAGAAGGAGGACGGCGTTGAGTGACGGCAAAGTTTACAGCTGGACACCACATTATGCTAATTGAATTCTCTTTCGCGACGTGTGCGACGACCGGTATCGTCATTTTCCACGGTAATTTCCATAGTGGTAAATAAAGGAGTTGATTTACAAGACTGTTCAACTTTTATACGATGAAAATACTAAATGTTGATGACCCAAATGTTACTTTATAAATCAACTAGCTGTTCTAGTGCGGCTTCATCCGCATGAAATTATAAAACTTTATTTAAAGTTTACATTTATCAAATTCTCAATTGCAAATGTCAAAATACCAATTACCTATGACAATCTTGCTTCCTTAATGTTGGCAGCAACTTATGGTCTCTTTCTCACATTAGGGTTTTTATCCAAAATATTTACTCCCTAAGTTTAATGGCGTAAAAATATATAGCCTAAAGCGTAAGGTAAGTGTAGGGCTTTTTATTTAAAATAGAACTATTCTAAAATATGCTGTAATTGCTGACATCTTACGCAACAAAGAAGTGTGCGTTTACGCTGTATTATATTAGTAAAGTAAAGAAGTAAAGATATTCATACTAGCTGTTGCTCGCAACTACGTCCGCGTGATATTAAAAAAAAAAACCTATGTTACTCAGTGATAACGTAGCTTTTTAATGGTGAAACATTTTGAAATCGGTCCAGTAGTTTGGAGTTATTTCAATATATACATATATATAAAAATTCAAATCTTTCCGCTTAATAATATTAGTATAGAGTATAGAGTATAGATAACATAGTACCTTAATAGGGTAGTGCTAAACAGTATATTTAGTTGTCATCCGAAATATTTTGTTCACGATACCGTAAGGATCGTTATCGAATATCAGTGAAATACAAATTTAACAGTTTGATTAAATTCCATTCTCCAATTGGTTTATATTATTCGATCGAGTTCAATAGTCTAATTGACACTTTAATTATGAATAGTAAGTCCTTCTGTAGATATTTAATGTCTATTAAATATTAATTACATGTTAATCAAGTTATTTAGAATATACAGATAATTAGTAATATAAACTATCATATCACAATATAAACTACTAGCTTTCGCCCGCGACTCCGTCCGCGTGGAAATAAAAAACACAAAACTGAGTAGACTATGTATTCTTCCAGACTATCCTCTACGTCTATGCCAAATTTCATCGAGATCCGTTCAGCCGTTTAGGCTACAAACTCTAACAAACATCCATCCATCCATCTAAACTTTTGCATTTATAATATCATATTAGTATGAAGTATGATGAACGTACAATACCAATTATAAAGAAATTTGGTCACTTAGACAGATCTTTATTGGTCACTGAGGGTGTTGCTTAATATGTGTTAAGGTATAAGGATGTGTCTTAGTACGAGAAAATGATTGAGAAATTTAGTAATTTAGTTCAATTTATATTGAACCTTAATGTAATCAATATTAAGGTCTAAAATTTTCTACCGTATGATGTATACCTGAATTGATCACGAGAGTTCAATGTTTCTTGCTTGATAGACAGTATAACTGGTCCGAGATCCTCGTCATTGGTGAAATAGTTCCAATGTTCTGTGCCATAGAAGTACTTTTCGTATGTCTCCTGTTCTACCGACGTGAGTTCGAATCCGCCAGATCTCTCCCATTGTTCTTCAATCGCGGTCTTCTTTTTAGGCGTGCTGCCGCCATTGTCGCTGCTATCTTCTGCAGCTTCGTCCAACGATCCTGATGTTCTTCGTCGTTCTAGAACAAATGTATTTTACATTAAACAATGAAAAGGTAGTTAAGAATCGTAGTGTTCATCATACTGGAAGTTTCTATCTGTTCTATCATGTTTGTATTGGTTTTATAGGAATTTTATAGAGTAAATTTTGAGTCGTAAAATCCTAGAACAATTCGTAGTAAACTGTTTTATATCGCAAACATTTTATGCGGACTTGTTTGAAATTTTAATTTTAGTTTACAAATTAGATATCGTCGCGAGAATAGCAAAAAGGGAGTTCATTTAGTTCAGCATGTTGAAGTCGTGTTGCAAAAAATGTTCGTTTCGTATATAAAAAATAAAAGCGCATTTAAAAATTTCAGGTACATTGTTGGAACATGGATTAACTTTTTCAATTTTAACTACAAAATGTTGGACGTAGGTAAATTATAATTTCCTTAGAATTCTATTTCTCTGAAATATATCTTGTATGCTTCGCGTGATCTCGAGAGCCTTGTGGTTCTCCGATAGTATTGAAAGCGTAGTTCCCCTTTGACGCTTTGTAACGTGACACAGCTTAGCTCTGTCAATAGTTACACAACTATTTGCAATATACTATTTACTACAGTCTATGCACAGATGTTAAAATCCTATTTTGGATAGTAATATGATAATGGTTGTCATAACTTATATGGTAAAGCTATGCAGAAAACCAATAAACCTAAAGCATTGCTCTATTCCTAGAATTTAAAACAAATCGAAGAAAATAATAGCTATGCCTCTATGAAGATACTCAAAAATGCTTGTTCCTTAGAAAACATTACCTGTTAAAATTGTTGTGAAATCTGGCTTTACATATCTAATTTTGTATTAGGGTTGAAGTTCAACTCAACCGTGTATTTATGAGAAGGAGGTTATCTGTCGGTCCGTCGTCTGACGTTATAAAGGCTTTACATCACCTTTGTTTTGTACTGATATACAGTGCCCACTTTGCTAATATTACGAAAAATAATTTGGTTAATCAAAATTTTGTCGAATGATTTATGTTTATATAATATTATGTGTGTCTAGATTTGTCTTTATGACAAAACTAACTAGCATTTATGTGTTTAAAAAATCTACATATAACATTTTTTAATAGCAACTTTTGAAAAGTCAAAAAGGGAAATCATATTTAGATATGAAAATATACAGAATTGTAATGCAAATTTATTTTTCATTGTCTGTTAACAGATACGAAAATGCGCGAGCTATTTGAGTGAAACGGGAACAATGAATAAATGAAGAAGTGTTATTTTACAAAAGGAAAACAGTCAGTTCGTATTTACAAGTGTCTGCACTCTAGTCGTCGTCAGTTAGCAGTCGGAACAAGTTATTAAAATGTCATCGTTGTTTCGCGAAAATATTCATGTTTATTTCCTACTAATGTATTTTGACATGAAAAATTTTTGACGTCCACTTTTTGTGTTATAGTCAGACAGTATTATGTACATCCGTAGTTGAAGTGGCCAGTCTCGACCATATTTGTCACCATCCATTCAATATCTCAAAGCTCCGGCTTTGAAATACAATATGGATTAACAAGCAACGTATATCCAATAGGATTTCCAGTAGCTTTGAAACGTGTTTGTGAAATGCGACCAAAGAGGATGCGACTATTGACTTACTTTGATATGTTCTCCAGACGTTGCATTAGAGGTTATCTTTTGAATATATTTTTTGTCAACTTATCTTCTAGAATATTCGTTTCATTTAGTGTATTTTTTTAAGTTACTAGAGGTAATTTAAAATTTGCGGTTGCTTGCATATTAACTGTGTTATACCATATTACAATTAAATTTTTTGTAATTAACTTCAAACTGTACCAACGCATATTAAACTAATAAAATTCAAAACTAACATGTTCCCGTCAGCGAACCAGACAGAAAACAACAAAGATCCTACGATTCCAGAAATAGAGTGCGCTAAATATAGAGTAAAATATATTTTTCTTTAACCTCGCTCATTTACCTCATTTCAACGGGAAAATGAAGATTTATGTTCTATTTTTATTATAATAACATTTTACTGGCAATTTGTAATATGAAAATGATTAATCCACGAGACGAAAAGATCGTTCACCTGATACGTATCGCTCATAATAATTCAATACTGTCTGGAATTTTGTTATAAAAATAGTATGACAATGACTTCTTTAGTAACATAAGTCTGGAAAATCACAAAAAATATCGAAAAGGTGTTTTTGACTTTAGCATTATTAACGTTTAATATTGGGGCCAATAGACACTAGATAATTATTTAAAAAATCTAAAGAATATTACAAGTGTGTATTATCACTAAGAAATTGCATAGCTGTAAGGAAATATAAATATTTTAAGTGGTTAGAGTCGTTTGCGAGGAGGCGACGCGTTGTCGGGCGCCGCGGATAATCTCAAGATTGCCTTGAGATCTTGCACGTGCTCAATGTATTTTACTTCGAATAGTTTAAAAAGCCATAGCTGTAAAGAAAAACTCCGATCAAAATAAATATTTGATCCAAGCATACCATGCTAATTTATGAGATTTTTTTAAAAATTTGGTTCAAGTTATTATAATTTTATTTTGTAAAATGAAAAAAATATTGCAGTAACTAATTGAGATTAAATTTTAGTAACAAACATTACATTTACAAAGTAAACGGAGTGAAAAGGAAATGTTTTTTCAAAGGAAAGTTACTTAATTCTATCTTGTTGGGTACATAGTGACTGGGCGACGCTGGCCGCTACTTGGAATGAGTTATTAAAACGTCTTTGCTGCACTAAATTGAGTTTGAAAGCAGATTTTTAATATCGTTCACTTTAATTTTTTGTAGTGCGAGTTTTGCTTAAAGGTGAAGCACCTGGATCTAGTAATTGAAATAAGAAACTTTATTGTACTGTCGTAAACTTTTATGTCTGTTTTTGATAGTAAAGTTGCATTTTACAATTACATTTTCTTTCTAGATGATTTTGTGATATTATCCAGACAGTCTCAATATATTTTACGAGTATACTCCTAAGTTAAGTGAAATTTTTGGACCTTTCTTTTAAATTCAATTTAATTTTTACGATGATTTATGATAAGATAAGATAAGAAATGAGTATATTAGAGGAAGTTTGAGAGTAGCCCCCGTAGTAGAGAAGGTAAGGAGTAAAAGGTTAGCATGGTATCGGCATGTTATGAGGAGGGATGAATCGCATGTTACAAGGAGAACGTTAGTTATGAGCGAGGAAGGGTACACCGGTAGAGGTAGACCTAGAAAGAGATGGATGGATTGTGTAAAAGGTGACATGATCAAAAAGGGAGTGATGACTGAGATGACGTATGATAGAGTTATGTGGAGGACAAAAACCTGTTGCGCCGACCCTACGGGAGTATGATAAGGAGGATGATTTTACGATAATATATGAAGATAATAAAATAGCAACCAGAATAATACAGTACTTTGCGTTCAGAAGCTTGAGATTTACTTGCTTCATTTACTCTATACATGACTTTTTAATCCTCAAAAAAAGGTTATTTAGTATAATTAAATACTTTAAAGATAAAAATCCGCTTAAAAGTTTTAGCACTGTTTTTTAAATAAGAAATGGCTCTGCTAGCAAATATCTCACGAACGTTAGAATTCTGTAAAAGCAAAACGTTTAAGAACTTTATCTCGACTGTACAAGTCTAAATTAGCAAAATTTATGCTTTCAGCCTACGGCAGTTTACACTTTGGAGCGCTGAAACATACCAACGACAAAAGCACCTTTTGAAACGTTAGGGTTAGAAATATGTTGAGTGTAGAACATTTTTCACTATACTATTTATTATTATGATGAAACTATAAATAAATAAAGCTTGTTATTACATTTACCACAATAATGGATTAGTTGCTCTAATGAATTCTACATAGCATTTGTTCTAAGTACGTATTCGTACGGGCACTTTTCTAACGTGCGTCTAAAAAGAATTCAAATAAAACAAATGCATTTCATAATGCACTGCGTACTAAGCGTGACGTTTTTTAACGCACGATTATTTTGTCTTTATTGCATTTTGAGCGCTAGGTGAACGTAACAACAGTGATTTTAAAGCCTTCTTCGCTCAACGTCGAGTTTAAACGCGGCGTTAAAAAAACGCCCGAACGAATGAGCGTTAAAGTATAATGTACAAGTATAGAAAATAGATCAGTGTTTTCACATTAAATATTCTCCCATCTCTTTAACTAATAAAACTGTCTCCCTTATTCATAATTGAAGTTAATAATTTAGATTTTTTTCATCGAGTGCTTAGAGGAAATGTGATTACAGTATAGGCGCTGGCACCGAGCGGTACAATTATTGTAATTGACAACGTGATGAGCGTTCGCAATTAGTGACCTATTATTGTACGAGCTGGCATCTCAATGAATAGCCGAGATAACGTATCGCACATATCTGCTTTTGAAAGAATCATGTTAATGTTATGGTAACATTTTTTAAAAAACATATTTAATTTTTTATAGGAGAAGGGGAACACTAATGTGACCAACGACGCCTATGGACATCCGCAATACTAGAAAGAACTACAGATACGTTGCCGGCCTCTAAGAAAATTGTACGCTAGCTTTTTGGAGGTGATCTTATTGGTCTCCTCACTAAAAGTAATTGACACTAAGGGCGCTGATTAATATCTGAATCTACATTAAGAGGCCGCTTAATTAAACACTAATGGACTCCGAGTATGAGTTTAACTTTACTAGGTTATTTAAGTATGGTTTTGAATAAGAATTTCCAAAGATATAATAATAAAGCTTAAAGCATTGTACATTCCGTAATGACCCTTGTCGGCATCGTTTACACACAACTGGAAAATGTACATGAGAAATGAGATGAATTTAAGGTCAAGAGTCGTGTTCTACCTTTTGCATGAATAATGCGTAAAGGTATGGCGTAGAAAAATGTCTCGAGCGCCTCGCAATAACACATAGCTAGTCTAAGTTTATCTAAATAATAAATGTTTAGTCCGGGAATTGTTCTTTCAAGAGAAACTGTTATAGTAATGGACCAAAACATTTTGTTATTACAGCAAAATAAATCTTTAATTTAAACTGAATATCGATTTTAAAAATTAGGTATGACGATCGATAAATTGAAAAAACACAACGTTAACTGTGCGAATTTATTTTCTCTGATTTCTCTGTAAATTAATTATTCTACAATAACTGCTTTAGAATTTAAATAATTATAACTTTGATTGATAAAATATTTGATAGTCATATTTGGTAAGGCATTTTATAATCAAAAAATCAATAATCATTACTCTGGGGACGTGAAAATTCTTAACTATGTACGTCAGTATTTGGTATAGATTAAATACGTGATCGGAATCGCCGATGTCCGACGAACATAATATTTGTATTATAGTTGGAGAGAGTGTTCGCATAGTCCATTAAACTTCTCTCTGATCAAACTGATTCGGATAACAAGATATTCTGTTAAAGAATTTCCCGATCGAGTCCAAACCTACGTTATTAGAATAAGAAATAAACTACCTAATTCCTTTTTATCGTAGAAATGAATAGAATTGACGTTTAGTTAACAGTTCATTTTACAATAACTGAAATTGTGACAAAACATATCTATGAATTAACTATCGTATGAAAGAAAAGATAAAATGTTTAAAACCCCTGGAGTGATTGCTTAACAAATTTTGAGTTAGTAATAAATTTCAGTGAAATATTTTGTCGAGTTTCAAAGTGCGTTTGTAGGCAAAAACAATTTGGGCCCATTTAAACAATACGAGAACTGTCTCTTTGTCGTAGTCGATCAGAGACGTTTTGAATTTAATAGGCTTATGAAACTTTTGTCCCACAGACCTATTAAAACGGATATTATTTTATCATTACAATTTTCATATAAAATATTTAAACGATTTGCAATAACGAAAATGTATATAAAATCAATGTTTGCATGTCCTATGCGATGTTAAACTACTAGACAGTATGTGGCGAAACAATGTGTTTAGATTTTGCTCGCGACTTCGTCTAACAACGTAGCTTTTTAATCGTGAATTTTGTTTAAAATCGGCTTAGTGGTTTAAGAGTTATTCTAATAAATACAATAACAAATCATTCCTCTTCATAATATTAGTATAGAAAATATATTTATCTTCATAAAGTGTAGCGGTGTGTGGGGGCACCCCAAAAAATAGACGTGAGCGATAGCCGTTAAGTAATTAGTTTTAATAATGCCTCAAAAAAGTTTATACAATTTAATATTTATCTTCGTTGGATTCTTTGACGGCAATAAAAATACTCAATGTTCGGTACATTTCGGTTGACTCCACTCACCGGTTTCGTTGTTCTGATCCGGGCTGTCGTGTTCCGACTCCGACTCGTCCCAGATAGTGTCTGTGGCGATCTTCTGACGCGAACACTCGATCCAGTAGCCCGGCGTCGGGATCAGGCTGTGCGGATATTCTTCGCAGAACTCATCTGAAAGATATCATGTTATTAGGGCTATGTCATTTTTTGTATTCGGGAAAAAAGATAGAAGTACTCTCTGCGCTATTCCAGGCACTATATCTATATTTAACATCACTTAAATCTATCTTAAAAAAACCGTTAATATATTTCCAAGTGTTAAAATCTTTTCATAATAAAATATAGTAAACTCATACAAGGAATTTTAGCACTAGCGTATACCAGCTACGTATATTCGATATAAAATATTGAGAGTGCTATTCCCGGACATTCACCAGTGGTGTTGAAAGTGCCACGTACGTTTACAGATGCATCTCTACATGACACGAAAACTTTTGCTGAATAATTCATGTTAGTAAAACGCTACGAAGTGAAACATCATGTTATAAACTCTGATATTTTAATATTAAATATGTTTCTACCCTACTGACTCTAGTTAGTTTTCCGCGCGTATGATTTTATTTATGTAGGGTACGTTAATTGTAGCTTTAGACTAGACTAATTTTAAGGAGTGCATTTCGATTTGTATTTTTTTTATTTATCACTAGCTGTTCCCGTGCGGCTTCATCCACATGAAATTATGAAAATTTTATTTTATTGTTTACATTTGTCAAATTATCAATTACAAATGTCAAAATGACATGACATGAGACAACCTTGCTTCCTTGATGTTGGCAGCAACTTATGGTCTCTTTCCCACATTAGGGTTTTTATCCAAAATATTTACCCCCTAAGTTTAATGGCGTGAAAATATATAGCCTAAAGCGTGACGTAAGTGTAGGGCTTTATATTAAAAAAAGAATTATTCAAAAATATGCTGTAATTGCTGACATCTTAGGCAACAAAGATGTGTGTGTTTACGCTTTATTATAATAGTATAGAGAGATATAGATATAGATAGATAGATAAGGATACAGTCAGTGGTTTTTCATTGTGGGTTTTGTTAACAAATTTGTATTAATTTTATATAGATTTGATTGATATTTTATTTATTTTCTTCCAGATGAATGATGACTTCATAGGAACTGCAGGAAATCGCTGGCTGACTGTGCAAGACATAGGCCTTACCCAAAACCTTCTTTGTATGAAGACTTTGTGGAAGGCCTATGACCAGCAGTGAACTTATGTTGGCTGATGTTGTTCTACATGTTTCTTACAGATTTTAGTGTTTTATTGCTGTTTAACTATCGTATAATTTTTAACTGATATACCATATTTAAATTAATAATTAAGTAAATGTAAAGTAACATTTTTAAATGTGTATTCTTCTTAATATCTTCTTTGTTGATGATTCGAAAAGCGCGATCCACTGTAAGGTAGAACACCAAACTTTGTTCAATACGCTTGGCGTTCATACTTAGAGTGAACCGAACATCTCTTACTTCTCTCTTCTTTCTTCTCATTGATTCTTCTTTCTTCTAAATTAGAATAGATCTTGATGACTTTGAAGTGACAATTGTTACTTGAAAAAAAACTTAGTTTTTATCTTTAACTTATTTTACTCATATTGAAACTTTGCAAAATTTGATGCATATATAAACGAATCATATGAGTATGTCTTTAAATATATAGCGTGATGTATTTGTGACGACGAATATCTATTTTTTATATACAGTGTGTCCCTTTGGCTATTGTAAACGTCATTTATTTTTAATAATAAATCGCCACTGACCCACACAACGGTCCTATTATTAAAACGCACAAAGGCAATATTAATTTCCGCTTCGTGTAATAGGGTTTTCATTTCTATTCCTGCGATAGGATATTACTTGTGTAAAAGATTTTGTAAATCATAATAAAAATACTTCTAACTTAATAAATATTAGTTTCATTTATTAAATTATTAAATTAAATTATAATAAAGCGTAAACACACACTTCTTTGTTGCCTAAGATGTCAGCAATTACAGCATATTTATCAATAATTCTTTTTTTAATAGAAAGCCCTACACTTACGTCACGCTTTAGGCTATATATTTTCACGCCATTAAACTTAGGGGGTAAATATTTTGGATAAAAACCCTAATGTGGTAAAGAGACGATAAGTTGCTGCCAACATCAAGGAAGCAAGATTCCCAAGGTTTGTCATGTCATGTCATTTTGACATTTGCTATTGATAATTTGACAAATGTTAACAATGAAATAAAATTTTCATAATTTCATGCGGATGAATCCGCACGGGAACAGCTTGTTTTAATATAAAAACATTGGTAGATAATGCATAGAATCAATTATAACATAAACTAACGAGATTTTAATAAAGAAAAGGTGATGGGAGATAAAATCCTTTTGTTTCTTTCATGACTAAACTTCGTAACAAATATTCACGTGAAACCGAATTCGCCCTGCGATTTCAGTTTTTTTTATAAGCTGCGTGCTTTATCATTTCACGTCAAGGCTTAATTAATATTTCCCTGTGTGTTTTGGCTCCCGGCGAATGCAAAGCTTTCGGAGCTTTTGTGGATTTTAATTTGATATCGCCGTTCCACCAGCTCACTCGGTTTTACATTGAAATAAAATATCCCTTTTTTGGGTACAGTATTGATACGACACGATACGAACACAGTGATGACTGTTTTTGATGTGGAATATCCGTTTGTAGATTTACATTTTTGTTTCGGTTTTTATTACGTTCTATGCAGAGTAACAGAATAACGTTTTAGCTTTTTCAATTAATCCTAAAAGTAATAGTCCAAAACAAATATATAAATTTTTTATATTTTAACATGCGTATATGCTCTTAATAAACCAGCGTAGGTGCTCAAAATATTAGTCATATTTAGTCGGGTTTAAGTTTCAATAAGAATTAAAAAAAGTATGTAACTTCTGAGTGAATTTAAACAAAGAGAATGGTGAGTCTATCGTATGCAAGAAGGTGGTCATAAATTACCTCGGTCGGTAACGTTAGGGAGTTGCTTGGAGTTTTCAAATATATTATCCGTTCAGGGGAACAAACGCAATTTGAGGTTGTCGCGTCTCATAACTTTCTAACGTAACGTATGATGCGTATCCTCTGTTATACGATTACGGTGTAATAATTTTTACGTGTAAATAATGGATTAGCTCACTGAAGGGCTAAAGGTACTTAGATAGAAGTTTTGTAGAATAAGCTTTCAAATAACAATGGACTTTTAATTTAATGTAATACTCTTATCTCTTAGTACTTTAGTATATCATCTGCCTATTTTCAATGTATTTGACTTGACGTCATTTTATGAAAAACACCGAAGTTCACTTTTACACCGTGATCCTTGTGTCATCCTTTCAAAATTGTTCAAAAGGAGAAAATATTTTGTGAGATATAAGAAATTAAATATTAAACAACAAAAGTAAGGAGTCACGGCCTTGTAACAGTATTCATACGAGTCCTAAGTGAATAACAACGTTGACAAAATAAAATTGACAGGGGATTGCTCACAAGAATAATAAGGCTTAAATATTTTATAAGGGTTTGTGAGGTTGTGAGGGGTTGCGGAGAGATTCGCGGGGGAGTGGAGTGATGCGGGGGTTTAGGAAAAGTTTCGTACCTTCTGTGGCTCGCTTTCCGCTCAGGAAACAACGGGGAAATTGAGTTTCCTTGCATTTCATTTTACGGATGCCATCACAGGGGTACGTCATTGTCAAATCGATTGGAAAAAAGGCTAAATAAACATTACTGAGACTAAGCGATTAGGGATTGGAAATGACATTTAACAAATATGAAGAAAAAATAAGAAGATATATTAATTCCTTTAAAAAAATACGAAGTCCAGAGTACGTCTAAAGGTAACGTCCTAAGTAAATCTTCAAGCTGAGATTGTTAGTTGTAAACCACATGTTTGCAAATTTTATCTGGCGAGTTCACTTTTATACTTAAAAATGGTACTAACATAAGGCGTTTTTAGCCTCATATATGTATCCCTATGAAATTCTACTTTACAAATTCTCTTATCGATAATTTACCTAACTTCCCTAACACAGCAATATAATACAAGGTGTACCGTGACGTATCGGATACACGTTTCCTCCATTTCGGGTTGACGTTTATTGACTGCCCGCTAGTTGGGGGACAACCGGCTATGATACAATGAATACGAGAATAGATAAACCTGACCTAGTTATATTGAAACTAGTTATTTAGATCTAAAGGAATATAAACTGTTTATAAATATGGTAGACTAGCTTCCGCCCGTGACTCCATCCGCGTTGTATTAATAAAAACAAAAGAAAGTAGCCTATGTGTTCTTTCAGACTATCCTCTACATCTATGTTAAAATAAATCCAGATCCCTTCAGCCTTTTAGGCTACAAACTCTAATAAACATCCATCCATCCAAACTTTCGCATTTGTAATATTAGTAAGATATCTAGTAACAAAAGACAGAAGGGCGCGAATCAACTATCGATCTTATCTACCACTTTCGTATTAAAAAAAAAGATCACTTTAAAAATGTAAATGTTTTCATTGTAACAACATGTTCTTCGAAATCATTCTGATAACTGTTATTCGAAAGTCATCGCTTAAGGCAAAGACTTAATAATCATTATTAGAATCTTTGAATTCAGTAAAAGTTTACAAGGCCAGCGATTTCTTGATGTGTTTAATCATCTTAATTAACCGGAAAATTAGGAGAACGCTTCGACTGAAGAGATTTTAACGGCATTATCTGGGATTTATTAGTGTTTTACGCAGGGGATTTAATATTCAAGGAAAATATTTCAATATTCTTTTGTAAAGCTTGCTAATGATGTTTTTATAATGATTATATAAATGTTATAAAATAATATTTGTAGCCTTTAAAAGTAAAGAGGTGAATTTGTAGTTTGCACATTTTTTGTTTTTCTTTCTATGAAAATTGTGTTTGTCTATAAATGAAACATTTTTACTTAGATTTTTAACTGAGAATCAACCACTGTATATCTATACTAGCTTTCGCCCGCGACTCTTTCCGCGTAGAATTAAAAAAAACAAAAGTGAGTAGCCTATGTGTTCTTCCAGACTATCCTCTACATCTATAGTAAATTTCATTGAAGTCCGTTCAGCCGTTTACGCTAAAAACTCCAACAAACATCCATCCATCCATCTAAACTTTCGTATTTATAATATTAGTACTCGTATGATTACCATGTTTTGTTAGCAATACTATAAAAAAAATAAAGAGGACTAGTATTACCCTCCAGTACACACACTCAATTGTCGGAGCATGGAATTACTTCCACTTCACGTATTCTGTGTGGTCGTGGTATTCCATCAAATGGGAGATACGTGCAGTAGCCTTAGCGGATACCACCACTATTGTACCTGAGCAAGCTTGAGGCGGCAGCGGGAATATGAGCGTGGTGGAGGACTTGCGCCTGGCGACGGCGCAGCCCAGCGATTGCGGTTTGAAGCTGCGCAGTTGTTGCATAAAGTCGCTGCACTCCATGAGCGCGACGTCCGCGAAGTGAAGGTCGCACAGGATCTGATTCTTGAATCGACGAGCACGTTTCTGTGGACATACAATACAATAAGTATCTAGTATACTTGGGTAACTCTTGATGCCTTCTACTTGACCTGTCAAGATTTGTTATGACACTGATTCTTAATCTCTTTCTTCTTTTTCTACATAAAAGACAAATCAATAGTAATGTTATAAAGAGGAAAGATTTGGATTTTTGGATGTAAAGAAATAATTCAAAAACTACTGGGCAGATCTCAATAATTCTTGCATCATTAAAAAGCTATGTTATCACTGGGTAACATAGGCCATGTTTTTACTATTTTTTTATTCCACGCGGACGAAGTCGCGAGCAACAGCTAGTTAATAATTTGTTAATAAGGGTTGAGATGTTTAGTGCGTTACTATCCTATTAGTGTTGTATACCAGTAAAAAGTACAATTTTCTTCTTTGGTAAGCATTATTATCAGTTGTTTTTATTTTACCAGAAAAATATTAGGATAATTTTTACAACAAAGTTCCGAGCCCTAGGGATCTATTCATTATTGTTTCTAAAAGTACTTCGGTATCAGAAAACTATACCTCAAGTTCTTTCGTTTTTCTTTTGTTATTTACCTGACTAGTAGCTCAGACAAGATTAAAACGTTTTGAGATAAGACTTTCATATTAAATGAAATTTTGAACATATTAAAAACCAAGCAGGATTTGTTTTTAATAAATTATTTTAAAGGAATTTAAAGGGATGTATTTCAGTTAGTGCAAAGCGCGCGAAGAATTAAACTCCTTTGTTCACTCAAGGGTAGAATTTAATATAGTCTTTTGAACCCGACTGCGGTTACAAGAATTTATTTTCTTAACGTGTCTTAGCATATAACGACCTTGGTACAGATTTACACGCAGGACTTTCGCAAACAAATTTTACCTTAAACGTTTATAGACCAAGCTTTTATAAAACATGTTGGTGTCTTTCCTTAATATTTTAGTAGTAAAGTAATTTGTTAAATTAGCAAAAAAATGCTTTTAAAAATGTAGAAGTAAATAGTCTGTTAACGTTTTTCATTTTAAGTTTGCTACTGTGTTGATATTTTTCTACATCTTGGAGTTCTGAGACCATTTAAAACAAAAACAGTCTAGAAAATCTGGACTGATTTTCTAGACTGTTATCATACTAATCATACTTCATACTAATATTATAAATGTGAAAGTTTAGATGGATGGATGGATGGATGTTTGTTAGAGTTTGTAACCTAAACGGCTGAACGGATCTCGATGAAATTTGGTATGGATGTAGAGGATAGTCTGGAAGAACATATAGGCTACTCACTTTCGTTTTTTTTAATTCCACGCGGACGGAGTCGCGGGCGAAAGCTAGTATTTAATAACAAGGAAAATATCTTGAACAGTCGGTTTTCAAAATCTCAGAATATCGAAAGCATTTTAAATGTTAATTTGACTAAATGAAATTTTACCAATTTAAAGATTTAGATATAGAAAAAAAATATTATACGTATAAAATGTTGATATTTAAGATAAGATTTTGTGAAGACGCTGACATGATATCAGATTAAACATGCTTCAATAATTTTATTAGTTCTTTGAGGAGTGTTTGAGAGTTTCGAGATTAATGATAGGTATACAAGAGTTTTGGGTCAAAAACTTTTAAACTTTTCCATTACGTCCACGCACCTTTATATTCAAATTGTTTAATACTCGAAGAAATTTGAAAAGTTTCGACTTTCATCGCAATAATAATCGTTAATTCCAGTTACTACTACATAAAAATATTACGTTATTTACTTTGTATAATTTCCGATAATTACACCCACAGATTAAAACGTTTAAATAAAACCTTGTTGCTTAATGAGTTTTGTTTTTTTTCTTTCACGAATGTAGATGATATTTTTACATTTGAAAATCTCGGTACAAAATATTACAAACAGTATCAACTCGGCGTGGAACGAATTTATTTTTGCAAAACGCAACCCTTTGATCGGTGGCATGCAATCCGAACTTAATATAGCTATCTAACTGATTTATTAACTGTACTGTATTTCACATTACACACCAACACCTAACATATATAGCTCTATTTTTTTCTTTATTTTATTAAGTACTATAATACATCTGTTTATTTTTAAGTTTGTTATTGTAAGATCCATTACACAGGGCACCACTCTAGTTTGGACACCAGTCCCCTGCCCAAGGGGAAAGTTAATAAACTATTTTTTTTAAAGCATTAGATGAAAAGCATTATACATTAAGAGACTTAGTAACCATAATATGACTCTAGGAGCGTCGGTAAGTATGGCACTAATTAATGTTTGCGTTAATAATCGGGTAATACGTGTATTGTTTGAAGTTTTTTTTCAATAACCCATATTTTATGTATAAAATCTGTACAATACAGAATGTTCAGGTATGGTAGCTAGGAGAATAATGCTATTCTCGTCTATTAAATCTTATTAGACATGATAATCCAAATAAGATTATCTAAAGTGCGAGTAAAAGCTCGATTTGATTCTATAAATCATATAATACTAGCTTTCGCGCGCGACTCCGTCCGCGTGGAATTAAAAAAAAACAAAAGTGAGTAGCCTATGTGTTCTTCCAGAGTATCCTCTACGCCTATGCCAAATTTCACCGAGATCCGTTCAGTCGTTTAGGCTACAAACTCTAACAAACATCCATCCATCCATCTAATCTTTCGCATTTATAATATTAAGTAAGAAGTAAGATTAAATCTGACACGACCTGCTAAATTATAAAATTTATTGGTATTCTAAAGTTTCTGCCATCTCAACATTTTACAATTAACTTCGTAAATAAAATATGTTGCAATAACCAACTTTAAATGAAGAAATCAAAATGCTATTCTATTTAGTAGGATATAAGATAAAAATGAAGATCTTTTTTTCCAGTTTTCCTTGTAAATCTGTACATTTATATGTAGCTCAGGTAATCTCTACGTTACGCGAACAAATTCAATTCTAACACAAAATATTCGTGCCGGATATTAGCCTCTATGAATGCCAATATTGTATTGCGTGAAAAGAAACACGCAGGTGACTATATCGCCGGTATTTTTTTGACCGATTTCATGTCTATTTTTAACATCAAGTAATGTGAGAAACGAAAAAGTTTTTTTTTTATATCATAAAGTGGCAAACGAGCAAGCGGCCACCCAAATCCGCCAAAATGGCGAAGCGACCGCTGCCCATAGACATTCGCAATAGCGGATGCGTTGCCCACCCTTGATCGACGTAGGAGGAGACGCACATAAACAGGATATTTCCCCTGCCTATGCGTCTCCTGCACCATCAAATCCACGTTCCCATCCCATCCTTTTCTAATAAAAGAAAGGGTGGGAAGGAAAATGGACTAAAGTTGGGCCTCCGGCACCACACTCATTAGACGAAACGCGGAATTGCTCCTACTTCACGCCTGTCTTCTGTGTGATCGTAGTATTTCACCGGGCGAGCCGACCCATTCGTGCGAAGATGTTAAAGCGGGCTCTACCACTGTTAAAAAGTTATGTGTGTTTTTAATTATGCAGCATTTTTGGAGACTGATAATTTCTTAATAATTGTTGTAACGGTTGTTGAAATCATATTAGGCCATTTATGGGAAGAGCATTTACCTTATTCGAGTAAGTCCCAAGTTAGATATTCCCTTTAGTTTGATATGTTCGTTGAACGTAATCCTTTTATTGGAAAACTATAGTAATAAAGGCATTGACTGGTCGAAAGCTCAAGTTGCTGTACGACTGCGTAAAAACAGTCCCTTTATATTAAGTGAAATATATATTATATAAATATAGTATTGTTTATTGATAAAATTTCAACGTAAGACGAAGAATTACTAATATATGTTCGATGTAAGTGTCATCGAAATGAAGTAATGTTTCTGAAGAAATAAATAAAAAGACATATCAATTAATAGCCTAATAGTTTGGGGTACGGACTACCGATCTTGCGGTCGAGGGTTCGAATCCCGCCATTCGACTATTGTCGTGAACCATATCCTAGCACAAGCCTAGAGCTTAGTTGGAATGGTTAAAGAAAATATTAGTAAACTAGCTTTCGCCCGCGACTCCGTCCGCATGGAATTAAAAAAAAACTAAGTAGCCTATGTGTTCTTCCAGACTGTACTCTACATCTATGCCAAATTTTATCGAGATCCGTTCAGCCGTTTAGGCTACAAACTCTAACAAACATCCATCCATCCATCCATCTAAACTTTCGCATTTATAATATTAGTAAGATTAACAAAAATCTACTAGTATTTAAAAAAAAAGAAAATAAAAAAAAATAGTTTTAGGAGTCAGTCTGAAAATGTATACCTAATTCTTTTTCTTATTAAAATCTAGATCGAGAGCTTTTGAATGATCGTTTTAAATTTGCAAACGAGATTAAATTGTGTACATTTGTATTGATGCAAATTAATTTTAATGTATCTTTAAATATATGTTCATACAAATAAAATCGGAGTAAGATTTTAGGGCCGTGTCAGCGGTTGTCGAATCGATTTGCGGACGAACGGTTTCTGCGGGGTTAGATTGGAAATGTTTTGTGGCTTTGCGCTCTACCTCTACGCAACTTGTACACGGGTTTCTAATAAACTTATTTTATAATCATTTTTCAAGTGGATTATTAATATCATTTTCTTTTACTAAAAGAATTTAATTAGATAAACTACGGTGAAATTATTAATTAGTTTTTTACACACTTACATGTTACATTTACCGTAGAGTGGATAATAATTAAATAACGTTTATATTATGTACTATGAATATGACGCGCTGCACTACTACACTAGATAGAGAGATAAATTGTAAGGTTTTGCTTAACTTAATTAATTTTGACGGTTCACTTGAAAATAATTTAATTTCAATTAAAAATTAATTATCATACACAAGAATGAAACATGAAAATGATTTTGTAATGCTATTAAGAATGTATGAATATTGAGAATTATGTACCGTAATAATAAGTATATATAAAGCTTGTTAAAATATGTTTATTTAATCTTACTAATGTGAATGTTTAGATGAATGGATGTATGTTTGATAGAGTTTGCCGCGTAAACGGATAAACGGATCTCGATGAAATTAGGCATAGATGTAGAGCATATTCTGGAAGAACACATAGGCTACGTACTTTTGTTATTTTTTAATAAGCAAGCAAGTAAGTAAATATAAACTAAGTGTCACATAACAGTAGCCCTAACTTTAATTACAACTTTATCGTCCAAAGTAACAAAGAGAATGGTAATATCATGTCAACCCTTGTTTATAAGAAATAAATAAATTAGGCAAGTTATGACTTAAGTAAATTGGTTACTTTGACAGCTATCATAATTTACTTTCTAAAAAGTTAAGCAGAAAAACTATGATTTTTTATGACACAGAAAACCCTTTTGTTGTTGAAAAAGATCAAATAATAAATTATATTTTCTCTTTAGATAAAACTTCTAGTAAAGTGTTACTTTTATAACATTTATTTCTATGTTTCAGAAATAATAGAAAATAATCAAGCAATGTTAAAAACGTCTCACTAGAGTTTGGAAATAATATTATCTAATAACCACTTGAACTGAAATCTATTTTGAAGAACACTCAACGTTGTAGAGGACAATATCACGATATAGCAAAATACTTAAAGAGACAGCAATTCAAAGATTCTATGACGAGTACGATTCAATAACCTTTCAGTTTCTTATATGTGAAAATCTCTTATAATTTTACATTATGACAAAATAAAATATTTAAGAACTTTTAAAGTGATTTCATTTCTATAACGAAACAAAGCCATGAGATTCCAGTATGTATGTATTATATTTTGTATATCATATTAATATTATAAATGCGAAGGTTTACATGGATCGATGGATGGATGTTTGTTAGAGTTTGTAGCCGAAACGGCTGAACGGATTTCGATGAAATTTGGTACAGATGTAGAGGATAGTCTAGAAGAACACATAGGCTACTCACTTTTGTTTTTTATTAATTCCACGCGGACGGAGTCGCGGGCAAAAGCTAGTTTCTTATATTTCAAACTCGGACTTGTTTAATTTTGAAGCTTATTAACAACATTATTCTAAAGTAGAAAAGATTATTAGAGACTTCTTCAGAACGAAGTAAAAGTTAATAAAAGAATGGAGTACTAAAGTCACTTAAAGAACCACTGTAAGGATAGCCGATAAACAAAATCTGAGATAGATGAAGAAATTAGATGAGTACCAACTAAGCCTGAATGTAGCGTTATCATAGAATTGAATAGAGTATATGCAGCAGTTTTAGTATATTTCAAACAACAATTTCGGTATTCCATGGCGACCTAATTATACTTGAATAGGTAATAATTAGCATTGGATCCTACACATGTTTACGAACACAATTCATTTGCTATTAATTAGAAATTTGAACTGTACTATTCATTAATGAGGTATTTGTAGGATTATTAGAATCAACTTCGTAATAATTTTCAATTCAATGATTTTAGTTTATATTAATCTATACTGGTTGGTAACCTATATTTAATACAGATAATTGACTAACCTGGTTTGGTCCAGTGAGATTCAGCCCGCAGGAGTTGCAACGGAGACATTCCTCGTGGTAATGATTGTTGTCATACAGTGGAGACGGTTCTGAAAACATATACTGTTTTTTACAATTTCTCCTTATTACATAACATCATCCAGTCTTCTTATGAACATATTTAGTTTTTTTTATAGTTATAATAAAAGGGGGCAAACGAGCGGCGAGATCACAGAGGTGGTCAACGACGCCCATGGACATCCGTATTGATAAACCAGGACGTTTAAGACAAAGCCTAAAAAAACTTTCGCATAATATCGAACCTCAACAATTCCTCATTATTTCTTCTAAACGTAAATAAGTAACGTCTTTAATTTTATTTTGACACTAGCTGTTGCCCGCGACTTCGTCCGCGCAATATTAACATAAAAAAGAAGCCTATAACATGCCCGTCTATGTCAGCTACCCTACAGTGAAAATCTGGTTGAAATGGTTCAGTCGTTTCGGAGATTACCCGTAACAAACGCGGCTTGCGGACAGACAGACAGACAAAAAAAATAATTGCGATTTTCGTTAGCAGCAACGCAAATACATCTCGAAATCTGGAATTTTTCTTTTGATATTACAAACAGACACTCCAATTTTATTATATGTATAGATGATACCCTTGACCTATTTATTAAATGACGAGCCGTTGCTCGCGACTTTGCCCGCGTGAAATTACAAATATAACCTATTACGTTCGCCCTTTTTTTCAACCTATTGCCAAAATTATTAACTTAGTAGTAATCTACGTAATAACAGAAATCTACCGATGCAAGATTCCAAATTTCTAAGTCCGGTAGCTTGTAAGCTGATTTTTCGGTTACCCTTATTGTTTGTGTTCGCGATATCTTCTAAACTATTAGTCCAATTTTAATACTGTAAATGACAATTTTATTCTACATTAAATTCTCCTGATAACAAACGCATTTATTTGGATAAGGATTAATATTGAAACCAATAAAAGAACGCTGCAAATAGCGTTGGATTTTTAATTCATTTTGTAAACACAAAAGTGTTTATGTAAGAAAACCGTTAAAGATAGATATATGCTATCGCGCACTTTTCTGTAGAACTTTTTAAGATCTACAATTCTTTCATACATCATTTTTATATACCTCTAACGGCTTAGGCAGCGTAAGCCGAGAAAAGTTAAAGTTTAGTGAGTTTTTAACGCCGGCGTCCAGAAACACGCTGTTTATTAATAGTTCCTGAACATTAGTAATAATAAAATATAGCCTATGTTACTCATAGATAAATTACCTTTCTGATGGTGAAAGAATTTTTTAAAATCGGCCCAGTAGTTTTTGAGTTATTTCAATACATACAAAAATACAAAAATACAAAAATACAAAGTTTTCCTCTTTATAATATTAGTATAGAAGTATAGATATAGATAAAAGATTTTCCTTTCGCACACAAGGACATATTGAATAAATAACATTTCATAGCTACAAAAACGATCAGTATGGAAGTATGATGGATGATGTAATCGATCTGACGATACCTTTGCGACGTAGGCGGGACACTGATAGCGAGCCCTTTGTTAAATATACCTTGTAAATATATCAAGAAAATAACTATGCCCTCACGTCTAACACTTCAAAAAAAGGCTTGAAATATTGAGATTATTATGCTAAAGCTGTACTATAACGGTTCTAAGATAAATTCAAACTTTAAATGCTCCTATCACATATTGGATACTTCTCCGTTTTTAGGAAATTAATAAACGTTTCGTATTGTTCTTTTGTTTTTATGTATGCTACTGATTGGTTTTACGAGGGTCTGGAAGATAGCGTATGAAATTTTGAGATCTCTTTATCTAATAAATGTCTGTGCATTGGTCGGAAATTGACGGTTAATTCATTTAACATGTTGAATACAGTAAGTAGAGATATATTGGGCAATTAGATATTGATCCTTTGACCATTCTTATGGTCGTGGACAAGCGTGAAATTTGAAAGAAAATAATCGTATCGACATCGATAGATTTTGTATGAGAATCGTATGAGATTTTTCGATGAAATTTCCTACTCATACAAATTTTGTAGAAAAAGGATATAAGTCATTCTTATCAGTTGTACCTTCATTTAATTTAAGTCAATAAAAAATACCACGTGGTGTATGTCTGAGCCAAGTCGACTAACTGCTGGGGAAAGCGAAAGCAATTTTTTTAATTTGGACGTACGCCAAAGGCAATGTTACCGTTGCTTGGATGAACGCCAGCCTAGTTCGAAAATGAAAATTTTTGGTCAAACACTTATTTTAAACGATTAGTTAAAAATGAATTTAAAACATTTGTTTATGTTTTTGTACGTGATCTCAAAATTAATTGACGAAACAAATTTTCTACATAGTTTATGTCGAAGTTTAAACGTTAAATTGTGAATTAAAAATGTTAGTTAGAAAAGTTACACTATAAACGAACTTTTATGCTTTTAATATTTTTGTAAAAAGGTAATCGCCTGTGATTTCTATATTGAAGCAAAAGTACTTAAATGAAAAATAGGGCGTAATTAATATGATCGTAACGGTAGCAGTAAATTTGGCAGAAAATAGGTATTTTTACCGTTTTATAGCGAGAAATATTGTCGGCGATATAATATTAATGATACGAGGCCCGACAACGTGAATTTCATTTTTATTGCTTACATTTATTGTTTTTTTTAGGGATCCGTAATCTGCATAACATAAAAATCTCATAAAACGAATGATAAGGGATTCTTTTATATCTATTATCGTTAGTACAATAATAATTTAAAATCTTAATATTATTTTACAGAACACATTCATTAAAAACCCTATTTGAATATTCAAATTACTGAATATTTATGTAAATAAAGTATAATTTAATAAAACATAATGTTCATATTTCATTCATTTGTTAACCTCTAAAGAAAATGTACATAAACGTTTAAAATTAACTCTTTCTTAAAAGAAAACTACCAAAACAAAGCTATATGTGTCAATCTACTCATAAATGCCTGTCACTCATCCTCATTCACTTTCACTTACCATCATGTCCCACTGGTCTAGTTTATTCACAATTCATGTCCATTATCTATTAAAATATCACTTTTACATCAGAATAGCAATAATTATTTTTAAATTGGTGTCTCATTTCATTAACATAATTTATAAAATTTACTACGCTATTTTTGAACAATATTATTCTTATGTCACACCTTAACACTGAAACGTCAAAGATTCACGACACCACTTAGCCAAAAGGTGGAATAATTACATCAAAAATACAATTTACAAGTCATTACAATACAAAAGCACGGCTTTCTATTCGTTGGGATAACATTTATTGACGATTCGTTGTAATAATGAGGGACGATTTATTCGCGATTTTTTATTGTTAATACACGTTCGCTGTCAATGTGAATTTTTAGAGGTTATTCGTTGTGTACGGCACGTCAGTTTAGTTTTAGTAAACATGGCAGCGTAAGGCAACAGATGAGGGCGCGGGCGGTCGAGCCTGCGCCGGGGCTCGTTCATCTCATCTCGATAGGAGCTCCGCGCGGTCGCGTTTGCGAATGCCGACAGCACAAACTCACCCTGAGGGCGCCACTGTCACCCAAAAGTACTTTAACCGTCTCTGTCGATAAAACAGCACGTTCAGGGCACCATGAGAAAGAGACACCGAAGCTACGAGCGCATCGATTGGCTGTTCAAAGGAGGCGGGGAGCGAGCACGTGGCGTGTCTTTTGTTACCAGCTTGTAGGCTCTGTGCTTTTGTAAAGCTCGCGCTCTACGAAAGTTAAGCGTAGAGCCATTGTTTACAATGTTGCTCATTTTAACACCTCGTTTTTGTAATTGTTTTCTAGTTTCGTAATCTGCCAATTTTTAACACGAAAATATTTTTGTGATAGAAAATATTATAACGATTTTGTTTAAATAATGTAAAATGTAAGGATGCTATGCCATAATACTTCGCTTCAAAAAATAATAATAATTACATATATCTCTTCTCCTTATACTTTCAAAATTATTTCTCTCACAGATTTCAGTTCTAAAGTAACATTTCGTGCACAATGTTTAGATAAGTCATGATTTAAAATTTTAAGTTCGCTACTTTAATATTGGTTTTATCTTGATAACATAAACTTGAACTAACGTTGGCATTTAATTTTTAATCAACTATTGTGAATAGAATTAATACTAAATTACTGACCTGTCTGTGTACTTGAATCGAAGAACGTACTCGTAGTCTCGACGGTCATGGTGCCGATGGTGCCGTCCAGTATCTGCGTGGAGGAGTCGCGGCGGCCGCGAGCGCGCATGCAGGCGTCGTCGCTCTGAGAACTTTGCCGTCTGAAGTTACGGCAACGTATCATTTCCTCGGTGGTCGATTGCCGGCGGAAGCCGCGAGCTATTAATATTTCCTCCGTAGTCGATTGCCTTCGGAATATCGTTCGTTCCGGAGGGCGAGCGCACGGGCTGGGGTCTCGGCTCGAACATGAGCTGGACTCAGGGCTGCGTGCGCGGCCCATGCGAGCGCACGATGCCTGTCTCCGGAGGCGGCTACGACGGCGAGCCGCAGATGGGCTCAACTCACCGCCCCCGGCCCGGTCGGGGCTGAGTTGATTGCGTTCTCTACGAGGGCGCGCCGCCGAATCTGGGCTCAAAGAATCTCTTCTTGCGCGTCCTTCGTCATCGGGGCCCAAAGATGGACCTGAATCGCGACGTTTGGTACCCGGCGGACCGCTAGGATCGTCGAAAGCGGTCGCCTGCCTCTGCAGACGGCCCAGTCTTCGTTCTGGACTTGCCGCCGCTCGAGAATCTCTACGAGCTCGTCCACATTGCGTTGTTGAATCTCTTCGACCCCCTATATTAGGAGGCGATTTTCCGCTGGGCGTGGCCTGAGTCCCTTGATTCGTAGATGGCGTAATCTGAGAAGCTTGAGAGGTTTGCATAGCGCTGACGGCAGGAGTTGTCGGCGACGTCGGTGATGGTGTTACAGCGGACGTAATAATAGTCGGCATTGTCATCGGCTGGCATTCTCCGTCCGAACGACTGGGTTCATGAACAGCGACTATAGTTACTGACGGTAGGTGCGTTGAAGGTCCAGGGTCAGAGGATGCATCCACGAAGGATGGCGGTGCGGGCGTAGGAGGAGAGGCTCGTCGCTTTTTATGAGTTGCTATTATACGTGGTGGCGGTACCGCCACAGAGTCACGTCTGTGGTGACGATGCCCGTCCACTGAATCCCTGCGGTCCTTTTCATCGCCAGAGCTTCGTCTCTTAAAGCGGCGGTCTCTCGAAGGTACGATAGTTGTGGAGTCTTTCCGTTCCCATGATGGTGGAAAATCTGCACGAAAATCTTGTGGTGCAGCTTTGGAATCACGGCGTTTCGATGCCATTGATTTTATCCCGGAGTCCGCCGAGGAGTCTCTCCGGCGTCGAGGCGGGGGCTCATGCCGGGCCCATGGCAGAGATCGCGCTAAATCTGCGAGGGTTTCACGTCTAGACAGAGGTGCTCTCTGTCGGCGCGGCTGGCTGCCGCCGCCGCCCCACTCGCGCAATATATCTGTCAGTTGAGCTAGCGAAGACCGGCGACGCCGGGGTCCACCTAGAAGACCAATTTTACTTTTATAACTAGAAAACATTTGTTGGTTTTCCAAAAATATCGCAGTTGTATCTGACATGTACCTCGTGGTTGATCGGAGACGTCTGGTTCTGGCGGTGACAGGCAGGAGACTTGCGCGGCGGAGTCCCTGCGGCTGCCTAGCCGTTGCCTCAGAGTGGATTCTTCTAGCGTGGAGCGCGTCAGTTCGTCCCAGCCGTTTCCTCCGGCCCACACCAGTCCCACTTGGTGGGACAGAATCGGCAAGTTGCATACGAAACATATTGCGGTCATCGTCCTGGTAAATAAACAAAAGCAGATTAGAATATGACAGCGCAACATCATGAACTCAAGCCTGTCTCCTGGGTAACTGTAATTTGTTAAATATCTAATTAACAGTTGATATGAGTAACTCACGCTTTATTGTTTCGAAAGTACGTGTAAGGATACATGTCTGTTGTCGACAGTCGGCTGCGATGTGTTTCGTGTTCAAAGCGTAAAGCCGCATATCACGCCCTTGTTTTCGCATCACCGAACTGATAACTGAACTAGTGGCTCGATATTAAGTAATAACCGCTCCCATTCTCGTCTACTTAATATATCATATTACCAATAGACGACTGGCGCGTCGCGAATATCATTCTATAGGTACATTTCCAAGTATTGAATACTCATGAATCACATTACCATTTTAAGAAATCTACGACAAATATTTACTATGTTTTGAAATATCTAGATGTACATTCGACTGTTTATCAAAGGCTTTTAATGCTTTTGTCTAATCTTGAACTATTGGTATCTTTAATAGAATTGCCATTGTTCGTATTCATTTGTATAAATGGTATCAGATTATTTTATGTAACGTTGACATACGGATAAAGCATATCACTTTATACATGAGTGATTTCCAATCTTACGTTCGTCTAGAAATGATTTGGTTGTACACAAATCAATAAATTTGTTGAAATGGAAATCAAATAGGCTCATTCATAGAGAAATAATATGTTCAGTGATATCATCATATCGATTTGAGTTGAACGTAAGAAATATTTTTATAACAAGTTATTTTCTTTTACGAATTGAGATCAGTTTTGGCTCCTTTTATGATTTTTATTACATAAAATGCTACTAATGTTTCAAACCAAACCATACAAGTCATAAAGATTGTTAATTTTAACTGTTAACACGTGTTGAAATTATCACACATAAAAAAATACTGATATATTTCCATACTGTCTTACCAACTGTATTTTAATGCTATTTAACAAATTCCCTACTTATTTGATTTTATTTTGCAATAATGTCGTTGAAATAATCTACTGAGTAACTGTTAGTGTTCTAAGTGCTACGTTAGTGCAATGATGTAACTATTTATTTGTGAACTTACCTTCCTTATGTCCAAATAAAATGAAACAATGAATGTGTGTGATATAAACATGTTCTGTGTGTGTTTATTGAATGAATTGAATATGAGATGAATATAAAATGCTAAGCCAGAAAAAAGCAAAATAATTCATCTTGGAGTAGCCATACTCTAAATTCATTTGCATAGTCAAAAAAGGAATTCTGCAAACAAAAGTTCTGTTCGTCGAAAGCTTTTGCCAGACTGTATTGTTGAAAATCTAGCGACTGCCGATAGATGGCGTGAATATAACTTCGTTACAGAACAAGTGACACTTTTCACTTTGTATATAGGGTTTTTAAATATGCTTAGCTTGAATAAAAAGCTTGTAGCGTAGTAAATAAAATAATGGGATTTACGGTGGTATAATGTGAAAATAAAATTGTAAGCATGCTTGGATATTGTTGGGACCTGTAATGACGCAGCCGAGGTGAAGGGGATTGAGGCATGACGAAAGCCGGGGCATTGGGGGCGGGGCGCTAACTCGGGAATATGCCGACACAGAATATCACATCAAACATTTTCAATATCTGAAACAATCAGTAAATTAATATAATTAGTAAAAATAAAGCAAACTACATAGATATTTAAAAGTTATATAAATATAGTTTAGTGTACAGAAAGTATTGTGTATTTACGTTTTTGTGAAGTGTAATTTATTAGTTTATGATTTTAGGTTTATCGATTAAATTCAAAGTGTAAGAAATAACTATTTTAATTAGTATATGCAGGAGTAATCTTCGATGAAAAACATTTTAGAAATAACGAAATTCGTAGATCTGAGAGTGCCATCTCTGTTAAAATTCTAATAGTAACTTTAATTATTGTGGCGCTAGATGGCGGGATCACCGACCTACAAAAGCTGTCGAAGCTTTTAGTATTTAGTCAGAGATATCTACGGCGTTAGATAGATGGCGTTGTAGCTAATGAAAGTTTTGCTTGGTTAATAAATATTATTTAATCAGGTACATGTAATACTTTTATTTATTAGTATACATCCTTTTCTACTTGTCTGCCTAAACAACATCAGTTACCACAAGTTTCCATAGCCGAAACATCTGTTAAAAGATATAAAAATATTGTTGACGATCAAACGCTTCTTTACATAAATAATAACATCACAAGCAATCATTATTTTAATTTTGCGTTGATTTGTAATTAGAATTTTATAATTACAGTTGAATATTGATTTTATTTATTCAATTGGTTTTCAATACAAAGTAATTAAAATTTCATTTACATAGTAGACAAACTCTGTATTTTTCCATTTAATTTATTACTGGTGAATACAAAACAACCAAATAAAAACCTTAAAGAGACAACGGACCGTAATATTTATGTTATTTCCATTGCTATAAATTCTTTTATTTTAAAAAGGGCTACGAACAAACGGGGAATGTTGTTCAATTTAGATTGGGTTTTGATTGATGGGGACGAGCAAAGTTTGAAATGAATTTTATTCATAAAACTGGTGGTGCAATAAATACAAAGTTCAAATGTGTTGCTATCTACCATAGCTAGCCTGTAAGCGTTTCCAAATGAAGACTTTAATTTTGCAAAGGTACTTTTTAAATATTTAAATCCGACGAAGGAATATGCATTTTATAATAATTTATACGTCATACTTCTGTAGTGAAAAAAATATATATAAACCTAAATTGTGAATCCATTTAGTAAGTAAAATGTTTTAATATCTTTAAAGCAAAATCAACATTCAAACTGTATTTGCATTTATTACAGGGTTCGTCGAACAATACAAACGTCCATGCATCCATACGTCCGTGAGTCCGTGAGAGTACACACATATTGTTTTGTCTTTTTTATAAATGTAGAATGAGAGGGACAACATGCATTTTGGCAGTGAAAATATACGGTAAATATGTAAATATAACGGTAAGGATAGCTGAAACCAAAACTCCGACAACAATCTGCAACATTTTACATAAAAAAATTCTGGCATCGGAATACCATCGTTAACTTAAAATTGAATTTGGCATCATATTTCCCGCGTAGTCTGCTCCCAGTATCAGAATAGAATACAGCCCTAACAAGTGAATTTCATTCTCGAATCATATCGGGTTACTCGGCGTCGATGCAACAATCCATTGTTATCCTGACTGCAATTTTGGTTACAAATTACAGGGTGTTGCATCTTTTGTATAAACTAATCTTATGATATGGTTAATATTTTATCTTACTAATATTACAAATGCGAAAGTTTAGATGGATGGATGTTTGTTAGAGCTTAAACGGCTGAACAGATCTCGATGAAATTTGGCATAGACGTAGAGGAGACTGGAAGAACAAATAGGCAACACACTTTTGTTTTTTTTAATTCCACGCAGATTGAGTCGTGGGCGAAAGGTAGTGTTAAGTATTTACAAAGACCTGTAACTTTTTCAGAAGAACTGATTGGTTAACCAAATTGCATTAGTCATTATTCCGACTACAGTTATGCTTACACAGATACGACTATTCTGTTAAAACTAATGGTGTATAGCAGGCTTTAGTTGTGTTAATTATATTGACCTTTACAGTCTAAATTGGATATTACTGGTTGCATTTTGTGAAACATCAATCACGACGTAAATACAGTTTTACGGTAATTACATTTGACTAAAATGTGCAATACTTCAATAGGATCTAACCGAAACATGAACAAAGAATTTATTGTCGTCCCGCTCACTTTCCTTGAAAATAAAAGAGATATTTTTACAGACATTTCTGTGGTGAAGTCACAGTTCCACTCTCTATAAATCAATTTTGTTGAAACAATACGCAATATTGAAGGTTTGTATGAAAGGGGACGTTGCTTTCATGCATTAAAAGGAATACGAGTAAATAAATTTGAGTGAAATTTTTTCCCTTTAACTGTTCTATTCGCAGAGTGCAATTCCATTAGCTTCGTTTTAATTTTTTGTTTGTATTCTCGAGTCCAGTATTTTAGAATGACCAACGCACATCTTTTGTCTTTACAAATGAATTTTATGAACCTTTGGTTATTCAACGTACTGTCTACATACGAATTTAATTTGGAAAACAAATGGAAGTAACGTTATAAATGCAGCTTTTTCGTAGAAAATTCGTATTAGATTATTCCTCTGTGATAATAGAAGTCACTAATTTTATTTTGTGACTAGCTTTTGCCCGCGACTTCGTCCGAGTGGTATTCAAAAAAACAAAAATAAGTAGCCTATGTGTTCTTCCAGACTATGGTCTACATCTATACCAAATTTCATTGAAATCCGTTCAGCCGTTTAGGCTACAAACTCTAACAAACATCCATCCATCTATCCATCCATCCAAACTTTCGCATTTATAATATTAGTATATATATTATATTAGTATATGAAGTATGATGTTTCTGGTGACAGTCTCTCTCGACTTTCAACAGAGAAGGCATAACTATAACGTGAACGCACAGAGTTAAATAAAAAAAGTAAGATTTCTCATATTCACATATTGTGCATTACGTTATTGAGTAAAATCCACATTAATTTCTTGTTCTAAAATATAAAACATTCTCTATTTTATGTATCAAGAATGATACAAAGGAGGAAAACCTGCATAATAATTACTTTAAAGAGGCTTTCCCCTTTGAAGAACTTTGAAAGCTGATTACAGTTTTGTAGTTTCATTTGTGCAGCGCTCACTTACAAGTTAAAATTCATGATATGCTCGCTTTTATAAGCCCTCTTGTGCATTTGCATTGAGAAGACAAGAATACAAAGAAAGGGGGATACAATTTGGAATACATATTGTTACATTTTGAAAATTACAAATGGATACTACTTATATGTATAACTAACAGCAAAATTATCTTTTACTATGTAAGTTATAGTTGATATAGAATAAAGATAATAATATATAGAGGTAGAAGGCCTTTGTTTGAGTCAAAGTGTATTAAATGACTAAATATAAGTTGTCAGTTTGTATGTGTCTTGATATTACGTAAAAGTTCAATGAAATATGTTTTGTACTTATACATATATTGCACATAGATAGCTTACTAGGGTGTTCTTTTTTTAATTATTTGCCAGTATCATCTAGCAATAAAAATACTTACATTTTTAAAGACAAATATTTTCCAATCTCCGTTTCTTTTGAGTAGATCGTGTAAGAACATCTGAAACAATAAACTTAAATAAATCTCAGTCTCACCAATTAAGTTCTTTTAGTTAGTGAAAGAAAACTAAGAATTAAAATTATATTTATATTTATCTTTGGATTATTCAATGTACTTAAAATGTTTCTGTAGATAATAATTCTGTTTGTATTAAGGATAAAAGCGGGCTATTTGGTTGATTAATTGCAGTCATCTCGAGGGAGACAAGAAAACTTTCGAGAATTGTTTGCGATTTTGTTCTCTTTAAGTATTTATTGCGAGAAACAACATTAATGTATCTACACCTGGTTTTGTCTGATTTAACCTACATGATAATAGGAATGTCAATTGACTTTTTTTAATTTCAGCAATATAAACTTTATTCGGAAGTTCATGTCGTACTAAAATCCCGAGCTACACTAGGCAACCGACACTTATTGCCGTACACACAGTCGTTTATTCGTCCCTTAAGCAATCCCTTCTTGTAGATTCTTATACAAAATATACACAAATTTCTCCCTTAGAGACTATTAATGTTTCAGACACTAGACTTTGACTCCGCGATTTTCTTATACGAAAATTAAATTTGACTATTAACATTCTTTTACATTTTCGACATTTCCAGCGAAATAGGAAAAATGTTTGCAGAAAAAGTTGAACGACTATTTCCCTGACTGTGTTGTAGGAAATTGAAAAGCCCACGCCAATCGTTACAGTTTCTACCGGTGTCACAACGCTCGCGTCAACGCGATTTGACAGCAGAAGATTTGTAGACTAGCGAGTTAACAATATACCTACAGTTAAAAAATGATATATTAAATACTAGCTTTCGCCAGCGACTTCGTCCGCGTGGAATTAAAACAAATAAAAGCAAGTAGCCTATGTGTTCTTGCAGACTAGAAAAAATCTATGCCAAATTTCATCGAGATCCGTTCGACCGTTTAGGCTACGCACTCTAACAAACATCCATCCATCTAAACTTTTGCATTCATAATATTAGTAAGAAGTATGATAACATCGGTGAAAAATTACAAATAGAATGACAATCTCATTCTTTAAAATAGGTGAAGAAATTTCGTTTACGAAGTAAGAAAGAATAAAGAAAAACCAAAGTTTTTAATCATACTAGAAATCATAATAGAAATTCAAACATATGTATGAAGTCAATCAACCCACAGTGGACCAGCGTGGTTGACTATGGCCTAGTCACCCCTTACTAAGGGTAGGCCCTGAGCCCCTCAGTGGGGACGTATAGTGAGCTGGTGATGATGAAATGATTGCATTTTAATTTTCACTTTTATAATTTACTGTTTATTAGTGTTATCTTCAATATCTAAATACCGCACCATTACAATTAACATAAACAAAACACAGAAACCACGTTTTTCAATCAACCACGTTGACACTAAAACCGCAGTGTAAATATATTTTCAATACAAAGACCGAAAAACTCAATTTACAGACAGAATTGTTGCTGCATATTGGAGGCCTCGAAACAATTTGCACGGAGTTGCAATTGTTTTCTGAAACAATGTATTGAGAGAAAACTATAAAACGCGTAATTGAAATTTTTTAAATGATTATCTTTTATATGTGTTACTATGTAGAGCAATCTCTGTAACTCTTTAATAAGTAGTTATTTGGTAGAAATATGGTACGCGTTTAGTTGTTCATGGGTCTCAAATTGTAGATTCAAAAATTGATTTTCAAGATTTTTCTAATATAAAACAAAGATATTTAAATTCGTGCTTAAATCAGTTAAAAGGTTTTTATTAATTAGTCCGCGTTGAAACCATGTCATAGTTTATAAAAACTCTTAGACAGATTTAAATATAAAGGGTGATACACATAAAAAGAGAGTACATAATGTACCGATCATAATGATATTTCTATCAATAAATGATAACAATTGTTAGAAAAAAGTTCCTGAAATTTGATATATCAATATGGAAGACGAGAATTGTGCAGAAAGAGTATGCAAGGGAGACGATGTTGATTTTATAAGATAACAAATGACTTAAATATTAAATAGTGTAGAAATTTTATTATTAAAACCATATACAGTTGTAGTAAATAATTTCTAATTAGATAAAACAAGTCATCTGCCACTCAATTCTCAGTTTAATTAACTTTAATCAACGACAATACAACACGTAATTAATATCAAGTTAATCCTAATTATTCTAAGATCAACGTGACTCGAGATTACTCATCTTAGACAAGCTTAGTAAATGAAATTTGGAATCAAATATGCTAAGGGCGAAGATGGAAATATAGTTTAATTTAATTTTACTTTACAAGTCTTATGGCCTAATATTGAAACGAAATTTAAATCGCTACGTACTTACTATTTAACAGACGTCAAAATATTAATGGGATCAAGAGTTTTGCCGTAGCCTTATCATTTAAAACGCTGTTACATATTTAAATGTAGTTTCAGTATTCGACTGCTAGTTTTAATTTTTTACATCAAACATAAAATTACTGTTTAAACTGTTGAAAATCTACCAATCCATATTGTAGGTATATAAATAATTAAAAACAAGCTAATCGATTAGCTTGTTTTTAATTATTTATTTAATAAAATTGAAGAGTTTATTTGAAAATCTAATCTCAGCTACTACAGATAAAACGTATTTATTTATAACTATGACATTAGTTGGTTAAGTACAATCCTATAACTAACTTAGTTTTTGATATAGATGAGACTAGCTGTTGCTCGCGACTTCGTCCCCGTGAAATTACACAATAATAAAAGATATTGCCCTTGTTACTCACAGATAAATTACCTTTCTAATGGTGAAAGAATTTTTGAGTTATTTCAATACAAAAATACAAATCTTTCCTCTTTATAATATTACGAGTATATTAGTATAGATGATATATCTAAAAACGTCATATTTACAGTATTCTTCTATTTTTGAATGCCGTCCATTATGGTTTACCCTTGGGAAGCGAGTAAGTCATACTTTAATTAATTAGTACGCAAAAAGCTTTATTCCCAAAGCACTTGTAAGCTTTCATATAAATTAAATATAGTCTTAAGGATTCGTTCGTTCGGAGATAGATCATCAAAATTTATTTTCATCACAAAAATTATGACTTCTATGGTACTTGATGAATAGTTGAAGGTGATTTTATTGTTAAAGTTAAGTAACTTAACAGAGGCACGATCATGAAAACTTAGCCGGTTCGTATTTAATACGTTAAGTTAACACCATTATGTTCGTCTTAACGAGTTTTAACTTACATTTATCTAATTCAATGGAAACAAAATGGACTTCCCTTTTGTGGTTCCCTTCCCTCCCCTTTCATTTGGTGTATGAAATGAGGTTCCAAAAGACCAAAAAAAAATAGTAAGGTGCTCAAGTGTTTTATGTACTAGTCCAAGACATCAATTTTGTTGTCAATATTATAAAGAGGAAAATATAGCATTTCCAATAACTCAAAAACTACTGGCCGATTTCAAAAATACTTTCACCATTAAAAAGCTACGATATCAGTGAGTAGCATAGGCTTTATTTTATATTATTTGTTAATTTCACGCGCTCGAAGTTGCGGGCAACAGCTAGTGCCATATATGATTGACTGGTTTTTATTACTTTAAATAGGCCAGAGTACGAACATTCTGATAAAAAATAAGTCACAAAAAAACTAACTTTATTACACACAATTATATTAGTGGATAAGGATGATATATGAGATACATAAGATATCGGAAATTCGTAGGTAGTAAGTCTCTTCTATTTATAATGTTGCCGAAATACGTAATAAGGTCGCACGTGTTCGTTATCGAGCGAACTAAATTTACCCAACGACTGTCAGGCAGACATACCACTGTCAGGCTTGCCGCCGATTTGTGTTTAACTATCTAAAACCGATTTAAGTTAAACAATAATGCAAAATGTTTTTTAATGTATTGCTAATATTTAAAAACAACAATTGTCCTGTTTATTGTAAATTTAAGAAAAAAAAGTATTAATTTTTAGGCCATAATTATTTGTAAAAGCAACATGTTTTAGTGTGTACCGTATCCCATTAGCGAGGCGTGTCCCACCACGCCCCAACGCCGGCTAGCAATATCATTCTATCATAATCTCAATATTCATAAAATATAAGCAAAAGCAAAACTGTCAGGATAAAGGTAGACATCATTTATCAAATGAAATATTCGAATGCGTAGTGTTCTCTGAACCCGAATGTGTCGTGCCTAAGTAACGTAATTTATTGCTAAAAAGGTTACCAGTGTTAGTAAAGGATACATTTTGTAATACAATTTGATATATACTTTTCTCTTATCTCGATAAATACTAAGTTATATTGTACAAAAAAGCAAATAAAACAATGAAATTCAAATTTTCGTGCAAAGCGGTGAATCCAGCCCTGTAGTAGGATCACCCATCCACATTATAGTCGGCTATCTTAAAGTAGGAAAACCGACGGATCTGTTACTAGTTATTTGTGTGTATACCGACTGAACTAGTCGGTATAGACACAAATTAAAAGTAACCTATGAAAGGAATTGCCGCCCACACAGTCATTAAAGTCGTTACTAAGTATTTTATAGTTTTTTTTTTAAGAGAAATCTACACTAATGCGCTTCATAAATGTTAAATCTTATAAGTTTAAATTAATCACAAAGCAAAGGATATCATATACAAAAATTTACATTAGAAATTCGTGGCAATGTTTAAAGTAGTGTCACAAACATTGGATGTTTGAATAGAGTGAGTAATTACGTTCAGTAACATATGCGGCTGGTAACGGTATCGCGAAGGAAGCTAATTGAATTTGTAATGCGAAACGAGTAGAGTGGCGCTCATGAGGGCTTAGCCTTCAACGCTTTGAGTTGTTCTCTAATTGCAATACACAAGTACGATACCAGTTCTATCTATAACAATTTACGAGAATAATTATGTTTTAATTTTCGTACGATCCGTAGAAAATTGAAATGTTTAAAAGTATAAACTACCGTTCATTTATGTCGATCAATGATACATCTTACTTCTTATCTTACTAATATTATAAATAAACTAATATTATAAATGTGAAAGTTTAGATAGATGGATGGATGGATGGATGGATGTTTGTTAGAGTTTGTAGCTTAAACGGCTGAACGGATTTTGATGAAATTTGGTACAGATGTAGAGGATAGTCTAGAAGAACACATAGGCTACTCACTTTTGTTTTTTTTAATTCCATGCGGACGGAGTCGCGGGCGAAAGCTAGTTAGTTATGGTAGTAAAAACTACTAACCAACATCTTTTGCCAAATTATCGCTACCGTTAAAAAACAACGAAAAAAACAAAAGAACAAGCGTGAAGTCGAAGTATTAAACTTGGAATTGATATGGAAAATGTTATCTTTTGTTTCATAGTTGACAAATTTTAATGCTTCAATGCTGGTATTGATAAAATATTCCATTTTAACACATGAATACAGAATTAATCTCGCGTCAGTAGGGTCGGGCGTGTCCGATCCAGGAAACCTATTGAAATCTGTTAACAATTTACGCACCCTCACATGCGAACGTAATCGACGTGACAATGCCCTTCTAATAACGTATCGTCTCCATGCTTCAGTACATTTGATACCTAGACTACATTACAAATAATTTTGAATAATAATATAAATTCAACGGACATTCAAACTGTATTATACTAATTATTATCTAGAATTTAAAATAAAAATTAAACAGAAAACAAAATAGATTAACTATTTTTGTTCCCGAGCGTAGTTTCAAAATATACGTTAAAAGGCTAAATACGAGTAGTAGCCTGCAGGTATTTTAACCATTAGTCATTGTTCTAGAAAAGGGTATCAACAACAGATTGTAAAGTTGACAGTGAAAATAAAAGGTACAAAAATAGCGCCATTGTAAAATAAAGAAGCATTAAAAGGGGCGCTAATGTACCGTCGTCTCTTTAAAATAGGCCCAACTTTGGTCCCTTTTCCTTCCCATCCTTTTTCTCATAAGAATAGGATGGGAAGGGAACGTGGATTTGACGGTGGAGGAGACGCATAGGAAGGGGAAATATACTCTTTATGTGCGTCTCCTCCTCCTTCGATTAAGGGTAGGCAACGCATCCGCTATTGCGAATGTCTATGGGCGGCGGTTGCTTCGCCATTTTGGCGGATTCAGGTGGCCGCTTGCTCGTTTGCCAACTCATGATATAAAAAAAATGGACCAAAGATAATCAGTTCGTGTAATTAGACACTTTTAAAACAGTGTTATATTAAAAATCACACATCTATTTTTTTTTTAATCATTCGACTAAACAATATATATTCAAACGTATTAACTAACAAAGCTTTTTCATATTTTATTTAATATTTTAATATGTCAGTAAACCGCAATATATTGAAGTTTCGAGAATCAATGAATTTCGCTGGAATCAATAACAAAGGATGGAATAGTTGAGATTTCATTAATAATTCGAAATATGATTCTCACATCAAATATTTCCAACGAATTGCAAATTCAATTATTTGTATTTTCGAAATCATACCTGTGTTAACCTATCGAATGTAATTAATTCGTAGAATTTATTTCAGCAGAATACTATGTAATATAATATGAAATAACATTTCAGTAAACAATTCAATGAGGCGCATTTGTTATATTAAATTTATTTGAAAAAATTGCTTATAATTTAAACAATCATCTGAAAAACTTTTTTTTAAAATTCTCATTAAATTGTAATCTACCCTACACTATATAGTTAGATATGTTTTTTATATAAGCTTGTGCTCAAATGTGTAATCACATGTATTGACGTATTTCTTTGAAATGTTTTATACGCAACATGTTTTTGTTAGTCTCTTAATATAACTGAAAGCTGCGTGTCTTCAGAGCCCACGGAGACTATACAAAAGGACAAGGACCCTCGTCAACATAAGAAAATGACAACAACTTCCGCTCTAACCATTTTGTATCAACTCGGGGGAAAACGAAAGGGATATACACATTTTTTTACGTTTAACTAAAATATGCCTTTAAGAGCCTTACCATAAAAATTTCGACAGTGTTAATACATTTTAGCTTAAATGTACGTCAACCGTTTATACCGTGAATAACGCTTATCAAATCATAGATATTGAAACATTATTTTGCTTAGGCTTGCAAAATGCAAATCTAATAAACAAGAAAGTACTTATGCCGAAAGCAATGTGGTGTTACTTATTTACAGTAAATATATATGTCGCAATCGGAAGACGAAATCAATTCGAATTTAAGTCATAATTAGAACACAAGCGCCGCCAAGCGACTATCTAGAGAACTTGATTTATGCTGAAAATAGGGATCATTGCGAGAACATTGTTTGAACTATATGAGCTTGGTAGATCGATGATATCCTGACTGAGAAGTATTGTGAATGTATTCCTTGAATCCGACTTTACCCATGGCCGCCCACACATGGTCTCGAGTAGTAGTAATTCTGATATCATGCTAGCTCAAGCCGTTATATAATAATATTGATGGTCATACTATCAACGTTTATTTAAACAGTGTCTAATGCAGGTAATATTTAAAAAAAATACAAAAAAAAGGATCTTGATTATTAACTTACTTACCAGATTTAAATCTGTTTCTCTTTAATTAGAATCTGAAACAAAAAGAAGGTCTAATTAGTAAAGTACAAGTTGTAAATTGAACTAAAATGTTTAATTGATTCAAAAAGGCTTGTAGGTAACCCTAAAGGCTGACTTCGTTTCATCTAATTTTGAACGCAGTAAATAAATATATAGATACAAAATAACTTAGATTTTTATTCTGAAAGTAAATAAGATTCGTATATGTTTTATTTATCATCATGTACGCTATATACTCCGTACGAAACTCTTTTATTCAAGATTTTCAATAACCTCAGTAAAGACCATTGTTTGGGATCCCTCGGGACTAAATTCAATATGGATCACAAATCACCCGAGAACTTTAGCGACCGCATCTTTTTGTTGTTGTCCCTAGTTGTGAGTTTGTTTGATTAGGTATCTATAAAGGATCATTTATTAATTCCATCTTGATATTACTTCGAATTTGATTTAAGTCTTAAATTACTTGTTATTTTATTTTAAACTAGCTTTCGCCCGCGACTCCGTCCGCGTGAAATTAAAAAAATAATATAAAACATAGCCTATGTTACTCACTGACAACGTAGCTATTTAATGGTGAAAGAATTTTTGAAATCGGCCTAGTAGTTTTTGAGTTATTTCACTACAATCAAACAAAGTTTTCCTCTTTATATTATTAGTATAGAGTAGTTTTCGCCTGCGACTCCGTCCGCGTGGAATTGAAAAAAAAAGTGTGTAGCCTATGTACTATTCTAGACTATCCTCTACGTCTATACCAAATTTCATCGCAATCCGTCCAGCCGTTTAGGCTACAAACTCTAACAAACATCCATCCATCTAAACTATCGCATTTATAATACTAGTATGATTAGTGATTTAGTTTCCAAATGTTAAATAAATAAATAAATAGTATGATTTAAAGTAAGTAGACATTGATATCAGTGTTTAAAAATAAACTCTATGATTTTTACATGGCCAAATAGTCTATTTGTTTAGTATCTACTTCACCTTGTTGTTTTTTTAATCTTTACTATTTTACTTTAAACCTGAATTGTAGCAATTGCCTCGTTTTTTATTACATGTTTGGAAGTCAATTTTCTGTAGTCCTAGAGTAACTTGTTGCTAGTTCCCGAGAGAGGGCGTCCCGATGTGATTACTCAGTCCACGTCGAGTATTCCGACTTGAGGATACTCGAGAGTGGTATATAAATTGTTTTATACGCGACAGCAAAGTATCAAGTTAATAATAATTTGATATAAGTTTTGAAAAGTATCTTAATATGAATGTGAAAGTTGAAATATTTTACAAATTATGTAGCTCTTCGTACTCGTTTCAGGCGTGAAGTGGGAGCAATTCCGCGTTTCGTCTGATGAGTGTGGTGCCGGAGGCCCAACTTTAGTCTCTTTTCCTTCCCACTCTTTTTCTTATTAGAAAAGGATGGGAAGGGAACGTGGATTTGATGGTGCAGGAGACGCATAGGAAGGGGAAAAATCCTCTTTATGTGCGTCTCCTCCTCCATCAATCAAGGGTAGGCAACGCATCCGCTATTGCGAATGTCTATGGGCAGCGGTCGCTTCGCCATTTTGGCGGATTTGGGTGGCCGCTTGCTCGTTTGCCACCTTATGATATAAAAAAAAAAAAACTAATAAAATCTTAATTTCTAAAGTCTACTCCTTTACGTAACTTGTTGAAATTACGAAGCCCGTTGAAATTAGGACGCAATTCTTTGAAATTTCAGATACCTAATTAAGTACCTGTTGTCCTTCCAACTTATGTTTCAACATTTCCACTCAGCGTCGGATGTTGAGAGCATCAAAGAATGCTTAGATCTGTTTCATCTTACAGTTGAATCATCGTTTGAGAACTTTGGTATCTTGAAGATTGTCGTAAAATAGACATTTCAGTATTCAAAATAAATTCACATTTTTAAAACAAAATTACGTTCACATAAGGCAAGGAATTGGCATAAGAGCGCGGGCTTACCTGTGACTAAACTATCGCACAACTGTTTAGTCGCGCTTTGATTCCGATAAGCTTATATGTAGGTGCGCACACTACTAAACAGTTGAATTGGCTCCGAAACATTTGACAATCGCACAACAGTGCGATAGTTTAGTCAAAGGTGTGCGCCTTCTCTAAATCTTCTTAATGCGCCCATGTCAAATACATTTTACGTTGATATAGGCAGTGAACCAAATGCATTGGTAAGAGCTTATACGTTTATTGATTTGAACTCAAACCGTAATACTCTTCTATTCTGGCTTATAATATTTATATTTAAGGCTGGCTTAAAACTACTTATTTATAGATTCTTAGTTTATTATTGACGAGCAGTTGCTCGCGACTTCGCCCGCGTGAAATTACAAATATAACCTATTACGTTCGCCCTTTTTTTCAACCTATTACCAAAAGTTAGTAGTAATCTACGTAATAACAGAAATCTACCGATGCAAGATTTCAAATTTCTAAGTCCGGTAGCTTGTAAGCTGATTTTTCGGTTACCCTTATTGTTTGCGTTCGCGATATCTTCTAAACTATTAGTCCAATTTTAATACTGTAAATGACAATTTTATTCTACATTAAATTCTCCTGATAACAAACGCATTTATTTGGATAAGGATCAATATTGAAACCAATAAAAGAACGCTGCAAATAGCGTTGGATTTTTAATTCATTTTGTAAACACAAAAGTGGTTATTGTAAGAAAACCGTTAAAGATAGATATATGCTATCGCGCACTTTTCTGTAGAACTTTTTAAGATCTACAATTCTTTCATACATCATTTTTATATACCTCTAACGGTTTAGGCAGCGTAAGCCGAGAAAAGTTAAAGTTTAGTGAGTTTTTAACGCCGGCGTCCAGAAACACGCTGTTTATTAATAGTTCCTGAACATTAGTAATAATAAAATATAGCCTATGTTACTCACAGATAAATTACCTTTCTGATGGTGAAAGAATTTTTAAAATCGGCGCAGTAGTTTTTGAGTTATTTCAATACATACAAAAATACAAAGTTTTCCTCTTTATAATATTAGTATAGATATAGATATAGATATAGATATAAAAGCTGTCACCCACGACTTTGTTTACGTGAAAGATAAATTTTATACAACCCCGAAATAGGCATTTAATTATTTGTTTTAAAATATGTAATTTTGTGCGATACATTACTATTTTAGTACTGAAAAGGAAACAAAGAGGTACTTAGATTCAACCCTTACATAAACAACTTAGTTTAAGTTCCTTATTTTCTTTCTAAAGTAATATCAACTATAACAACAACTTTCAAGTTTAACCCTTCTGCGTCATTTAAAGCGGTAAATATACTGTCAACCGGGCTTGTGTTTTCCATTAGGGAATACTAAGTAACTTTTTGTTTTTTTATTCTTATTTGAAAGTTTGATTCCTATAGCCAAACGAGAATTTCTGGCCCGCTGAGAGTCACTATTACCGCTGTCAATTGTTAGAAAATACTTAACTCCTACATTGGCATAAGAAATGGCATAAAAAGAAATTACGAGTAAAAGCTGCAGTACAAAAATGATCTTCTGATACTTTCTTGACATTGATAAGAGGACGCTAGTAAGTTGACATAATTAAGTTATGCCTACCGGGTCAGATGACTTTTTCGGTTTATACATCATGGTAAGTATTGATTTATTTTTAATTTTTAGAGCTCGCGCACATGTTTGACTAAACTATCGAACAACTGTTTAGTCGCGCTTGTCCTATTACCTTATATGGAGGTGCGCACACTACTCGATTTTTAGATACGCAACTAAACAGTTGAATTGGCTGCGGAACAATCTACAATCGCACAACGTTTTGCGATAGTTAAGTGAATTGTCAGTGCCCGTACTTACGAGTACATTGCAAAAAAGTTGTCAGTAATGAAGTTTTTGTACAAATATAATAGAACATGAAATACAATAACATAATTACTAACAGTCTCTAAATGAAATCTGTGATGTTTTTTATAATTAAATATTAAATTAAATCATACAGTAGACCTAAAACCATAACCGCTCGTTGTCAAGAGGATTATCAAGCTTGCTGTACCAGCGATAGTCAGAATTAATTGCTGCTGTGAGGATAATGTGACTTTATTACGACTGTAATGTTCAGAATGATTAACCATAAACATGTCTATATTAACTGTTTATGTTCTGTGGAATGTATAATTAAAACCAGTATAGTACAACTTTTGTCCCAACTTTAGGCCCAATTTTAGTCCCTTCTTTCCCACCATTTTGGGAAGGGAACGTGGATTTGGATTAAGAGTAGGCAACGCGTCTGCTATTGCGAATGTCTATGGGCAGTGGTGGCTTCGCCATTTTGGCGGATTCAGGTGGCTGCTTGCTCGTTTGCCATCTTATGATAAAAAAACATATAGGTACCAAACACATGAGGTGTCGGATATTTATCGCTTTCTGTTTCTCAATGAATGTTCGATTCGTTGCATTTTGAGGCGACGATGCTGAGAGTTAGTGTCTCAAGCTTGGTCTTTGTCTATTGTGACGATGAGAATAGACGATATTGTTACCCAACTCGTACCTATAACAGTAAAAAATAGCATATACAATTTTAAATCATAGAATACATTTCTAGCATCTAGTATTCGAATGTATCCAGACGGTTTTTTAAAGTACATCTCTTATTATAATATTAAAACATCATTGAAGTAACATGATGAATATTTAAGTTAACTATTCTAGTACCCTTTTTACTTTTGAGTTTGAGCAGTTTGAAATCTTAAACCAACAACTTTCATAATTTAACAAAGTTTGTTGTACATTCAGATGATCAAAGGAGTGCCGTGCTAATTTGGAAACAATTTGCTAAATTTAAATTATATTACAGAAGTTCATTCTTAATATAATTTTATAAGTATAGAACTCTTACGAAATACCTCGAATTAAGTTATTTAAAATTCAATATAAATGATAGTTATTAAAGTTAATGCTAGATAGTAATATATAGTAACCACCCTTTTATTTTGTTAGTAATTAGTTAATAATACAACCCATATGAAATATCAGTTTAAGTTTCTGTTTGACTTCACTCTACAAAGTAATTAAACCGTTCGAAGCGATATTTGAAAAGTATAAGGCGAGTGAGCTCTTAGCGTTCATATGAGCTTCAGTCGAGTACAGTTTTTACGTAGCAAGTAAAAGCTACGTTTCACATTTACCGCAAATTCAAGGCCGCCTACACATTTGTTCCTTTTAGTTTTATTTGGGTCAAATGTTACTATAATATCATTTTGTAAAAAACTATTTCGTTTTACTCTGCATAATTAACACTAATACATTCTACAATAGATATAAAGTCACGAATTAGAACAAAAATATATATATATACTAATTCCGGTCTAAAAAACTAATTTAAAACCGATGTCTTTAAAGCGGTTTTATTTAAAAATCTAATCATAATACACCACGGTGAATGTAGAGGTGTCGTAGAGGCGGCGTAGAAGCGCCGTAGAGTTCGCATAGATGATGTGTAGACGTTGGTTAGAGGCGGTGTAGATGCAGCGTAGAAGTGGCGTAGTGGTAGCGTAGAGGTAGCGTAACAGCTTTTCAGCCGCAAAGCAGTAGCCTAACAAACGTGTAGCAGTAGTATCTGTTTAGTAGTCACTTAGCATCTTCATACACTGCGATACACAATGTATGACATAGCTAACGACCTCTTCAGTAAGAGGATCTATTCAGTATAGTAATTAGTAATACCTACACATGTTATCTGCGCGTCACAGTGTTACTAATTTGCTTCATTAGAGCTCTGTTTACATGCTTACAATGGTGTAATCAGAGATCACGTAGCAAACTCCAATGGTTAATTATAAGAAGTGTAACACTGTATACGTATAAAGTGAGGTTGAATGAACCACAGTGGACGTTTAATTCTAAGATTGAATTTTAAGATTGCTTTGCTTTTCAATAATTCACAATTTACAGTTTCAAGGAAAGGAGAAGAGAACTAAGTGACACTCTAAGTGAATAAAACCAAACGGAAAACGTGTCGGAGTTAACGCATTAGGGTAAATCTTAAGACTGCAGTTTGATTTAACTGCTAACAGTGGGAATAAGAAATTCTAACTTATTCTTTTCGTGATTCGAAATGTACTTTGAATTTCTTCCTCGTTTTATTTTATTTAAGAAAATGTCTTAAAACAAAAGATTTATTAGGTTTATAAATTCCAAGGGAGTTAATCTGATTACTACATTTACCCAAATTTAGTTTAAATAAGATTGTCTTTTAATTCAGTTTGTTTAATGTTGATGCATTGTTATCTGTCAAGTTAATTAAGTATGATAAGGTCTTACATGGATTACGCTTAGATAATGGTGACATGTCTTAACATTGTGCCTCATTAGAAGTTGTTGTTTATGTACGAAACTGTTACTTGTAGTTTTTCTCAACTCTTATGTAAACTGTACTTACGAATTTCGTTAAAGAATAGAGGAAAATGGATTATGAATGTTTTTGATTTAAAATTGAGATAGGCGCCGAAGGTATTTTTAATTAAATTATAATATAACGCATAAAGATACACTTATGATTAAAAATAATGACGTAATTGGCTTCCAGGCTAAGCTTCGACACCCTATGCGTGACCCTACCATATTGGTAGACGGGTTAATACATGTATAAATAAATATTAAAGTCAAAAACAAACGAATTTAAGCTTCACGAAGTTATAAATAATGTTTGAAATTCGAATTGGTTGAGTCAACTTTTAGATTTTTACCTAAAGTTTGAAATAAAAAATGTTCAGCTGCATTCAGCCTAATTAAGCCTCAATGAAAACTAAGTTTTTTTTAGGTCGCGATGAATTTTTTGGGTGAATTAGTTTTTCCTTTTGTTTTTATTTTAACGTCCAGTTTTGGTTTTGTCGTATATTGTGTATATAATGTGTTGTATTATTTTCCACGATGTTATTAAAACTTATCTGTAAATAAATATATTTTATTTATATATTATTAATCTTAAGAGTCAGAGTCTTAAATAATAAATAGTGTAAAGTTAAACAAAAATAAATGTACAATGTTTTTTAATACAAGAAAGAAATTATTTTTGCTTTCGTATTGAATTACTCTTGAAATCAAATATTCTTTAGTATTTTCAAAGCTTGAAAAAGGTTTCGCGTGTTGCTCGTGTAATTGTATCTGTCGAGCTATCTCATTTTATTGAATTCTACATTTTTAGTAAAAATAAAGGGTATTTACTGATCACGATTACTTTATAGACAAGAGAAATTAGTATTACTGTTGTCATCATCATCAGCTCACTTTACATCCCCATTACCTTGAGGTGAAGGCCATTGTTAACGCTGGCTCATTGTGGATTGGTTGATTTAACACGTATCTTTGGATTTCTTTGCCGATATGTGCAAGTTTCATCATGTTGTTAAACTTAACCTTAGTAGAGACGGGTAAATATACATATGAAATTGCCAGTCACCTAAAAGATGTATAATTAAAATTATATTTAAATATGTTGTACAATTTATGCTTAAATGTTCTTAAATTTATTTACTCTGTATATTTGCGGCTTCGTTTTGCGAATGTGGTAATAATGGTTGGATGTTGTATTAATATTAATTTAAGAGCCATTCACATTTGAAACGAAGGTGCGGTCTGCCCAGTGGTTTACACGAACAATATTCATAATAGAGTAAAAGGTCCATCGTGTTATTTAAAATGTTTCTTGTATGGATGCGCTTTTATAAATAAAGTGTGCTTTTGGTGTTTCAAAATTGTCTATAATAAATGCATTATTTTATAAGTATAAATATAAGCAAAGTATTTTTATTAACTGCCTTTATTGCTTTTCTAATGTCTACAAATGTAATGAAATATCTTGGAATTTTCTTGCTTTAAAACAAATGTGATCGAGTGTAATGCAATATTGTTTTGATTTGATTAGGTTATTGTTTATTCGTTACGAAGGTTAACAAGCTGGTAAACAACATGGCCCTAGAGTAATTTCTCAACTTCATAAGAAATGTAAGAGAAAGAAAATTGAATGTTGCAAAACATACAATATGATTTGTTTTTATTATTATAGCAAACGGGCTTCGTAGACGTTATTGATCATGTGTCGTAATTAAATAATGGCCTGCACACTGCACACAATTCTTTTGCGATAACATTTAGAAATAAATTTGCATTTCACCTTACATTTATGTTATTAAAGCCTGTAGATCAAATGAAAAAAGTAAAAATATTCATAAAACTATTATCCAATCGATAAAAATTAGAAATTTCAAAATGGAGTCTCATTATGTTCGTACAAGTAAAAGCACTTAAATAACCAAACATGGCCGCCGGCCGCTGTTTCCCATCAAAAGCTACCGTCGTCAGAGCTTCAAATATCCCCTGATCCAACTGTACACCTTACGTTATTCTGAGATAACAAACATTTTCAACATGTATTTAATTTTCGTACACCGGACGATTTAATACAACTTGCAGAATGGGATTATTCAATATTAGTTACTGAATAGTTAATTACGTTGCGTCAACGACGCTTAAATATTCATACAATTTAACAGTTAGTTATTTGAATTATGCCTACATGATAGGCTAAATATTATAAGTATTCAAACACACCGACTCATACGGCACATGACACGACACAGTCATCAGACAACACGCGAAAATACTTCCTCTTGATGCCTGTCTTCAGTGTGGTCGTGGTATTTCATCGGTTAACAAGGCCAATAATACAGCAGATAACGGTGTTGCGGACTCTGTCACTAATACACTTTTCTATACATATAATAAAATTGGAGTGTCTGTTTGTAATATCAAAAGAAAAATTCCAAATTTCGGGAAGATGATGATGTATTTGCGTTGCTGATATCGAAAATCGAATTTAAAAATTTTTTGTCTGTCTGTCTGTCCGCAAGCCGAGTTTGTTCCGGGAAATATCCGAAATGGCTGGACTGATTTCGACCGGACTTTCACTGAAGCGTAGCTGACATAGACGGGCATATTATAGACTACTTTTTTATCTTTATATTGCGTGGATGAAGTCGCGGGCAACAGCTAGTTATCTTATAAATAGGCAAATATCTGTTACAAATAATGTTATTGCAAAATTTAATTTGTATTAACCAAAAGTTTAAAGCCACCAATCAAAAGCTTGATATAAATTTGTTTATCAAAAGCTTCAATTCAAAAGGCGCTTCCGAAATTGTGAATTAAAATCATTGTGGGCTCTAAGGATGAAGGCCATTCATTCGAACTCTCGGCTAATTACCCTGAGTGATTTGCCGTGGAAACTGTTCAAAGCCGCAATACAGACCTTAATGAGCATTTATTGGCTATCTAGTATGAATATTTACTGCTAATAATGTACTTTCCGTAATCACTTCTCCTTCAAATAGTACGACATACAGGAATAAAATCCTAGGTTCGTTAATTTATAATGATTACAGCTAAATGACAGTTTATATGTTTTTAAATCATTTCTGTTGTTAAATAACTCATAATAATATTTATTTGGAAAGTAAAATTACTTTTACTATCTTATCAAGTTTCAGAAATACTTCTGAGATACCGATTCCAAAATTTTAGTTACTTACACATTTCAATTTCAAAGTTATGAAATTTATTTATATTTTATCTTATCTGATCAATACGAAACTTTGTACAAAAAACTTTGTGTAAAGTTCTGTAAAGGAAATTAACTTGTTTGAAATTCAGTGGCGGAGTTATCAAAAGCATCAAAAATGATTTGTATTTAGAATTTAGTAACACGAAAAATGCAAACTTGAAATTCATCGATCATTTCTTCAATATCACGTTTAATATCTAATACCAAGTTTTATAGTTAATTTAAAGTTCCTAATCCTACTTTGGAAATTGTCGAGAAGCTATAAACCTAGTTCGCTTTTGGATAATCAACTTTCAGCAGGATCATTAGATAGATCAACTAGATGAGGGATTTCAGGCTATTTTTGCCTGGAGCTTTTGTAATTCAAAGTTCTAATAATAGGGTGTTTTGAGGTGTGAGGAGAATCCTTCACATGTAAAACTTCCAAAAGAAAAGTACATTGCGAAAACGATTAACATCGGAAAAGACATGAAGATTTTAACGGGATATAGACATGACATTAGGTAAAATACTTTTGAATTGACACCATACGATGAATGTAAATTGAACATCTGTTGTTTCCAATGAAGATTTTAAACATCGTAAAATATTTGATACGCTGTTAAGTCTTAACTCACATTATAAATTACAGAATGAACACGAACCATCTGCTCCTTTGGTAAGCGAAAAGTAATTAGGGCTTTTAATTAAATAAATACATTCCACATGGGACGTGTTTGCTTGGGGACCAAACCACGCGTGTCTGTTTCTCGCAATCTAAGAGAACACGTTGCTCAAACACGACGCCTCTCACAATATTTGATCAACACAAGATATTATGCGCTTAAGATGTGTAGCTCGAAAACCGACGTCGATTTTAATTTGAGATTTTGTTATTGTTGCAAGAATGGCAGTGTTGGACAAATACAGCAAGGACAAGATTAGATATCGGTATTGTAAAGACGTTATAAATACTATAGGAAGTATAGCATAGATGTACAAGTAGATAGAAGCAAAGAAGATGTACCACCTGCTTGTTAAATACGCATCTACAACGTTTTAGCCTATTTTTGTGCTATCATAAAAGGAGATAGATTACTGTGACCTTTAGTGGAGTGGTATACAGTACAATAATCAGGCACCGACAGTTGTTGAATGAGGTATCTTGGGGTTGCTAGGATGTCACAGAATATCAGCATGTTATTGAAAATTTATGCAGAGGGCGGAGGATCGCATTCTGTGGAAGATATTGGAGAAGGCATATGTCCAACAATGGGCATACAAGTCTGATGATGATGATGATTGAAATTTTCATTTATCTACTACAATATGTTGCGACATCCATTCTCTTTTGACTTCTATAAAATATCTAACATTTACTTTGATGTTCAAAGTTATAAAGACTTGTGCAAACATTGCAGGATATGAATTCTGATTTACTTTATGAAAGTTGTTGAAAGTAGGTTGTAGTTATGGACTTTATAGAATCTTGTTTGAAGTTAATATATTTATTTCCGTTATTTAACTGAGGGTGCATTCGTGCGAATAAAATTGAATAAATAGCCATGTCTCATATTCACGATTTTTAGGTAAATAACTTTGAAACTTTAACCAAAGAATATTGTAAAACTTAAGAAAGGTTTGGTCAATTTTGGTGAGTGCGTCGTGAGTGCGTTGTCATTCGATTTGCAATTATTTTTTCTCTGCGTTTTTCTTTCACCAGTAAAATAATTTTAAGAGAAGATATTTTAAATCATATTAGCAATAGCAACATATGTTCTTTAATCTATTTTATTGAATAAATTTAAAATTGCAATTATTTCTCTCAGTAGTCTACGGGGAAATAGAGGAGAATAACAACGTAGTTTTCCATCGTTATAATATTTTATCGCCATACGGTTATTGCTTTCGAAAGCAATAAGTGGCGGACAAAGAATTATGGGATAGTTGCGCGTAAGTAAGTTTATGATCAAAACGGAACCAGACGAAATGTTTCTTTTTGTTAAATATGCAGTTTTATTTTATACTCAAATAAGTTACGTTAAAAGTATTTTTTTAATATTCTTTAATTGTTTTATTGACAATTCTCAAGCAACTTTATGGGATTCTTTCTAATTTAAATCAAATGGATATATAAATTCCTCACATCATCCAGTAGTGTAACTAATGACGTGAATAATAAAGTTGTGAGCGTTTGCTCAAAAGTTTGCTCGGACTTGCGTTCCCACAGCGAGAACTTCTTATCTTGTACGTGTTTGCCAACTTGAAACAGGATTTATGCCACTGTCTTGATGTCACTAAAATGTATATGAAACTAAAGCTATAAATAATAAATGTATAATTAATCTAATTAGTTTGGAATTATTCCCGGAGCGTTGTCTTCTAATTTAGATTTGTGTGTAAAAGTTTTAGCATTTTGATGATAGATAATAATTATAATAGACTCTGGAGACTACAGAATTTTTATCGACCGAAAGATTGATCGGGTTGGGCTACTCCGCCAAAATCACGTAAACCAAATTAGTGTAAGTAATGTGTGCACCTCCATGTTCATACTGATAAAACTCCTGTCTGTGGTGCATAGGATATATGACAAATTATTATCGTTAATGATTTTAGATAGATTTTTACGAATTCAGATAATTTTCTGATTTACTGCACCAGTGCCGTTAAGTCTCTCGAGAGATTTTAAATAACTGAAGTAGCTACTAGCCAAGTTGTAGTATAAAACCTTCTTTTATCTTCTTTTTCTTGAGAAGTGAAATAAAATCAGAACATAATAAATAAAGTTGTCGTTATTTCGCTGTACGGCGTGTTGTCGTAAGAAATAAAGCGAAATATCTGTCTCAATAAAGGAATGTTTAGACGGAGCAACAGATTGCGATGACCCGCCTCCCTAACGCTACCCTACTCCCGGCTTATCCCTCGGCGCTCCATCAAATCGATATAAATGTACGATAATCGTCGCGTAAAATCTGTTACTGACTACGATCGATTATGCCAGACAAGTTTTATGGGCTGTCGTTTATTAAGAATGACTTTTTTATAGAGACTCGATTGTGGTTTTGCTTATGATTTACAGTAGTTAATTACCTGTACTTTTATCAGTAATCTAATGTAATATGTTAACTACTTGCCATACGCCATGTTCGAAAACGATTCGGTTATTTTTCTTTGTCTAAACATTTAAATTCCGTTTTTGTAAAAAGATACTGGCTGATTTTAATTTTGTGATATATTTTTAACAGCATTGGTTTGAATCGTCTTTAATATTTCCGAATCTTAAGAAGTTTAGGTAAGGTAACATCGTAAGGATTAGCAAAACGGAGTTGAGATCCGAAACGGCTTTACGCGACTTTTTAAAGTGTTCGAAACTGCGGAATTGTGTCGTAGGCATTTTCCATTACGCATTTTAAATGCGGTAATCTTCTTTGATGAGTAGCACTTAAGACACCTCGGAAATACTGAGTAGGGAAAACTTTCCACTGATATTAAATGCTTTGAAATACAATAACGTATACCTAATAAGCATTTTTGTATAGAACGTATAGTTTCATTTAGTAGGTACAAATTTTTCATTAACACGATATTTAGCCTAACGTCTAACTAAGACATTCTGATCCTATGGCAAATGTCGTTAAAAAAACTAACAAATTTACTTAACTTCATATTGTTCATATTGTATTATACAAAAGAAAACTTTTATTTAATAGACAAAAAGGCTTACAGTTTAATAAAATGTATACTTTCGATGGACCCCTTTTCGACCTTTAGCTGTTAAATAAACACGAATGTAATACACTATAACTTACCACGCCGGTTAATTTGTTAATATAACTTATCTACTAGAAATGGACTTCAATTACTTGATAACGTAATTAAAGTTGTTTTATATTATAAATTAAAATATGCTTGATCAAGGGAAAAATCCACTAGAATTATTTGTGACAGAAAAAAAAACCAACATGTAAATAAAGTTTAGTTAATTAACAATTTTACGTAATTAATCTGGAAAATAAACGTGAGTGTTAGCCGTAATAATCAGTTTTTTTTCTATTTATAATAATTGTCAATAAGCGCCTTTGAGATAAGGCTTTATTCGGGAACAGGAAATTTATTGATATCGCATCAATTGCTGAGCGTTTGAGCGAAAATTATTATCTTGTTGATAATGAGTTTTCCCTGAATACAAAAGTTTTGACGATATCGCCCTATTTACCTTAAATTACAATAGTATGTGCATATTATTTCACACATAATCTTACTAATCTTACTAATATTATAAATGCGAAAGTTTAGATGGATGGATGTTTGTTAGAGTTTGTAGCTTAAACGGCTGAACGGATTTCGGTGAAATTTGGTATAGATGTAGAGGATAGTCTGGAAGAACACATAGGCTACTCACTTTTATTTTTTAAATTCCAGGCGGACGGAGTCGCGGGTGAAAGCTAGTATAGATATAAGATTGTGACGATAGATGATGAATTCCTAGCTTAGAATAATTTCTACAATATAATGATAGAGTTCGATTATGTATGTAAGTTCGTACTATCGATAACTCGTTTCAATCAAACGTCTAGATTAAATAAACGACTAGTTATTACGATATTTATGTATTTAATAAAAATTGTCAAATACTGCGTTGTTATAAAACTAGCTGTTCGCGTGCAATTTTATCCGCATGGTATTACATAAACTTTATTTTATTGTTTACATTTATCAAATTCTCAATTTTAAATGTCAAAATTACCATACTAGCCTTGCTTCTTTAATGTTGGCAGCTTCTAGTTTATGGTCCCTTTTCCACTTAAAGGTTTTTTCCAATTTATTTACGCCCTAAGTTTAATGGCGTGAAAATATATAGCCTAAAGCATGACGTAAGTGTAGGGCTTTTTATTAAAAAAAGATTTATTCAAAAATATGCTGTGATTGCTGACATCCTACGCCACGAAGTAGTATTTACGCTTTATTATATTAGTATAGATATAGATAAGGTTACCTAATGTATACTTATGTGAAAACCCCTAATAAATTATTTTGGAATTTTGGAACATAAACTGGACGCTGTGTATTAATATTTATTTGTTGCACAAAGTATTCCGTCGGGCTCTTTGAATTGAACTTATGTATTTATAGACAGAGTTCTGACAAAATAAACAAAACCATGTCTAGTATTGAGTCTGTTTAAATGTCATATTGTGGTACAACGTGGGTGTTATTTGTATGCAAAGGTCAAGATTTATTTCAGAATGCTTTCATAAATAGATATATGAAATACATAATTCTATTATGATATTATATGAATACAAGGAAAGTATATTACTTAACTTACGTACGTAACTTACGAGTATATTACTATAGTTTTATTGTAATCGCATTGGAATATTTATGTCTATGGATAAAATATTTACAAAAGTAATGTTGGTTGTCTGAATATAAATTGTGTTAATATCATTATTACAAACCAATAAGCATAATATTGTTTAATTTATGATACAAAACACGGGAGTATTTTACTTTACTTTGTACTTTGATTAAAAACATCTTTTTCATCAATGATTACAAAAGCGAATTGAACATTATAAGTTTAATTAAATGGTAACCGCAATAGGGTACAAAAATGTAGTCGTATTTTTGTCGACTGTTGATTTGTTGAGTCGTAGTTTTACCATATTCGAACAAGAAATTAATCCGACTGCGGTTTGAAAGTAAATCCGCGATTACTGAGGACCGACTTATTTCATCTGAATACCAATTAGTCCGAGTGATCCGATCCGAGTGTAGAAGATTTAATGGTCAGTTTAATAAGTGATTAGCTTATATTCGTTGTATGGAGTATCTGTTATAAACTAGCTTAGTCCGCGTGGTATTAAAAAAAAAGTAAGCAGCCCATGTGTTCTTCAACACTATCCTCTAAATCTATGCAAAATTTCAACGAGATCCGTTTAATCGTTTAGGATAGAAACTCTAACAAACATCTATCCATCCATCATATAAATATTATAAATGCGAAAGTTACGATGGATGGATGTTTGTTAGCGTTTGTAGCCTAAACGGCTGAACGGATCTCCATGAAATTTGGCACAGGTTTAGAGCATAGGCTGGAAGAACACATAGACTACTTTTTAGCCCGGGAATAGTTATGGTTCCCGTGGGATTCATTAACTTAGTTTTTTAATGTTTACTCGATCATTCTGCAACGGTTCAACATATCTTATTGAAATTTGGCACAGATATAAAACAAAGTCTGGAGTACACATGGGATAAGGTTTATCCCCGACAAATGTCCGGTTCCCGAGGGATACATAGCTTTTCGTTATTTATATACTTCGTATGTTTTCTAATACCACGCGGACGAACTCGCGAGCAACAGCTAGTAATATTATAAATGCGAAAGTTTAGATGGATAGACAGATGTTTATTACGACCTATTGATTGAATTGTATATTATTGTGTACACCCATTCGTAATACAATTAATTTTGCACATAATTAATTAACCGCAAATGTCCGTAATGGACACAATTAATTTCGAATAATACAATGCTGAGCTAATTGAAAGGATTAGTTCAAGTCGAATAGGCAGAAGTAATAGTATTACATTTTAATTAATTTAATAAAACGTATTATTTCTTACTTTCGTTGACTGTTTTAAACATTGCCATTTAATTTAACTTTGATGTCAATTTCTTGTTGGTAACCACATAAAATTTGATTGAAGAATTTGAATACATACAAAATATTTTAGACCTTCTGATCGAATTAATTATCGAGTGTTTTCCTCAATTTACTCATACCTATATTACTTCGTCTGATAAAATATCTCAATTTTCTCCTTTTGATGTCAATGGCTTCATTAAAGGAGATAAAGTGAAACCAGATACTGTGGAATTTCATTCGAATTAGCTCTGAAATGTTCTTTTCATTTGGAAATATTTTAAGATTGTGTTATTTTAATTTTATATTTGAACTACAGTACATGCGTAAGATAAGTAAAATGAAAAAAGAAATAAGTTTGAATAAAATTAAAGGGGATATCTATATAAGTAGAAGTTGATGTTTATTCCTTATTCATTTCTATACCACGGAACTTGTAACTATGATTAGACATTACCTTACTAAGAAATTAGTAGGTATTTAAATAGAGATGTAAAGAAGATTAGTACATACTGTGCCGACCCGCCATAAGAAAAGGGCCGGACAACGATGGTATAAACTACATCTATACTATTATAATAAAGCGTAAACACACACTTCTTTGTTGCCTAAGATGTCAGAAATTACAGCATATTTTTGAATAATTCTTTTTTTAATACAAAGCCCTACATTTACGTCACGCTTTATGCTATATATTTTCACGCCATGAAACTTAGGTGGTAAATATTTTGGATAAAAACCCTAATATGGGAAAGAGACCAAAAGTTGCTGCCAACATTAAGGAAAATTTGCTGAGGTTTGTCATGTCATGTCATTTTGACATTTCCTATTGATAATTTGACAAATGTAAACAATAAAATAAAATTTTCATAATTTCACGCGGATGAATCCGCACGCGAACAGCTACTTTTTAATAAAAAATCCTATAAAATTGTGGCAATACCATCTTGTAAATTGCCTCCTTTGATGTAGGTAGTCGTGTGCCGGTCGGGTACCGCTTCGGACCTGACTCAGCGTGAAATCGACGACAGGTCAGTGCGCCCACTGCACTCATTATGCCAGCGACAAAGCCAGTCTTGCGATTTATTTTTAAAAAGTTTGCTACATTGATAGCCAAGCTACCTTATTTATATATATATGTATCAAGTATATTCTGAATCATTGCATTTTAGTTCCTAAATCTAAACAAGGTTTCTATACAGTTATTATCGTGCTAACTTGACGTTCATTGATCGTTTTATGAAGTAGTTAAAACTGTCAACTCATGCATTTGCTCTCTAACACAGTATTTGTGCGTAGCAACGTAACTAGAAAACTAGGTCGACTGTACAGTGTGGTCACAAGCTTTCATAAAGTTTGTTAAACGTTACACATAGGAAATATTTGTATTTTTATGTAACGTATAAACTCAAAAATTACTGGACCGATTTCGAAAATTATTTTTCCCTTAGAAAGCTACACTACCACTGAGTAAAATAGACTACCTTTTTAGCATTTTTTATTAAATTCCCGGCGGGACGAATTCACAGGCTATTATCTTGTTAATATATTGTTATGCATTTTACCATTTCGTAATTAGCTAGCTTTTGTTCGCGACTTCGTCCGTGTAGAGTTATAAATAGTAGAAAACATAGCCTATGCTAATCAGTGATAACGTATCTTTTTATTGGTTTAAGAATTTTTAAAATCTAATCAGTGGTGTAGGTTTATATAAAAAATCAATATTCAATATTATTTGAGAAACTCTTATCTTTAGAAGTGATGCGTGTATGTTAAAAGCTAATGCTGTTCCCATGTCAAAGAGGCGTCGTTGTACCAACATATTTAACCTATAAGAAATGATCTAGTTTTCTCAAGAACATTATTTAAGATTTTTTTCTTACACTACTTTTAAAATACTTTTTGCTGATAATTTAAAGATGATACGTATTTTTCACTTATTTAACAACTAGCTTTCGCCAGCGACTCTGTCCGCGTGGTATGAAAAAAAAAACTAAAGTATGTAGCCTATGTGTTCTTCCAGACTATGCTCTACATCTGTGCCAAATTTCATTCAGATCCGTTCAGCCCTTTAGACTACAAACTCAAACGAACATCCATCTATCCATCTAAATTTTCGCATTTATAATATTAGTATGATGTAGGTAATGTTGATAGCACTTAATTTTCAATAATAATAGGTTTATAGCGAAATAAAATCTTGTTGAAATGAACCTTTTTATGCACGTTTTGCTTTGAAAAGTAAAAACAACTTCATGAATATCATAAATAATTCAATGGCAACTTCTAAAAAAAATAAAATATGTATCGACACGATTGAGTTTCCAGAACAAATTCTAACTTTGAATATTTCATTTTATCTGATCAGTTCTTAAACTTTATTTAAAAAAGGAAATTGTGTTTTGCTGTTTACAATTCAACAGGGATGTTATCAAAGACCTGCGTAGAAATGTCTCGAATTTTGTAAACTAATTAATATCTTATCTTTTTAATTATAGTTAGACTGTCGTACTCAGAGTTATGTAATATACTTTAACAGTCCCTTAGTCGACATACAACTATTGTTTTTAAATGTAAGTTTAAATGCTTATTATTAACAAAAGAAATATGATTTAATCGGTCTTCTTACACACTATTGCTTTCGATATTGTTTGGATTAATGTTAAAGCCGTTCACGGCATAATTTACTAACAAAAGCTGGTACAAACTAACGAAGTGAATTGAAATCGTACAGGTCAAGTACATTGGAAGACACTCGTATGCTGGCAATTCTATTAATAGATAGACTGTGCTAGCTGGGATGTTCAAAACGACTACAATACATTCTAACGCACACAAACTTATTTCCACTAACAGAATCTTTGAGTTTTTAATTAATATTTACAACAGATTTTTAAAACAAGGACGGTTGGTTTTTGTTTTAAATGCTATAAGATTTTACGAGATACTAATGTTGGAACATGTTTTTAATAATTGAGTTTGCGATAATTCAAATATAATAAAATTTCACTGTAGATACAAATCGTGCAAAATTAATAATTTAAATATTATTGACCCCGCTAACTGTTATAGTTAATCTCTCGAAATATTTTTATTTATAACAATATTGGATTTAAAAAAATAAAGAACAGTTTTAGTATCTGTAAACTCTTTGTTTTTAATTTTGAATATTTGCATGTTTGTGTTTGTATTTAGTAAGTTTACTAATTCCCTAAAGCACTTTATTCCCTGTCTTATACGATGTTTGTCTAATGATGTCGACTTTGAGGTTACCATCCCAAGGGATTTCCTTTGATATAACTTTGCATTCACAGAAATTGGACAGATGGACATATAATAGAAATTTATATTATTATATACAAAATTTTAATATCAACTACAACAAAAAATGTCTCAAAAAAATTGAAATAAAAAAAAATCGATTAAACGACATTCACTTTTGAAATCACCCCAATACAAATCTATACGACATAAAAGTGTTTGAAGATTATTAAATAAACCACTACAGGTATTGGAGGCGGAAATACTTCTAAAAATAGCCTGTAGTTAATTGTTTGAAAACCTCTCTACTAAACTATAAAAATCTTCATCAGCTGCCTCAAATTCGTGAGCTGTAATTTAGATGTATCCGATGCTTCACGATTTTCTACTCGAGCACGTTTCTAATTAGTAGTCGAACTCGTTAAAACATTGGTAGCCGTAGGCAAGCTTATGTTAGCCAAAAAAGAATCCAAAAATTAACACATAGATATAAAACTGTGTTAGAAAAGTAATAATAGCGCGCGCACACCTTTGACTAAACTATCGCACAACTGGTGATTCCTATAATCTTATATGCAGGTGCGCACACTACTCGATATTTAGTTGTGCAACTAAACAGTTGAATTGTCTGTGAAACAATCGACAATCGCACAATTGTTAAGTCAAAGGTGGGCGCCCGGTCTGAGAAACAATTTAACTTTTCATTTTAATATATTTAATTTTATTTTATTATTTCAATCATTTGGATATCGATGGAAAATCTTGACTAAGGGGCTGTCCCACCAAATTGTAATTTGTCTGATAACAATCCAACGCGTAAAATATGTGATGGAAATATTTGATTTTGTAACGTTATATGATAGTGACGTCATTTTTAAGATATCAGAGCCTCTATTGGCCAGTGGTGGGACAGGCCCTAGAAAACTTTAATTCTGTTAATGAAGATTTGGGCCTCTCTTAACATTAAATATATACAATCACTAACCGTCGATAAAAGGGAATGATGTGAAAGGAACAATTCAAACAAAGTCGCGTACTTAATGTCCTTTCGGTTAGCTCTAAAAGGATTTGCGGTGGACAACGATATCCCTCGATTTCTCTTTCCACTAAACACCCACGGCCTTTAAGAGGATTTGTTCGACTGTTTAATCCACATAAAGCGCTAAAGGTTTTTAATATGACGTATCTGTCATTATTCAAACATTGTACAAATAAATCTAGTTGAGTTACCGGCCACCGGTACATATTAAGACTAATAAAATTATCGATTAGTTGAAGGACTAATGTTTTATAAAGTACGGGAGTTCAAAATATTTCTGAAATTAAGACTTTTATCTATACTAATATTATATAGAGGAAAGATTTGAATTTTTCTATGTACTGGAATAACTCAAAAACTGCTGAGCCGAAATCAAAAATTGTTTCACCATTAAAAAGCTACGTTATCAGTGAGTAACATAGGCTATATTTTTACTATTTTTATTTATATATAAACTACGTAACTTGAGTTTTACTCCGTTGAAACTTAGTTAAACTTAACACTAATTACTATAAATAAAATAAATGGAAACTTCACCTCATTATTAATCATGATTTTATAAGTAACTGTTGTAACATTTTTGATATGTACACTAACACGGCCATCTAAAGCCTCGACAGGTTTGACAATTTTTCTTGTTTATTTTGCTTTCATAAAGTTTCTTATACAAGTTTGTGATAAAATGTACAAGTTTTAAAAAGCAATTTTCAGCGGCATAGAGAAATGTTGAGAGGAACAGGTTATTTTACATGTTTTAAGATTCTTATAGACAAAAAAGAAATCTATACTCTATACTACTATAATAAAGCGTAAACACACACTTCTTTGTTGCCTAAGATGTCAGCAATTACAGCATATTTTTTAATAAACCTTTTTTTAATAAAACGCCCTAAAATTACGTCATGCTTTAGGCTATATATTTTGTCTAATATATTGGCTATATATTGACATGTCATGTGTTTTGACATTTGCTATTGATAATTTGATAAATGTAAACAATAAAATAAAGTTTTTATAACTTCACGCGGATAAATCCGCACGCGAACAGCTAGTAAAATATAAAATTGTTTGTGAATTAAATTGTAATAAAAAATCTTCAAGCATTCCTATGTGTAAAGTGTTAACGTTTTACGACAATTTAAATTCTACAATCGTACTCAAACTTGGAATTGGATTTTTAATCGACTTTCGCTTTGTTTCGATGGAATTTAAAAGTTAAAGAAACAATCATGGTTCAATTATCATTAATAACAACGATTTGAAGCAAAATAACTAATATGAACCAATAAAATACTCTATATTGAGTTTACTTATTTTCTAAGTTTTAAGTAGAGCTTATTTTCCAAGAAATAGTAGATGCTTCATGAAAGCTTAGGAAAAACTTAAAGCTTGATGTATAATGTGCTTAAGCTTTTCATAAAATTTTTGGTACTCAGATTTTGTTAATCGTATAGTTTAACCTAATACTTAACCTTGAAGTTAAAATTATTTTGTTTAAAAATAAACGAGCTAATTTATTGAAAAAAAAACATCAACTATATTTCACGATAGGTGCGCCTGAAAACATTTCAGCAACATTCTGGCTGAAGACATTGATTGACAGATTCCAATTTTTTCAAAGCTTTTCCTCTACTCGATATACCTTTTACATTATTCGTACAAACAGCCTTTAGAGATAAATGAAAAAGAAACTATACAGTTACATTTAATAAAATATTGACTGAGATCCAAAGCGTTTTTCCTTCCCTCATCAAAATTACCCGGTTACAGCATGTTTAAAAACATGTGATCTTTCATATAATGCAGGTTTTATCAGGAAATCTGATGTATCCTTACCTATATTATTTTAAATCATTTAACGCATCACCCATCTTCAAAATTGGTTAATTGTGTGTAAAATCTGTTAGTATATTTTCACTTCTATTTCCTGTTTATCCGTGGTATAAATTGTTCGTCATTGTTCTTGCTTCAGTGTCGCAGCAATAAATTGATGACAGCGCCAGCGGTTAAAATAATTTCATTAATTAATATTATACCTTTTATAAAAGCCTTCATTGTTTATTTAACTCAAAACTTAATGTTGTTTAATTAAGATAATATTGTTCGTATACGAATAAATAAAGAACTCTCATTATAATAAGAGTTCTTTATAGTAGAGAGTTAAGAAAATTTACTCGTACTTCAAAAGCCAGGCTAGTATTTATCCATCCAAATGGAAACGTATATCTATTTTTATATTATGTGTAATAAAACTTTCACCCGCGACTTCGTTCACGCGGAATTAAAAAAATCTTAGTAAGCATTCTATGTGTTCTTCCAGACTATGTTCTACATCTGTGCAAAATTTCATCGAGATCAGTTCAGCAGTTTAGTCTACAAACTCTAACAAACATCCATCCATCCATCTAAACTTTTGTATTTATAATATTAGAAACATTAGTAAGATTAAGTCATTATCAAATATGATGTAATAACGTAATTGTAATAACAAATTATTAAAAAAAAACTTAGGACTTGTGAATCATTATTATTAAAGCTTTGTGTCCCATATAAATTTACATAGGTTTTTGAGTTACTATACTCTATAAGTAAAATGTAACCTCTAATCTGAAATCCTTAGAAGATCGCGTGACCTTTGATGATAAATCTTAAAGTAATAACAGAGACGAACCTTTACTACAGTCTTATAAACAAGAGCTAATCCTTTGATCTACGTTAATTCACAGCTGTTCAAGTACAGACAAATTTACTATTAAATTAGTTTAAAGTTATACAAATTAAAATCGGTTTCAGCTAAGTACAATCGAACTCAATGGAAATGCGAAATCATGTTTGAACATCACTAGCTGACAATGTTATTTATTGTCTACTAGATTTCGCCCACGACTCCGTCTGCATGTTATTAAAAAAACGAAAGTGAGTTGTGCCTATGTGTTCTTCCAGACTATGTTCTACATCTGTGCCAAATTTAATCGAGATCCGTTCAGCTGTTTAGGCTACAAATTCTAACAAACATCTATCCATCTAAACTTTCGCATTTATACTGTCAGTAAGATAGATTAATTATGGAAAACGTTAATAATTAAATTAAAAACACCAATATTTGTTTAAATAAGTCTGTGATTACAGCTTTATAAAGGTCAAGTTAAGACAGGTTTATTATAATTTCTTATATCTTGATTTCGAGTACACATTGTTAGTTAAAAAAAATATAGTCTATATTTTTTACTGCGAAGTCGGGGCAAAACTTCGCTGTCGTCGAAGAGGTCGCTAGACGTAATACTGCCTCGTCAACGTTGACGCAGATAATATAGTAGTTAAATAAAGCTATCGGCCGTTATATTAAAGAATATTGCTTTTCCGCCATCGATATTATGTGATTTTAGCAAGCCAACAATATTAAGTCATTGATAGGTAATGTATCATTTTTATTAATAGCTAGCTTTCGCCCGCGACTTTGTCCACGCAAAATTATAAATTGTAAAAAAAAAGGAGCCTATGTTACTCAGCGATATCGTAGCTCTATAATGGTGAATCATTTATATCGGCACAGTATCTTTGAGTTATTTCAATGCATATAAAAATACAAATCATTTCTCTTTATAATATTAGTATAGATATAGATACAAACTGCGAATATTATCGTCTATTTAATTTTGCCTACTATTCTCATGATGAAAAAATGCAAAGTGTGAAACGATATGCCTAAATATTCTAATGTGAAAGTTTAGATGGATGAATGGATGGATGTTTGTTAGAGTTTGTAGCCTAAACGGATAAACGGATCTGGATAAAATTTGGCATAGATATAGTACATACTCTGGAAGAACACATAGGGTACTTACTTTTGTTTTTTTTAATTCCACCCGGACGGAGTTGCGGGCAAAAGCTAGTTAAATTATAGTTTTGTTAAGAACATATACGTACGTTTTATACGCACGTCTTAAGAGACAAAGAGTGGGTCTGTTTTATATTAATTACATTCTCATTGTTCCTGGTGAACGGACCTCTGTTCGTGACCCTACTGTGGCACGGGTCAGCGTTCATGCCTCCAGCTTAACTAAACGAAACCTAAGTAAATATGTTTTTGAGTTTAAGCGATTCGTATGTAAACGTTATAACACTAGTATTTATGTTTATAAAAGTTAATTAATATTTCTCTTTTATATGCGACTAGCAGTTCCTGTGCGGCTTCATCCGCATGAAATTATGAAAATTTTATTTTATTATTTACATTTGTCAAATTCTCAATTGCAAATGTCAAAATTACCGTTACCATAATAACCTTGCTTCCTTAATGTTGGCAGCTTGCAGTTTATGGTCCCTTTCCCACATGAAGGTTTTTTTCCAAATTTTTATCCAAAATATTCACCCTCTAAGTTTAATAGCGTGAAAATATATAGTCTAAAGCATGTCGTAAGTGTAGGGCTTTTGATTAAAGACAGAATTATTAAAAGATATGTTGTGATTGCTGATATTCTACGCCACGAAGTAGTGTGTTTACACTTTATTATATTAGTATAGATGAGGGCAACTGCACCGCACCGAGGTGATCAACGATGCTCATGGATGTCCATGGAATACTAGCACTGCAGATGAGTTGACGGCCTTTAAAGAAATGGTACCCTTGTTGCTTCATATTTGAAAAGAACATTTTTTTTTATAATATAAGGTAGCAAACGAGCAAGCGGCCACCTGAATCCTCCGAAATGGAAAGCGACCACTGCCCATAAACATCCGCAATTGCAGATGCGTTGCCTACCCTTAATTGACGGAGGAGGAGACGCACATAAAGGACATTTCCCCTTCCTTAGCGTCTCCTCCACCGTCAGATCCACTTAGTGCTGTAATTTGAGTATCAAAGGCGTATATTTTTTACATTTTATATTACAAATAGCTTTCGCCCGCGACTCCGTCCGCGTGGAATTAAAAAAAAACAAAAGTGAACAGCCTATGTGTTCTTCCTGACTATCCTCTACATCTATACCAAATTTCATCAAAATCCGTTCAGCCGTTTAGGCTACAAACTCTAACAAACATCCACCTATCTATCTAAACTTTCGCATTTATAATATTAGCATGATATACTCGTAATTTGTAAATCTAGTTAGTACTTCAATATGCTGTCTGCATAATATAATATGAATATCCATGCTAATTAATAACTATGTAATAAGTATCACGTAGTATGTCGTAGTTGGGAGTTGTTGGATGGACTAAAACATGTCACTGGATGAATATAAATTAATGTTTAGGTAATATATACTGTTAATACATATACTAAAAACATACATATAACAATACTTGATTAAAAAAATTGCTTGACATAGAGCGCGCACACTTTTGATTAAACTATCGCACAATTGTTTAGTCTTGCTTTGATTCCTATGAGTATATGGAGATACAATACTAGATTTTTAGTTGTGCAACAAAACAGTTGAATCGACAATACCACAACCATTGTGTTTATTCGAAGGTGTGCCGCCCGCACTTATACTGACAGTACTGTTTGTTTTACTATAAATAAATTAATTAAAACAAATGAACATCTATGTTATAATAACAAATTCATTTATTCAACGCAGGGTGTTTACTTATATTTTTATGTGCTTTCACTTGGAAGCGCATTGTTTCATCTGCAGTAATAAATGAGAAAAATATCTTAAGTTGCTCTAATTAATTTTCAACCGTACTTCAGATGTTATCGGTCTACTAAACATGGTAATTATAATGAGAATAAAGAATGAAGCAATCTTCATAATCTCTTATAAATGAGATTATTTATCTCATTCTCAACTTACTACTATAACTACGGGTTACAACTGTCGAACTAATCAAAGCACTCCTTCAAAATATTGTCATTCCGCTTATTCTCTTTGGAAAAAAAGAGACAACGATATGTGTTAATACAAGTCACAATTTCACGGTAACCTAAAGTTCCTTTCTTTAAACAAAGTTTGTATTTTCTATACTTAGAAACTAACATTTAAAATAATCTTCAATATTTTAACATAAGTAAATAAAGATTCAACGTTTTATTTGCCTTGTCTCGGAGCAAATCCATTACAATGAGTTTAGACATAACTTTATAAATATTTCATAAGCGAAAACATCCCGAATGTGAAATTCTATTTGCGGCAGTGCTGCTTTCACGTAAAATAAATTCTATCAATGTTAAATATACATTTATATATAAAACTGATACACAACTTAACATTCATTTCACGTTTATTTTTTACAACGAAGTTTAGTAATAAATATATTTGTATAACCATATTTTAAATTATAGCAATGGGAGTTTCTAAATATTCTATGAAATACAAAGTTCATATTAAAAAAGACGTTATTTGTCTATAACAAAGGTAAATACAACAACGAATATTCTTACAACAATTTCCGCATATTTCCTGTTCATTTATTCATTTACTTGCGTAACAAAATAGACGAAAGCCATACAAAACGTTCCATCTATGTATCAGTCCACTGTTTAGAATAAAATATGTAAAGGCTCATTTATCCTACTTTCCATACGACCATCGTCATATAATGAAGACATAGTAGTTTCTTCGCGTACGCATATTGTGTTAGGGAAACAAATTACATTTTGATATACAATTTTAATATTTAAATCATAGAGTTAGCTTTAAATATCAAAAGGGAAATGATTTTTTATGGTACAAATATATAAATACTAGCTTTCGCCCGCGACTCCGTCCGCGTGGAATTGAAAAAAACAAAAGCGAATAGCCTATGTGTTCTTCCAGATTATCTTCTACATCTATGCCAAATTTCATGGAAATCCGTTCAGCCGTTTAGGCTATAAACTCTAACAAACATCCATCCATCCATCTAAACTTTCACATTTATAATATTAGTAAGATAGTATTCAACTAGCCACATCTATAACGTTATTTAGAGTTTAAATTAGATTGCATTTACGTTATAGTTTTATTTTAATATAAAACAATAGTAAATTTGCGAATCCGATTAATGACTATAACTTTGATAGAAATGTAACAATTGTGAATCGGAACAAAATAAGTATGAACACGAAAACGCACTTAAAACATTAAATATAAACGTAGACTGACGCCGTCGACTAAAATAGACTGGTTGAGCGAAATATTAATGTCCTTCGACCGGACATTCATTGTAACGATATAAATTTCCACTGTTAAAACTCTTGTATGAATTAGAGTGGAAATGGAATTACACGGGAACAGTTTCTTCACTAATAGTTATTGCTACATAATGGCGTAGACGGTCTACGTCGTAGACTACGTAGAGTGAACAAAGACTACGTAAGTCCTACATGGAATAATGACATTAAAAATTCTACATTTCTTATGTAACATTAGTCGTAATTGTAGCAAAGAAAGGAGAATAATAAAATAAGTTAGAACCACGTCATTAATGTATCTTTCGTCTGGAACTATTGTCCTTTGTGTTTCCAAAGGTGTGTAAAATATAATCTTTTTTTTTAAATAAGACCGTACGTAGAAGTTTATCAAGAAATTATGTTTAAAAGTTATAAGAAACTAAATTTCGTCTTAGACTTTCCATTTTCGAACATTTTCTTTGTCGAAAGTATATAATTAGCTTAACCCAAACTTGTGTGAGGTAACGGAGTGCGCGTGGGAAAGTTAATTGAATTCGTATAGCGGCAAGAGGCGCGCTCTCAGGGCGAGGCTTGTAAAACGCTTTGAGTTGTTCTCTAATTGCTTAAAATGTTAGAACACATCGTTGTATGAAATTCTGATGTGCAACCATGCGTAAACTCGTTATGTTCTCACGAAATGCGACATAATTGTGTTAGACATTAATATTTATGTATTTAGCTCTATCATACGTGAGTGATAAGGACAGGGAGAAAATTAATATTCATATATTAGTAATGAAATTCATTAGAAAATTCTCGATAAAGATTGAGCGTAGAAGAAGAGTAATTATCACTGTATAATTTAGCAACCACGTTTATAAGACGTTGTTTTCCCAATATTTGTTAACTAGCATTCGCCAGCGACTCCGCCTGCGCGGAAATTAAAAAAAAATAGAAGCCTGTATGTCCTTCCATGCTATGTTCTACATCTATGACAAATTGACAATCGTTTTACTGTTTAGGCTGTAAACTCTGATAAACATCCATACATTCATCTCATATATTTACATTTATATAATTAGTAAGAAATATATAAAATTGGTATCTGATATTTATGTAAATAGTACAGTTTACCTTAGGTTACTGGCAGGTTAGATGCAGTGTTAACCAAAATGGAAGCCTGATTAAAAAAAAAACACCAAACAGTCCACAAAAAAATAGGTATCGAATATTGAGCGGCTTTGTGAAGTGAATGGGCAGCTTTACGTAACAGGTTCGTGTTGTACTCTCAATCATTAGCAACCATTTCGAATACCTGCACTCCAACCAATCCCAGATTAATTTCGTATCGATTTTGTTCTCTATTCATTTCGAACAGAGCAGGCAAATAGATAACGTCCTATATTCAGTTATTCATCAATGTACGATTTGGTTAAATCGTATATTGATGAATAACTTCATTCAATAATAAATTCATTGAATTAATGACAAATTGTTTGGTTAAACAATTTGTCATTAATTCAATGAATTTATATTCAATATTTCGCAGAAACCATAAAGGAATTATTTAACGGTTTAAAATTAATATGTTTTACATAAACATCTATATAATCTCAAAATTATATTAAGAAAATAAATTTAAGCTATTAAATTTTTAAAACGACCGTTCTTTTAAAAGTCATAATTTATTCAAAACTGAATGTTAAATGTAACATGAAAGGTGCGGCTAATCAGATTTATGGAAGACTTTTCATGGACCGATATTAAATTTGCATAAGCCATTTCTAAGACATCCATCTTTTACGTCGCGTGGTATAAGAAATCAAAGAGAAAGAATTTTTATAGTTATTCATAATATACATTTTTAAAACGACCGTTCTTTTAAAAGTCATAATTTATTCAAAACTGAATGTTAAATGTAACATGAAAGGTGCGGCTAATCAGATTTATGGAAGACTTTTCATGGACCGATATTAAATTTGCATAAGCCATTTCTAAGACATCCATCTTTTGCGTCGCGAAGTATAAGAAATCAAAGAGAAATAATTTTTATAGTTATTCATAATATACATTTTTAAAAGTAACATAAAACAGAATAAGAACACAGATTAAAAAAAAACAATACTGTATTAACATCAATAAAAAATATTGATAGAATCGTATCATATTAAAAATTAAACTTGAATAAACAAATTAAATCGTATTTTCATAAATATAAGCATTTTTTTATAACTTTATCGTTCTAAATCGTCTGCAATGTATTTTGTTTAAGTTATCTTCAAAGACTTGTTTTTGATGAGATAAAATTTTTGGTTGTGGTTTGTACAATGTCGGGTATATTTTCTAAAAGCTCCTAAATAAATCTTGGGAATTCTTCTTCTGATTTATTAATTATCATAAATTATAATGTTATTTTAACAACCTTTATAGTCCTCATTTTCCCGATAGTTCGATAGTCTTTCAGAGATAATTCCTCGCTAGCAAGTTACTCGCAACTATTTATAGTTTATACAGAGTGATTCTGATAGCACGGCAATACTTCGACTATGCGCATAGTTTACTCTTACTTGCATCCCTGTCTATTTCTAGGTACAGTATGTCATAACAAAATATAAAAGGAGGGACCAATTATCTAACCTTGATCCGTAACCTGCTGTAATATTTTTTATAAGAGGAGTACATAAAATAATCAATAGCCCTCTAAATAATAAATCATTTTCAATTGCGACTTGGATCACCCGTTAAATATGAACCAAAAATATTATTTTAATTGAAAATACCTCGGATAAGCGAAATTTCGATATCAAATATTGATTGTGGCAGTCTATCAGTTGATGATAAAACATTGATCGGTTAAATATGAAAATTAAACCAACATATCAACCAAATTATTGTACGATAAAATTTTACTGCGGGTTTAAATCCATTTCAAAGTATCGCTCTCACTAATTAGCGATCGTATGAATACATCGTTTATTTCAGATTATGTTTCAAACATTGATTTCGTCAATAATATAAAGTTTAACATTTACCAATTAATTAGTATATCAGATTTACCAATGGTTTTAGAATTTGACATCAAAACACAGTCATGGACCAAGACAGTGATATCATTTTTTTCTAGATTCAGAGATGAGAGGTTATTTTCATAACATCAGAAGAATTCTTAATAATCAACGAAACGCAGAATGTCTTCCAGTTCACGTCCATCTTCAGTATGGTCGTGATATTGCAAGCAGAGGCCAAGTTATTGTTGCTCGCACTACCACTGTTGAATGATGTCAATATTACATACTTATTGTGTTTCAATACTTTCACATAAGATACGTTTTTCTACGGAAAATTAAACAAGATATTTTCTTGAAAAATGTAAATAAAGAGGATATATTAAACGATATTTACAAGTCGACACCGACCCTCGTCAGTGTAAGATATTGACAAGAACGTCCGCCTCAACCACTAAGATTTAAGTCAGGTTAACCAGTTTTACGATGAAAATATTTCATTCATATAAAATACTGCTATAACCTATTCCCATGCGACTTCATCCGCATAAAATTGTAAAAATTTCTTTTTATTGTTCGCATTTGTCAAATTATCAACTGCAAATACCAAAATGACATGACATGATGTCAAAGCATGGCAACCTTGCTTTCTTGATGTTGGCAGCAACTTATGGTCTCTTTCCCACATTAAGGTTTTTATCCAAAATATTTACCCCCTACGTTTAATGGCGTTAAAATATATAGCCTAAAGCGTGACGCCAATGTAGGGCTTTTTATTAAAAAAAGAGTTATTCGAAAATATGTTGTAATTGCTGACTTCTTAGGCAACAAAGAAGTGTGTGTTTACGCTTTATTATAATAGTATAGAAGTATAGATAGTATAGATATAGATATTTGAAGCAAATAGAATTACATATTATTAATTCATCAATTAAGACTTTATAAGATCGGGGATTCGACCCGAGTCGTCCGAATTTTGGACACGGTCAACCCTACAACCGATATCAGAAGGACTCGGCATATTTAGTTGCATAATTTAATCTAAAGTTTAATTTATACACAACATATTGCTGGCATGATATTAATTGGTTTATACCTTGACCTGCCCTGTATATCGAATATCCTGAAATAATTTAATTGTTTATCGGGCCGTGATAAAAGCACTTCGTTGCATAATTGATAGGAAATAATATTAAAATGTATTAATTATACGTTTAAATTAAACTACATATTTGTTAATTAATCAAATAATTGCTGATTACATTTTATATCGTTCATCATCATCATCAACTTGCCCTTATCCCTTATGAAGGGTCGGCACAGTATGTGCTGCTCTTCCATACATCTCTATCAGCCGTCATATCTGAATCCACTCCTTTCTTAAGCATATCCTCTTTCACACAATCCATCCATACTTTCTTCGGTCTTCCTCTTCCTTTGTAGCCATCCACATTCATTCTTAACACTTTCTGGTTTATGTCCCCATCGTCTCGTCGCATAACATGTCCATACCACGCTAACCTTTTGCTTCTCAATTTCTCCACCACTGGCGCCACTTTCAAACTTCCTCTAATATACACATTCTTAACTTTATCCATTCCATTACATTTTATTTCGTTATCACCAATAAAATATGTGTGTTCGATTTTTAAAAGTTTTTTATTCTTTTCTAAACAAGGAAATAAAACTAATTACGTAATTACTTTTGTTTTAAATAAGGAAGAGTTTGTATTTCAATTAATCTTGTTACCAGAAAATTAAAAAAAAAACTGTACACGTGAAATACCAACATCAAAAGCTTTTACTAGTAGTAACGTCGATTGCAATAACAAAAGTTGAAAGAAAAAATCTAAAACCAATATCACGCATCGCTCGCACACTTTCCTCGGCGAACTTGTTAGAGACCTTGCAAAGGAAAATAGGTTATCTATCGATAAATGATTTAGTTCCGCACTTGACCCACTGCACTTGCCTGCACTGTGTCCTATATATGTAAACAGTTTAGTAGTTCGCGTCGTAAATTGAGTGTCCACCACACTTAATAATGTTATCCCGCACCGCGCTGCCACCAACATATTCAATTTATATCGACCTTCGTATGCTTTTAACTGGGATAAATATTTACACTTAATAGAGGTAAATATTGGAACACCTGATATACAAATAAAACCTTGTAAAATCTTAACATTTTAATATCATCATCCCACTTTCTTCTTCTTCTTCTATCTTCGCCTTTTCCCAGTTATTTGGGGTCGGCCTTCCTTGTCCTAAGTCTCCAGACAGCCACGAATCTTATGTTATTCAAATCATCCCACTTTATGATAGTGGTAAAACTATTATACATAAATGCTTATATGTACGTTAAATTCCGTCAAATCTAAGATTTCTGAGGACACACTAAAACGTTTATCTACGAAACGGCTTGGCCGATTTCGACGGAACTTTCACTAGAGAGTAGCTAACATGGATAGGCATATTATAGGCTATTTTTTAATTCCGCGCTGTCAAAATGGCGTAACGGGTGGTCCAAATTTGCGCTAACGAAGTTTGCGGGCGACAGCTCGTAGTAAATATTCTCCTACATTTCGGCAATGTCATTAAATGGAAAAGGTAAATTAACAAAAAATAACATAGAATAAAACTGAACCAATGTCTAACATTAAAAATATAATTACCTATTTATTTCTTTATAACATTTTCAACAAAAAAAATATTCAAGTTTATAGGCAATCTCAAATAATATATAGAAAATAAACGAGACCATTTCCAATGTAACACCTGAATCTCCTCAATCCCCAGATTATTGAAAAATGATCCCCAAGCGATTCCACGAAATGGTTATCCATTCGGCGTTGTCGCATAAATCTTTTTACAGGCAATTCGATACCTTTTTAAAATCATATAAAAACAAACCCAAAATTATTGAAACAAATGTATTAAAGCAATTTGTGACAAACGTATTGGAGGATTATAAAGGCTTATGAAAACTAACTTAATTCTGTGTTTTAATGAAGTAAAATCCTCGTCTAATCTTCCAATAGCTTAATATGATATCTCATGAAGATAAATAAAAATCACTATTACGTCAAGTTCCAAATCTATTGCAATCCGAGATAACCATGTCTCTAACACTGGCCAAAAAAACTATTTCCCAAATATATTTATACGAAAATATTAAAATACTACTCTCTCACTTAGAGTAAACTGGTCGCTAAGGGAGCCCCGAGTCAAGGATTAGCATGAGTAATATGCACTAATTTCATTATAATCATTAAAATAATTTATAAAACTATTTAACATTTAGATCTTTACTTTATTCATATTCATTATTTAAATAGAATTTAAATGATGACATTATTGTTTTTTGTCGCCGGCGCTTGAAAGTTTTATTAAGTTAGTATTTATTTTAGTTAGTAAATCACCGCCCTAATAGGGCTCGACAGATTATTAAGTCGCTGGGACGCAATTTTTCAATTTAAATAACGCTTCGAAGAGCGTTTATTACAGTCTTTTAAAATAGAAAAAAGTTGGGTAAAATTTATGATCGTTTATTTAAGGTTAGAATTTACACGTTTTTTAACAACGATAAAATAGACTGGAAAAAAATATAAGAATATTAATAAATAAATGTCCATACAAATTATAATAAAAAAATTAACGTATATAGAACCCTATATATTAATCGTTAGATTAAGTGTAGGTTTACACTTAAGACATCCTTATATACATTCATATTTGTCTTTCCTCATATTCTCTTTCAAAAATTATAAACAACGATAAATTTAAAAAAGGGTTCCACGGCAGTCTAATTCAACGTTAATATATTTTAACGTGTCTGTTAAAATAATACAATACTATAAGAGAGCAGGGGTGTCGTAAGCCGAATCAGCCTAAGAAAAACAACACAGGTGCAAAAACAGTCGTTTTATTGGTTTTTCATACCAACGAGAATGGTCTGCGCGCGGACCCCAGGTTGGGAACCACGCGCAGTTACAAAAAATGTTACAACATCGGATAACCGTCACAACAGCAAGCGGCTATCTGCCGGATTAGGCCGTCACTACCGCAAGCAACCTAATCCAGCTACACTACTGTGCAATTCTGAGTAAAATTAGTCACAAGACAGCAAGCTAATATACTCAGAATCGCGTCGTAGGAACTAACATGAGAAGACAACATTTGTTATCCCCTAATTTGCGTAATGTACATAAAAATGACTTAAGCTAAGGCGCATGCAAAACAACATCGTGTTTGAAAATACAGGTGGCGCCATCTATTATTTGAATGTTTGTTACAATACTAATATAATGATGTTTGTATTTCAATATAATAATGTTGTTTAAATGATATTCATGTCGTGTTTGTATTAGCGTGAACATTAATGATTTAATATTTACAAAATGGCGGTTCACCGACAGAATACAAACAGCTTACAATGTAGTCAGAATTAAATGAAATTTTTATTTCCATTTTAATGAAATGAATATATTTTCTTTTCACTGACATTGCGTTACATTTCAACATTTATAAAATGTACATCTTTTAACTGCAAATTGCTTTATGTAAAATAGTTACACATATTACAATTTGAATAAAACATTTAATTTTAACCGCTTATAACAAAATTCGTCAAACTTTCAATTTAATAGGTATTTATTTTTCATTAAAAATATAGATGGATTTAACCTTTTCATTTTAATTTTGAATCTCAAAAGTAAAATTTGTATAAGAAAATTATAAACAAGGCTTCATAATGACAACAGAGTTTGACCTCTCTATAGCTTTTCAAGAGTTGGTACTTGATAAATGTTCATAATGCCGAGTTTTGGGGCTTCGACGCCTCTTGAATATTCATTAATATTATTGAGACAAGCTAAGTAAACTTGCTTATCTTTGGTACGGTAATGTTTTATGAGATTCTAAGAACAATTGTTCTTATATCAACGAGAAATAAATTATATTTCAAATACTGAAAATAATTTTCAGGTTTATTAATAAATCGTCATCACCAGCTCACTATACGACCCCACCGAGGGGCTCGGAGCCTACCCTAAGTTAGGGTGACTAGGCCATAGTCAACCACGCTGGCCCACTGCGGGTTGGTTGACTTCACACATATCTTTGAATGTCTTCGGCGATATGTGCAGATTGCATCACGATGTTTTCCTTCACCGTAAGAACGTCGGGTAAATTATGTACATATGAAAATTCGAAAAATCGAAAATCACATTGGTACATGGCGGGATTCGACCCAAGACCTGTAGATTACAAGTCAAGTGCTTAAACCACTGAGCCACCGACGCTTTGTTAATAAATATTGTCTAAAAAACATTACCTATTACGAAAATTTACATTGAAATATTTTAAATAAAGTTTGATTGGATAAATTATTTTACTTACCAATTTAATGTTCATCTAGATCCATAATCTGGAAAAATGTACAAAAAACATTAAAACGTGACAACATTGAAATGTAATTTCATTTCATTTTACTCGTTAAAAATCTGAATTTATCTTATGAAATACAAGCTTTTTTAAGTCTTTTGATTACAAAAGAATTGCAATTCTAGATATTTCTATACTTTAAAATAATATTACGATGAAGGAATTTTTCGTACAATTCAAACATTCCACGACAGATGCTGGATTGAAATATCGAACTCAAGAAATTCTCGTTAATGAAGACTTTCAATTAAAATATGAGGAGTTGTAATATTTTATAGAAATGTCAATCACAAGTCGAAGTTGTAGTCGGTTCGAAGTGCTCTCCTTGAATGCCCGATGACCCTCGTCAACAACCATTGTTTGGGGACTGCGGAGAAAATTCAATATACCCTCACAAATTACCGTTGATCTTTTAGCTACCACATCTTTTTGTTGCTTTACCAGTTTGGGAGAAGTTTGTTTGTAGGTAAGTACAGATTTTTTTTCGTAGATTAAATAAATTGCAAGTGTTTACATCAAGTTTTTATCAATTTAAAACTAATTGTACATTATACGCACACGTTTTAAATATAGTCAATATAGGCTTATTCCGTTTTCGTTTTCTGTTTTATAATTAATCTTTGTTTCAAAATCTCATTAAAAATTACATCTAAACATAATAAACAATATAGTAGATAGAGAAGGCGTTCTTGTCATACATCGTAACAAGAATGAGAACAAGAGCTTGGCATCTATCGATTTTTCGCTCAAACGATAATTCCCTTGTACCTGAGGCTTTTAAAGGCCATTATATTAAGCTTCTTATGACTTTGTTTCGATAAGAACATGAATAAAAATGAGTTAGAAAGAAATAACACAAAACATTTGCCACATGACATTTAACGTATAAAATCTGGTGAGTCTTGTGCCCACAAATGTGCTCAAAACAGTATGGTCAGGATGTAAATATTATAGAAAATTCGAATTTCAAGAAACAATTCGTACTTTTTAAAGACCACAACAAATATTTACATTCGGGAAAGAAAAGATTTTGACAAGTGAATGAAAGTAATCTTCGGCGAGCAAATGAAAAATTCTTTAAAAAGGCATCGAGAGTAACTTTACTTAAGAAATATAAGCTGTTATTAGACAATGACAGGATGTAAATGAGAAAAAATGCTATAATCTTTAGAAATAACTCACTAAAAAATTACATTTGTCTATAAAAACCCAGGTATTTATAACTGATAGACTTTTTAAAGGCAATAAAAGAAAATGAAAGAAAATTCACATGTTAATAAAATAGCATTTTTTCTTCAGCTTGTATTTGAAAACTACAGCTTGTGTTAAAGAGACATTTTAAAAAGAAATGGGGTCTGAATATTTTTTGCTTTGAGATTTTCCTTCCGCTTATTAACTTAATTAAACTACGAAAAGTTTTGGAATTTATTTTTAGCCAGATAATATCTAGAATGTCAATACTAATCAATCAGTAGAGAAAGTTGTTAATTAAGTTTATTGATTAAAAGTTAATTTTACATAGTAATTACTTCGCAGATATTACATTGTTATAGACTTTCAAGCAGTCCTGTTAGTTTTGTTCAATTATTAACAAAATACCAGTAACAAAAAATGACGTCATTTTAATAGTAGTTTTTTTTACGTTTGTTAAGCTAGCGCTTGACCACGACCCCACCTGAAGAAAGTGATGATGCAATCGAAAGATGGTACGTGTTAGCTTAGGTAGTTTACCCTTCTTTTGAAGGCCCCCATGTAATATTTGGACGGATAAACTGACGCCGGCAACTTTTTCTTTAGTAAAATATTTAGTCAACAATTATGTGGTTGTTTTGGATGTATTTGAAATAAACAAGGTTACGTTCATATCATAAACTTATCAAAAATTAAATTTTCCAATGTTTTCCAAACGCTTCATAAAAATTTGTATAGACAAGTACAAACCCTTAGATATTTTGTACTACGGAAGAAAAAATAAACTTTTTAAAATTCACAGAGTTTTCTTTAATTTCAAAAACCCTTTTCGCTTGGATTCAAGTAATTTTTAAATCTTTTAGGAGAAAGTTTCATAATTTATCAAAGTTTGTTCAGAACACAGTCAGATGATCAAAGGATATGCGTGCTTTTTTCACGTTGGACTAATTAAATCTGGATAAAACATAAATTTTAGAACATTTACAAGATTTAATACTTTTGTATAAAGGTTAAGAACGTCTTGAAGAACCCAATCTTATATTAGGTAGGGTACATTAGTTTGCTGTAGTATAAAAATCAAGATTTTAGTTAGATTGAAATGAATATTTTACCCATTCATTGAATTTTTAATACTTGTAACATACAAAACATCCTATTCAATAGAAAAACAAATTCTACTTTGATTTTTAAAATAATTCGTTCCTTAAGGGCCTATTAATATTCGTGATTCGTTCGTTTTGGAATCTCGTTAAGGGCGACCTCAAATTGTTAAAATAATGTTCCTTGTGACCAAAGAAAAAAATATTGACGAATAAATTACTTTAGAGAAGAGAACGGAAATTTTATTTTCATATTAATAATTGATCTTGTGACCGGCCAGAAATACAAAAGTAGAAAGTATAGTATTTAAAACATGAGTATATCAAATTTGTTTTAATCTATACTAATATTATAAAGAGGAAAGCTACGTTACAGTAACATAGGCTACATTTTTATTATTTTTTAATATCACGCAGACGAAATCGCGGGCGAAAGCTAGATAATATCACGCAGACGAAATCGCGGGCGAAAGCTAGTAATTACTAATACTGCACTTAATTTTGTGTTCAATGAAGACTTTTCAAGGAGATTGGATTCTTTAATCTTTCATTCTCGTGTCTACGTGAAATGCTTATGAAATAGGAAAACATAGAACGGTCTTAGTCTAGGAGTTGGATTACCTAGTACGTAGCGTATTCCGGATTTTAATTCCAAATGAAAGAGAAAACTGTACAATAAATAGGTTGTACAAAAATTGCAATAAATATATTTATAATAATTTATTTCACTACTTCTATTTCTTCTCTTTAAAGACTTGTAACGTGTCAATACTATTTTGAATTTCGTTGCTAGATGTCAGGATTGTTAGGTGATTCATGGAAAAGTAAATCTTCGACTTTAAAACAGTAATCCACCTAGAGTTGTTTATTGGTCGCTTAAGAATCTTTGCGTAGATTAGAGAAATCTATTCATTAAATATTATTTACTGTATACCCTTGTACCGCAAGTTATATTGAAAAGTAATCAAGTTTGTTCGTATACTTATTTAGAATACAGTGAAGTTAATTCAAAATGTAATTTTGCGTAGAGATGATTGGGTCAAGTACGTACCTCGCTCCGCTCTGTCGATAACGTTATTTATAGAACGGGATCAATGCGGAGCTCGGATGTTACATTCAAAGCTTTGGCGGCCTAAAGGCTGTTGAGATGTTGCGGCCATGAGATGAGACGATGGAAGATCTAACGGAGAGTTTCCACTTTTGAACACATTTGAACAAAATGTATTCGTCTCAGTTTTCACGATGAGGAGGAATGACAATGTTATTTAGGTTCGAAATTCTTTCGAATTTCTACTAATTGAAAGTGAATTAATGTAGTAAAAAATCAGTACAGTAAGATATGAATCAATATTATAATAATTCCTCTCTGGCTCTTGGTTGGGTTGAAATAATTTTGAATTAGAAAGTAAGCGCTCACCTATAACTACGTGAAACTTAAAATTAAACCGTCTGAACCACAATGCCGGGAGTTTAGTTCGAATTATACAAAAGTCAGAAACACTTTGTACTCGAGTGGCAAACATTCATAATTACGTTGAATTATTGATTTCTATAAACTACTCTTTGAGAATAAAATTCGAAGTAAATGTTCACTAATTTAAGTCTATAGTACAATTCTTATATGTACTTATGTCTCATATGGGATGTATAGAATATAAAGCTAGTAAACAAAAATCAAAGTAGATTTATATTCGAAAACATAATACTCGTACTTTATACAAATAAATAAAACCTTTCAAGGAAAAAGATTTTCTCCGAACAAAACAGTTGAAGCTTACGAGCAACGGAAACATATTTTCATGATATTTTATTGTGTGTATTCTATTCAATTTAATCCGATATCATTCAAAATTCAGTAATACGCGATTTATGATCGACAAACATACGCTAATATAAATATTGTTATAGCATTTTTTTGAATTTTTGTCATATGTAGTTCAAAATATTAAAAACACGCAACGAAGAATTCTAGAAACACCATTTCAAATAAACCTTACAAAAATGTTACTAATAAAAGTAGAAAGTATTATGTACAGAGTACGGAGTCTAAAAAATCTAAAAAGCAAAGGTGCACGTCCCACATTTCTGATAAACAAAAATAGTTCTATTCAGAATTTGTAAATTCGAAATACGAAAAATGTTCTTTTTTAAAAATTTTAATCGTAATTTATACTCAAAGAGAATAGATTATATAGTTTTTTTTTATAATATTAGGTGGCAAACGAGCAAGCGGCCAGCTGAATCCACCGAAATGGAAAGCGACCGCTGCCCATAAACATCCGCAATTGCAGATGCGTTGCCTACCCTTAATTGACGGAGGAGGAGACGCACATAAAGTGGACATTTCCCCTTCCTCTGCGTCTCCTCCACCTTCAAATTCACTTTGTTGTATTGAAATCATACAACCAAATCAAAAACAGCAAAATCTTCACTATTAAAAGAAACCACAGTATACAGTATATACGAGTACTATACCTACATTATACGAGTACAATGAAATATTTAAAGAATATTTATTAATACAATTTAATTTGTATAGAACAAATTACAATTATTTACGTGTGTCTAAAAGTCCACATTTCTACAAACCCACGGCTCTACTTAACGTTTCATTTTAGCAAACTCTATAACTTTGATCTTTCTTATAACTTAATTTATTTTAGGCTCAAAGCGTTATGAAACAACTTAATTAATCCGATTTAAAATCATCCCAAATCGCGGATCAACAAATTAAAGTTAAGATTTCACAACCTATTTATATCCAACTAGCTTTCGCCCGAGACTCCGTCCGCGTGGAATTAAAAAAAAAACCTAAGTAGCCTATGTGTTCTTCCAGACTATCCTCGACATCCATACCAAATTTCATCGAAATCCGTTCAGCCGTTTAGGCTACAAACTCTAACAAACATCCATCCATCCATCCATCTAAACTTGTATCTAAGTATGATTAATCTAGTTAAATAACATTCACTTTAGCAAGTAAATACGTAGTTAATAAAAAATAACGTAAGAGATAACAGTTTACATGAACGAAAACAAGCACAATTTGAAACTATTTATAGACTTGTAACTAAGATGTGCAACTAACATCTAAAATAAACTAGTGAGTAATCCACTTAGGGAAGTTTAACCCCCAAAGGCTTTTAATAGTATTTTTTCGTGTGGATGGCAATTGCGTAGTTTCCACGTAATCTATAAAGTGGATCTAAGTGTTGGCGCAATCGGGATAATCCTCTTCTAAGAGTCTTTTGGTATCGTCGTCACAAATCTTTATTTAACATTTTATTCGTAAATCTAATTCACCTTTGAGTTATATATCAAACTAGCTGTCCCCATGCGACTTCATCCGCATAAAATTATGAACATTTTATTTTATTGTTTACATGTGTCAAATTATCTATTACAAATGTCAAAATGACATGACATGATGACAAACTTGCTTCCTTGATGTTGGCAGCAACTTATGGTCTCTTTCCCACATTAGGGTTTTTATCCAAAATATTTCCCCCTAAGTTTAATGGCGTGAAAATATATAGCCTAAAGCGTGACGTAAGTGTAGGGCTTTTTATTAAATAAATAATTATTAAAAAATATACTGTAACTGCTGAGATCTTAGGCAACAAAGAAGTGTGTGTTTACGCTTTATTATAATAGTATTATAATAGTATAGATGGTTCTGACATTTAGAGCGAGCGCACCTTTGATTAAACTATCGCACAACTGTTGTACGATTGTCGATTGTTTCGCAACCCATTCAACTGTTTAGTTGTAACACAACTATAAATCGAGTAGTGTGCATACCTCTAGATATTATAGGAATCAAAGTGAGACTAAACAGTTGTATTGTTTAGTCAAAGGTGTGCGCGCGCTCTTAAAAGACTTGAAGAAACATGTGATGTAAATTTTATTATCTGTATTTTGATGGTTTCTACATAAGATTTCGTATGTTTGTGATAAAAAAAAAGTAATCTCTGGAATGATTTAGAAAACTACATTAAAGTATGTCAGCCTCATCAAATGAGCCAATTAAGTCGTTTTACAATCTTACTAATATTATAAATGCGAAAGTTTAGATGGATGGATGGATGGATGTTTGTTAGAGTTTGTAGCCTAAACGGCTGAACGGATTTTGATGAAATTTGGTATAGATGTGGAGGATAGTCTGGAAAAACACATAGGCTACTCATTTTTTTTTAATTCCACGCGGACGGAGTCGCGGGCGAAAGCTAGTTACAAAATAAAACCTTTAATTTCAATAGAATATTTAGAACTTAATAAAACTTATGTAGCCTATATAAGTTGCCATTCTGTTAGCATAAAAACAAAGACTAACTAGAGTGGAAAATCAGACCTCGTTTACTTGCCTGCGCACGAAGAAGTCGATATTGGTTTGCAATAAACGCAGAGTGAGCGGATAAGTCAGGCAAACTTGTTATTTAATTTTACTGTCATTATAATGAATTTACCAAATGTTTTGTTAAATAAAAGTAAATAATTAAAAAACCTTTAAAAAACGGTCTAATAAAACGATAGATATGTTTATAAATGTTAATTAAATCTTACTAATAATATAAATGCGAAAGTTAAGATGGATGGATGGATGTTTGTTAAAGTTTGTAGCGTAAACTGCTGAACAGATTTCGATGGAATTTGGCATAGACGTAGAGGATAGTCTTGAAGTCACAGGGGCTATCATTTTTCTTAATCCTACGCGGACGGAGTCGCGGGCAAAAGCTAGTAATATATGTTTACGATATGGGAATGCATACCGTTATATACATAGATACAGACATCTTTCCTTTTAGATGACTTTAGCATTAGCTCCGTGATTTTCTGGACTATTTTTATTTTTGAAAGATCTCTCTTATTACAAAGAAGTTTTAATTAACAAATAGACTTGTATTTACGAAAGGTTTGTTAGTATTTTTCTTTTATAAAAAGTATCTCGTTAATTAAATCAGAGAAATAAAAGCAAACATCTTTTGTTTACAGTAACTGTTTACGATACCTAATGGCAACTGAATGGTCTTTAAAAATGTTACAACGCTCTGTTTATATTGTCTTCTGATTATATCTGATATACTCAGAATCATTTCTTAGTTACTTAAACTTCCCTTAGTGTCGAAACATTGCACATTTACATTAATTGTCTCCCTTTTTTAACAATTAATTAATCTGAGTTTGTCAGTAACCCTGTTATTTTAATATTTTAAGCCACTTTGTAAAACTAGGAAGTACTTTATACAGATGGCGTCTACTCACTTAGGTGGCTCGGATACAACTGGCTTGACAGTAGACAATAGTGTTTCTACTATAGTCACATACATTAGAGTAGGTTTGGTACAATGGTAATCTTATAGCTAGGAAAAAGAACCCTGTTACAAATAGGCATAGGTAAATTTTTCATTGTTTTAAATTGTTTTCAATTTTTAAAACTGTTAAGGTAAGGTGTAAGAAATAATACCGACACTATGAGCGTGTGTACACCTAAAACTAAACTATCGCACAACTGTTTAGTCTCGCTTTGATTCCTATGAGCTTATATGGAGGTGCGTACACTACTCGATTTTCAGTTGTGCAAAACAGTTGAATTGGCTGCGAAACAATCGGCAATCTATATCTATACTAATATTATAAAGAGGAAAGATTTGTATTTTTGTATGTATACGATTCCCGTAAAAACTACTGGGCCGATTTCAAAAATTCTTTCACCATTAGAAAGGTAATTTATCTGTGAGTAACATAGGCTATATTTTTTATTGTATTTTAATTTCACGCGGGCGAAGTCGCGAGCAACAGCTAGTCGATAATAAAGTAAAAGGTGTGCGCACGCTTAAAGTATACAATGTCATGTTTCCCGGTTACAATTCACATCCCACAAAGCACTTGGTTAAGAGGACATTCAATGGCAGTAATAGACGTAGTAGTATCGAGTAAGGAAAACGTTTCCCTAATGTATTTCTGCGGTCGGCAACACTGTAACCGCTCCAATATAACCTATTGCACAGTTTCCATTTCCATTACAGGGGAAACACATTACAAATATTATATGTATAAATATTCGTAAGGACATTTCAATATCAACATAGTACTTCAGTTGACCGGAAAGTACAGTTTTGTAAAAAAAAGTTACATGTTATTTGTTCGATTCAAAATGGAATTTACAACCTCCAAAAAGTCTTCGAATTATTTAGCTTAGAGTTGACTTTTATAATTGAGGTACTTACAAACTTTTCAAATTATCCTCCATTACAAGAATTAGGTAACAAGCGCGTTTCACGTAAATTCGTTTCCATCTGTCCAACAGATTTTTTTGTAAGTAAATCTCGGCTAACGGCCGCCATATTTTTTTAACATCGCTAGAAAGTTTACTCATGAAAATTAAGAATTCCTTTATGATTTATCATTTAATACAATTAGTTAACTCTTTAATTAAAGTTACAGACTAAATCATTATAAAATTCCGCAGATTAACGTCTAGGTAAATAGTGTAGGTTGATATTTACAACTAAAAAATAAAACCATAACTCCTTTTTTTTTTTTTTGTGACTGAATGGTCACTGTTTGCCTTGAAGAGGCATTTACAGATTAAGAGGCATTTACAGATTACCATAACTCCGAATTTTACAAGCGTTTTATATTACAAAACATAATCGAGACTACACGTAAGTCATTTGTTTTTGCTAGAGTAGTTCTCTACATTAAGAGCGGTCGCACACCTTTGATTAAACTGTCACACAACTGTTGTGCGATTGTCAATTGTCGCAATTCGCAGCCAATTCGACTGTTTAGTTGCACAACTAAAAATCGGGTAGTGTGCGCACCATATAAGCTCATAGGAATCAAAGCGCGACTAAACAGTTGTGCGATAGTTTAGTCAAAGATGTGTGCGTCTTATGAAGCGTTTGTACAAGCTTCTATCATTTAATTTGATTCCTGAAGTGATACGTAATATAGAACAAGGTCGAGGTTACATCTGTATTCCAGGAAACCTTACCGACAGAGTAATATTATTAATTTACTTGCGGACACTCAATTACGACAACGAGGCTGCATCCAGTGAACTGTTTAAACATCTAGGCCAAACTATGCATCTACAGTGGGCCAAGGTCCGGAACTAAATTATTTATCGATAGCTAACGTACTGACCTGGACATCAATAACATGGTTGAAACGTGTTGTAAATTGTAATAAACTTACGAGGCCACGATCATTAGTAAAACTAACTGTACAGGAGTTACTCAGCTAAATTGCCCCATTTTTATCTGATGTTTATTTTTGGATATAAAAAGAAAAAAAAATTAAAGAGACTAACTTTTGTCGTAATGTGTCTTTCGATGTAAGATTAAGGGAATGACATGGACGTAATCTTTAAAAAAGATCAACGTTTTTTTGTAATATTATTGAAACAAAAATCTCGTATAGAAGCTTTAATTTTTTTAATGTTCTACACGGCTACATCACACATTACACGGAATCCTAACTATCATTTATCGTGAAATATTTTTTCAACGCTCGCGTGATTTTCACGGTAGAGTTGGCTTCTAGCGACGTAATTTTATTACGTATCGAAACTCTATTTTTTTTACAAAGGCAAAGTGGGTCAACATAAATGATCATCGGTACCCATCATATTCGTAACGATGACAAATTGTAGATACGATATTTACCTAAGAAACAGAGATATTATAATTGCCTAGATAAAAGCTATAAATTGCTATAGATTGCAATTATAATTGTTAATTCATTTAAAAGTAAAATAAACGTAGAAAATAAGTTTTAAAGGTATTATAAAACCATTTTAATATTTTCTCCCCGAAACGTTCCATTTGCGCATAAGCCGGAAATGGATGCATTTACGTCTTGTTTGCTGTTCTGTGAAAATTCCTCCCTCAACAATCTTACACTTCCACGAAGTTTTATAAAGTGAATCAGAACGCTATTTCCTAGACTTAAGCTACTCATATTTATAAGTAGTTCACGGCAACTTTGAATAACGAATATCAAAAATTCATGCATCTAGTTATACGAGTTATACTTTATAGTAATACTAGCTTTCGCCCGCGACTCCGTCTGCGCGGAACTAAAAAAACCAAATGCAAGTAGCCTATGTGTTCTTCCAGATTCCAGACTATCCTCTATATCTATGCCAAATTTTACTAAAATCCGTTCAGCCGTTAAGGCTATAAACTCTAACAAACAACATCCATTAATCCATCCATCCATCTAAACTTTCGCATTTATAATATTAGTATGATTATAAAGAGGAAAGATTTGTATATTTGTATCTATTGAAATAACTCAAAAACTACTGGGCCGATTTCAAAAGTTCTTTCACCGATAGAAAGGTAGTTTATCTGTGGGTAACATAGGTGTATCTTTTATTATTTTTTAATTTCATGGGGACGAAATCGCGTGCAACAGTTTTCATATGTTTTTCAATACACGACGAAATTATAAATCATATTTTAACTATTTTATGATACAAATTATTTTCTTAAACTTTATAACTTATCAAAATTATTCCTTTACTCTATTTTAACCATTAAATAGTAAGTAATAATTAACAATTATTAATTGGTTGTGTTAACGATGTAACTTAAAAGTCTTTAATACTGTGCCCAATACAGCAACATATGTCGAATTTGTATTATTTTTATTTATTTCTTTGTATTTATTAAGCTGTATTGTGTACCATTTTCTACCATATGTTATCTGTATGCTACTAAGTTTTACCACGGTAGATGGAAATAATGTTGGTAGTTTTTGAATATAAAAAAATAAAGTGAATGTGGAGGGTGGCCGGCACACGAGTAAAAGTCGGCCGTCGGAACTCGAACTGTGCGCACCTATTTAAAACAAGTGTTTTATTTCGTCTCCTCATCGCCGCATCCCTTATATGTTGACTAGCCTAGTTATCTCTATCTTAAGGGTAGGTCAAGCCTCTCAGTAGGGAAATGTAGCAAGATGATGATGAATAAATGACATAAGAGGTTATGTTTCAGTAACATACATTTATGTAATAATATTCTGAGTACGGACGGTATCTATTATTGAATATCCCGATCCCGAATGAGGGATTCGACGCTTTGTGGTGAACCTTAAGCCTATCAAAGGTATTAAGTTAGTTAAAGTGATTAAATTTGATGGTATTAGTGGAATTGAATAAAATATTAAAGACTAGCTGTTGCTCGCGACTTCGTCCGCGTGGAATTAAAAAATAGGAAAAACATAGCCTATGTTACTCGGTGGTAACGTAGCCTTTTATTGGTAAAAGACTTTTTGAAATCAGTCCAGTTGTTTTTGAGTTATTGCAACATTTACAATAATACAAATCTTTTATCTACATAATATTACCTATATCTACGAGTATATATAGCGGTCCATGCTCGATTCGCACAAAAAGATAGTAATTTCATTAAAAAGTTATATTGTAATAAAAATAAATCTATACTAATATAATAAAGCGTAAAGACACACTTCTTTGTTGCCTAAGATGTCAGCAATTACAGCATGTTTTTGAATAACCCTTTTTTTAATAAAAAGCCCTACACTTACGTCACGCTTTAGGCTATATATTTTCACGCCATTAAACTTAGGGGTAAATATTTTGGATAAAAACCCTAATGTGGGAAAGAGACCACAAGTTGCTACCAACATCAAGGAAGCAAGGTTGCCATGGTTTGACATCATGTCATGTCATTATGACATTTGCAATTGATAATTTGAAAAATGTAAACAATAAAATGATTTTTTTATAATTTTATGCGGACGAAGTCGCATAGGAACAGCTAGTATGCTATTACTTGGGTATGAAGTAACGTATTGTGAAAGAATTTTTGAAATCGGTCAAGTCGTTTTTGAGTTACGTAAACTTTTCCTCTTTGCAAGTAGACTAGAAATACGTTTCATGGAAAACATTTTTTCCTTCTATGCTAAAGGTCTGTCTTATCTTACATTCAACTTACAGCGTTCTTGAAAATCCTTACAGAATTTATACCGAAACCTACCCAATGAATCACATCGACTGATAATGAATGTGTATGGAAATCCCTTTATTCCGCACTAGCGTAATCCGCAAAGTGAGAACAATCAAAGAATTGATATAAAAATGTATATAACCACATATAAAATATTCAATTAACGTACTTTAAGTGCTACATTAATAAAAGTCTGCTTAAATTATTTAACGTTAACATAATAAATTGTCGAAGATACTGAATTAATTTGAATAACGAAGTCATGAGTTGTTCCATAACCGCTAGAATGTTATATTTGCATACAAATGAACACTAATAATAACCTCTATACATATAATCTTACTTCTTACTAATAATATAAATGCGAAAGTTTCGATGGATGGACGGATGGATGGATGTTTGTTTGAGTTTGTAGCCAAAACTGCTGAACGGATCTCGATGAAATTTGGCGTAATTATAGAGGATGGTCTGGAAAAACACATAAGCTACTTGCTTTTGTTTTTTTTTTATTCCAAACGGACGGAGTCGCGGGCGAAAGCTAGTATAATATACATCATTTCAAAAGTCGTGAATAGATAGGATAAATATTACAATGATACCATGAATTTACAGTAAAAGATTAAAAAACAAATAAACATGTACTTATAAGCTTAAATATAAAGAAAGAATTTCTAACATGACTTCATGTTCGGATCAGTCTTTGAATATATTCAGAGGTAAAAAATAAAAGAATCGTGTATAAAAATATATCAAGCTAATATGAAACCCTACCAATTGAGTTACTTAAAAACTTCCAAATAAGAAAACTTTCTTTGCTCGTAAAATGTTTTGTTAATAATCCTTCGGGACAATAAAATCTTTTCATATTAAATCTTAGAAATACATTCAACAAACGCGTATAAAAATATCAAATTTAATAATTTAATTCTACGGCATCTACCAATTTTCTTCCTAGTAAAACAAATACAAGTTAAAGGAAATATATGCTTGTTCCTTTTTCCTGTATTATAAATATGTAGAACAAGGTACAAACTAAAGCGAAGTTAGAGTTTGCAAGCCGAACTCGGATGTGGGACATTCAAAGTTGGTAATGGTAACACTCCATTGGACCGATCGAGCTGTGAATTTGCATGCAAATGAGGCCGGCTGCGGCGCGCCGGGTCGACCGCCCGTTGTTAGAACGCTTTACGTTATTAAGCGAAAAATCGCTTTAATCTATTATACGGGACATTGAAAATTAACATTTCATGACAGATTTATTTATAGCCTCAAAACACTTTTAATTATTCCCAAAATGTATTGATACCTCAAGCTTTTATTTGACAACCGTCTTCGTTTGGAAAAACTTTTAGACGTAATAATAACATCTGATTGTAGACCTTTGGATTAATTTTTACTTGCTTGTATATTCTTTGAACAATCACTATAATCTTAGTAACTAATCGAAGCAACAGATATCTGTATTAACTTCGTCAGTGCGGGTCGCCTGAAGTCGATATAAACGCACGTATAATCACGTCGTTAAATCTGGGACAGACGACCCGGCCATAAGTCTCCTACGAGTTTTATAGCCACTCGTTTATCTTAACAAGATGTTTCACGTCATACAAGATCACCTTTACATTTTACTTTAATTCTACTAGTACAGAAAAGATGTCGCATATGAAACACTATAATATACTGGTTTCCGTAGCTAACTGGTCTAGTCTAATACATTCTTCTTTAAGGCTTCTTATAAAAAGTGATTGTCTTATCTATACTAATATTATAGACAGGGAAGATTTGTATTTTTGCATGTATTGATATAACTCAAAAACTACTAAATCGATTTCAAAAATGCTTACACTATTAAAAAGTTACGTTATGAGTGAGAAGCATAGGCTATATGTTTTTTTATTATTTTTTAATTTCACGCGGGCGAAGTCGCGAGCAACATCTATTTTTTTATAATTAGTATGAAAATATAAGAATTAATAAAAGACTTTTTATTCATTACCATGTGTCATTACTTACTAATTTTTAGTAGGCCATAGTTATGATAACGTTATTTTAATGTAAGCTCAACATGTCACATTGATCCTAATAAACTCTGTTTAAAAGAGAATTCATAGGCCTTTACCTTTGACCGGCGTTCATTTATAACTGTAATGGACCATCGACATGACAATAGACAGAAAAGGACATTGTAGACTCACGAACAAATTACTCCTTAATCATGATAAATAATAATGTAGTTTTACCATAAAGTAATAGCAAATGTAAATAGACGGAATTACAACAGTATTATATACAATAAATGCTATAGCATCAAAAACGGAACAAAATAGCATTTACTTTCATATTGTAACTATAACACAATAATGAAATTTCCTAAACTAGTGTAAGTGAATGGCAATCTAATCGTTAAATCAGGGTCAAACCTCATATATCTTCGTCGGATTTTATAGCGTATCATACATCTTGAAGCCCGAGGTAAGAAATTTGCTACGCCCGACTTTAATGGGCGTACGTAAATAATTTACACATGATTTAGAACCCTTTTAAATAACATATTAATATTTAACGACACTAAGGGCCTGTCGCACCAAATTGTAAGTTGATAACAATCCAACGTGTAAAATATGTGATGGACAGTAACGTCATTTTTAAGCTATCTGAGCCTCTATTAGCCAGTGGTAGGACAGGCCCTAAAAGTACTACTTAACGAAAGGCGAGTACGCGAGAATGAGTGGACAGAAATTCGTAATATACAAACAAGAGAAAATGCAATTCAAACGATGCCCGATAAATGGTATTCATAAGTATTTATAGTTGTATAAAAAAACATCTTACTAATATTATAAATGCGAAAGTTTAGATGGATGGGTGTTTGTCGGAGTTTGTAGCACAAACTGCTCAACGGATCTCGATGAAATTTGGCATAGATCTAGAGGATAGTCTAGAAGAACACATAGGCTACTTACTTTTGTTTTTTAAACTCCACGCGGACTGAGTCATGGGCGAAAGTTAGTAGCAAAAAAATCAAACTTTTTGCCAATTGAATAATGTAGTCTTTAACATGTAAATAGTTAAGGTCTCTGCTGGTTCTTGGAGCGGTGAAATTTATATGTAAATGAGCTCAGTTGTGTTCACTTAACCACATCTCAAAGGACTTTACACATGGTGTGCAAAGAAATGGGGTGAAAAGTGTTAATGAGGTCATGACCTAAAAGAATCTTTAATTATCAAAATAAATAAACAAGAAAGAAAAGAAAAATGGTCGTTTTTTATTAATACACTTGTAAATACCCAAAGTTCAACTTTACAAGGGTTTTTACAAATATTTAACACATTCTGTAAAAAATGTTTGCTGTTATTTTCCTCAAGAGTTTAGATTTAAATAAAACGTTTTTCTATAATCAAATTACTTTAAGATACTAGTCATTCATTTTGATAAATATTCTCCATCAATTCCCATGAAACTGCGCAAGTTTTAAAACAAATTAGGCCATTTACCCGCCAGACCTTGCAGAGACGAACAAAAAATAATCATCTCATTTTGCAAATGTAGCCCTATAAATAAATTGCCTTGGGACCTGATGGAAAATATGTCTTTGTTCTTATTTTATTTAAGAATAACCTTTTAAATGAAACATGACATTTTTAATGATACATAGATAAGTATGCAAAAGAAACTTATACACAACAACTTTGATGCGAGCAGCACGTAGACTAAGCAAGAATATCATCATAACCAGATCATATATGTCCCCACCGAATGGGTTGAAACTTAACCTAGTTTTTTTTTTTTATATGAATAGGTGGCAAACGAGCAAGCGGCCACCCGGATCCGCCGAAATGGCGAAGCGACCGCTGCCCATAGACATCCGCAATTGCAGATGCGTTGCCTACCCTTAATCGACGAAGGAGAAGACGCACAAAAAGAGGATATTTCCCCTTCCTACGCGTCTCCTCCACCGTCAAATCCACTTTTCCTTCCCATCCTTTCCTCTTAAGAAAAGGGTGGAAAGGGAAAGGGACTGAAATTAGGCCTCCGGCACCACACTCATCAGACGAAACGCGGAATTGCTTCCACTTCACGCCTGTTTTCTGTGTGGTCGTGGTATTTCACCGGGCGAGCCGGCCCATTCGTGCGAAGATGTTAAAGCGGGCTCTACCACTGTTAAGTTAGAGTGACAACGAATTGCGTAGATTGTTGTGATCAAATAATCTAAACGGCGAATCAATACCTATAACCGCGTATACTTTTTTATATGACCAAAAATAAAAATAAATATAAAGATCATTATAAACATTGTAAATATAGCGGTTGGTAATTAAGCGGGGTTCAGCTCATTACGAAGTGGGCCGTATTCAGTCCACTCGCCCCGTGCCTCACAGCCCTCACCCCCGGCGCCCGCTCTCGTTGTAAATTTGTATGTAAATGAAGAATACTGATTACGTTACGGCCAGTACAGCCTCGTTTCACTTAAATCTTTATTTTTTGTGGAACAATTCTATTCACATGTTAGTTGATTTTAATTTAGACTAGCTGTTGCGCGTGACTGACCACGCAATATTAAGACAAAAAGTAGCCTATAGTATGCCAGCTATCCTTCAGTGAAAGTCCGGTCGAAATCGGTGAAGCCGTTTCGGGGACAAACGCGGCTTGTGGACAGACAGACAGACAAAAGGTTTTAAATGCGATTTTTGTTATCAGCAACGCAAACACATCATCTTCCCGAAATCTGGAATTTTTCTTTTGATATTACAAACAGACACTCCAATTTTATTATATCTATACAGGTATATAGATTTATGTCATGGATAACATTAACTAATGTTAACAGTGTTTTAACTAATTTCTAAGGATTACTTTCATTTTTATTTACCGAAAACATTTGTTTTCAATACGTTTTTGAAAGAGATTAAGATATTGTTAAAATTATCGCAAATTTGTTAAAAAGATACTCAAATAATTATCATTGCTAACTTGATCTCTCTAATTAGTATCAAAATTAGAAGTAATACGACATCATTAAACTATAGTTTATATTTAGCTTTTTTACAATAATTATAAGCAAACATTGATTTACTTTAATTTCAAGTAAGTTTTTAATACCATTTTAGAATGCACTGTTAGATTAAATATTATTATAATATAAATAAAAGCTTTTAAAATAAAACTCTAAAGTTCGTCCAGAGCTATTAAACAGCGATTTAATAAAGAGATGAAAGTAATTACTCATAACCGCTACACTTTGCAAAGGTGGTGGTTTAAGATATTTATTTCTCTAAGAATATACAATTCACTTAACGAGAAACATTTTTTTTTTTACATTTACAATTTACATCAGTAGTCTATTTTATTATCATTTATATTAAGATTTTTTTTTTTTTTTTTTCACAATTTTTTTTAATTTAATTTTAAATAACGACATTTTATTTTCGTCTCTAATAAGTTTAGGTAAATTATTATATAACTGTACTCCCGAAAATGTTATATTGTTTTGGCCATAGTTTGTTCTAGGTTTTGATAATTTTAATTTGTATTTGCTTCTGGTTTGATATCTATGAGTCCTCTTTTTAAGTACTATTTTTGAATTTGTCTCATCTGTTAAATTTTTTTTTATAAGAATGCAGGTTTTACATGTGTAAAGTTGTTTTATGTTAAAGATATTGTTTTTTTTTTTTTTTTTTTTTTTTTTTTTTTTTTTTTTTTTTTTTTTTTTTTTTTTTTTTTTTTTTTTTTTTTTTTTTTTTTTTTTTTTTTTTTTTTTTTTTTTTTTTTTTTTTTTTTTTTTTTTTTTTTTTTTTTTTTTTTTTTTTTTTTTTTTTTTTTTTTTTTTTTTTTTTTTTTTTTTTTTTTTTTTTTTTTTTTTTTTTTTTTTTTTTTTTTTTTTTTTTTTTTTTTTTTTTTTTTTTTTTTTTTTTTTTTTTTTTTTTTTTTTTTTTTTTTTTTTTTTTTTTTTTTTTTTTTTTTTTTTTTTTTTTTTTTTTTTTTTTTTTTTTTTTTTTTTTTTTTTTTTTTTTTTTTTTTTTTTTTTTTTTTTTTTTTTTTTTTTTTTTTTTTTTTTTTTTTTTTTTTTTTTTTTTTTTTTTTTTTTTTTTTTTTTTTTTTTTTTTTTTTTTTTTTTTTTTTTTTTTTTTTTTTTTTTTTTTTTTTTTTTTTTTTTTTTTTTTTTTTTTTTTTTTTTTTTTTTTTTTTTTTTTTTTTTTTTTTTTTTTTTTTTTTTTTTTTTTTTTTTTTTTTTTTTTTTTTTTTTTTTTTTTTTTTTTTTTTTTTTTTTTTTTTTTTTTTTTTTTTTTTTTTTTTTTTTTTTTTTTTTTTTTTTTTTTTTTTTTTTTTTTTTTTTTTTTTTTTTTTTTTTTTTTTTTTTTTTTTTTTTTTTTTTTTTTTTTTTTTTTTTTTTTTTTTTTTTTTTTTTTTTTTTTTTTTTTTTTTTTTTTTTTTTTTTTTTTTTTTTTTTTTTTTTTTTTTTTTTTTTTTTTTTTTTTTTTTTTTTTTTTTTTTTTTTTTTTTTTTTTTTTTTTTTTTTTTTTTTTTTTTTTTTTTTTTTTTTTTTTTTTTTTTTTTTTTTTTTTTTTTTTTTTTTTTTTTTTTTTTTTTTTTTTTTTTTTTTTTTTTTTTTTTTTTTTTTTTTTTTTTTTTTTTTTTTTTTTTTTTTTTTTTTTTTTTTTTTTTTTTTTTTTTTTTTTTTTTTTTTTTTTTTTTTTTTTTTTTTTTTTTTTTTTTTTTTTTTTTTTTTTTTTTTTTTTTTTTTTTTTTTTTTTTTTTTTTTTTTTTTTTTTTTTTTTTTTTTTTTTTTTTTTTTTTTTTTTTTTTTTTTTTTTTTTTTTTTTTTTTTTTTTTTTTTTTTTTTTTTTTTTTTTTTTTTTTTTTTTTTTTTTTTTTTTTTTTTTTTTTTTTTTTTTTTTTTTTTTTTTTTTTTTTTTTTTTTTTTTTTTTTTTTTTTTTTTTTTTTTTTTTTTTTTTTTTTTTTTTTTTTTTTTTTTTTTTTTTTTTTTTTTTTTTTTTTTTTTTTTTTTTTTTTTTTTTTTTTTTTTTTTTTTTTTTTTTTTTTTTTTTTTTTTTTTTTTTTTTTTTTTTTTTTTTTTTTTTTTTTTTTTTTTTTTTTTTTTTTTTTTTTTTTTTTTTTTTTTTTTTTTTTTTTTTTTTTTTTTTTTTTTTTTTTTTTTTTTTCTACGACCCTCGAAAATACTTTACACAATACGGTTCGCGTTGTAAGGACTTATTTTATCTACAATATATTTAAATACTACGTGTTAGCTAAGTGGTCAAAGAACTTTGTTTGAAAAAATTAACAGTCTGTATTACGCTGGGTCGTGGAAGTCTCTATTTACTTTATCATTACCTACTGATTCCTTAGTGAAGAACTAAGTTACAAAGGAGTAAAACTCAAGTTACGTAGTTCGGAAACGCATTTCATGAAGTTATGGAACCAATAACACTAACGAATGATAAAAGTAGCTGGGAAACCGGCCATTAATGTGTTTTTGGTTTAGTCTATGATTATGTAATTTGATTATTTTGTAAAACGTTTATAGAAATGTAAATGTTTTAACTAGCTTGAGTGTATCCTAATAATTTAAAATCATTGAAATTCACAAAGTTTTTAATTCAAACATGACATTATTTTTAAAGTAATATCACTGAATAGAGGACTGTTCGTTTTCGGACGAGCTTCACGTATTTACGGTCCACTTAATTTTTTAATTAGACCCGGTAACTGTAATTTTAACGTTAATTTTCGATGAAAATCACGTTTAAACGAGTATGTGAAATATGTGAGCAATAACTTTATTGATTGCAGTCACCATTGTATCTATACTAATATAATAAAGCGTAAACACACACTTCTTTGTTGCCTAAGATATCAGCAATTACAGCATATTTTTGAATAATTATTTTTTTAATAAAAAGCCCTACACTTACGTCACGCTTTAGACTATATATTTTCACGCCATTAAACTTAGGGGGTAAATATTTTGGATAAAAACCCTAATGAGGGAAAAAGACTATAAGTTGCTGTCAACATCAAGGAAGCAAGATTACCATGGTAAGGTAATTGGTATTTTGACATTTGCAATTGAGAATTTTACAAATGTAAACAATTTTTTTTTTATTTTATGCGGATGAAGCCGCAAGGGAACAGCTAGTCTTTGAAATAAAATTATTAAGCGTTGTTCGTATTTAACCTAAAAGTAGGTAAGAAGTTTTCAACAGAAATACACGTCCTACTAAAAATGACATTTTCAGCTGTAAATAAAATAATAAATGAATTGAAAGGTCATTATCATCAACCTTTGTTTGCCCACAGCTGGACATAGGGCTTCCAATGCCTACAACTAATTGCGAAATTAAAATTCACAAATCAAAATATCAGCAATGCCAAAATAGATGAAAGTAAATAGATTTCAGACCACTATTTGTGTAACTACTTCCTAATTAAATGTAGTTGAAATAACGAACCTGTTTTCAATTTTCATATAGCAAACTGTAGAACAGTTCGGTCCAGTAATCCTGTTAATTGCAGTCATTTAAATTAATGTAAATATTGTTACGTGTGTGGGGATAAGGCTAAAACACTTTGATAATTCTTTATAAATTTATTCACGATTCACAGAAACAGGGAATCCCTGCACTCTTACAATTGTCCTATAACATTACACGATACACACACAGAGTCACTAATACTGAGTACTTCACAAAACACCACTGACACTGTAATATTAGCACTTTCACTTTATATTCTTCGTAATTCACTTAGGACGTCTTCTTCACAGTATACTTTCCACCGTAAGACTCCTCGGGTCGGATTTCACTCACCTTATATAGCCCAAATTTCGATCTTCTTTTGTCATTTTGTTTCCAATAGAACTTCATCAGACATCTTTTCTCGCATGTCTTTACCTCTACTTGCCAACAGATGGCGTTGCGATAGAACATTCTGGAAACAGCTCGATTATTCCACGGACATGAAATCCGCTACTCATCAATATAATATGACGTCGCAACAATGTGTTATTTATATTTATAAGTTTGTTAATCTACTACTTATATTCCTTCTGTAGACCCACGTAGACGCTCGTAGACCTGCGTAGATCCGCGTAGATAAGATGGGTAGGTTTTATTAATTAATAATATCATTTGAAGTTAAATTGTTCAGCTACAAAAAGGTAAAACAAACAGTTTGCTCAAATTATACCCATACCTCAACTAATTGAAATATAATAGAAATGTATAACATCTATATGATATTTCTCGATAATTTTTGTGTTTTAATTTTAAAATTCAGGTCACGTATGACGTGAATAACGCTGCGACAATCCTGGGGCTTTCATGTACGTGAATATTTGAACAAACGAAGTGTGAAAAGATGCTTCCCCTCCCCCCTCCCCCCACTTCGCTAGAGAGCGGTACGTGGTCAGCCGACACAAAGCTTACCGCAAGGTATGATGCCATATGCTCTTACATTACAAACATTACAAAGAAATAATCTCTCGTTTTGTTAACAGGATACATTTAATTGTATTATATGGTTCATGCAAAGTTGACAGTCAAAATATTCTTGTACAATTAGCTGCATAAATATGAACACATAAGTGCACAAATCCATCTGTATTCATCTGACCACAAATACATGCTATTAAAAATACTTTCGTAAATATTCAAAACCAAATCCTTATACAAGTTTAATAAATGTATAATTTTTTACGTAGCTGACTGTACAGAACGCCTTAGTCCCTTAAAGCCGCTCTATTTTATAACTTAAAAACGTCTTCTAAAACCCGTATACAAACTTTCAAAATAGTTAGTTTTAGCTATCACTAAGTAGAAAGTTAAGAATGTGAAATTACGAAAAACCACTTTAAATTTTACAATGTTCGTGTATTAGGTATCTATTTATAACGATCCCAGACTTCGGCGAAATATTAATTACATCTGACCGAACAATATCCCTTGCATTGTATCGGAATAACAAACAATTTCAAACATTATATTGAATGTCGAGTCCACAACATTTGGTCATTGGTCACTCGGTGTATGAAATTATACAATACGAGTATTACGAGTAATTTCAAACTAGTTTTCATTGTTTCAATTGAGTTTTGTTAATCTAACATTCGGGGTATTAAATTAGTTTAAAATTCTTTTTTTTCATACATGGTACCAATCCATAGTTCGTGATGTAGTAATTCATATATTTATTAATTTTATCTACAAGAAAAATAAAAGGAATTTTAAATAAAAGCTTACGTAATCTATGACAAAAATCAATTCGAAGAAATTAAAAAGTTGTTTACATCTATCCATTCCTGTGAAATAAAGCAATAACATTAAATAAATGCGAGCTTATAAAATATCGCTATCGCTTCCAAAATGTAACCCGAGACCGTCTCAACATTTAATATAAGGTGGCAATTTAGTACACCAAACAGACTCACGTTCCACTAATATTGTGCTTAGACGCTTTGTTTGTTATTTTGGTCATGAATTTGTCATACGTCTCTCGAGACATTTACCTAATGGCGTGAAGGTAATGTTAATATTAAATCTGAGTCGTTTGATCTAAACTCATGAAAAAACTCTTTCTTGAAGGGTCAGATTGAAAATTTAAAGGTGGCCGGAATTAGCAGTTAGACCTTGGATTATGTCTTACAGAAAGTTAAAACTTTTTAGGCAAGTTAAAAATTAGAGATGTTATTTGAAAAATCGTACTTGAGTTAAGCCGTTCGTAATTCGTTTTTAATAACGTCTCACGAAAGTTTTACTATGACCAATAAAATGAATGTTTTGGACGTTACAAAAAAGGACGAATGTCGTTCATTCATGGGCATTCATTTAAATACCCATAGAGTTATAAAAACATTTTTTTTTTTCAAACAAATATTTTGACAATTACAGAGCGTTTCTGTTTTTAGTTGTTAAAATGATGTTCTCAAAGCAATATTTACAAATTAAGTTAGAAATACCTAATGCAATAACTAGTCTATATTTATTAAGTATTCTTGTAATAGACACGATAAATCTTAACACATAAAATTGTTAATCTCAGCTATTGTAATTAGATCTGCCCGCAGAACGAGCTTAATTAAAGCATAATATTCTTCGTAGATTATACATTCTTGTGCTCCGCAAACCGCAAGGAACGTTAATAATAACCCATTAAAGAAAAGGGTTAGCTAACTAAACATTTATAATATTTACTAGTTGTTTCTCGTGGCGTCGTCCGCGCGAAATTAAAAAGTAACAAAAAATATAGCCTATGTTACTCACTGATAACGTAGCTTTTTAATAGTGAAAGATTTTTTGAAATCGGCCCAGTAGTGTTTGTTAGTAGTAGTTACCTCAATACATACAAAAATATAAATATTTCCTCTTCATAATATTAGTATAGATGTCAAACTTGCTACCCGCCCCAGCTTCGCCTTAATAAAAATAGCAATAAAATGTATGACTGTATATCTTTGTATTAAATTTATATGCAACCTTACAAAAATGTGACAGAAACCTAAGATAGAAAATAAAATAAAATATATCGCTGATTGAATCGTACCGCGTACCTTTGTCTCACAAAGTGATATCTTTACAAGGTAATTTTCTCCCCATAAGAGTTCCGAGTTCTTGTCGTATTTGCACAATCTCTGGATATTCCGCTCACGTACCACGGCCTCATTCCTTAATCATCCTTCAAGTGGCTTGGGATAAGTCTCGTATAAGACAAAATAACCAATAAGTTGTCAATTTAAAAGTTTCTTATTTCGTTCATTTTTCGATAACTTTTACCTAGATAAATATATATGGTCAGAACGTATGTGGCTCTCCTGAGCTAAGCCTTTGTAATTTGTAGATGGGTAGGTTCAAATCCCGCCATGTATCAATGTGGTTTTTGAATTGAAAATGTACATTTACCCGACGTTCTAACAGTGAGAGAAAACATGGTGATGCAAGCAATAAATCGCTTTGGTAGTTTGGCGACATGATATGTTTTGTATAATAATAAATTTAAGCTACTTATTAATAAATAATAAAATAAGAATCATGCATATATTGGCGAAAATTCAAGAAGACATGTGTGTAGCCAGCCAACCCGCACTGTGTGCGTGGTTGACTATGGTCTAGTAATGCCTTAATATAGGGTAGGCTCCGAGCCACTCAGTGTTAAAGTAATAGTGAGCTGGTGATGAAATGCGTCATCATAAAACAAAGGTTTTTGTACACATTTATGAGTATTTGTGTCAATATAACAGCATTAGTTTTCTTACTCAACATATGATTTGTTGGCTTTGAAGTAAGTTTCAAGGACACATAAATCAAAACTTATACACAACCTTACATGAAAGCAAACAAATTAGTAACACAAATATTTTGTTTTTGTTTACTGAAAATCAAACATTTCTAAGAGTCGTGTTTGCTTATGATTTTACGTCATGACCTGAACTTTCCAAACTTGCACATAATCATCATCTCCCCTACCTTATTCTACTCCCGTAGGGTCGACGCACTGAGTTTTCATCTTCCAAATAACTCTATCATCCGTCATCTCAGTCATCACTCCCTTCTTGATCATGTCACCCTTCACGCAATACATCCATCTCTTTCTAGGTCTACCTCTACCGGTGTACCTCGACCTCTCCACACTCATAACTAACGTCCTTCTTGTTACATGCGATTCATCTCTCGTCATATCATGCCCATACCATGCTTTTACTCTTTAAGTTCTCTACTACTGGGGCTACTCTCAAACTTCCTCTAATGTGTTCATTTCGTATCTTATCCAAACTTGAACATAATATTCCATAATATTACAGACATTTAAAAAACGACATATTTTAATTCTAAGCAAAATTCTTACCAAGATACTTAACGAAACCAAAGTTTAAGCTTACATTGTCACCATTCCATAACTGTTAAAGTTAGCTCAACATACTTTGTTAGAATTTGTTATTCAGAAGTGTAAGTTGTTAACATTACAGGTGCGCTTCGGATAATATTCCAACAATACGTAAACTATTAAACTCACATACTTTATACACTATGCTTATAAATATTATTAACATTCTTGTTAACTCATAATTAACGACAACGAACAAACGTTGAACAATGTCTAGTGCAAATAGACAATTCAGGTGACTTGAGGCAACACTTGTCGTCATTTCTCTGTTCGTGTTAGGGCATCATTCGTCAATGATGACGTCATTCGAGTTCGGTCAGCACTGCAGTTGTTAATCTTCTGTAGACAATGACTATATATGGAGGTACAACATAATTTCAGTCTTAACTCACTTCGCAACAAAGTCACTCCATGCAGTCTTTCTTCAGGTTTACCTCTACTTTTGTATCCTCCACATTTATATCTAGAGCTAATGCTATTCGTTGTAATTTCTCTACTAGAATTTCCCTTTATATTTTATAGCTAAATTATTAATAAGAAATCATCATCGTGCAATTCACATTTATTTTGCGTAGGTTACTTGAGTCATGGGATAAAGACGTTAAGATCTCGTACATATTTTTATATCTCCGTAATTGGTTCAAGGTTGGTTTCGAAGTCATCTTTCAGAATTTTTTCGCGATCAAAAAATAATATCCTTACATTATTAGTGGAAACCATATCAAACGAAACGGAAATATTAATTAGAGAATTGGCTCTGAAGCATTCCGGGCATACGAAATAAAAATCCTTCAAAGCGGCATCGGGGAGAGCAGCTCGATATGAAGCTAATTAAATTCTGCCCGAGCTCGTATCGGCATTTGTTTTATTTTGGGACATTCCAAATTCAAACAGAATTCGTCCATGTTTGAGAGTCAGGTATTCAACTTCTGTTATTTCCGCAAACATGCATTGGAACGGTTAAAAAATAGGAACTAGGTATCGACTGTCGAAGAACTTGTACAAAATAATATTTTCATGCCTCTCATCTTAAAAAAGCGACAACAAAATAAATACAAATATAAAACACGCGCAGTGGAAACTCACTTTAAGTCAACAAAAGACGAACAATAACGAAATGAAAACAGTTTCAAATGAAGAATGTAATTTAAAAAGACGTCGTAATAACGTAAAACGTTAACAAAATATTAATAATGATTTCTCAACTTGACACATATAATTGGTATTAATGATTCAAGTCACACCCTGCCGGTTAGGGAAATGTAATACATTTCTCTTTGCTTTCAACTTGAAAGGGTCTTTTTTCATTAAAATGTCCACATAATTTTTACAGAGTGTTTGCTTGAAAGATATAAATTTTAGGACAGCATTATTATTAAAGTGTATTACGTATTATTTACAAAAATATGGTAAAAGAAGCTTTTTTATGAAAAAGAAATATTAGACAAAAGCATCGACTGGCTTACACTTGAATCTCTATGGCCTTTTCAATTTTACTTCTTACTAATTTTATAAATGTGAAAGTTTAGATGGATGGATGGATGTTTGTAAGAGTTTGTAGCCTAAACGGCCGAACGGATCTCGATTAAATTTGGCATAGACGTAGAGGATAGTCTGGAAGAACATATAGGCTACTTTGATTTTTCTACTTCAACGCCGGAGTCGTGGGCAAAATCTAGTTTAGAATAAAATTGAAATTTCAATTTACTAGTTTTTAGACTCTGTAGCAAATACAGGTATTTAAATAAGATGAAACTCTTTGAAGTAATAAAGGTGAATTAATTCAGGAGAGCAAAACAGATTACCTAAGGGAAGCGAACCCGATGGAACCCTTTCTAAGCATTGCCTTTATTTCAAAACAAACACGTGTACAAATACACAAGCCTGACTGCTTTCATTATCATAAAGTAAGCTGTTATTAATTAAATGTATGTTCAGGTGTAAAACGTAAGACGGGGTTAGAAGAGAAATGTTATGATAGAAACGTTATTTTAAAATGATTCGAGGACACATTTGAACTTTTAAGTAGGAACTTGACCACAATCTATACTATAAAATTGTCATTAATCAAAAGAAAACTTCCAGATTTCGGTAAGATGATGTATTTGCGTTGCTGATAACGAATATCGCATTTTCTTTTGTCTGTCTGTCTGTCTGTGTGTCTGTCCGCAAGCCGCGTTTGTTCCGGGCAATCTCCGAAACGGCTGGGCCGATTTCGACCGGAGTTTCACTGAAGGGTAGTTAACATATACGGGCATATTATAGGCTACTTTTTATCTCAATATTGCGTGGATGAAGTCGCGGGCAACAGCTAGTTTAATATAGACTTTATATTATATTGTTCGTTGTATATATCATTTAACTGTCATATAGTTTTATAAATATAAAACTACATTATTCCTCCTCACTCGCAAAAAAGAACAGAGATAGCAAATGTTTCTGTACATGTGTATCTTCCGTAGAAACCCACGCGGTTTGATTGCATTGATTTTAACAAAACCCTCTCCCGATCGACGAATGCGATTTATGATAGAATTTAATACGAAGGTAATTAAATTCAATCATAACTCGACGGTGCTTCAGTACACGTGGACGAGACACTCAAGCAACCTAATTAATTGTTGTTATAATTTTTCATCCAATCTTGAAATTATGTATTCAAATTATTTTAGTAAAAGTTGACGAATTTTTTTGGATCTCTATGATTTGTTTTAATTATTGTTCCTCAAAAGCTATTGAAATAGGAACTAGAATCACTATTAATAAATTGCCTAGTCTAGTCAAATTAAAGTAAACTAATTTTTAGATGATTACATCTATTTCTATCCATAACTACATGTGCCTTTAAGAATATTCATGGCTTCGGGCTTCTTAGCTATAAATAAATTGAAGATATAATTACTTTGCTATAGTAATTTTATATTAGAAAGTTTATTAGCGTAGCAAATTATTTCGAGATGGTCTTTAAATTGAAAACCTGTCAAGTCGTCGTCGTGACGTTTCATCTCATAAGCTTCTGCTGCATCCGTTTGACTGACTCTAATCGCGTTAATAAAATTCGCTTCGAAGTCTCGTACATTTTATAAGCACCAATACGTCGAGAAGCTTTTGATTAAATTTATCCATCACAAATATTAAATTCAAACATTACAAAAAATGTAACCAAATTAAAAATGTAAATGTTGATTTAAGTAATCCAATATCAGATGGAAACTAAGACAAAATCTTAGTAAGCAGTAACGTCCATAATTATCTGCGTAGCACTATGAGAATATAAAAAAATAATACTGTATTTTATTAGCCCTTTTACGCTAGTTTCTATGGACATGTTTTCATAACACAGAGTTTCAAATCACGAAATGTACGACCGAATCATAAACGGATACATTATTGTCTACGCCGTAGCAAAGCTCCGAGCACACATCTACGAAATTGTGAACATGAATAGCTACGGCAAACAAATGTTTACTTTTCCTCCTCGTTATGATTGATGCTCTCAAAGAAATGTTTGATTCTGCATATAAACCGCATATGAATTAGAACCTCTTCTTTGAAATCAGTTTAAAAGAAATAAATACCTATATCATTACACAGGTAGACAGAAACAGCTATTCGTTTTTCTTTATTGCAATTTATATTTTCATAAAAAAATGTTGATGAAATATTGAAGACTAGCTGTTGCTCTCGACTTCAGTCAGCCAGCGTGAAATAAAAAAAAATACAGTCTATGTTACTCACGGATAACGTAGCTTTCAAATGGTTAAAGATTTTTTTTAATCGGCCTAATAGTTTTAGAGTTATTTCAATACATACAAAAATACAAATCTTTCCTCTTTATAATATTAGTATAGCTATAGAATAGAATAGCATTAGGCTATAACTATTTATTTAACTAACAAACAAATTTCCATTTAGAAAAGCACATACATAACTAAGTTTCAAACTCCACTCAGTTTAACCTCTCCAATTTCTTTGTTAAACGACGCTCCATACACGATGTTATTTGATGCTCTCTAATATGTCTAGTGTCTAGACAAGACTATCATTCGCTTTATTGCCGCATTCTTACTAGACATTATCCATTTTAATACGTGGTAGACTAGGACGTTAACTGCTACATAATGTAATATTAATTCAGCATAGCTAATGATTTAAAGTTTTGGTTTAATACAATGCTATCATCATCTCACTGTCCTTATCTTACACGTTTATGTCTTCCAGGTTCTATCTTTCATCGCCTCCGTCTTCACTCCTTGATTATGTCACACTTCATGTAATCCATCCATCCTTTACCAGGTCTATCTCCACCGGTGCACCTCAATACTCATAATTAAAATTCTTCTTGCTTCATATGATGCATCCCTCCTTATAACATGCTAACCTTTTAATCTCTAATTCTATGCTTTGTTTGAATAATGTTCTTCTGTCCTTTGAGTTAGCTATGTTAAGTTGTGATATTAAGCATCATATGCATTGATCGTCTAGTCTCGTTGGGTATTCCTGAATACTAGTTAGTGGAATTGTACCAGTTATTTCGAAGACTAGATAGGCTACTGATATAAATACACGTAGCCTTTAATATACAAGAGCAAAACATGATGCTGTGATAGATGCACAAGGCATAATATGAAGTACGTTAACATGTTTATCTCATAATGATCTTAAAATTAACTTACCAAATAACATAGAAATATACACGATGCGAATATAATCTTAGTAAATATGATTTGACAAGTTTGAAGACGATACAAACTTGGGATAATCGTTATGTAGGAGGAATGTGAAGTGAACCGCGTAAGTCCAGTGGTTTTTCTGCTTCATTTATCAATTTTATCAAAAGAATAATTCCTCTCGCCAGCCGCAGATGTTCTTCGTTGTTCTATATTTTCTTTGACAACGCTTTAAACTTTTACTATATCATAACTCAGGGTTATATTGACCTCTTTAAAGCTGAGGGAATTTCAAAAGAAAGTCGCATTTTAATTATTTCTATACAATAGTCTACTTACCTAAGATGGGTTGCAGTTCTCTTGTTGGGTTTTCTTTTTACAGCGACGCAATATATATTTTTATGAACAAGATACAAAAGTCTACGTAAGTAATAGTCAACAGGTAACACAGATACGAGTATTCAACAACAGGTTAAACATTTAAAAAGTGCAACAAGTTAACCGCGAAGGCGTAATAGGACTCGCAGCATCACGATACTGTAACGACAGTCGTCCGTAACAACAACAAGAGGAAGACCAAATCGAGCGTATCCAGGATACTCGAAATTAACAAGGCGGAGCGGAAGCGAAGAGAAGGCATCACAGGTAATTCAATAAACACTCCGTAAGGTAGAAGAGAAACTTAAGAGATAGGAAGAAAGAAAAAAGTTTGAGCAGAGATGTGATCGCGATTACAAACACGACACGCGCGACGTGACTCAAGCGACTTGAGATATGGTATAAAGTCTGTTAGATTCAACAAGTGGTTTGGTAGGGCGGGCGCGCGGGCCGAGCGCGGAGGTCCTCTCGGCGGGAACGCTCGCCCGCCAGTGCCTCGACGTTCCCGCCTCGGCGCTGCGCTGGTGTGCGTGCTCTAGCCTCGCTCTACAGCCTTCACTGTTGCTGTGTTGCGTGTCGCTACTGTACGCACGCGGGGGCTGCGCTCGTGTGTGTACCGGCGTTCGTGTGCGAGCGTGACGCCACGGGTCTAGTACAGGTGAGCCCGGGCGGCCTCAGCGAGCTCCCATCCTATCTATACCGTTTTCACAATGAAATGCCTGGCTGAACACAAACTACCTGCGTGCTACATTACCAGACGCGTATACTCTGCCTGAACGGCGGCCGCGCTTTATTCTAGGTTCAGGCTACTGTAGTTAATTTTTTTATATAAACTCTTTGTTATCTTTTTATATTTTCATTCTGCTACTTAATGAAATTATTATATGACGTCATAACTTGTGCTGACCTCCGCAATAAATAGGCAAGAGGTAGAACTTAAAGTTTATACGGGTAATTTTAATTTTACCAGATAATTCATCTACTAGTGACAGTAATTATTTGCATAACAACAAACGATAAGGACCGAAAAGTTCTAAATTGGCAGCCTAAAAAGTGAATATTCGTTGACTAGACACTTAAACCGATAGTCTACTAAAACCATTAAGAGGTCGATCTTTGAAAATTCTGTTTATCATAATTACGATCAAAAGAAAATTAATTAAACCACAATGATATCTAAGAGATGTTATCACGCTATTGTTTGTTTGATATAGGTACAAAGGGCGAACGCAAATTTTAAGCCTCCATTACGATAATGAAATGTTCGCACACAGATAAAAATAAACGAAAAAGCCATTTTAACTGAAACGTTATGCCAATGCGAAGCCATTTGGATCACCAATGTAACGAGCTAGAATGGCCGTTAGTATTTATTTAGATAATACGAGTATCAGAACGGTTTACATTCAAAAGGATTTTCAATTATGGATATCAATTTCTTTTAAACTTTTGAACAATCTTTAAAACGACTTTTTAAATACTGAACGTTTTTCTATGCCTTTAAGAGCATTTAAATCCGAAAAGTTAAGCGCAACTATGGTTTTGATTAGCCCATTACTCTATAAACTAATTTCCGTTCCTCCGTTGCTGATCTAAGAAAAGTGAAGTGTGGCCTGAAGTAATTCTGAATCAAAAACCTAAGCGATCTTGAAACCCGCGATAAAACATTTATACCTTGTTGTTTATTAAAATTGGAAAATCGGGAAACAAACTGATTACTAATGAAAATGTTGCCAATGTTTTTCTCACTTTGACATCTTTTAACACCTAGAAAAAACAGTGGTTTGCGTATTGATTTTTTATTTAAGAACATCATTAGAATACAAAAAATAAACATATTTAATTTGTTTAATTTAAAAAAAAAGATGTTTTAAAGTTGTTTTTAAAAATGTGTTGAATGTCTTATATAGCAACACCTGGATAAAATGTCATCTGTCAGCCGCGGCCACGAATAATAGAAAATACAGTTTTTATATCGTAACTATTTAGGAATTGTATAAATTGATAAAACAATACAATAAAACAAATTCTTCAACACAATTCTCTAAGTGCAAATAGAAAAAGTGTAATTATCCATCGTATTATGTTATAACTAAGATGAACTCGGAGTAACATTCGCGCATCTTCCGTCGTTTCGGCCGAAAAATAGTTTATCGGAAAAAAAATAGTGACAATAAGATGCCTTTTGTTAATATCAAAAAGCAATATTTTATTATCGGGATGTTATTTTTTGTAGTTTTATTTTTGTTTAATAGTCGACCTGCATTTCAATGCCAATTTACACCCGAAATCATGCCGTATATACCAACAATCTATGGGATAACTCCGACATACGCAAGACTTGCACAAAAGGCAGATCTCACAAGGTAAGACCATTTGTCGTGTTGTAATTGCCCTTGATGATTTACTTCTTCAAATATTTAAGTTTATGAATTTGACCATGGCACAATAAATTTTAAACTTTTTGTGCAGCAATTTAATGTTGAGTCATACATTTAAAAGTTTTTATTTATAGTCTGAAATATAAAAAAAAAATGTGTAATTAAGTAGGTTTACAAGTTATTAAGTGAAAAAAAATCATTTTGTATAATAAAGAAGGAAACTTAAAAGTTAAATTTATTTAGTAGTTTTGGAAAAGTCAATTTTATTTATTGCAAAAAAAAAAAACTGGTACAATCATTCAAACTTAGAGTTGTTAAAAATCAATTAATATCAATTTGTAACAGATTTAAAGTGTTAAAAAGATGGCATTTTTATTTTATCTATTCATGTCTTCTGTCTTGTATTCATAGTTTCTAAAATCTATAAATATTTATTGATAAAGTAGTATGCTACTGGCAGAACGATAGTCAGTTTCATGTTCAATTGACTCTTGTTTTAAAACATTCAAATGCTAATATTGCTACATACAAACACATTTTTATGGCCAAGGCAGCACATTCTTTGTATATGTCTAATAAAACCACAGAGATATTTCAAACTTTATATTTTCATAGAACAAACATATAAACTTAGGGGACAATTATAAATGTACTAAAAATTTACTTAAATATTACATAGGCTGTTTCAAAGATGGTCTGATCCTCTTACTTCAAATTCTCAACAAAGTTTAACCTTTAATAGAAAAAGAGACAGAAAATTATAGAGAAAATGTTAGGTATAAAGAGGATATCTTAGACTATGTACATAGACTCTAACAATACATCTTATTGTTTAATTGTGCTATGAGAATGTTTCAATATCTATGCAGAAACAGATGTTTTAACAAGATAGTTCAATCTTAACAAAGTATCATTTCCTTGTTTCATGACTAAGTTGCCAGTCATTTGTTTATTTTGTTATCATTAACAATTGAATAATGAAAATATTCAAAGTCCAAAACATTCTTTGTGTTACATTCAATCAACTATTGCATAAACATTGATTCAGAATTTAACTCTTATGCAACTAGTTCTCTATAATATATGGAAGCATTCCCCTCTTTAGAGCATTTGTGTGGGAATGTTTATTTAATTTGTTGAGCAGGAATTAGCAGGAATATTAACAGGATTTTAATACAATAAGTTAACTTGTGTCCATAAGGTAGTCTTCAAAATAGAAAAAGTAGTCAATATCATGTTTGTGTGGTATTGTAGATGAAAATTATCAAAACTATACCTAGACAGACAATTACTTATTAAACTATGAATCTATTAGTATTAGTAGTAGTAGTAGTCTAGTAGTAGTATTAAAAAAGCTTTCCGATACATATGCAAGGTATTTTGGATGGATTTTAAGTATAAAATATTTGCAGATTGTCACAGACACTGATGCTGGTGAAGAATTTCCACTGGATTGTTATCGAGGACTCTGGAACGAAAACGAAATTAGTTGAAAATCTACTCAAAGACTCTATGCTCAAGTACACGCATCTTAATGTTAAAACCCATAAATCAAAGCACTCAACGGTATGTATTGTTTAAATTAATTTTTTTGTTATCTGTTCCTGTGTCTAATTGTTAAGGATATTAGCTGACTTGTGCATCTATTAATAAGAGCTGTCGCAACTTGGCTCGCGTAAAATAAAATAATTAAAAAGACATATCCTATGTTACTCACTGATAACTTAGCTTTTTAGTAGTGAAAGAATTTTTGAAATTGGCCCAGTAGTTTTTGAGTTGTTTCAATACATACAAAAATACAAATCTTTTATCTTTATAATATTAGTAGAGATAGCAAAGCAATATAAATAGATGCAAGGCTGTATAAATGTAACACAGTATAAAGCCTTAACCAATATGTAACTGAAAACCTTTAAGTATTTATATGTTAGTTGTTAATATTTATAGTAACTTTAACTTTAGCTTGACGAGCTATATTCAATATACTTTTGTTGATAAAATGAGAATTTGACACATTAAAAAACAATGCAAAGTATGTTTTCATATCAATTAGTTTCTCTGGTGAAATTGGTTACACACTCAAGTCTGGAATGTTTTATACCAGCTATCGAAAGTAATATCCATGCAGAAATTATATTATTATAATATTATTTTTCCAAATATTGTTATAGATAAAAATGACATATTGAAAACATAAACAAAAGTTCTCTAAAGTGCTTCAAGAAAATAGTGTTTGGCAGTGTACTGCTGCACCACCATATTAATTTGTTATGAATTGTACTCTTTCATTTTGTGTATATTTATATTTTACTCCATTATTTCTTAATATAATTGAAATTAAAGCTACTAAAATGAAAATATTTGATGTTACAGGCAAGTGGTGTTGAACAAAGAAATGTTGCATTAAACTGGCTCCGTGAACATTTACTGAAGATTCATGATACAAAGGGTGTTGTGTATTTCATGGATGATGATAATACATATTCCCTGAAAGTTTTTGATGAGGTATGTTGATTTTCAATCTTTTACATTACCATGACCCTTGTGTCAGTAGATATTGTTATCTTTTTCTCTCCCTATGACAAAAACAGAGACAATTGGTAATGAAACTGTAATGGCAGTCTATGGTTACCGCTACTTTACACTGATTGGAGTTACATGTTTTATATGTAAAGTTTTGTGACTGCAAATAGTTTTGTGTTGCCCATTTAATAAGCTGTTGCTGCATAATTGTGCCAATAATGCCAATTTAGAGCAATAGAGTGTGCTAAAATAAAGTATGACATTGTTCCAACGATCAGGTCTGCATTCATTTTTATTACTTATATGAACGATTACTGAAACGAAATTTAAAGTCACTGCTCCTTAAATGAAAAGGCCACGCTTAAATTCCAAATCCTATTAAAAATTGTTTTAGCTGAACACAATCATGCTTGTTTTTTGTTTACTTTCATTACAATAATTTATTTTTTGTTTTATTACAGTTTGTAAGGTAAGGATAAATTAATTAAAAAAAACGTCTTATTATTTAATTTAGTTGTTTTACGTATTGTTAGGTTGTTATAGTAATAAAGTTATAGTATGTATGTAGTATGTAGTCATCCTAAGTTAGGATAGGCTCCGAGCCCCTCCGTGGGGATGTATAGTGAGCTGGTGACGATGATGTATGTAGTAATCCAGACCTTGTCTAATCCGGTGCCCCTTGTATTCCGACGTCCATTTCCATGATTCATAAATTAATCAATTCGTATTAGATTTTTTATATACTTTTTGATCATTTCATTACATGTGTATATTTATTTGAACAAAGATATTTCATATTGTAAAATAAGTATTTTTGTAGTAAATAATGAAGTTAAAATTAGTCTATTTAAGAGAATATCATAGTCTTATTGAATCTGTAATTTGTTGGATTACAAGGCAGTCTTTTGTAAAAAAAAACATCTGGATCATAGGGTCTTAGGCTGTTCTACAAAACGTTTATCGGATTATTGCAGTTCTGTAATATATTTTGTTTAGATGTTACTAACTTTTTTTTTTCAATTTCCAGATGCGAAAAATCAAGAAAGTTGGAGTATGGCCTGTCGGTATTGTGGGTGGAATGAGAGTAGAAATGCCACTTGTGACTGATGGGAAAGTGTCGGGATATAATGCTGTGTGGAAGCCGTTCAGACCGTTCCCAATAGATATGGCTGGATTCGCTATAAATGCTACATTGTTTATAGACCATCCCGAGGCAAAGTTTTCAAGGAAGGTTCAGTCTGGTTTTCAGGTAAGTGCTTGTAAATCTTACTTCTTACTGTTACTAATATTATAAATATGTATTAAATGGATGGATGGATGTATATAAAAAGGTATAAACAGAATGGTTCAACAGAAGTATATGAAATCTACCATAGATGTGGAACATAATGTGGAAGAACACAGGCTTTTAATTACTTACTGTTTTTTTTTAATTCGAGCAGACGGAGAACCGGAAAAATGCTAGTATATTAATTGAAATAAGTAGGCCAAAAAATATTATAAAAATGTACTTTATTCAGTCTTATTTTTTAATTAGATAAAACTAATTAACGTAATATTTAAATATGTAACATTCGTTATCTGCGATTTGGTAAGGCAGTTATTCGGGTAAAGTCAAGCTATAATCATAACGCGTCTAAACAATAGTTAATTAAGCAGAAAAAAAGCTGATAGTACCGGATTTTGCCAGTTTTCTATATAGGCATAATATAAAAAAAAATGGAAACCACACGTTTGTGAACTCAATGATATTTTTTACGGTTTAAGCTGAAAGATGATTCTATTTAAAAGTAAATTACGTGTAATTAATTAAGGGCTGTCCTAAAAACCCTCTGGTGACGTGTGGTGAGTCCTTAGACTACTCTCACCCCTTTGTCTGTCAAAGTCACGAATGTTTTTGTATAATGTAGTAATAAAAAAATATGTTATTATTATTTTTTTAATAATAGGTGTTGCTCTCGTCTTCGTCCACGCGAAATAAACTTTTTACACCAAAAATTCTTTCACCAATAAATAGCTGCGTTATCACTGAATCAGTGAATCTTTGAAATGAGCCCAGTAGGTTTGATTTATTTCAATACATACAAAAATACAAATCTTTCCTCTTTATATTATTAGTATAGAAGTATCGATTTACATCATAAGTTAGAAAATAAATACCTAATTTTTAAAACCCCTTATTGGACGATGTCTTAATAAATTAGTAACAGTGGTAGAGCCCGCTTTAACATCTTCGCACGAATGGGTCGGCTCGCCCGGTGTAATACCACGACCACACAGAAGACAGGCGTGAAGTGGAAGCAATTCCGCGTTTCGTCTGATGAGTGTGGTGCCGGAGGCCTAATTTTGGTCCCTTTCCCTTTCCACCCTTTTCTTAAGAGGAAAGGATGGGAAGGAAAAGTGGATTTGACGGTGGAGGAGACGCATAGGAAGGGGAAATATCCTTTTTATGTGCGTCTCCTCCTCCGTCAATGAAGGGTAGGCAACGTATCTGCAATTGCGGATGTTTATGGGCAGCGGTCGCTTTCCATTTCAGTGGATTCAGGTGGCCGCTTGCTCGTTTGCCACCTTATTATATAAAAAAAAAATGCTATAAATGTAGAGTGTAGTAGTGTAGTATTAGAGTGTATATTTACTTTTCAAATAACAATGTTGGAAGAAAATAGAGAGATACTGTTATGTCAGTCGAGTTTACTGACCGATAGTGCCATTCAATTAATCTTTACACATATGTGCTTGTTTATGTAAATAGAACATAAGCGTGCCAATTTTACTGAGGTCATGATAATTAAGGAACATTAACCTCTGGTTTCACTAAATAAAAAATTAAAACAATAAACATATAGAATTGCAAATATATTTCTTAACGAGCTGTCGCCCGCAAACTTCGTCAGCGATTTCCGTGTCCATCTACCTTTTAACAGCTACCCTCCAGCGAAAGTCCCGTCGAAATCGGCCCAGCCGTTTCGGAGATTACCCGGAACAAAAGCAGCTTGCGGACAGACAGACAGACAGCCAAAAATTTTTTAATTAGATAAAACTAATTAACGTAATATTTAAATATGTAACATTCGTTATCTGCGATTTGGTAAGGCAGTTGTTCGGGTAAAGTCAAGCTATAATCATAACGCGTCTAAACAATAGTTAATTAAGCAGAAAAAAAGCTGATAGTACCGGATTTTGCCAGTTTTCTATATAGGCATAATATAAAAAAAAATGCTAGTATATTAATTGAAATAAGTAGGCCAAAAAATATTATAAATATGTATTAAATGGATGGATGGATGTATATTTCTTTTTTTCAAAATAATATAAGAAATGAACATTTCGTGTGGTTCTACTCTAGTGAAACCGCACCCTTAACCGTGATAACTGGTGAACCATGAATGTAGTTGAGTTCAGACCGCAATCGAGATATTTGCTCGTTATCGCGCTATGAATACTATTTTAAATTAACCTCTTTATCAGTAATTTCCTGGACGTAACGGCTACATTTTTACTTATAATAATATTAAAAATACGTAATTAATGGTTTTACCCTAGCTTTGAAATGCGTTGTTTTTTGTTTAATGCTGTCATTTTGATTTTTTTTTTCGAAATAGTTGTTCAGTATTCGAAAGTTGTTGGAAAAAAGCGCCATCTAGTACAAAGTTGAGACATCCCTTTATCCTGGACACTAACCACAGACATCCAAAGATGGCGTTAATAAATTAGTTTTTTTTTTTTTTTTTTTCGAAATAGTTATTCAGTATTCGAAAGTTGTTGGAAAAAAGCGCCATCTAGTACAAAGTTGAGACATCCCTTTATCCTGGACACTAACCACAGACATCCAAAGATGGCGTTAATAAATTAGTTTTTTTTTTTTCGAAATAGTTATTCAGTATTCGAAAGTTGTTGGAAAAAAGCGCCATCTAGTACAAAGTTGAGACATCCCTTTATCCTGGACACTAACCACAGACATCCAAAGATGGCGTTAATAAATTAGTTTTTTTTTTTTTCGAAATAGTTATTCAGTATTCGAAAGTTGTTGGAAAAAAGCGCCATCTAGTACAAAGTTGAGACATCCCTTTATCCTGGACACTAACCACAGACATCCAAAGATGGCGTTAATAAATTAGTTTTTTTTTTTTTCGAAATAGTTATTCAGTATTCGAAAGTTGTTGGAAAAAAGCGCCATCTAGTACAAAGTTGAGACATCCCTTTATCCTGGACACTAACCACAGACATCCAAAGATGGCGTTAATAAATTAGTTTTTTTTTTTTTCGAAATAGTTATTCAGTATTCGAAAGTTGTTGGAAAAAAGCGCCATCTAGTACAAAGTTGAGACATCCCTTTATCCTGGACACTAACCACAGACATCCAAAGATGGCGTTAATAAATTAGTTTTTTTTTTTTTTTTTTTTTGTTTAATGCTGTCATTTTGATTTTTTTTTTCGAAATAGTTGTTCAGTATTCGAAAGTTGTTGGAAAAAAGCGCCATCTAGTACAAAGTTGAGACATCCCTTTATCCTGGACACTAACCACAGACATCCAAAGATGGCGTTAATAAATTAGTTTTTTTTTTTCAGGAGAGTGAAATTCTAAAATACGTGGTTACAAAAGAAGATTTGGAACCTCTGGCGGAGAATTGCACCAAAGTGTACGTGTGGCACACTCGCACACAAACACCTTCAATACTCAACCCGAAGAAATTGAAACATCCTCCTATGCCCGACGGACATATTGAAGTGTGAACTCAATACTGCCGTAAAGTATTAAAGATTCAATACGACGATCAACTATTTTGAATCTAGAATTCGTTATGGCCAACTGCTGTATTGACCTTGATAGATACAGCCATATTGTATTACTAATGTAATATGGCCAAGAACATTTTTAATTTAGAATTCAATATGGCTATCAACTATTTTGAATTTAGAATTCAATATTGCGATCAATAATTTTGAATTTAGGATTCAACATTGCCATCAATAATTTTGAATTTAGAATTCAATATTGCGATCAATAATTTTGAATTTAGGATTCAACATTGCCATCAATAATTTTGAATTTAGAATTCAATATTGCGATCAATAATTTTGAATTAGAATTCAATATGGCGATCGATCATTTTGAATTTAGAATTCAATATGGCTATCAACGATTTTGAATTTAGAATTCAATATTGCGTTCAAAAATTTTGAACTTAGAATTCAATATGGCTTTCAAATATTTTGAATTTAGAATTCAATATTGGAATCAATAATTTTGAATTCAAAATTCAATATGGCCGTCTCATATGAAGTTTGAGTTCAATACAACAGGTAGCCATAAAGGTGTGCGTCACCTTACTTTAATGTTAATAAACTTTTGGATTCCTGTTAGAGTTTTAGGCGTACATTAAGTGTACAGGGTGGTAATTTCAAAAGGCGTCCTATCACAAAAATCTCCTAGCTATATGCCTATCTTAGACTTAGACTAGTTGCTTTAATCAAAATTTCCTGTGGATTACTCAAAATTAACTATATTATGTATGTAATGATCATACTTTACTTTTCTGTATGTGTGTTTTAGCTTTTTTATTTAAATCAGTATTATTCGATTTTTTTAAATATTTCTTTATCAATAATTTCGACTTTTAGTGAACGCTAGATTGTTTATTTTTACATATAGACATTATTTTTGTATATCAGTTCTTTTGACGGTATGTAAGTTTTTAATTGCTTTTTAAAAAATCACAAATATTTTACTCCATACAGGTTTTAAGCGATTTTTTTATTCTTATTTAAAATTATGTCGGGCAATTTGTAGAATGAAATCGGATTATTGGGGTTTTTATTCTAAAATTTTATAGATGACGCTTGCTTAAAAACTATTTTAATTATTTTCAACTTTATTTTATTTTGTACTCAGTATTTTTATTTCAATATTATAGAAAAAATCAATTTCTCGGTACAATATCAACCATATTAATATATTTTTACTATTATTTTATTTTACTCAGTGAAATATGAGAAAACTTAACACTTAAGGTTGCTTAAACGGTAACTAACTTCAAGTGCTTAGTAAGTTACCAGTGTTTTTTTTTATTTTTCTTATAATTTTAGCTAGTTATGATTATTGTCATATCTACAACGATTGTTTTTTTTTATTTTATATATGTTTATTTTATTCTTAGTAGTAAGAAAACTCTATATTTATCGATATTTGATAATTTTCTTATTTTTTATTTAAGTATCTCCTTTACTACAGTTAAAGTTGCCATAGAATAAAAAATTAAAAAATACACTTTTTTATCTAAAGTACCAAGTTTTATCTAACGATTTTAACAGAAACAATTGATAACAACATAGTTTAAAAATAGCTTAAGTGTAGTAAAATATGTTTATAGGCTACTCAAATATACGTTTTTCTTGTTATTTAGAATTGCATATCTTTTTACTGAATGTCACAACGATAAGCAATATACCGATTGAGGTAAACTACAAAATATATTTTTTTAATGTTTAGTCTGTAATAACCCTTATTTTATTAACACCTTTTTGTCACAACCCGAGGAGCTACCACCAAGATTTGCGAGAATGTTTTCGAAACATCATTGACTTTGTATTAGATTTATGCAGAACCGCTAAACTACGCTAACAAATATCATACAAAATTTGCGGATAACTTTACGAAAACTTTCTCGCAAATTTTCGTGATAGACCTCTGCTTATATTACTTTGTGTGAAAAATGTAGTCTTCGTAAATTATGTCAATTTATGAAATAGTAAGAGATGACTGCGCTATGGTTATCTGACGTATGATTGGCATTCTCTCTCTCTATCGCACATATGGCGATCTTATGTTCCATCCCTTTCTATCCATATGAAATGCTGTATTATTCCATAGCTAACTTCACGTGTTACGACACAATATTCATTCTTGTATTAGTTAATTTAGTTTTCTTTTTAACTATTCGGTATAAGTTTGAGGCACAATTTATTTAAACTTGTAAATACTTTTACGATACGTGCAATATGCGGTTTTACTGGTGAAGGTATATTTCATTTGTCTATTTTGATTATCTTGCCCTTAAAATGGACAATTGAACGGGGACTTAAATAATTTATTTTCTGTAATCATAATTTAATTCATTTAAAAAATAAAAGGGCTTATTTTCTTAATTTAATTTGAACCCTTTTACATTCCACACTTATTCCTTTTTTTTCTAAATTCTACTTATTGGGTTTTTGTTGCGTAGACAAACAATTGTATATTTAGCGGACTCAATAATTCTTATCTAATTATGGGTATGATTAAATATGGATAAAGAAAGTGTGTGTTTAAATGTTAGTTTTATTCAGCATAATAATTCCTAGATTTATTGCTCAAGCATCTCAGTCGGTCTAAAACATATCCCCCTTTATAATTTAGTTCGCGTCAGACTAAAGCTCTGAAGTTAGCTGCGTGCAGCGCAACTGACAAAGTATGTTCTGTCTCTTTCTAACTCGTAGTTTAAAGTGTTTTGTCCCGCTTACTCTATTACTGCGTGTCGCAGCTAACTTCAGACTATTGACGTTTATTTGTACTTATTGTAACGTGTACATTATTTAAGCAATAATTTACTGTATTATTTTTAATCGCGATCAATTATTGTAACTTTCGAATTGTCCCATATAGGGATATTAGTTTGTAAATAAATTGATATACATTTATTTTATTGTAGATAATAGTGTTTTATTATTTATTTATCGATTTTATATTTGGTTTATGTGTAGGTGAAAAATCCATATAAAAAGTTCAGTTTTCGATGTTTCAAGAGATTTTACTTTTCAATACTGGTGCAAATTTAATTAGAATTATTTGATTTCATTATGTAATGTAGCTTTTAAATACATTTTGGCCTAAATATAATAATCGTAAAATACTCTATCTACTCAAAAGCATTTGCTAAATTAAAAATGAAATTATTATTATCAATATACATCTCTTTATATGAAATTATGAAGATGTAAAACACATTCTTGCTTTGAAATTCATGATATTTAGTAATGTAATAGAAAATAGGTGTACTGAACATTTTTATATCGCAACTGTGTTAAAAAAAATCATGAAGACTTTGTTTTTTTATAAATTTATACAGTTTTCATTGTACTTTATAAAAAAAAAATATGGCAGAACTTTTTACTCGTTAAAATAGATTTTTAGTATTAAACATGAAATCAACAGTTATTTAAAAGCCTGGTTAATTTGTTCATGTAAAATCTCATACTACTGTAACGAAAGATTAATAAAGTTATTTCGAAAATATTGGAGTTTTATTTTTTTACCGAATATAGAAGACTAGCTTTTGCCCGCGACTCCGTCCGCGTGGAATTTAAAAAAAAACAAAAATGGCTGTCCTATATGGTATTCCAGACTATCCTCTACATATGTACCAAATTTTATCGAGATCCGTTCAGCCGTTTAGGCTACAAACTCTAACAAACATCCATCCATTCATCGTAACTTTCGCATTTATAATATTAGTATGATTACAAATTATCGCACTTATAGTCGTTAAGTGTTCCCCCTTTGTGCAGTTTTAACAGGAAGGCTGATGGGAGGGTTCGTATCTACGCTGTGAAAATCATTTCTAGATTCGAACTTTGACCCACGTTTTTTTTAACTTCGAGGTCAAATTTGAAAAAAACCCTGAAAGACGTAGTGATTTATGCTGGAAATCGTTTATCTCAATTTTTGAGTAATTTTGTCGAAGGAATAACATTGCTCTACAAACTGCACTCCATTTTGGACCTATACCTTTAGGGGAAGAATTTCGTAAATTCGTTTATTAGTGTTCGCCTAGGCAGTTAAATATCAAGTCTAGGATCAGTAGTTACGGCTATGCGTTTATATCTATACTTCTATCTATATCTATCTATCTATACTCTATACTGTTATAATAAAGCGTAAACACACACTTCTTTGTTGCCTAAGATGTCAGCAATTACAGCATATTTTTGAATAATTCTTCTTTTAATAAAAAGCCCTACACTTACGTCACGCTTTAGGCTATATATTTTCACGCCATTAAACTAAGGGGGTAAATATTTTGGATAAAAACCCTAATATGGGAAAGAGACCATAAGTTGCTGCCAACATCAAGAAAGAAAGATTGCTACGGTTTGTCATGTCATGTCATTTTGACATTTGCTATTGATAATTTGACAAATGTAAACAATAAAATAAAGTTTTTATAATTTCACGCGGATGAATCCGCACGCGAACAGCTAGTAGATAGAATAAAACAACGCAGACACAAGTCCGCAATGTTCATATAATAAACATTTACCTAAGTTAAACCGTGCTGTAAAGTCATGATTAGTTTCCGCAGGCGTGCAACTTTCAAGTACTTAATGCAAAGATGAGTGCTTAGCTGTACAAGCTCCTGTACTATAATTTGCATCAAGCTAGGAACCTTTTCAAACTTCATTTCTGACCCAAATAACGTAGGCACTTGATTTTGCGCTCATGAAAGCACTTCTTGTTTCTAATTTATGCAATTTTTGACACGATTAGTAGCTCAGAATCCTTAAGCGATCATTTTGAAGGACTGCCTTTTTATTTTCAAGTGACTAAAAAATTCCTCATGTTTTTATCATTTTTGATTTATCTTAAGCAGAGTTTGTTTTAATGTCTTTTATACAATCACAAAAAAGTGAATTTAATTGCTTATTTTATATCTTTGTAGTATTTTATGCATGGTTTTTTAAAGAGTTAATTTAACTTTTCATATTAAATGTAAAGAAACATGGAATTCGCCAATAAGGCAGTTGGATAGCATCAACGAAACAACTAAAACGAAGGAAAGAGCACGTACCAAACGTTTGAAACTTTCTCTATTAAGTGAATCACGTATTACATTTTCTGAGAAGAAATAAAGGCAACATCCCTAACATTATTGGTTATCTTTATCACCAGCAATATAAATTCCACCTGATAACATATGTAAATAAATTATGTTTTAATTATTTACTATATACATCATATCATACTAATATTATAAATGCGAAAGTTTAGATGGATGGATAGATGGATGTTTGTTAGAGTTTGAAGCCTAAACGGCTAAACCGATTTCGCTGAAATTTGGTGTAGATGTAGAGGATAGTCTGGAAGAACACATAGGCTACTCACTTTTGTTTTTTTTTATTTCACGCGGACGGAGTCGCGGGCGAAAGCTAGTATTTATATAATTATTCTAACTGAACTCTCTAAGTCCCGCCCTGATCAAGTTAAGAGGGCGCTATCGAAATCTGCCAAGGACGTTAGTAGAGCTGGATGCGGCACTGATCATAATTATTAGCAAAATAGCCGATAATTAAAAGTAATTAGTACTCCGTTCAAATGCTGAAGAAAGTCAAAATAATAAACAAAAACATGTAAATTAAATGCTTGTTTCCACAATAATATGAGTATGTTATTTTAATATATTCATATTAAAGTTCACATGAGGAGTTCGCGATGAAAATCTTCGCATATTACGTGGCAAAATAATGTTTACGTAAATTGCTTTTACCTTTTGCCCCGCTAACTTTCCCGCCGGGAGTAAATCATCACTGTCAGCCTTTCCTCGTAAATGTATTTTAATAAAATGCTACGGTTGACGAATAAAACGAACGCAGTGACGCAATAAACGATGTTACGCAGATAAAAGTATATATGGGAGTTATGCTGGGTTTCTGAAGTTTCCAGTTATTTTATCACTAGTTTTCGCCCGCGATTCCGTCCGCGTGGAATGAAAAAACAAAAGTGAGTAGCCTATGTGTTCTTCCAGACTATCCTCTACATCTATACCAAATTTCATCGAAATCTGTCAAGCCGTTTAAGCTACAAACTCTAACAAACATCCATCCATCCATTCATCTAAACTTTCGCATTTATAATATTAGTATGATTTACCTAATAAGTTCAGAACCTCATTTTATGAGTTTATCAAACTATAAGCACTACTGAATGGTTAATAGTATTTCGGAAACCGCCCACTAGTATTATATTATAAGCTGCAAAATTAAAGGCCTTAGGTTTCTTTGATTACTATTTTTCATGTATACTATCAAATTAAAATACTCTAATTAACATTACTAGTTTATTATTAAATGTAATTATCAATTAAATATTAAACTACAATGGGAAATAATCTGTTAACGTTACCCAAATTTCATTTCAACCATTAAGAGCAAATTTAAATTAATCCAGTGTACGAGATAGTAAATAATTAAAAATTATGTTAACGCTTTAGCTATTTTTGACCGACTTCCCAAAAGAAGGAGGTACTCAATTCGTCCATATGTTTTTTTTTTTTTTTTTTTTTTTTTTTTATGTGTGTTACGGCATAACTCCGCCCCTGGTAGACCGATTTTGAAAATTCTTTTTTTATCCGAGAGGTAGTGCTTGCAGGTGGGGTCCCATTTTTTTGTTTGATTTTTGGAGTCAAAGACTACGGCGTAGTTAAATAGTTTAGCTCAAAATTGCGTGACGAAATTTGGTGTCTTTTTTGCTTTTAAACTGTTATATTTTATTATCACTTGTCAACTGAAAAATCCCGCTATCACGTTTAGAATACATTTCAACTATTTTCATCAAATTGTTATAGATTTTTCCTGCAATAGTAAACTTCAATTATATATTTATTTATACAAAAATACAATATAACAATTCACATATAATTTTACAAATACATTTCACGCATTTTTTTTTCACTTTTAATTTTAAATTCGGTATTTTGTTGAATTATATATCCTTGGCTCCTTTACTAGGTTGATTCGCTGTATTAAAGGAGCCACTGACTTCCCTTACTTCGTTTAATATTATCACAAAATTCACAAAAGCAAAATAAATTCAGTACTTCACCATTATTTAGTATATGATAAAAGTATTTTAATTATCGTCTAAAACGTGAGAATTTAAATATTTTTTTCATATAAGGCTTTGACGTTCTTTAAAGTTATGAATTTTATAAGTAAGCGTAAGCTGTAGTAACACCTTAAAGACATGTTTTTATCTCTCTTTTGCTAAAGATAATGAAAGTGACAACAATATGTTCTTGTACAGATACATTGGCAATGGAAACCCACGGGATACAGAAAATAGTTTTCATATTTCTCATAAATACTTTCACGGCAGAGCTAAGTAATTTAATATCCGCGTCGAGTTTAACGAAGCTATTCTAGGATATTGCACTTTCGTTCGTTCTCAAGTGAAAAATAAATAAAAGCTGACTTTTAGAGTTTTATATTTTAGCACAATAACAAAGGTACAATAGATTATCTATACTAAAATTATAAAGAGGAATGATTTGCATTTTTGTATGTATTGGAATAACTCAAAAACTACTGGGCCGATTTAAATTCTTTCACCATTAGAAAGCTACGTCATTAGTAAGTGAGCGGGGTCGCGAGCAACAGCTAATTTACAATATACTGGTTGAACTTTCGTGGGGCATTATCCTAAAATGACTTAACTCTTATTCGGAACTAATCTGTCGGTATTTGTAAATCTATGTTTAGGGTACACATAATCATAAATAACATTAAATTAATTAGTCTCTCTGGTGCCGTCTTGGGTCCATCTTTATGGTGAGTGTTTATTTTCTTTTCTTCGCAGTCGCGTAGTTTATAAAGCTATTGTATTTTCTCTTTATTTACAAATGTAAAGATTAATCGAAAATGCGTACTCAAGCCAAATGTCTGGTTGACGATGCTTCAAGTTACGTATTCCGTCTGCCATGGCGCCAAGATTCAACTGCATTGGATCTTTGAATATTTAACTACCCCCACAGAATATTCTCTAACCGAAATATATTACAAGCCAAACTATTATCATAAAGCAGTATATGTTCTATTATGCTTGATTATATAAGGTTTTTTTTGTCATAAACAATGATTAACTAAGATGTTCACTTGTTTATGAATACCGATTTACCCATCACTTTATAGAAATGTAAAGACCGTCGCCATATTGCGGAAAAATATGGAACTAATTACTTTAGATCGTGATGATAAAGGCGAAGGTTTTGTTTAAATTTTTAACTACTAATAATATTAAACTGTAATTAAAAATATATATATTTTAGTTAGTGTGTAGTATAGTATAATAACATTTGTGTTGTCCTATTTCAGTGCCTCGATTGATATCATCAGCTACCGGTCATTTGTCAATCAAACTGGATTCCGTCTTTCTAGTTATCTGCTATTCAAAATTTTAATCTTGTTTTCTATACTTTCAATTATCTTCAACCTTGTCGTTGGCGAAATCATCGAAATAACGATGGGGCCCAATATTTATTAAAAGAAGAAGAAGAAGAAGAAGAAGATAAAGGCGAATGAAGCGCCGTCAAGCCACGATTTTTCCTCAGTTAGGGTATAAAAAGAAATAGACGTGTAGATCAGTAAAATTACTAAATTAAACATCATTAATATTAATATTCCTGTCTTCATGTTTTAAAATGTTTACTCTATCAATAGTAAATGAAATAGTTTTGTCTAATGACAGGCAACGTATCGATGTTTGAGTATAAATCTACACTACTCCCTGAAGTTCATGGTTCGAAAAATTTTGGCTCAGTTCCAAAAATATTTAATATACGATAATAAATTTTTGGTAACATTAATTCTGGAAACTTGGACAGCAATTCCCAAAGAGTTTAAACTTAGAATGTAGAGCATAAAACAAATTTAGCGAAATATTGCTGTGACAGCTCTTATTTCGTACATTTTTTTCATTCCTGTACGAAATGAATGTGTCATAGTAGAATATGTTACGCTTTTTTGTATAGTTAGTTTAGGTTTGGTTTGACCGAAAATAAGAGATGTTAATTAACAATCAAAAGCGAAGATTAGAAAGAGCAAATTGACAATAAAACAGTAACCAAACAAACTATAAATGGATACAGTTGCTACGTCCTTTCGTATGTCCATTAGAAAACTCGCAACTTCAGTATATCTTTACTTAGGAAAACATTTTCGTACAGACAAAACAGTTCACGGAAATAGATTTTGTTTTAAGTTTCCGAGTAAAAAATGGAAGCTGTATTTAAAAGAAAATTTACTTTGGTGTATTAATGAAATACAAATTGAATAACCAAAGAATGTTTATGCACGTGTTAGAATCGTACTCAGATTCAATAAGAAAATGCTACAATTACAGTAATTTAGAGAGTCAAAAGCCTAATTTATAATAGTTTCAAGAATCATTTTTAAATATGGACGTCTGTTAATAAATGAAAATGACAGCTAACCATTTCCTTGTGAGGCAAACCTGGATATGAATAGAAACAACGAGCAACTTTACAAAGCATATATTCATTAATTCGATTAGTAAACCAACACAATAATATAGAAATCACATAAATAGTATTAACTAATACAAATTATTAAATACAATTCACATAATTGTCATGACATTACTTGTTCAACAACCCATATACACTTATTTTATACAAAATAGCTTTGTACAAATCGTAAGGTTATTACAGTTATTTATTAAGGGGTATTACAGTGAATATAGAATAGGTTACTTAACTCTCCATGGTCAGGCCCATGGTCCGCTCCTCGAAAGTCCACTCGCTACACTGACTCAACGGAAGAGAGACTATTCTGACCGGAAGGGTCTTTTTTATACCTCTTTTACATATCGGCTGCCAATACTAAACATCATCACTACGAAGGTTAAATTAAAATATAAACTATTTCACACGAAATGCATAAATAGATAACAATTATCATTTTATCTCTGTTAGTATTAAATATTTATTTATTAGAACATTTTAACATCAAATGTTCTAATAAATAACACTATTTTGTCCTATCTAACACACGCAATGATTGCAGCCATGGTTTTTTAAACTACATTTGCACCATACAAATGGTAAAAAAGATAAAAAAAAAACTTTTATACAACTAGGATCGGTATATTCGACGTGATACATTCACGATCTATTCCAGTTCTTTTTCCTTTTTTCTTTAGATACTGTTATTCAACCACATGCCGTGTATGCCAGATACAGCGAATATTGCGAACAGATTGCGTTGCGTTTGTTTGTCAGATTCATGGCGGCTTGAATTCAAATCAACGGAATAGTCACTATAATTTCGGGGAATATCTAAGCGAACATTAACTATTTATGTAATCAGTATGAGACGATAGCGTGATTTTTTCTTTTTTAAATCAACATCTACAGACTCTTGGTCCGTAGACTTTTTTGCACAGTTTATATCTTTTTTTTCTTTGTTTTGTTGCGTAATCCTTGTGCTACATTAATGAGTTCCTTTTTGTATCATTTTTTTCTTTTCTTTTTTCCATTATTTTTATTAATATGAACGTGGTTGACTATGGTCTAATCACCTAACTTAGGGTAGGCTCCGAGCCCCTCAGTGGAGACGTAGTGAGTTCGTGATGTTGATAGTGATAATGAGAGAGTATCAAGTTTGTTAAAACATTTATAAGTATATTGTGTTACTATTTATTATAAATTGTGCACACAATGTTATCCTAAAATATCTAATAATAAACATCGTAACATTTTCTTTAACATGTTTTTGAGTTTTTCGATTAACTTTCTTATAAATAAAAAAAAATGGTGTCCATTAAATTAAAATATATAAACAGAAGCGGCAACAAATATTCAAGCGCAGTATAAACTTTGAATTTTAAAATACAGGACATGTCAAGCGCGTACATTCCCCTCAGTCCAATAAAAACTACAATTTTTAAACTTGGTTGTCTGCTCGTTATATGAAGTATATTTTGGACTCAGTACGTGATAAAGATTTTTTATTTTTACGTTAATGTCAGTATATATTTGTGTGACTATCATATTTACCTAACCCTCTGCGAATGCGGGCGAAAATAACAAAATTTCTATAGTACAATAGGGGCTATTTGCCTTGTCCGTTCTTATATAGTCAAAGATTTTAAACGCTGCGGATCTCATATTCGCGGCAAACACTCGTCGCTGCGTTAGACGGCTGAGATAATTTCACGCCAACAAGAAACTAATTATAAGTCCATAACTTGTACGTTGCTTTTGATAATATTAAGGATACTACTTAGTTCATAACTTGACGCAACTTGTTAAGTTAGATACGATATACAAAGCAACTGAAATCGTTTCCTGTTAGAGAATTTGCATTACTAAAAATTACTGTTCGTATGGACATATTGATTAAACTTTGGAATTGAGAGCCTTTGTCTTAATAAATTATTAAAATACGTTTTAAAAAAATAGATTGATGTTTCTTACACTCTAATTTATTTTGGATATTTCTATTCAAGAGCAAAGACAAAAATCTTTTTCAGACGAGATATAATTCGGTCCCTTACATAACACATAATTAATTAGATGTCGTGTCTTATGAAAATATTTTCCTTTCACTTAATTAATTATTATGCCAAGATCCTCGTTAAATATATTTGACAGAAAATGGTTTATTTTATCGTACAATATATACTCGCGGTTTAGAAATAAAGTATTAAGATATAGAATGAGATTTTCTTCTTATAGCTTCTACTTTGACAAAAAATACTGTAAAAATTTAAACCTATCCATGACTAGGAGTAAATATATTTCACAAAATAGACCCAATGTTCTCTTTTTTTTAAATCTTGTTGTTTGTTGTTGTAAATCTTTAGTTTATATTTTAACGAACACTTCGTGTGAGTCGTTTAACTTAAGTTTTAATTTATCTAAGCTGTTCAGTCTGCTACAGTATGTAATCTGTTAATAAAAAAAAACAATGTTTTTTATCTATACACCCGATTTTCAATTTTACGCAAGTCCTTTCATTCCAAAATCGTATCGTTTTCACATTAAATTAAACATGCAAAACGATTAAAGAGGCTTTGTTACATTAATTTGGAAGTAAGATTATATTCATACATAAAGATGTGAAATTTTGTTTATCTAAATTGCTCGCTGAATAAGCTTATATTCCTCGTATGAATATATCATTTTGACAAGCTGACAGAGGCGTCATATTACCTTCACATGCCCCGGTGCTTCTGTACAAGAAATTGATACAACATTATTCATTATTTCACAACTCTTTTGTACTATGTCATATAAAGAAATATTGTAACAAATTTAGATAGACGTCTACGAAGAAGCTACGACAACTCTACGAAAATGAAATAAAAATTTTCAAATTCGAATTTCACTTTAAAACATGCAGTTTTATTACGCACCGTATATTACATTAGCGAATACGTAATTTGAATAGTAAATTGTTACATTTAGTACAATAATCTTATAGATCTTACGTTCTACTACAATTATTTCAGTAATAAATATTAAATTTCAGCTAATTTTGGAGTATAATTTTGATATGCGTTGGTATAGCGTGCAGTCAATTTTCAACCATGTGAAGTTTTATAGCTTAAGCCATTTGCTTTTTCTGACTATTGGGAAATGTTACGCGTGATTGATTAGACAGCGAGCAACTGGGACCGCGCGTCAGACGATGGAACCTCACAAAGGAATTGATACCGATTGAAAAACTATCGATTCTTTAATAATGTGACATTTTTTCTCTTTTCAATATAAGCCATGCCTCATTGCTCTAATTATGCCTCAACGTATACGCACATCTTATTTCTTATTCTTACTAATATTATAAATGCAAAAGTTTAGATGGATGTTTGTTAGGGTTTGTAGCCTGAACTGCTGAAGGGACCTCCATAAAATTTGGCATAGATTTTGTGCATAGTCTGGAAAGACACATAGGCAATTTGCTTTTGTTTTTTTTAATAGCACGCGGACGGATTCGGGGGCGATAACTAGAAAATTATAAATAAGAAAATTTCGATGGATGGATGTCTGAGTTTGTAGCCTAAACTGCTGAACGAATCTCCACGAAATTTGGCACATATATAGAACAGTGTGGAAGAACACATGGACTACTTTCTTTTGCTTTTTTTAATTCCATGCGGACGGGGTCGCGGGCGAAAGTTAACTGTAAAATAATGTAAACTGAGCTAATAGTTTTTTATAACTTATTTGTGCGCACTTGAAAGTTGGGATAAATCTTGTGTAAAGGATCTTCATTCATGCATAAAGTATGTGGCGGAAACGAGTTATCTAAATTCATTCTCCCCTTGAATAAATACATTTTGATTGGTAAATCTAACATTATTCTAACTGAATGATTAATGATAAATATATTTGTGTTTAAAATCTGCTCACTGTTCACACATGAGTAAATAAACATAATACAATTTTTTCCATAAATTGAACATTAATGGAATATTATAAACTAGCTTTCGCCCGCGACTCCGTGCTGGTGGCATTGAAAAAAAAACAAAAGTAGCCTATGTTTTCTTCCAGATTATGTTCTACATCTATGCCAAATTTCATCCAGATCCGTTCATCCGTTAAGGCTACAAACTCTAACAAACATCCATCCATCCATCTAAACTTTCGCATTTATAATATTAGTATTTATAACATTAGTATGATAGAATATGTATTATTGTGTGTACTGTTCTAAAATTATTGAATTTGATTTTGAAATTTCTTTCAACAACAGGAAATTCAAAGCAATTTTGATGATATACAAATTAAGTTAAACTAAGTGAAAGTGAAACTTAGTTTCTCTTTCGTGTTGTAACTGCGGCCTACATCTATCAGACTAAACTTCATCATATTACAAAGTTGTGGATAACTTAGCTTATCATGAACCATCTGGGAGAAATTTGTCAAACTTTGTAAATATCACCTAATTTAGTAACTATCATAAATTGATAATATATAAAATAATTTAAAATAACAGATGTAAAGACGATCCGTAAATTTCCTTCGGAAACATTGATAGGGAGAAAAAAAATGGTTTAATTAATTATTTCCTAAATTTCTAAACACCCTGTATATATAACATTGTGATTTCAGAAACATTAATTACATTTGAATAATTTCGTATTGAAACTTAACTATCAACAACAGACAACATTGCAATTCTGATAAAATGAAGCTAGCTTTCTACAAATTAATTGACTAACACCAGGACACTAATTAACAGAACCTCAAAGGGAAACTTCAGTAAGAAAACCATTTACATAATTCAACGAATACTTTTACATTTTAATCGCTTGCATTTCTAAAACTCGAAACATTTATTCAAAAGTAATTACTTCGCAAAAGAGTTGAATTAAAAACGAAAATAAAGCAATTTATTTTCTTAGATAAATAGAAAAAGAAACTAATTTTTATTTGACACCGTTCTAATACATAATTTATCTATATCTATACTATTATAATAAAGCGTAAACACACACTTCTTTGTTGCCTAAGATGTCAGCAATTACGGCATATTTTTGAATAATTCTTTTTTTAATAAAAAGCCCTATACTTACGTCACGCTTTAGGCTATATATTTTCACGCCATTAAACTTAAGGGTAAATATTTTGGATAAAAACCCTAATGTGGGAAAGAGACCATAAGTAGCTGCCAACATCAAGAAAGAAAGATTTTTTTTTTTTGCTGTCTCGGGGAATGCATTTACGCACTGCACCATCCGTGCTGCGGGGGCAGCAGGGACAGTTTCGTGTGGGACTCCCGGCCTTATATTTCGGTCGGACTACCCACTAAACCCCGCGGTGTTCTCCTTCGCCCAACCGGGCCGTGGCATCTACGTTAGTTTATCCACGACCCGGCTAGGGGGAGCCCCTTGTTAGGGGCTCGACACGTGTAGGGAGGGGTCAGATGTTAAACCCCTCCCGTCGCCCTATGATGGTGGCCCCCTCGGAACACAAGAGGGGGCACATCCGCCACATTCGGCGCGACAGGTCCCCCGACCCGTCGCGCGTGGCCCTCTCAGTTCAACTGAAGGGCCGCGGCATATCTCGCACGCCGGCGGCCCCTCGCTAGAGCGCTACGGGGCGGCAGCGTTTCGCCGGCACGCTCGCGTTCCCGTAGGGCCTCTCTTTGGCCACCATCACCTCGCGTGCAAACGAGGCGACGGCGGCCCAGCTCTGTTCACTGCCGACCATACGTTCGTCCACGGCCGTCCACGACCGATATCCCGTCCGATTGCGCCAGTAAGCGTGGCGCGTTGAGCGTCCCAGCCCGTGCACACAGCGAGCGTGTGCTCGGCTGTGTCCACGGCGCCTGACGCGCATGGCGGCACCCGGGATCTATCAAGAAAGAAGATAAAAAAGTGCTTTTCCAAACCTTTGTAAAATTTTTACCTCAAAGATTAAAGTAATGTTAAAAGTTTTCGTTGATTTCGGTGGACGTTAGTCCTCGCTAACAATAGTTACGTCCGCGGAGATTTAAGACTGCAATTAAAGCTGACCCATTAAGTTGCAAATACTCTAAAAGGAAACATTTGTTAAAATAAATGCCGCTATTTATATAAATTTAATGCAAGTAACAGTTGCAACTTTCGTCAGTTTTTTTTTATTGATCCATGATAAAATATGATAACTAACAGGTGGTTCAACAAGCAAAAGTTAGTAAAAAAAAATGATATAAACACAGCCGACTTGAATCGATTTCTTATTCAATTCTATAAAATAATTGAAAACTGTTAGAATTAAAGAGGTCATAAAGACTAGCATACAAAGATAAATATTCACCGTATATAAAAGCTACACAAAAAAAGAAGTTAAAAAAGTGCTTTTCCAAACCTTTGTAAAATTTTTACCTCAAAGATTAAAAGTAATGTTAAAAGTTTTCGTTGATTTCGGTGGACGTTAGTCCTCGCTAACAATAGTTACGTCCGCGGAGATTTAAGACTGCAATTAAAGCTGACCCATTAAGTTGCAAATACTCTAAAAGGAAACATTTGTTAAAATAAATGCCGCTATTTATATAAATTTAATGCAAGTAACAGTTGCAACTTTCGTCAGTTTTTTTTACATTAAAAATAGTAATTTAATCAATTATTCTGTGCCATTTCTTAATTTTACATTCAAAATCTGGTACAAAATATCTCATTTCTAAAAGTGTATACCAAAAAACGTTACTAGAATTTAAATTTTAAAAGCTCCTTTACACGTCTAATCTTACTTTTCTTACTTTAATATTATAAATGCAAAAGTTGAGATGGATGGATGGATGTTTGTTAGAGTTTGTAGCCTAAACTGCTGAATGGATATATATGAAATTTGGCATAGATGTAGAGGATAGTCTGGAAGAACACATAGGCTATTTATTTTTTAATTCTACGCGGACGCAGTCGCGGGCGACAGCTAGTGTATACTATAATTTACAATATGATCGAAGCAGTTATATTATAGTCAACTAAGCGACCGTGGGTACGCTTAAGCCTTATTGGTTTTTGTACTGCTTCAAATAGTTTTATAGTATTTTCAATTTCTTTTGTTGTCCTATTAATAAAATAAAATTTACTCTTAACTCTCGGAAAATAAAAAATAAATAATGAAAATCAAATTACAATCATTTAATAAAATTCAAGGATCGTTATTTAAATTAAACATTTTATCAGGCGTTTAAATTGAACATAGAATTTTGAAGCATAATAACGCTTATAAGCATAGTCTAATGGAAATGTTTATCGATGGTCCAAAACAAACAGCGGCGGCTATAGGTGAACAGTGTCGGTCACCGCGCAGCTAATCGAAAAACTAAACACCGTCATGCAAATATGCATAGCGAATACGTTAATGGTTAAATTTAACGGAGACAATGCTAAATTTAATAATAGTGTACTAACTTACCACTTGAATTATAAAAGGCTAGCCTTTATAGTAATTTTTTTTTTTTTTTTGTTGTCCTATTAATAAAATAAAATTTACTCTTAACCCTCGGAAAATAAAAAATAAATAATGAAAATCAAATTACAATAATTTAATAAGATTCAAGGAACGTTATTTAAATTAAACATTTTATCAGGCGTTTAAATTGAACATAGAATTTTGAAGCATAATAACGCTTATAAGCATAGTCTAATGGAAATGTTTATCGATGGTCCAAAACAAACAGCGGAGCCAATAGGTGAGCAGTGCCGGTCACCGCGCAGCTAATCGAAAAACTAAACACGGTCATGCAAATATGCATAGCGAATACGTTAATGGTTAAATTTAACGGAGACAATGCTAAATTTAATAATAGTGTACTAACTTACCACTTGAATTATAAAAGGCTAGCCTTTATAGTAATTTTTTTTTATTGATCCATGATAAAATACGATATCTAACAGCTGTTTGAACAAGCAAAAGTTAGTAAAAAAAAATGATATAAACACAGCCGACTTGAATCGATTTCTTATTCAATTCTATAAAATATTTGAAAACTGTTAGTATTAAAGAGGTCATTAATACTAGCATAGAAACATTAATATTCACCGTATATAAAAGTTAAACAAAAAAAGAAGACAAAAAATTGCTTTTCCAAACCTTTGTAAAATTTTTACCTCAAAGATTAAAAGTAATGTTGAAAGTTTTCGTTGATTTCGGTGGACGTTAGTCCTCGCTAACAATAGTTACGTCCGCGGAGATTTAAGACTGCAATTAAAGCTGACCCATTAAGTTGCAAATACTCTAAAAGGAAACATTTGTTAAAATAAATGCCGCTATTTATATAAATTTAATGCAAGTAACAGTTGCAACTTTCGTCAGTTTTTTTACATTAAAAATAGTAATTTAATCAATTATTCTGTGCCATTTCTTAATTTTACATTCAAAATCTGGTACAAAAATATCTCACTTCTAAAAGTGTATACCAAAAAACGTTACTAGAATTTAAATTTTAAAGCATCCTTAAAAATGTTTTTAATAATTATACTCTGTGAAACATTTAAAAGTAAATACTTTATTTAGAATATTTTTAATGGAACCTTTCAGTGCGTCGGCAGTGGCTTTATAGTGCTAATGAGTTGCAATGTTTCCTAATTCCACAAAGCGAGACAAAAGAAGCGATGCGGTATGCTTGAATACTGTTGTTGTAAAACCGTTTCGACGAACACTTATAAAATATTCAATAGGAATTCATTCTGTTTTTTTCATTGGTCTTTTTTATATAACTGATTTAGGAGAGTTTTTTTTTTATTGAACGGCTATGCGCCGTCCACTTGCTTTCCTCGGACACGGAGTCTGAGTTCTTTTTTATCTTTATTAAAATTTTCTTACATTTACTTTTTTTTTTCTTTTTTTTCATACAATCTTAATTTTATACTATGTTTATATAACTGAACTTATCTTATTTAGGAGAGTTATGTTTTTTGTACTTATATATGTATGCAGCTTAGTATGTAAGTCAATACATTGACCGCTGCGGCCTAAAACAACCGATTTCGATGGGTGAGGTCATTCAAGTCGGATTCCGAGTCGGTAGACCTTAGAGGACAATAGATAAGATGTCATAATTAAAAAAAAACTTCTTGAAGCCTTATTCATTACTATAACGTATTATTTTATTCAGAATTTTCCAATCTTATCCAAGCATACATAGACGTATAAGTAAATGAAAATTCTTCGAGTAAGTCTTAAGAATATCTTAAACATCACAGCGAGAGGATATTACGGCGCCCTCTAGCGGATATTGGCTGACACGGCATCTTCCGACAACTTTCAAAATCTATTACAATTCTTTAAGAAAATCTACGCTCGCAGACAATAAATTTCAAAGATAGAGAAATAAATCTATGACTTAGTTTTGATAAAAACGTATCCAAAGACGTTATAGATTGTCGACATTTAGATCTCTAATGGATTAACGCCGGGTTGCCCAGGTTTTAACTTATTTTATCATTACCTAGAAAATCATTAGTGTTAGGTTGACCTAAATTTCCACAGAGTATAACTCAAGTTAGGTAGTTCGGAAACGCATTTCATGAAGTTATTGAACCAAATCACTAACGAATTGTTAAAAGTAGCTGATAAACCGGCCATAAGAAAGACAGAACAAGCATAGGATAGGTTAACTACTAGGTTATAAAGTTCATTAATATAATAATTAATGTATTACTAATTAGTAATAGTTATGTAAATAATCTCTTGTACGCACATATTTTTTTACAAGTAAAATTGTAAAGGAAAATTTCAAAAGTGCTAATTTAAAATATCGACAAATCTTAAGATTACCTTATTAGAACCGATACGTTTATTTTCGTAATAAACCCGATATCCTATTCTTCTTAAGAAAATAATTATATGAGCAGCCGCAACACCATAATTACCACGATAATACCGAGAGCTGCTGATATTGAAAATTTATACCGAAGGGGAAGAAATTAAAAAGCTACGCCTCAAGTTACTAGCGAACCGACAATTTTTTTTAAGAATTACAATATTGAAATCAGAAAAAAAAATCTTAAATTATAGTTTACTACTCTCATTAAATTATCCAAATTTACAAACAATAATATTTATGCAGTAATTAGGAAAATAAAAATTTAAGACAGAGATGTGGTGGAAGTTAAACTTTTTCTGTATGAAAATATTTAAACACGGCTACAGTAATTTTTGCAATAAACCATTTTCTTAATGAATTTGTTATTCTTAATTAAGTAGTTTCGCCATGAGAATATATTTCTCTTTTCCAATACGATGTTATCGATCATATTACAGATTTAACACTCTGTCAATATATTAAACTAGCTGTTGCTCGCGACTTCGCCCGCGTGAAATTAAAATATATAGCCTATGTTACTCACAGATAAATTACCTTTCTAACGGTGACACAATTTTTAAAATTGGCCCAGTAGTTTTTGAGTTATTTCAATACATACAAAAATACAAATCTTTCCTCTTTATAATAGTAATATAGATAATCTATAAATTTTAGCGGATTACCGTTATCGCTTGTGACTTACAGACTTTATAACACTCCTGAATCTTCGACGTTAAATGATTAGAAACCGGTAACCGCTGTATTGATTTATGGCTCAAACGATAATTCTCCAAGCGTGTTCTCGATGTTTGTGTTGTAAAGTAGCATGACTAAATTGCTTATGCTATAAGTACTAGACACAAAGTCACAGATAACCTATATCTGCATATTTATCGAAAATATAAAGATCAAGTAGAGATTTTTAGGTTGAAATGATGAATATTAACCATAATTTTCCATTTAACACTAGACTTTTGAAACCTCATCAAATATGTAATATACTATCAGAATAATTAAGTCCCTATACATCGTTATCAACGCAAACATATCGACTGTAATTAATGAAGATTAATCCGTGGATTAAGTTATAAGAGCATTAAATTAATGAATTTACTGTTCGTAAGACACGGGTTTCTTACCACGATTTACTAGTTTTCGGGAGCTAAAACTAGTAAATCGTGGTAAGAAACCCGTGTCTTACGAACAGTATATTTGTAAAAACCACGACAGTTTAAAGTTAAATTAATGAATTGTTAATTAACGATAATAAAAACAATATTTTAAAAGCAATGTCTCCATTTCACACATATTTACTGCACTCGTGATCTCAAAGTGGCCCATAGTGTTGTTTAGTAAGAGAAATCTACACATAGCGAGTCCCTTAGTGACGTACGAAAGAATCTGAGCGTGGCAGACTGGTTTAAATTTATAGTTATTAAGGAACATATTTTGTTTATATTACCAAGGTCTAATAGATACTTATTAATAACTAGCTTTCGCCCGCGACTCCGTCCGGGTGGAATAAAAAAAACAAAAGTGAATAGCCTATGTGTTCTTCCAGACTAGCCTCTAAATCTACACTAAATTCCATAGAAATCCGTTCAGCCGTCTAGGCTACAAACTCTAACAAACATCCATCCATCCATCTAAACTTTCGCATTTACAATATTAGTAAGATGGATTTTAGTATAAAAATATTTACGTCAAATAAATACACGATTTTCTATTACTCTTTAGAGTTTTAGCAAAAGTATATTTTATAAGAACATGAAAAACCAACATCGGACTGCTTAGCACTCTCGCGAATAAAAGCTCTCGGTAAACGCATTTTAGTGCACCAATTAACGTTAATGCTTTAGTGGTTTCAGGGTTTCTCTTACTTTATTTCTTAATAGCAGTTCATTTATTTCATAGTATACGTTGTTGTAATAGAAATAAAACTTAAATTGAACTTAATTCTAATGTTACTTGATCTTCATCATCAACCTGCTCTTTTCTCTTTCATAGGGTTGTCACAAAATGTACTTTCATACATTTTTCAGCCCTTATATCTGAATTAATTTCATATCCCCTTTTACACAATTAATCAACTTAATTCGGGTTTGTGTCATTTATTTATTTTTTAATAAAATGGTAAAGTTGTTTAGTTCAATCGATTAGACAGTTACAACCCAATAAACATTTGAAAGACAGTTACTTGGCACTAACAACGATTTCAACTTAAATCTTGTTGCATTTCACCGTTAGTTTATTTCGACCTCTTTAGGTTTTGTGTTTAATTGGCTCCAATCCAAAATTCCTCTTATGAGACAGTAAATTTTTAGCCGCATTTATCTCAGAAGTTAGAGAATAAAATTCTTGAACTTTAAACTGGGAGAGATTTATTTATGCTATTATTGTTCTAGGATATTAAATTTGGAATTTATTTCAGTTCAACGTTGTAGCCGTAGTATTCTACAGCCGTAATACTTGAATTACTACATATTTTGATAGAGAATGAAGTGACAAAAATTTTCGTTACTAAAAGTGATACGGCAGTGGAGTTCTACGGTAATGTAAATTATCCCTAGATAACAATATAATTCATATTGCAAGAGGGAATTTAAGAAAAATAGGACCCACCAGCAAACATTACCTTTAAAAAAGCGTTCACCTTGGTTGAGGTTATGGGGTATATAAGGGAAACAACACACATAAAAACATAGGGACGAATTAAGAACCACTTATGTTTTGTCGTTACAATGTCTATTTAGATTGGATACAGCATAGTAATATAATAAAAAGTAAGTTTGACTTTCAATTCTTTGTAAATATATCCTTTAAGTTAGAAGTGAATTCTTTATAGAATTTGTCTCAATCGATTTAGCACGACGGTCACGTGCTATACCCTTGTAGACGCCCTTAATCATTGACTTTGTTACTTCAATGATAAGCACAATTGCCTCGTTAGACTCATCACGGAGGTCCCCTCTGATGATAGGTATACCACAAAATACATCATTACAAGCCCTTCCTTAATTATGTTATTTTCCGTCTTGACAATTCTTTACAACGTTGTCTAGTTCCTTATTTGGACATAGCCGAATATTATATTTGAATCCAATTAAGGTGAATAACATTTTTATTAAAGAAGCTATAGAAATTTCGAGTAGTAATACTTTTTATGTTCTGAATGTATATATTTAGTAACTGTTTCCGGTATTATTCTGTGTTGTATGATAATATTAATCGACTTGGCAACTGACAGAATTCGTAGCAGTCTCGTTTGCTTTCAACAACCAAAACAAAATGACATATCTATAGTATTTAGATGAAATATAGTTTAAATGAAATTACTTTAGTAACTTTAGTATTGATTTAATACTGTGTGATGTATTAGAGAGACATAAGTAAATAAAACTAAATAAAAGCATACATCTATATTTAAACTATTAAAACACAAAAAGATCTTTGGTTAAACATAAATATTACAGAAATAAAACTTTTAAAGGTTTGTAAATCATAGACATAATGTGATAAAATAACAAGAATAAGAGATAAAATTTAGTTACACACAAACATATAATAGAACAATTTCTCTGTTACAATTAGATTACTCAAAAACGTTTTATAAGCTTACACGATAATTTAGCTTTATAAAGACAGCAAAAAAATTAACATAACTAAAGAATAATTTAAAATGCGTATTCCTATTTAATATCTAAGATTAACTTAATATTCTTACCAATAAACGAGATTCATATCGAAATTACTATAAAATATTAATGTCTAAATTTCTTCAGAACCCAATTAAGACCTTGATTTATTTTTGCTTATCCAATGAAATGTTGTTGACATTTTTAATCCAATCTAGTAATCTTAAAGATACTTTTGGCCGTTAGCTGTAGATAACTTGCATCATTAAACAATAACTTTATACAACGTTGATATATTTAATTCATACGGCGGAGTGTTTCCCCGTGATCACTCCCGTTTTCTTATCATATTCGTATTCTTTGTGACCACTGTTGTGCCTTAAACTGTCACCTGAAGTTGATTCGCCATTATTTAGTAGACCCTTCTTGTCTCTAAAAAGAGTAATTAAACAAATAAGTAAATAGAAAATATAAAGTTTCAAATCTTCTTAATACTTCTTCCTACTTTAATATTATAAATGCGAAAGTTTAGATGGATGGATGTTTGTTAGAGTTTGTAGCCGAAACTGCTGATCCGATCCCGATGAAATTTGACATAGATGTAAAGAATAGTATGGTAGAACACATAGGCTACTCACTTTTTGTTTTAATTCAACGTGGATGGAGTCGAGAGCGAAAGCTGGTAATTATATCCAAAAATAGGTATTTTTAATATCTTTTGTATATTTACCTTGATCGTAGCGTATCTTCTTTTCTATTCTTCTTCTTGTAACAGCAATTGGCGATAATGCCTTGTTTCCGCCACACTAGGAGCAGCAAATCTAGCAGTAACAAACAAATAAATACTGCCAGCACTGACAATGCAATGATTGCACCTGCTGAAAGTGTCGGTACCAGGTCACCTTCTGTAAAACAGAACACGTTAAAGATTAAAAAATGTTTAAAGCAACCGCACGATTAAAAAAATGTCAACAACATGAGATGCTAGGCTAGATACTTTTGTCGAAACATAACGTTTTTAGCAATAAAATAATTGCATAAAAATATTGTAGCCGTGTAACGCCAGGTAGACGCAGCAATTCAGTTTGCAAGACAGTCGCTAAAGCTCGAAACTTGATTAGTTCCTTGCAATAAAGATATGTCAAAGAATAAAATATTTTGATTTATTAATGTGATTATTACCTGGAACATAAAGTAGAAGTTGTGATACCGAAGAGTTTCCTTGAGAGTTGTGAGCCAGTAATTCCAAACGATATGTTGTATTGTATTGAAGGTCTGTTAATTCAATTTCATTGCTTTCGACGATTTCCTCCTTGCATATTTCTTCCTGGATATCAAGAGCAGGATCTAACAGCTAGAAATATAACAAGATAAAATAAAATATTTAAATTCCTGTTTTTAATTGGGAATAAAAAAATCTGAAATTAAAGCAGTTAACAGGATTGACTCAATCATTAAAAAGATTTTACAAATACGGATGAAATTATAATTATAAATTACCGAACAATAACGTAAAGCGTAGTAATCTATGGAGTCTCCATTGCTTTCTGGAACCTTCCAAGAGAGTCTTTGACTGTCACTAGTGGCCAGTAAAATTTCGTATTCCGTTGCCCACTCAGGACGGTCGGGAACCAATCTGCAATAAATATTTTTAATACAAAGTCAACTTTTAAGAAAAAAATTAAGTAACTATGCAATCAATATTTAACCACAAATTAATATCAAATCGCATTGTAACTTTTATAAACTTAAACGTAAAACGTGTTTTGTTAGTTTTTATTGATAATAGCTAGTCGTATCTTACTCTTAGTTAGATCTAGATAAATACTATTTACGTCATTCATTACGTGAACAGCTACATTTAGCTGCAGGCTATAACAATAATCATAACGGCAAGATCTCGCTCTTAAACTTGCGCTTGTCTCGCCGCCTGTTTCGTTTTCATTTTACTAATTTGGGAATTCAATTAACATTTTCTGGTTCACGTTAATTAATATTCAAGCTTTTAATGATATAAATATGAGTTTTATGTTATTGTAGAAATAAAATGTTTAGATAATAATCTTATAATAAAAATTTGAGCGTTACTTTCAATCCAGTTAATCGAATCGCAAATCTTACATCTTTTATATATTTGTTTATAAGAAAAAATCGTGTTAATATTTACTTCTGTGGAGTCAAAACATACGAGTAAAATGTGGGTGCGAAGTTCAGTATATAAATTTATTAAAACTTACGTCTCTAGAGTAATAAATTCCAAAGTTTCGCTCCACTGGCCCGCGCCGACGTCATTCACAGCTGCAAACTTGATATAATACGTTGTATTAGGTTTCAATTTGTCCACTTTGTATGGTCTGTGTATAGACCAAGTTCGATTGATGTGGATATCAGTGATATCATAGTTGTTTGATTCGTCGTATTCAGCCGTGAAGCCGATCACTTCCGGACCATTTACTTCGGCGGGTCCGATGATAGCGAATGTAGCAGATGTTGGCGTTGTTTCAACTATCGTTACCTGAAAATTAAATGGACCGATATCAGAATTCGTTCCAGTTACTAAATTTTAGGTAGCAATGGTAATTTGAGAACTCTGTATATTTGTATTAATTGTATTAAATACTAGCTGTTGCTCGTGAATTCGTCCGCGTGAAATTTAAAAAATATAGCCTAAGTTTCAAGTAAATTTCTTCCAAAAGACAGTTTAAATTTTTAAAGGTTGGGTCTGATTTCAAAATCAGTAAAGATCTGTATTTTATAGTTTTATTTGAAAACCACAAAAATACTACATTCATGAAACTATTTACTATATCAATAAATTTGAATGTTTGCTATAAATAAAACATTTTATTACTCGTGGCAATGCAAGTCCCCAGGCCCAAAGAGCATTACTTACATTTCTGATAGCAGGTGGAACAAATCCTTCCCTTAGTGTTATAGTCTTCGTACTCATCCCATATTCATTTCTAGCTAAACATTCATAGTTTCCATAGTAAGGCTGCTCAATAACTAGCGGTAAGAACTGACCAGGATTATTTTTCAGTTTTTCGTCCATCATTTTGTTAATTTCAACTTGCTCGTTTGTTGATACATCGTTTCCTTGGAACCTATTTTGAAGCAAAACAAAAAATAATGGGTTTTGAACATAGTTTTGAATATATTAGATCAATTTTAGGGCTTTAAAATTTTTATAATGCCTTAAATATTTTGTGAAAGTTATAGAATGTTAAATAGTCTGGTTATAATTATTTATTTCGTTTAAGGTAGTGGCTTCAACCACTAGTAAGTTTTTTAATAAGCTTTCTGAAACGAAAGTTTTTCTACCAAATCGTTTCTACCAAAGATTGGCCTTAACATATTTTTTCTATTTACTCACCGCCAAGCAATTTGTGAACTAGGATTGGCTTCGTGTTCACAACTTAAGTTCACAGTTTTCCCGACCCACGCCCACAATGTTTCTGAGAGTGTTTTAAAATATGGTTTGTGCAACACTGACATGTACATTGTCTCATTTGTCAAGTCAACTGTAACATAATTAATATGTCTCTATAATTGTCAACACACACATTTATCTTCCTTAATTAATTATTTAATTCGAATGTTTGGATAGAAAGATGCATGAGTCGCGAGTAGGTTTGCCGATGAGTCCCTCTCCCACTAATAACACTGGCCACGTACCGTCAGTTAACGCGTAACTTCATGAGGCCAACGGAAAAGCTTCTGTGCATAAATAATATATTTGCAACCACGGAAACCCAGAACTGTTGAACTGATCTGATTCAAATTTGGAACAGAGTTAGATTGCGTCATGAATAGCCTTTAGGCCGCGCAGTTATTTTTAATTTCACTAAGTCACGGACAATAGTTCGTTTTAAAGTATAATTCTTACCGTCGTTACTCGCAATACAGACATAGATACCGTGATTGATCATAAGTGCTTGACTAAGTGTTACTTGGAATACTGTTTCGGTGTCACTTGCGTTGAGTTCTTTCCAAGATACTCTGAAATACATACAATTTTAAGTAAATTCTTTCCAACTTTATAAGGGTTCCAAAATCCATACTTTATTTCGGAATATTGCAATTCAATTTTAAGTATATCAAATGAAATAACTGACCCTTTGATATCTTCATCAACCTCTCCTTGAAAGCTTAAGATAATCTTAGGTCTTGGTCGTCCAGTCGCGTTGCATGTCACTTCAGCCGTTTGACCTTCGATGACTGTGACATTTTTAAATTCTGTGATTTCCGGTGGTACTAATACCTGGAAAATAGCAAGCAAATTTAATTTACAAATTTTAATTTACTATCCACGAAAGTTCATAGTTAGCTTTAAATGTTTGTAAAGTCTAAGTCCAAAATGTAGAATAGGATTTTACAGTAAGTCATTTCATCATCATCTCCCTGGCCACACGTGGGATAGGCACATAAGGTGTTATCTTTTGGCTTAATTTTTTACGGTCGATTACCTCCATGTGGCCAACCTTACTTGGGATCTAAAAGCCCTAAAAGCCTTTATTTTTTATGACAAAATAGGAACAAAATTTGGCATTTCCATGTTTATTTAAGTTTATCTAGAATCTAACTGAATAGTGTGATTTAGTTTATTTATTCAAACATAGATAGATAAATCAAAACTAGTACTCACGTCAATACTAATTAATTTAGTTGCATTTCCAGCTTCGTTATAGGCGGTACATTCGAAGACACCTTTGTCTTCCGCGACTACGCTATCGAATACAATGCTATTTGCAATTTCATGCCAAGTCACGTTAACTTCTGCCGGCTCCTGGAATTAATTATTAATATCTGATATAAATAACGTCAAGATATCGATAGATACAGCCGAAAATGATTTATTATATACAAAGAGATTCAAATATATAGAGGAGGCATAGACACTTCAGTTTTAATTTTTTTTCACATAATCATCACTAACGCTATCTATTGATGTACTCGTATGTATCTTCAAAAATATTCAAATGTTGAGATTTTATTTTATAACACTGTTTAATTTGTTTTATAATAAAAGATGGAGCATATAATCATTTTGTAAACTTTTCTATTACATGTCAATACAAGTATACAAGGTGGCATATTAAACTTGACAACTGATATAGCGTCTTTCAGAATAAGTACCGGAGAAAACTTTTTGTTCATTATGCCGCGTCTATATATTATTTCAATATCTTTAATGATATACAAGTATATACTTACGATTTCTGAAACTTTTTTCCACATATAATGAGGATGGGGCATGCCATTTGCCGCACACTCTATAGTCAAAGAACCACCAACGACGACTGTAGCTTGTGGTGTAGCTATCAATCCGTCTATTGTAGGCATGTACGTTACCACAACGTTGATGTCTCTATCGATCCCTTCGCCGGTTTCAAGATCTGATGCTGTACATTTATAAACACCGCTATCTTCTTTAGTTACATTCTTTATTACGAGTCCTCGTGATGAAATTATTTCGTATTTGTCATCATCCGATATCTTTAAACAAACGAAATCCGTTATAATTATCAACAAGTTTTCTCTTTTGTTAGTTAACTTGGATAGTACCCTTTACCTCAATAAAACCGTCTTCATTCTTATGCCAGGTTATAAATGGATCAGTCTCACCCCGTGCTTCACAGACTACTAGTTCATCTTTGCCATTAACCACGTATTGTGTTTCTGCTGTGTTAACGAAGTACGGTGGATCTGTAAACAATAATTAACATTTATACTTTCATAGATATAAGAATAGTATATTTATTAATTTAATAATATACCGTAAGCTTCCACGTTAAATGTCCTTGTATACAGTTGGCCATTATAACTGGTCAAACACTTGTATGCTCCAGATATCGATTTGGTTACGTTAGATATATACAATCCGAAAGCACCGTCCAGCCATTCCGTATATATGTTTGATTTCGTACCTGATCTTATAACAATCATTAACTTTAGGAAAAAACAACATTAAAATTATTTATAATATCAATATAAAACAGTTTTACCCTAATGTAACGATTTCTTGATCGTTTATGTCGAACCATTTTAAATGTTTGCCCTTAGGGTCTGGTTCGTCACATCTGCATTCTTGGAAGAATGAACTTCCAGATTTTACTTTAGCTATTTCGGTTTCTTCTTCGGTAAAGCAAGTTTCATATCCTGTAATAATAATTACTTAAACAATACGCCTATTTTAAGATAAAATATAAAATGAATTATAAAAAGCTTTATTTTTCAAATATCCAGTATTTTCTTTATTCCAAGCTGATAGAAAGGTCAGAAGAGAAGTGTGCTTTTATTTAAATGGTTAAAAATGTTTGTTTCTTTGGCTTTCTTATTATTAAACTCTGTATTCTGAACGCTCTGTGACATTATCACATTACTCGGATCTTCATAAAAATATACATCAAGGGCCTGTCCCACCACTGGCTGATAGAGACTCAGATAGCTTAAAAATGACGTCACTGTCAGATAAGGTAACAAAATCCGATATTTCCATCACATATTTTACACGTTGGATTGTTATCAGACAATTTACAATTTGGTGGGACAGGCCCTAAGTATTTTTATTTACGAAAACCCCATAATTCACGTCGCAGCTAATAATGTTTCACGCGACATTGCAAAGCCTTGACGAGGGTCGTCCTAATTTTTGTAATCACAACAATCTAAGTCCCGTGTCAATAAAATATGACAACTACGTCCCTTATAAGGAAAATATATAAAAATATCACAAAATATCATCTAAAAGTGATTGATGAACTCTGTGTATTTTTCTATAAAAATACTGACAAACGTAAATAACAACACGAAATACTTTTGCGCACAACAAAAAATACAATTTGTTTCAATCTACACTTCTATACTAATGTAATAAAGCGTAAACACACACTACTTTGTGGTGTAGGATGTCAGCAATCACAGCATATTTTGAACAATTCTTTCTTTAATAAAAAGCCCTACACTTACGAGCGTGTCGTAAGTCTAGGGCTTTTTATTAAAAATAGAATTATTCAAAAATATGCTGTAATTGCTGACATCTTAGGTAACAAAGAAGTGTGTTTTTACGCTTTATTATAATAGTATAGATAGATTAACATAGGCTATGTTTTTTTTTTTTTAATTTCACGAGTACGAAGTCGCTAGCAACATATAGTATTTCATATATTGAATTTATTTGAGTAATAAATGCTTGTACAGAGAAGGTTTTATCAGTCGTCTTATTCGCTCCATTGAATTCTCAACGGCGATGTATCATTAGGCTATATATTTTCAAGCTTTTAAACTTAGTAGGTAAATAAATTGGAAAAAAACCTTCAAGTGGGAAAGGTTCATAAACTACAAGCTGCCAACATTAAGAAAGCAAAGTTATTAGGGTAACGGTAATTTTTACATTTGCAATTGAGAATTTGACAAATGTAAACAATAAAAAACGTTTTTATTTTCATGTGGATGAAGTCGTACGGAAACAGCTAGTAATAAATAAAGGAAAACCTAAAAATTCTTAAGATATTTACATGAATATTTAACGATTAACGACATTGTTAATAATTTTCCATTATTAAAAATATCGTATATTATCAACGAACACAAGGCTCATGTGATTAATAAAATCAAAGTAAACAAACGCATTAACAACAAAGAATATTTTGTACCATGTGCTTCTCAATGAGATCATTTTTATTATCCGAACAAATTTTAAGGCGTAGTTAAAGTGGGTCGCAAAACCAAACAAAATCATAAACCTATTATGTAACACGTTAAATTATAAAGATCAAATGAAATCGTTTAATAATTACTGTAAAGCTCTTTATTGAAATGTATCGTAATTCATTTCTTAATTCTATCACCTATTTGTATTTAGATAAAAAAATCGAAGTATCGTTTTTTGTTTTAATTATAATTGCACTAGCTTCCGCGACTCCGTTCGCGTGAAATTTAAAAAAAAGTGAGTAGCCTATGTGTTCTTGCAGAGTATACTCTACATCTATACCAAATTTCATCGAAATCCGTTCAGCCGTTAAGCTCAAACTCTAACATCCATCCATCTAAACTTTCGTATTTATAATATTAATAAGATAATTGTAAAGAGTATAATTGTATTTTCTATCATCTAGACTAGACCTAGTTAGTTTTTAGAAACGCCTAACGTTTATGTCGATGTGTAAACAATTGTTTAATTAAAAGAGTTTTGTTTTCATTATGTAATGTTATATAAAAACAACAAAAGTATATCGTACCTCCAACGTAGGAGTTGCCTAATAGGTTTTATTAACTCAGTCGACGTTCTTTTATAAAAGAAAGAACAGGATGCGGTGTCTAGCGGAAGAATGGTTGATTATGTAATTACCTTATTTAAAAAGTGGTACTTGTTCATTGATACGTGTTTTAAACACGTGTACGCGCTATACTTTTATATTTTTTATTTTTACCAATTGTTAATAGAACATGTTATTTTTTTTGCCTTCTAAATAAAAATGCACGACTATTATAATTGACTTTCTATGGCCAATCGACCACAGTTGCTGTTGTTTGTTCAGTTTTGTTGTTGGATTCTAGTCTACCCCTAATCATACTCAATATTATAAATGCGAAAGTTTAGATGAATGGATAGATCGATGGATGTTTGTTAGAGTTTGCAGCCTAAACGGCAGAACGGATTTCGATAAATTTGATATGTAGGTAGAGGATAGTCTGGAAGAACACGTGGGCTACTGACTGATGTTTTTTTTAATTCCACACGGACGAAGTCGCGGGCATAAGCTAGTAATGTCTATAGAGACACAATGTCTTTTATTTTGTTAAAAGAACAGTTGTACGTAGGAACAGTAGGAGTACCTGGTTGACCTGATTGTTGACTCAGATATGAACTTGACTTCACAAAGTGTCAGACGTGAGATCACGTTTATTCTAAAACATGACAATTTGTCGCAATGATACCTTTTTACGGCAATTTGAGCAAACCCGACAGTTTGACGATGAATAATATAATTTGTGTCTGGAATTAAGCGTGTCACTCGTACATTCCTTTCTAGCAAGCCAGTTGCTACAAGGTCGAATTGATTATGATATATTATTCTGCTTGTAAAAATACAGCAATTGAACTAGAATTGAGGAATGTTGTACTGTTTCGTAATTGAATGTTTGACATAAAGCCAACGAAGCTTGTACAATATTTTTAAGTAGACAAGTCGGCAACACATTTATAATCGACCGTTAGAGAACAAGCAAATATGGCAATAAGCTCTAAGGCGTCAAATGAAATTGATTTACTTATAGAAATCAAATATTTGCGTTAACATTACTAAGTTAGTATAGAAACAAATTCAATGGAATTCCCAGAATACCTAGCTTTAAGAAAATAGACTCCCCCACCTTCCCTTCTGAGTTATCGGTTCGTTAGTAGAAAAGCATCGAACGTAGCAGACCCCAGTAATTTAATGTTATTTCTCTCGAATGCAAGAATTAGCACATTGAGAAAACATTTGGGGGCGATGCCCTCCTACTTGTTTTGAAGTATTGGCTGTTTACGTCGGAAACTCAAATCGAAATATACAAAAAACAGATACAGATATTATAGATATAAAAAAAATGTAAAATTGTTTTTGAAGAAAATATGTAATGTGCTAAACAATCATTGACTAGACAGTGAAATGAGCTATAAAGGCAATATAAGAGTTATAAGTATGCAAATCATGATCTAAAAATTATCTTTACTTGTGAACATAACCAAAGCCTTACAAATAACAGAAGTATGAATTTATAATTTTAACGTTAATGTATTTATATTATGCGAATTAATTGACGCAACAGCATCGCCGCTACGTAGATTGTAATGAATGAAATTAGATCTAAACTTCAACAAGGATCTACTATATACAGTAATAGCAGTATAAATATGAAATTTGATACTGGCAATAATTATACTAGAGATGTGTGCATATAGTTTTGCATATACTCGTAATATTCCAATGTTTAATCTCATATCATAATAAATTATTTTTTATTTAATAAAACAATGTTATATGTAGATGTCTTAGTGACCTACGTGGTAAATTATCCCATTAACTAACCACTTTTTTTAAACTTAGCACTCATTTAGTGCGTACAAATCAACATGAAATTCATTTTCTCTCAATAGATTTTGATGATCGAGTCCATCCAAATCTCAGTCAATACTGTAGACATAAGTAACATTGACCCCGACTTCATTTTAATTAATTACGTATTCATGACATTTGTACAACTTCTCTCAATTGACCAGATATCGCTCCGTCATAATTAAATGGGTATATAACAGCCTTGAACAATGATATATTACTTCCTCATATGACATGAGACAAAAGAAATTGAACTCGTTTTATTGGAAGATGTACGTACTTCAGTATTATTAAAGTCAAAGTCAAGTGTATTTGAAGCTGTGGTGAGTGCGGTCAATTTATAAGGCGATGACAACCTAACGACGTCCATGACAATGTTATTTTGGTAGGAAGATCGACACTTCTCGTTATTAACGCATTTAATAATCTTTCACAGTAGGAGACATCACTTTGCATCAAAAATTGCTATTACCAAACAGTATAACACCATTATGTTACCTAAAATCATCTTCGATTTCAGCAGAATTTAATTTTTTTTAAAGCAAATAAAGAGAGTACAAAAATGACGTTAACGTGTCAATGATTGTTGCATGAGGCCTAATTTTAGACCCTTTCCCTTTCCACCCTTTTCTTAAGAGGAAAGGATGGGAAGGAAAAGTGGATTTGACGATGGAGGAGAGGCATAGGAAAGGGAAATGTCCTCTTTATGTGCGCCTCCTCCTCCGTCAATTAAGGGTAGGCAACGCATCTGCAATTGCGGATGTTTATGGGCAGCGGTCGCTTTCCATTTCGGTGGATTCAGGTGGCCGCTTGCTGGTTTGCCACCTTATATTATAAAAAAAAATCGTCTTACTGTACTGTCTTAGTACCTGTAATGAATAAAACGTCTATACCTAGAAACTTGGTCTAGTTACTAGACTAGTATTAAACGTTTTTAGTCTCTGGTCCCTTAGTAAGTGTGCTACATTAATTGGACATCTTAGAGTCTATAAAAATCCACCAAAACGTACCATAGACAAATAGGTCAAATTCGTAAAGCGTGTTAAAAGCGAGCAGTTTTCGTTTGTAACACAAAATATAACTGGCAGTATTAATTAAGAGAACATAGCGGCACTTGTTTTGTGCATTCAATTAAACCGATCCGTGACGAGCGGCTATTCTCGTTTTATTTAGATGGACACTGATTAACCTGCAGTTGCAGCAAAATGACAAGTTTAATCCAACTGTTAAATATACAATTTTTGGGCTATAAATATTGCAGTGTGTAGAATGAAAGATGTCTATGCTGATTCGAAAAAGCAATTTAATTAAGAGATTCTTCCCTAAGTTGTTGTTTTATCCTCGATTACTGTTAATGACGCTTTCATTAAAAAAGTACTTTTTTTGCGTACACCGTTGATGCAATATGTACTTGACTTAGTTTACTAGATGAGCCATTGTTCGTGTTACCGAAAATTGTGAAGTTTTTGAAATCGAGTAAACGCTGAAACTTACAAATATACGGATTGAAATTAAGTCAGAGGGCTTATTACGAATATTCGTGAAAACGTTCTCGTAATCATATCGACATTTGTATTGGATTTGTGCAGCGTCATAAAGTGCACCTACAAATCACATAAAAACTTTGCCAATGTTACTAATACGTTCTCCCAACTATCACTCTAATATTCGTGATAAAACCCACTTATAGAAATCAAAAGTATCTCACATATTCAACTATTTCCGTGTATTATTAATTACAAGACAGGGAATTAAGACAAGATCTTTCTTAATCCTCAATCTGAGCTTCAGATTTCCCCCCTAATTGCTTGTTGCCCTAAATACAATTGGGCGTGTTCGCCCTGTACTATAGAACCCTTTATATTAATCTGTTGCCACCATGACACCAATATGGCGGACATCATTTTAGGAATTGGTAACATCACGTTGCGTTTAACGAGCTCAACTAGATGGTGACCGAACGCATCAAATTGCCGTTCGGTAGACGCGCTTTGTATTGTATTATACGCGTTTTAATGGACGACGTTCGCGGTTAGGAATATTTTGTAGCGTTTATGCTTTATGTTATGAACTCATAAAATCAACTATTTTTGTAACAAAAGGGATCTAGTAAATTTACACATGAATGATGTGCTATTAATCCACCTAAGATATTATCATTAAAAGACGCTGTAAATTTTATATCTTACTAATATTGTACTTATATACGACTGTTTAGATCGATGGATGACTGGATGTATGGATGGATGGATATTTGTTAGAGTTTGTAGCCTAAACGGCTGAACCGATTTCGATGAAATTTGGTATAGATGTAGAGGATCGTCTGGAAGAACACATATGTAGGCTACTCACTTTTGTTTTTTTTTAATCCCAAGTGGACGGAGTCGCGGGCGAAAGCTAGTTTAAGAATAAACTCAGATAATAACTACTCATTTTCTTACTAATACTTTAAATGCAAAAGTTTTCGAATGTGGCCAGTAGTTTTTGAGTTATTTCGAAATGCAAAAATCCGAAAATACAAATCTTACCTCTTTAAAATATTAGTATGATAAGTGCACTAAATTATTTAATTTTTTAAAACATTAATATCGATTAAAGTACGATCCTAACACTCGAAGTATTCGATTAACGTCACAAAACATCGATTTAAACATACAATAACTGACGTAGGCCTTTAGGGAAATGCGAGACATATTTGGTTCGCGCGTTATTTCCTGTCATACCTACCACAGATAATTATCAGTATAAATGACAATGACATTCAAATATGAATGACAAAGGTTTTAAATAGACTACATTTTTTTTAAATATTCGCTATGTTTTGGGATTATTTAAAATATTGGCATCAAATCTAGGGGCACAGTGCCTACGCCAGTGACCATGGTCGAAATTTTTTCGGCATATGTCGTTAACATACGAGTACCTCGTGTGACGATTTGTGTAAATTTATTTCTTAGGGTTGTCATAAAAGTTTTAAATTCGTATAAGTACATATAAGTATAAGTACATGTATCTAAGGCGGATCCAGCTTGTAAAAAAAAATTGTCACTTGTACTTTATAAAAAAAAAAGCTTTGGCGCCAGGGGGGGGTCACATAGTCGTGGTCAAGTCAAGAGCTTGACAAAATATGTAAATATATTTTGTCAAGCTCCTAACCAACCAGCTCAGGGGGGGGGGGTGTCATGACCCCCATGACCCACTCCCCTGGATCCGCCGTTGTCTAAATATCTATTCTATGTAGAAATATGTCACAGAATTGATCAGAATTTGAAGGTCTAACTTTATACTTTTATCGAAAAAATTGGATTACAAAGTTCTTATCACGTATTGTTAGATTTCAAAATTTTACATGTACAACATTTTTCTATTTCGTTTTAAAAAGCCAACGTTTATAATTATTTTGATTTATTACACTGACATTGTACAAAGTACTCAAAAGTAAACATACTCCTCGTAAAATAACTAAAACCCATTAAACCACGCACACAGTTTCATGGCCAATGTTTTATGTTTCTTTTAACTTTGTCATTCAAGTAATGAACATTGTTTAACAAACAATAATATATTTGACATGCATTAGTTTAAATTATTGAGGACATGCAAACATAAATCTAAAAGAGATAAATTATGATAAAACTTTAAAATGTATCTGTACGTATAAACTAATTATAATTACAAAAAAAGTAAACAGAAACGATTTAAAAAATAAGAATTTAATCTTCAGATGATTCTAAATAAAAAAAACAATACCAAAAAAATTATGAACAAACTTACCCCTAAAACTGGATAAAAGCAAAACAACAGTTAAACTCAGATACATCTTAATATCGACTAATTAAAAAAAATCGTTAACTCTATCGAAGTATTAAAACGTTTATACGGTATTACGCACTACGCATGGCTACTGTTGGCGGTTACATTGACGACTGACGATGTAACAGCGCTCACAAACGGGACGTATAAGAGCATAAACATCACGATTATTTTTAGAGCCTGTAACAATGCAGCCGATAGTCAAACTGGAATGTCGTTACGTCCCCATTAAAACGGATCGAAAGTAGTTTTTAATGCGCTTAATATAGAAGAACAATGAACTATGATACATACACTTCTAAATTAGATAAATCCCACCTATTTAAATATTAAAATTGTATAAACCAATTAAGTCTTTAAATTAATAAATCGTTAGTGTCGTTTAATACGTTTGGGAAACAAAGCATTGTAAAATGTATTCCATAGAAAAATATTTGTACTCCTCCCATAAAAGGTTACAATATTAAACAAGAATTTCCTGTCATGCTGTATTAAATATTATTTTTAAATACAATATCTGTTGTTTATGTTAAAGTAAATTTTAAGCATGACTGATAATAGTTAAAGAAAAGTTGAATAGAAATTCCTAAGGTATTTTTACCACCACTCAGAGACAGTATTGTTCGACTAATGTATAGGAATTGTGCATAGGCTCTTTGAAAAAAACCTTTTTGCAACGTTATACTGGGGGCAATGGACAAGACAAGCAGTTCCCCTCCTAAAGCGATCGCTTTTTGTTACAAAAAATGAAGGTTCACGGCAAGATGACGTATAATAAGAAGGGGTAAAACACAATTCTTCTCCTCTGAAGCAATCTGTTTCAATTAATTAGCACTTATTGCGGCATCCCTTCCATGCTTCGTCAAATTTGGATAGTCAAAATTGCAATATAATGTTCCAATTTGAAGCTACGAATAATATATTTAAAACAGTATTTGATCATTTTGATATGTATTTAAGTGACGGTTGTCTATACTAATATTATAAAGAGGAAACATTTGAATTTTTGTATGTATAGAACTAACTCAAAAACTACTCGGCCGATTTCAAAAATCTTCCACCATTAAAAAGCTACGTTATCAGTGAGTAACATAGGCTTTAAATACATTTCAATTTCACGCGAACGAAATCGCCAGTAACAGCTACTCACTTATAAAACACTAATATAAAAATGTATTGTCATTCTGCCGTGCTTCTAGACAAAAACTAAATAAATATTTTTCGTACGTGGTTGTGGTATAGTAATGCTAGTCGGAAGTTCTGACTCACTGTTGATATTTCTCTTCCATTACTAGTTTATTCATTAAATTTTCAAACGTCTGAATTTTGATTTCGATTTCTCTTGTAAACTATAATAATATCTATATTCAACATCTGCGCCTCGACTAAGCTTTTGTCGGCTTCAAATGGACGTAATGAAAATACCCTACTGATCCCAATGTTATTAATATTGTACAAGTTAAATGTCTTAGACTTTACAATAGAGAGGGCATTGCTCTTCTAATGTTACATTCCATATTATTGATTAACGTAGTCTCGTCTTTATTTATTAAACTAGCTTTCGCCCGCGACTCCGTCCGCGTGTAATTAAATAAAAACAAAAGTGAGTAGCCTATGTGTTCTTCCAGACTATCCTCTACATCTATACCAAATTTCATCGAAATCCGTTCAGCCGTTTAGGCTACAAACTCTAGCATCCATCCATCTAAACTGTCGTATTTCTAATATTTGTATGATTATCACGAAGAATAATAAGATAATTAGTAACTTATTTTATTATACCAATTGACAGAAATAATTATTAGCTCCTTTTCCTAAATTTGTATTCTTCGGACGGCAATTTACAAAGTACAAATAGCTCTCCATTAAGCGATTAGCTTTAACTCTCTAAAGGTAAATTATTTTAAGGAATTCTCGAGAACTAATTTATTTAAAACAAAATATATTGTTGGTTGTACTTAAGGATAACAATAAATTTTAACACGAGAGTACATTTTTGATAATTATCTACAGAGCATTTCATTTATATTAGAAATACTCGGATAAAATAATTTCGCAATAATAAAATTACGTGAAGCATCAAAAACCGACAAAATAACTTACAAAGAGATTAAATGTACAATTAGAAACATCGGTCGGCTCGCCACAATACGACAGGGAAAACAAAACGTAATCCTCTTAAGTCCAATTGCTCACAGCATTCCAAATTGAACGGAAAAGCTGATAATATCCTTTTGGTTCAAGCCTTTCGGGGAGGAAAACAATTTTCTCTCTGTAGGCCCGTTTCGGTCACCATTCTCTCGTAAACGCTTCCAGCGATGAGTAAACGCTTTAGTGGGTAGTTCGACTAAGTCCCATTGTTAGTCCCATTCACGTTGTTATACTGTACTGTGCTATGTACAAGCCCTTTTGTTATGTTCCTTGTTGAATTTTTTTTACAACATTTTTGGTTATTTACAGGATTCTTTATATAAATAAGAGTAGAGACAAAAATGGTTTACCATACCTTGCTTGTTTAACATATATTTACCTCATACATTAGAGAATAATAATGAAAAAATTATAAAATAAATCGAAATTTAGCGTCTACCGACCTGATGTTAATGGATGTGGATGCAGCTTTGAGCGCAAAGGTAAAGCATAGACTAAAGTAAATCTTATTACAGATATGAAGACGGTGCTCATGAAATATTCATTAACAGCATACAGACGAATCTTAGGTACTTTGTGTTATTTTAATTAGTATTTCATTAATAAATTACGAAGCTCTTATGACTTTGGGTCAAAAATTTACTTTAGCGTTGACGAAAATATAGTTTAAGTGTTTATTCGATGGAGTCTTTTAATATGATAAAATGTCTAACAAATGAGTCTTAAATAACTTTTCAAGGCGGCTTAATCGTCCATGTGTTTGATCTCTTCCTCGTTGCTATCTTATACCATATGCAATGTACCATATCATATTAGAAACATGAGCACTATCGGAAATATTGATTCGCACAATAGTAAAACATTTTAAAATAGGAGACGTTACTTATTCAATTCCTGATGGACTAAAATTACTAGGTATAAAATGGTCCAGGAGGATGGTGCCATGGTGGTCCTATGTTGCCATGACGCTACGGAACATCAGGCAACGTCCTGCATTGTGTGGTAAAGTGCCAGAGGTTCCGGTGAGTTCCACGAAGATCCCGGAACCTTCTATTGCACTAGAGGCTGGCTACCAAGGGGTTTTTAATGGGTAACCTCACATATCCCTGTCTTCCTCCCAGAAAGAAGGATATCTTTTTGAAGATTCCCCCGATACAAAAAAATACTTAGATAGTTTGTACTTTATGCGACTATACGAATTACGAAAATATTCATCGTTATGTATACGCCATAATAAGGTTAGATTAGATTACGTTTAGAATGTAAAACTATAATATAATTAAGCATTGATTTTTTTTTCTTATATGTTGTTAAAGAATTGAATGGTCCAATAACTGCTAATAGAGAACCACAATAGTATGGTCACAACTTGTATTCCCGTCGCACTTTAATAGATATATGGGCTTGGAATTTAAACACTCATTAAGTTTAACTAGTTTAATAGAAACATGTGGCGTTGTTCAGATTGTTTGTTAACAATTTTTATATATTGATTTAGAACAGTTGAATGTTCTAACCAGTCTATACTATTATAATAAAGCGTAAACACACACTGCTTTGTTGCCTAAGATGTCAGCAATTACAGCATATTTTCGAATAACTCTTTTTTTTAATAAAAAGCCCTACACTTACGTCACGCTTTAGGCTATATATTTTCACGCCGTTAAACTTAGGGGTAAATATTTTGGATAAACACCCTAATGTGGGAAACAGACCATAAGTTGTTGCCAACATCAAGGAAGCAAGGTTGCCATGTTTTGACATCATGTCATGTCATTTTGACATTTGCAATTGATAATTTGAGAAATGTGAACAATAAAATGATTTTTTTATAATTTAAGCGAATGAAGTCGCATGGGAACAGCTAGTAACTAATACGAAATAGCAAATTACCAGTACCATAAATTTGTTTATTCATTTCTTATTTAATTAATTAATTTTAAGATTTTATTCTGCTCTCAGTATGTGGTACATTAAGACTATCTGTATAAAATCTCCCCATTTTCCAACTAATTCATTTAATGAACGTACTGCATTTAGTTCTCTCGTGTAAAATTTAAAGGTAAAAGAATTTCCTACTTACTCTAAATTAGCTAGTTTCTTAGTGCGAATGTATTATGTAACGGAAAAGCACTTCGATAATTAACTTGCTTTCTATTCTTGAATTGGGTTATTCTTGTTTCTAGTACACATAAAGTGCATTTACGTTTACAGAGCACACGATTATAGAGAACAAAAGTTTCGAATCTCAGACCAAAATCACTTTCGATTTTGTTTTTTTTTATCAGTTTCAAAATACCTAATTAAACGTAATGTATTTCTTTGTTTTCTTTGTGTAGGCTTTAAATGAATTGTGATGAAGTTTTGGGGAAGGAATTGGCTCCTGTGACACAGGGCAACCTACTACAGGAGCCAAGACTTCCATGAAATGTATACAAGAGACAAAAAATAAATTATTATTATTAATTATTTAATAGTAAGATAACTTGACGCTTATGTCAAATTTTAAACATGTATAAAATAGTATATTTCATGTGTGTTAGTGCGCGTACACCTTTGACTAAAATGTCGCACCACAGTTGTGCGATAGTTTAGTTAAAGATGTGCGCGCGCTCTTATGGGCAAAAGTGCATATTATACTATTTAGGTTTTATTCGAGTTTGAAATCACTCGAAGGTATCGATATCGGAATATTTTCGATATCACCTTGAGACGTGATTTATGAAATTCGCCCGCGGCGGGGACACAACATATTTCATAGGAATTTTCCTCTTTCCCGATACCTTACACATTTTACATGTCGAAATAGAGAAATAAGTCTGCATTTCTCAAAGTACTAAAATATATCAAAATAATGCAAAGAAACATACAACTTTGTCTAAAATGTACTATTAAAAATACACTATATTGCGAATGATTTTCAGTTATTTACTACTATATTCATTCATTCATTCATTCATTCATTCATTCATTCATTCATTCATTCATTCATTCATTCATTCATTCATTCATTCATTCATTCATTCATTCATTCATTCATTCATTCATTCATTCATTCATTCATTCATTCATTCATTCATTCATTCATTCATTCATTCATTCATTCATTCATTCATTCATTCATTCATTCATTCATTCATTCATTCATTCATTCATTCATTCATTCATTCATTCATTCATTCATTCATTCATTCATTCATTCATTCATTCATTCATTCATTCATTCATTCATTCATTCATTCATTCATTCATTCATTCATTCATTCATTCATTCATTCATTCATTCATTCATTCATTCATTCATTCATTCATTCATTCATTCATTCATTCATTCATTCATTCATTCATTCATTCATTCATTCATTCATTCATTCATTCATTCATTCATTCATTCATTCATTCATTCATTCATTCATTCATTCATTCATTCATTCATTCATTCATTCATTCATTCATTCATTCATTCATTCATTCATTCATTCATTCATTCATTCATTCATTCATTCATTCATTCATTCATTCATTCATCACCAGCTCACTATACGTCCCCACAGAGGGGCTCGGATATACTACTATATACTTATCTATGATTTTGGATTTTATTAATATTTGTTACTGATTTTTCTTCACGGCTTTATTTGATGCACGTTTAAATGATTTAGTTCATCCTTAATCTATCATTACTATTTGTTATTTTTTTATAGATATTACTTTGGTAGCCTTTAACTTTATACCTAGATCTTTATAACAGTGGTATACACTTCAAAAATCTAATAGTAAATAGCATAAATAATTTGTTAATTTCAATTTGAAACTTTTGAAACACAATTCCCTGAATGTGTTAAAGATAAAATGTCATTTAGCAGAACAAATCTCCAAATAGCATCGGCATTTAAAGAACAGACGTTGATTGATTCATTTTGTGAAATGATACATCGCCGTTGAGAATTCAATGGAGCGAATAAGACGACTGATAAAACCTTATCCGTACAAGCATTTATCACTCAAATAAATTCAATATATGATATACTATATATCGCTCGCGACTTCGTCCTCGTGAAATTAAAAAAATAATAAAAAATATAGCCTATGTTAATCAATGATAACGTAGCTTTTTAATGGTGTAAGAATTTTTGAAACCAGCTCAGTAGTTTTTGAGTTATTTCAATACAGACAAAAATACAAATCTTTTCTCTTTATAACATGAATATTGATGGAGATGTAGATTTAAGAATATTGAGAAGTAATCGCATAATATTTTTTGCATTACCACATTTTCTTGATAACGACGATTAGAAAAAAATCAAGCCACGAAAATGTCAAATTTACCTACTATGCATTTTGTATTACTTTGTATTTGGAGCCTATGTTTCTAATGTTGTCTCGCGCACATGTCGTAAAGTATCGTGGTCTTCCGATGTTGAAAAAAACGCCTTTACGTAAAAATAATTTCTCAATTTTAACAAGGACAAGGACAATGTTAGACACACAGAGTGAGCCCTCAAGAGAAGCTAAGGGATCATCAATATGATTCAATTAAAAAACCTGTCCATAGTAAAAATATGACTGAAGTTGACATTCCGCGTTTACATCGAATAGCTTTTACATTAAAAGCCGTACATGACCGAGTGACGGCAACTCCCTAATGGCCGACATTGTAGAGGGACAAAAAGTTAACGCGATACAGTATCAATCTCGAGAGATTTTGTAGAGTTAAATTATTTACACATCAAATTAAGACTTATCTCTGGAGCTGAATAATTTAAATGTCAAATTAAATCTTTTCTTTTCAATACAATTGACTTTAATATATTGCTCGTGACGTCGCCCGCGCGATAATTTACTCACAGATAAATTACCTAACGGTGAAAGAAATTTTAAAATCGGCCGAGTAGTTTTTGATTTATTACAATACATACAAAAATACAAATTTCCTCTTTATAATATTAGTATACATTAGCTCGGTTTAAGAGCTGTTTTTACATTCATGTTGTTCTGAGAAAGTCGGGTGATAATTGTAAATTTAGTAACTTACGTTGTAAAGCATGATTGCCAGACATAACTTTTTGTTTTTCCAATAGCTTTATGATGAAATTTAAAATGAATAGGTACTAAAATTTATTGCATTAATATTCTTGTTATACTATCGATAAGGAATTAATCGCATTAGCAACAAGCGAACAATGTTGGCTGAAGTAGAATCGCGTTAAAGAGGGGAGAAAGGGCACAGATGGTCCGCAGTTATTGCCACCTTCAGCTTACAGCTGGGGAAGTTTAAGAGAAACGTAAAACGGTAATCAATATCTGCTACGAGACTTGTCTGAGACGTGCACGTCTTTTTATTAACTTCAGCCGCGTGAGAAATTATTTGAGACAGTGTTTTCTACCGTGACTTTGGCCTAATGTGTTATTAATTTATTTATATTAATGTTTATTACCGTTTCTTGCTCAACTTACATTTTAAATACTGCTTTTCAAAGAGTCAAAAGTTATAACTTTTGTGTGCTATAAATATGTCTCATTTCTACTTTAATTTTTTACCACTAACTAATTTAATTTTATGTAATTCAAGGAAAATGAAAGAAACATTGTATACGCGTACTGTATTTCAAACAAGACATAGTGGAAATATTTCAAAGTTATGTGAAGTCTACACTTTAGACACGAGGCGAACTATTCTCTAACTATCTTTACAGAACACCTGTGTCCAGAAGTAGCACGTATGTGGACTGGTACGTACTATACAAGGGGATAGTACTACTTTAACAAATTAGAATTAATATCAACACTATAAAGATTTAAATTCCATCTATACTAATAATATAAAGAGGAAAGATTTGTATTGTTGTACTAGCTGTTCGCGTGCGGCTTCATCCGCATGAAATTATAAATTTATTGTTTGCATTTGTCAAATTCTCAATTGCAAATATCAAAATACCAATTACCTTACTATGGCAATCTGGCTTCCTTGATGTTGGCAGCAACTTATGGTCTCTTTCCCACATTAGGGTTTTTATCCAAAATTTTACCCCCTAAGTTTAATGGCGTGTAAATATATAGCCTAAAGCGTGACGTAAGTGTAGGGCTTTTTATTGAAATAAGAATTATTCAAAAATATGCTGTAATTGCTGACATCTTAGGCAACAAAGAAGTGTGTGTTTACGCTTTATTATAATATAGTATAGTATAGATATAAGTATAGATGGATTGAAGTAACTTAAAAACTACTGGGCCGATTTTAAAAATTCCTTCAGCATTAAAAAGGTTATCAGTGACAGAGGCTATGCTTTTTTATTATTTTTTTTATTTCACGGGGACGAAATCGAACAACAGCTAGTATCAAATAAATTAAGTTAAGTTCAGCATTTCTATGCTTGTGACAAAAAAAATCTGCTCTTGATTGAATAATATTTACAACGACAGCCACTTTACAATAGTAGATAGTCTTAAAACCTTGTAGACTCAAGATAGAAATCTTTTTTATCTATGACTAATATAACTGTTTCTGCTAATATGTGTTCTGACACATTCTATTATGGATGCATTAAATATCTAGTCATCAGACTACTGTAACATCAGGTTTATTTTAGTAAAACGACTGTGGGCGTTTTAGTATGAAGTTAAATACACCTGGACCATTTTGTTACTAGCTGTTCCCGTACGGCTTATCCGCAAGAAATGATGAAAATTAAATGTTATTAATTTGTCAAATAATCAATTGCAATGACATGACACGATGACAAGCCATGACAATCTCGCTTCCTTGATGTTAGCAGCTTGTAGTTTATGGTCCTTTTCCCACACTTAGGTATTTTCCCAATTTATTTATGCCCTAAGTTTAATAGCGTGAAAATATATAGCCTAAAGCGTGTCGTAAGTGCAGAGGTTTATTTAAAGAAAGAAATATTCAAAAATATGCTGTGATTGCTGACATCCTACGCCAAAAAGTAGTGTGTGTTTACGCTTTATTATATTAAGTATAGAATAATATTATTTTCATAATTCCAGCTAAAGAAGAAAGTACGATAGACTAAGTGATAAAAGATAGAACACTTTTACATTTTATCGTAAGAATCTGTAGAAGTAATCTGTAAGTTTGAGGAAATATCGAAAAGATTCCAACACTCGCTCAATACCTAAATCCGTGTTCAGTGTAAAAGTTCCGCAATATTTCTTATTTAAAACTTTTCAAGGGAAACATCGGAAAGTCTGCAATATTTCCAATCCGAACTCTTGCTGAGTTTTGTTTGTTATTACAATGAGTAACGGGAAATGAAACAAAATCACATTATCTAATGTGACTCAAAGAAACATTTTAAGAAGTCTTTTTGGCTACTGGTAGTCAAATATCTAAACAAGTAATAGATGAAAACTGAGAAATTTCGAATTTTATATCAATACTTCAAAATGTTTATTATTTTATTCATATTTTTCCATTTATTTAACAGAACTAATAGTTAGTATTAAATAACACAATAATTTTAACAATTACAAAAACTAGCATACTAATTAGCTGGTAGTATTCAGTTTGCTAATAATTTCGCGGATCAATTTACGTTAACGGATCAGAGTTGTGCGAAGTTCAGTTCACAGCTGCGTCGAACATTTTAACAACGATTTATATCTGTCCCTAGACACGCCTCAGTTAGCAAAAACCAAACCACAGAGGTCATATCCTATTTAATGTACTTACAAAGGCCAAGCTAACAATTAAGTTTAAATGACTTTTTTTCGAATTACACTCAGCAAAATTTTCTTCAATTTTCTGATCTATTTATAAAAACCAAAGATATCAAACAAGGTCTCAAATGCGAAAATATTCATACAAAATCATACACCTTCAGTTTTAACTGCACAGTCTGTTACTGAACAGTCAAACTTTACAGTTTTATTGTTGTGTGTAGACAAAATTTCTACAGTTAGTTAACCTGTACAGTTCTCAGATTTGTCTTATCACGTCAGTTTTAACTACACAGTTCGACTCAGTTAAAACTGAAGGTGTAAAGTGGGCGTAATTAGGAAATTTAGAAAAATGTAATGCAAATCAAAGTAGAAACGCTGTTTCTAAGCAATGCCGGGATAAAACCTATTGCTAGTTAAAAATGATACCATTAACATAATTAAACTCTATTTAGAAGCATTAACTTGTCGCGTTGTCTCTTATGTGAAGAAGGGCGTGAATAATCGCCTCATTCGATCATTTATTTCAGCGAAACAAAAAAGTATTAGAACGTAAACGGATGAGGGCTTTACTACTCTTGCCAATAAATCACTCTTTATTTTCTCGACGCAGTTAATTAAGTATTAGGCGCTTTAAGTAGAATTAGACCGTCAATTGTTTAGTAGCTGTTAGCTTATTTCATTAGGACTAAGCGTACGTTCGCACGGGCAGACTTTGTACGCCGCGGTAGAATTCAAGGTCAGCAGACTTTTTACGCCCACGCGATAGGTGTTCGTACGAGCGTAAAAAATCCACTCTTGAATCGTATCTCGTGTCAGTAAGACTGTAAATTGTTTCTGTTAAATTACTAGCCCGACCCGAAAACTGGCGACTGAATCCGAAGTCACGTAGTTAGAGAGCAAACTAAAAGTAGACAGTACATTTTCTTTAAACTAACATTTGCTAATGTTTAAAAAAAAGGTTTTTTCTACACGCACTAACAAAGCTCTCATGCAATGTTTTATTTTATTTTCACCCGAATATTGATAAAAAGTGTTCTACTTGATACATATAATAAGTTTACATATTATATAGTTATAGAAAATTTATTTATTAGATTTCTATTAATCAGTAGCGGCTCGTGGCTCGTGGGTCCTGGAACTAGTGGTGCACGATTTAAAATTGTAGGAAATCAAACCAACTATATTCTTTTGATTTTACACAAAGACATTTAAGAAATATATAAGACTAGGCATGTTTTCATCGGTACTTTCTCTAGAAGGTACTATGTAAATCAGTTGTCAAATTTAATATGCCGCCTCGTAACCTTGTATTGACATCTGATAAAATTTTTTACAAAATTATAAGCTCCATCTTTTATTGTAAAATAAACAGTATCACAAAATAAAATAACAATTAAATTAAATTACATATAAATATGATTTAGTGACACTTGCTGGCAATTAATTTAAATATAGTTAATTATATTGAGATGTGGTTATGGGGATCTATCAATAGACAACGGTAATGAGATTATGTGAATAATGTTTCAAGTGAAGTGTAAACTATGCCTACTCTATATATATTTTTAATCTCTTTGATTTTATACCACCAATCCCTAAAAAAAATTCAAGTTAATTGCCAAACTAATCATCCTTATTTAGACAAACTATAAGATAAACTTTATTTTTATTTGCAAAGGTCAATTTAGGTACTTAATTTAGTTATGTATGTTAAAGTATTAAAATTTTTGTCGAGTTAATTTCATGAAAGCGATGGTTCCAGTTGGATAAAACGTATTACAGCTAGGGGTTGGGTCGCTTAAATTTGAAACGAATATGTAATAAAACAACTGTTAGCAAAATTATTTCAAGTCACTGTATTTATTATTTTAAAAACATATACAATTCGTGTTTTTAATATAATAACATATGAAAAGTACACAAAATACACCGCAATGACGTCACGCTATCACCATGACATTCATTGGTTACGTAAGGAATATAAGGCAGAGTCCGTGATAAATATCCAAATAACAGTGAGAGAATTATTATATTATCAGGGTCCAAAAACACACCAAGTTAATAGAAAAGAGGAAAATACGATCAGAAAATTTCTGACATTTTAGTTTCATTTACATTATTTATTTAATTAATTTTGACATGTGACATTATCATGTCAAAGCAGTAAAGAGTATGGTAGCTATTTATAGTTTGTCTAAATAAGATGGATTAGTTTGACAATTCATTTGTAATTTAGTAGGGATGGGTTGTGTAAAATCAGTCATAAATCTTATAGATTTTAGCTTTTATTCTTATAGAAGTTGAAATCGATAGATTCATAGTTATAACTTAAGAATTTAAAAAAATCACTGTTTTCTCAAATTAATAATGACCTGCAGAACTATTACAAATAATGAGAGTAAAAAAATATTTATTACTACTACAGCCGTACGTAATCGAATTGGATTTCGCTATTATTATTGTCATCGCTAAATTCTCTACACTATAATCAATACTAGAATTGTCCTCTAAATTAGTTAATAAGAAAATAATAATTTTAGTTAAGTTCGATAAATTTTATTTAAACCGAATATCGATAGTTCATAATTGTTCGCTATGCATGTTTGTTTCGACACTACGATACCTGTCTATTAAGTACGGTATTTTCCTTCATACAAATTTAATTCGATACTTCATATGCGTCAATTATCAAACTAATCTAATCTTATTTAGATAAACTATAACTGACCGGTTACAAAGTTAAGTCGCCCTCTCCACTCCACGAGATTGCGCCACTGTCTATAGGACATTTTTATTCAATGATATAGTTTGCCCCTGTCACTCCCCTGATATCATCCTTGTCAGTCTATAGTTTAATGATCGAAATATTAACGAAATTCGTAAAAGATAATTTTTATTGTAGCTGTGCATTATAAGTTCTGCTGCCACATATTTTTCTGTCCCGTTTAATAAAATCCTAACTCCCATACAACAATTACTGATTGTCATAGAACGTCTGCCAAAGTTATAATAAGCTCCTTTTGTTAATTCGTATAAAATGAAAAGTATTATAAAAATGTGTTTCGTGTTGAATGTATTATATTTATTGCGTTAATTATTAGGACAAGAAATCAATGTGTCCGAAAGTCCGTGTATGTTATGGATAATCTCCGAAATTACTGCACCGGATGTAACAGGACTTTAAATGCAATGTTATAGGTAGCCTAGTCTTTATAACATGGTATATTCAATCCAATAACATAATTAGTAAATCTTATTGGTGATCATCTTTTGCCCCCCGCTATACTTAGAACTTTGGGATCTACAACCCACGACAGAGCTATGATAGTACAATATGTACACTTGTTAAAAGTTTGCGATCCCTAGCACTAGTTAATATGTTTTTCAAATCTAACTTATGAAGTATAACATATTATTGCTTTACTTTAAGAAAAAAATGTGGTTTAATTTCCTATAAGACATTACATACATTTTTTACATGTAAAGATATGTTACAAAACAGATCAATTTTTATAGCTAGTGATCGCAAACTTGTTTTGATTGGTGTAAACACAAAACAAACATGTTCGACAGCCAAACGCGGCGTATTTTTATTAAAATGGACCAATAAAATTTATCGCGGCGTACCAAGATACGCCAAGTCGAAAAACGCCTCCGTATGAACGGCTTCATAGAGTCCCATACGTTCCATTTTGACACATTTCTACCGCCTAGCGTTTTCACGTCCGTGCGAACACTTGTATGAAGTTCCATATGTTGCATTTTATTTTTACGCTAACGCCCAATGCCCAAAATGGAACAGTGCGCGTAGAGAAATACGCCAAGTCGAAAAACGCCTCCGTATGAACGGCTTCATAGAGTCCCATACGTTCCATTTTGACACATTTCTACCGCCTAGCGTTTTCACGTCCGTGCGAACACTCGCTAAAGCCTAGTAAATTACAGGCAGAGTTTTTAGGTAGTTCGCTATGACAACTTTATTTTCTATACCTGTTTTACATTAATTGTTATACCCTATAGATACATAAAGACTGTTTTTTTATCTCGTAAAGTACCTACAAATGAAATGTTTACAAAATTTCTGTGCTTAATTTAGGAAATAGATAGAAAACCTATTTTGTTTCTTTACATTAGTTATTTTAGATGAAAAGATGTGATCGCTCATTTCCCCAGTTTCCTTTCACAAAAATGTTTACCGGTTAGAAAAATCATATACAAGAGAGCACTTTAAATTTTCTATCGACTTCGTCCCACCCTCTTTTATATCCGATACCCTCATCTTACGTTATCAGTTATCACGGTTAGTCGTTGCGTTTCGCTATCGCGTCGAGTCATCACGGATGGCGACGATAAATCTTCTCTGATCGAAACTATTTATCTTGCGTACAATTTACCAGAACTGATTTCCCTTTTGTGACCGTTTGATGGATCAGGGACTTTTATTGTTTATTAATCAGTAGCTTTCGCCCGCGATTCTGTCCTCGTGGAATTAAAAAAAAAAACGAAACTGTTTGCCTATGTGCTCTTCCAGACTATCCTCTACATCTATGCCACATTTCATCGAGATCCGTTCAGCTGTGTAGGCTACAGACTCTAACAACAATCCATCTAAACTTTCCCATTTATAATATTAGTATTATAATAAAATTAGTAAGATTTGCATTTACTATGCCTAGATACAGTCCACGCCACGTTACGACCTTAGATAGAGTAATGTTTCTGCTATTACTGTACTGTTTAGCATTTTATTAATATAATTTAAAACTTTAAAATCATTTTCAAATTCCTAAATGAAAATACAAACAATATCTTAGACTTATAACAAGAGTATGTAGTTATATACCGTATTTATGTATTTACTCTTATTTGTGAACAGATAATATTTAATACTGTATATTGAATATCAAGGGATCTATCCCTACATGATATATTATGTACCTTTTTTAACTAAGTATAATAAAAAATAAACCTACCTTGAAAACAACTCTGAGATTAGGAAAAGATTATTTCTCCTTGAACCCATAAAGATGTGATCTTTTGTGCTCGTAAAACTATTGAATGAAAGAAAATCTTTTTTGCTTTATATTTAAACTAGCTGTCGCCCGCGACTCCGTCCGCGTGGAATTAAAAAAAAAAAAAAAACAAAAGTTAGTAGCCTATGTGTTACTATCCTCTACATCTATACCAAATTTCATCGAGATCCGTTCAGCCGTTTAGGCTACAAACTCTAACAACAATCCATCTAAACTTTCCCATTTATAATATTAGTATTATAATAAAATTAGTAAGATTTGCATTTACTATGCCTAGATACAGTCTACGTCACGTTACGACCTTAGTTAGATTATTGTTTCTGCTATTACTGTACTGTTTAGCATTTTATTAATATAATTTAAAACTTTAGAATCATTTTCAAATTCCTAAATGAAAATACAAACAATTTCTTAGACTTACATATAACAAGAGTATATATTTATATACCGTATGTATGTATATATTTACTCTTATTTTGAATAGATAATATTTAATGCGGTATATTGAATATCAAGGGATCTATCCCTACATGATATATTATGTACCTTTTTTAACTAAGTAAAGTAAAAAATAAACCTACCTTGAAAACAACTCTGAGATTAGGAAAAGATTATTTCTCCTTGAACCCATAAAGATGTGATCTTTTGTGTTCGTAAAACTATTAAATGAAAGAAAATCTTTTTTGCTTTATATTTAAACTAGCTGTCGCCCGCGACTCCGTCCGCGTGGAATTTAAAAAAAAAAAAAAACAAAAGTTAGTAGCCTATGTGTTACTATCCTCTACATCTATACCAAATCCGTTCAGCCGTTTAGGCTACAAACTCTCACAAACATCCATCTAACCTTTTGGCATTTATAATATTAGTATTATAATAAAATTAGTAAGATTTGCATTTACTATGCCTAGATACAGTCTACGTCACGTTACGACCTTAGTTAGAGTAATGTTTCTGCTATTACTGTACTGTTTAGCATTTTATTAATATAATTTAAAACTTTAAAATCATTTTCAAATTCCTAAATGAAAATACAAACAATATCTTAGACTTTTAACAAGAGTATGTAGTTATATACCGTATTTATGTATTTACTCTTATTTGTGAACAGATAATATTTAATACTGTATATTGAATATCAAGGGATCTATCCCTACATGATATATTATGTACCTTTTTTAACTAAGTATAATAAAAAATAAATGGAAACTTCCTCAACCCAGCATTAGTAGGACTTTTTAAAAAGCACCACGTATGTTAAAGTAAAGGATTTATTGTTACCAATTTATAAGAGCTCTTTCATTTTCTCGGAAGACCGCGGAAATTATTCAGTCAGTCTTACTCAGAGCTTGATATAAATATTATACTTGGCAGATATTTAACTCTAACTGTACACTCGCATACGTAAAATCAAGACTTTAAAATTATTTATCTATCTGTATCTATATCTATATCTATATCTATATCTATATCTATATCTATATCTATATCTATATCTATATCTATATCTATACTAATATAATAAAGCGTAAACACACACTACTTTGTGGCGTAAGATGTCAGCAATCACAGCATATTTTTGAATAATTCTTTCTTTAATAAAAAGCCCTACACTTACGACACGCTTTAGGCTTTGTATTTTCACGCTATTAAACTTAGGGGGTAAATAAATTGGAAAAAACACTTCAGGCGGGAAAGGGACCATAAACTACAAGCTGCCAACATTACGGAAGCAAGGTTGTTATGGTACGGTAAATTTGGAATTTGACAAATGTAAACAATAACTGATCGTGTAAAGTAAAGGTATAAAATGTAACATAAATGTAGTGAAAATGTGTAATGATTATTCATCATACCGCAGTTCGTGTAAAGCAAAGGTATAAAATGTAACATAAATGTAGTGAAAATGTATAATGATTATTCATCATACCGCAGTTCGTGGAAAGCAACGGAGTTTGAAATTGTATTCAACAATGCTATAACCGCATTTCCCAATTAGGCGTTCGTAATTCATTAGAGATTGGCAAATAGCCCGAAACAGTTTCCTTCACTGTAACAAATAGCTCGGTTGTGTCGAAATTGATACAAGTAATTGAAACTTTTCATTGCTCAAAACACAAAATTGAAACAGAAAATGATATCATATTACACTCGAAATTATTACAAGAATCTTATAATAAAGAATAACATATCTACGAAACTACAAAACTTTCGAATTCCAAGTAAATTCACAATATGCGTCTTGTTTCAAATAAACGAATTATAAGTTTACCTACAACACCCATGGCCGGTTTCCCAGCAACATTTAACCATTCGTTAGTGTTTTTGTTTCGATAACTTCATAAAATTCGTAACTTGAGTTTTACTCAGTTGAAACTTAGTTTAACCTAATACTAATGAATCACTAGGTGATGATAGAATAAATGGAAACTTCCTCAACCCAGCATTAGTAGGACTTTTTAAAAAGCACCACGTATGTTAAAGTAAAGGATTTATTGTTACCAATTTATAAGAGCTCTTTCATTTTCTCGGAAGACCGCGGAAATTATTCAGTCAGTCTTACTCAGAGCTTGATATAAATATTATACTTGGCAGATATTTAACTCTAACTGTACACTCGCATACGTAAAATCAAGACTTTAAAATTATTTATCTATCTATATCTATACTAATGTAATAAAACGTAAACACACACTACTTTGTGGCGTAAGATGTCAGCAATCACACCATATTTTGGAATAATTCTTTCTTTAATAAAAAGCACTACACTTACGACACGCTTTAGGCTTTGTATTTTCACGCTATTAAACTTAGGGGGTAAATAAATTGGAAAAAACACTTCAGGCGGGAAAGGGACCATAAACTACAAGCTGCCAACATTACGGAAGCAAGGTTGGTATGGTAACGGTAAAATTTGGAATTTGACAAATGTAAACAATAAAATAAAGTTTTTATAACTTCATGCGGATGACGCCGCACGGGAACAGCTAGTTCTGAATAAAAAACAATGATATATCTAATTTACAAAATTAAGTGACGATTGTACTTCTACTCTACTAACTTGTTTTTGTTTTCAAATAAAATTTACACATCGTGTATTTCAAATAAAAGTTATATTGAGTTTTCAGTGTTAGTAAAACAAAATTTGTCGTGCATTACAAAGGCGCATTGTACCGAGCTAAATGGATTGTTTAAACTTTTTTACAGCGTACATAAGTAAATTAAATGCTTAAGTATACAGAATACGCAAATTTTGGATGAAACAGATTGTGAAATTCAAAACGTTGTTACTGTTAAACCTAAACGTATCTATATAGAGTTGTCTTGGATCTTAAGATCAGATAATCTTGGAACCATAAATAAGATAATCTAAAACTAATTTGGCTGCAAAAACGTAGGCAACTCTATATAATTCCCAGAGCTTATTCAGGAGACACAAAAGTTATTATTAACTCTTGCAATGTTTGAGCTGAATGTAGTTATAATTAATTCAGTATTTTTCCAGCGGAGTTGGCAGTCGAGTAACATCAAGCCTTATAGTTAAGAGGCTCACGGGAGCGCAGTCACACGTATTTATCACGACGTGTTAATTAAACAGAGAACGTGCTCTAAATCATTATTGTGCGCAGCGACGGAAAATAGCGGAGCTTCCAGAAATGTGAAACGTTAAATCCTGGTATTGTTCGTCCGCTACCCTTTGGAATACTTCATTTTTTTATTTCGTCTTTTTGTTGCATGTTAAGCTAACGTCATAACAATTGTGTATTGTTTTTTTTAAATAAAATTTTAAAATTTAAAAAACGGACAGTGCTCTTTAAAAGAAGAAATTAAATGGTCTATTGTATTTTATCATATATCGACTTAGATAGACGAAAAATATAAAATGTTTTTATTCTATTAATACAGTGTCAAAACTTGTACCTCTTCCTCCACTATAAACTGTCTAGACGGCTGTATATCTATGTTTTCGTTTCGTATGTTCTTTTACAGTCGGACGAAACGTTTCATTATGTTCTTCACAATGTTGCTAAGGACTGCCTCCGCTGATGCGAGTTTTTCAGTCTGGTTGTATTCATTTTTGTAGCATCCAGGTTTAAAATGTTAAAAGTCCTCTTACTAACAAGTATTACTGTAAAGGTCAATGTACTTTGATCAGATGAATGTGAATGATTAGTATTGTATATAAAGGTCGACCACCCATGGGGGTTGTTAACTCGGGGCGGTCGCCATGCAACGGGAGAGGCGACGCGACGGCGACGCGACGGCGCGCCGACGTGGCGCGACACGTGACGCATTCGACACCTCAACGTTAGGAGAAATGCTGGCAGCCTCCGCAAGTTGACTCATCGAGGGCTTTATCCGAACAAAGATTAGTCATTTAACTCCAGTGAGATGAGAATGATAGCATTTTTACGTAGGTGCGTAAAAGAAAGTCGTCTGATAGTACTATCAGTTTAATTAATAAATCTTCAATGACTCAGAGGATACCCGAATAAGTTGAGTCAAAACCTTTTTATTGCTATAATTTATTTAAATTTCTCATCTGTTTGTTCTTTCGATTTATATCATTTGTTAATTTCAGTTGTACATTCAGTTTAATGTTTACAGAATACGATCTTTTTAGAGACTTATACAACTTCGGGATAAAAGCATCAAAAATTAATTAGATGTTAAAAGTTCAAACAGAATCGTGCATTGCAGTTACATGAATGTAAAACAACTGAATGAAACATTTCGTGTAAAACAGTTGAACGTGCTGTGCCTAATAAGCTGGTAGACTTTTTGCTTGAAAATTCGAAACAATTATCTACTTTGAGTCTGAAAAGGAGCAATTCTTAGTGCAGACGCCATCTTGTAAGAAACAAAAGAATAGCGTCCTCTATATTGTTACCTTCGTATTCTCACGTCTTACTGTGGGTCTCAATTCCGAAAGTCCTGTACAAAAAGATATGATTTGTCGGTTAAAATAGTTAATTTGTATTTAACACATTTCGCATTATGTCTTGTCAATTTATATATAATATTATAATACAAAAAGAAAATAAATTCTAATTAAACTTTCATAATGAACTTTAATAACTAATTTAAAAGTTCAACACTAAAGTTATATTACTTCCAGAAATGGTTTTTCTTAAAAGCAAAGCTTTGTTAAGTATTCATTCGTAATTTTAAAAGTGTGTTAAAGTCCACAGTGATTTCAAACTATTCAGACCGTGAATACGGAATGAATGTAAAATATTATTGTTGGCTTAAGAGCAGAGCATTTTGGAATAGTTCCACGTAACGTCTGCTAGCACCGAGATAGTTACTTCCGTACAGATTCAGCTGGATAGTTTTAATTTCTTTTTCTAGCATTAAACACGGCGTTCGTTTTCGTTTTATAATGCACAACTGTTAAGAGCGTGCTTTGAACGAAACACTTTTATGATATACTTAAAGACATGAAAATATTTTCAAAGTATATGGTGATATTATAAGGAGAAAAAATTTAATTAGTTCGACGAAACTTAAACTTAACCAATGCAAGCAAACAAAGCGTAGATTGCTACTTGATTTAGTGTTTATATTTAATTCTTATTGTTAATTAAGTTTGATTACGAAAAATGTGCGTCGTGACGTCTGCACGTATTCTGTGATCCCTTTCGTAGCAGGTTTGAGTTAAGAAGAGAACTTCGTAGAGGTTCGTAACAGAATTTCGTAGCGAGTAATCGCTACGAATGTTCGACAAACACATGATTGACTATAAACATTTCTAGTTGTTACATCTGAGAGATTTTGTAATTAGGACAACAATAATTATTAGTAATGTAATCAATAGTTGGCTTAATTATCGCTGACATCGTGATTTATGCGCATGATCTTGGCATCGAATTAGCAACACTGATGAGCCGATTCAACCGACCCGGCTATCGCAATTAACGAACCAATTTGACTGCTGACATCCGATTACTTTGAAGCAATGATTAGACGGCGATTAACGACATTGTATACTAGGATTGAGATTTTTTTAATGTGAATAATAATAATGGATATAATATTGATGCTTCGGTCGGTATTTTAGAAGAAAAAGAAGCAAGCGGTTTTAATTTAAATAATCATAGTTAATATTTTCTAATGTAATTTTGTATCAATAACAAAACATTTATTCCAATGTTGCTGTAAAACTATTTTATTACCAAAGTGGCTACCACAAAAGACAAAAACACGAGGATTAATTTCGCATCGCTCTAATCCGATGTAACACAAATGCGATAAGAACTTCCAGAATAATCGATGAGAGGAAATGTTGAATAGAATGGAAAGATAAAACTTGCTTGTCTGAACTTCTATAATTGTATAACGAAGTAATAATTTACTCAATCGAAGTCGTTTTATGCTCAATATCCACACTAAGGGACTGCTTAATTAACAATTAAAAAAATGCAGTTAGATTATAATAACCACTAACTTAACTCGGTTAAATAGGCAAATTCAAATAAACCTTGCTTATAAAATAATAAATTACTGTAAAATATATTTTCTTTAACAATACGTACTTTCGATGATAATGTAAACAAAACATTAAGTTTGGGAACGCTTAAAAAACAATGAGACTCGTGTAGAATTATGTAAACAGTAGAAAAATAATATTATTTTATGTTTCGTTATATATGATCACTATTAGCTGTGTTATTCAATATTTTTATAAACATTTTACCGAACTATTTTATTGTCTCATTATATCATGAATTATGAAAAAACTATCGTTCATAAAAACAACGTTAAATAAGGATTAGTAACTTTGCAAGTCAGTAATTACATTAATATATAACTTTAAACTGTCGTGGTTTTTACAAATATACTGTTCGTAAGACACGGGACACAAGTAAATCGTGGTAAGAAACCCGTGTCTTACGAATAGTAAATTACATTAATGTTTAAAATATCTGGATTTTAAATTTGTCTCTGCGTCGTGTTTATATTTTACAGTACTCACGATGGACCGCAAGTCCATTACTTATTAATATTTATTATGTATGTCAACCAATGTTAACACAATAGTGTTAAATATGTTTTAACTATTAAATGAGATATGACACTGAAAAACTCTATATTTAATTGTGTTTCGTTTTGATGCAACTCCGAATAGGTTTCTTTCAGTTGATTGAGGATATCCTTTTCACAATATTTACTTTTGCAATCAATCTTTAAAACTTACAACAGTTGTGAGAATTATTTATTTAGAATAATGTCTATTACTATACTAATATTATAAATGCAAAAGTTTAGATGGATGGATGGATATTTGTTAGGAGTTTGAAGCCTAAACGGCTGAACGGATCTCGCTGAAATTTGGTATAGATGTAGAGGATAGTCTGGAAGAACACATAGGCTACTCACTTATGTTTTTTTTAATTCCACGCGGACGAAGTCGCGGGCGAAAGCTAGTTTCTAATAACTTAACGATATTCGTATTCGATTACTTTTAACCGAAAAATAACAACATTATAGCGAAATATTGTACCTATATTTTGCAAGTAATGTAGGTAAAGTTAGCGTCCGGAGCCATAACCAACACTGATGAGGCAATAAATGCGGCGCGGGCAGGAAAATAAAAGCATTCCGTGATTGTCCCGTGGGGGTTCTTGTCAGCCCCCGCAGTGCTTCGGCCCTTTAATTGTATGTTTCTGAACGCATGCCTCTTATTATATATATTTTTTTATAAAATGCTATTTGGATCGCGGCTTTCGAATGTAAGCTACATTAGGAAAACCATTTTCTAAATAATACTTTAATTGGGGAAAATTTGTAAGTCAAAAAACACGAGGCTAGAATCATAGGTTATGAAAAGCTAGAAGAAATTCATATGAAATAGGAACAAACTATAATATGAACACTATTGTCTAAACATTGCCGTCTACGGTAAGAGAAAGTTATGACGATAATGATAGCTATTATTTAAAAAAAATACTCTGTAGAAATAGAACACGAAAAGCTAGTAGTGGAAAATGTATTACAAACTAACAAAAACATTGCATACATACACATAAATAGTGAATTGATCGCTGATACAGTGGCGGTTTCAATTTGTTTCGCAATGTTTTTGCGGTGCAAGCCATTGTCAACGCGAAACCGTAATGTTTTTAATTCACATCGCTCAACAAACAAGTATAAAAGCTTTTAAAGCTCTCTATCATAATGATTAAAAAATGAATTTGTTTTAAAAAATAAACAAGCGAAATACGAACGAAGATTACATTTAATTAACAAATAATGACTCAAAATATTGAGATTAAACTCGATTCGAAATATTTAGTTCTATTAAAAAATATCAATGCAATTCAGCACTTATTTCTGGTCTTAAACATTCATGCATCAGCCAGAAAATGTAGTCGCTAGCCTGTCTGACTTTTACATAGATCGAAAATAATAGATCGGTAACAATCGTAAATCATTTGTATGCATGTTGATTGCTTAACAAATCAACATCGGCTTTCGGCACGCTATACATTCCAGTCGCGTCTGTCGCAACTCCCAACCCTTCCACGTTCTCTTCATTTCTTACCTAACGTTGTCATTTTATTTCCACCCTAATGTGAACGCAATAAAACAACAATGACTGTTGAGTTGAAGGTATAAAACGTATAATATGAACATAGAATAATATTAACATAGAGTAATGTTTAAAATATTAGCTATTTTAAAGTTTGCATTAAAATTTAGTTCTCATTCAATGAAGAGACGTTAAGTTTCAAAATTTCAATGTCTCATTTGCTGGATCGAATATTAAAATAAAATCTTTCCCTTAACTTCATAAAGATATTTGTCCAAGCTTGGATTGCTTCTCAGTTTGTTTAAAATATTTATAATCTTTTTAGGTAAAACAAAAGCCATAACTTCTTAAAAAAGTTAAAGAAGAAACTAATTTGATTAAAGAATATCTAAGGTAATTAATTTATTTAAATAGTTTAGTTGTTATTATTACTTTAATAAATGGAAATTGTAAGGGAAACCATGGCAATAAAAGGATGCAATATCTATGTATATTACCGGTACTTGTTCATTGGTCAATTGTTAATAGAGACCCCGTTTGTCGTTTGTTATGTCGCAGTGAATTTCCGATTAATTATGACAACTGACCGTCGCTTTGGGGAGGTCACTGGGGGTGTTGGGGGATGAATCAACCCCCGCGACGTCAATCACACTCGTGCCGATCGTTAGCTGAATTTCAATTTCGTTTTAAATGTATAACATATCATTCACTTCTATTCCATATAAATTTTAGTATTACTATTAATAATGTAAAATTATTATAGCAAAAGGTAATATAAAACGAGCTTCCTAAAGTTTGTAGGGCAATTATAATAATAACAAAATCCCTGAATATTTGAATAACCAAGTTAAAAGATATGAAAGCAGATTTAAAAAAAATAGTCGTTTACGAAAAATATGCCTTTTAAACAAACAACAATACGAACGGTATATTTACTAAATCGTACAAAAAATATAGCAATTCCACATACAGTCGCACGGAACATGTCCGTCATACGAAAAATATTAAGCAATCTCACAAAAATTACCATAAATGCTAATGCATCATTTCGGTTACGCTGTTTGCTGTTCCATTTTACATTTGGGCTAGTTTTTTTTCTGTTTATTATTTTACATCATTTATTTTAGAAATGTTTTCGGAATTTTGTACTTGCTGAATACAAACAATTTGCATAGGAAGCGGAGGTTTCGGCTTGTAAATAAAAATGTTCCCATTAATAACTTTTCTTAATGTTTGTGTGATTTATTCGCGAATTAGTCAAGGCCTTTTTTCATGCCCTTTGTTTGCAAACTAGCCACAAATATTAGTTCTTAATTAACTAATAATAAGACAAACAAGCATTGAAACTTGTGTCTTAACAATCCTTATTAATTAGATAAGGTTTTTAAAAATTCTTACAAAACATCGCGAAGTTGTTCCCTAATCTTGGTTCATGATTTATTTTTGGCCACAGCACGTTATGACGTCATTAGATTAAAATTTAATCCTATTATCTCAGAATTGTGGCAACTTAAGGTAGAGATATACATACTCGAATGTTCATAGAAGATTCGTGCTTTTGGAAATCTCGTGTAAGCACATCGTATGGAGGTACAATCTCAAACGTCAGTTCAATCAAAAGCACTCAACCTCTTCGCCTGCAGAGCCTTTGAGGTCTACAAAACCTTTAATGCTAGTCTGAGTACCTTATGCATTGCTGTGACGTTTCAATTAAATGATATGAAGCCTTCATAACGAAGTGATGTTAGTAAAAATATTCGACTCCAATAACATATTCACTAAAAAATATTGAAATCTAAAAATTGGGTTTTCATTTCAAAAGCCCGATATTTGTGTACTTTGGTACATCAATGTGTGCTTTCATGTATTATATTTTTTGTTCACTGTTAGTAAAGAGTTAGTACTCTTGCAGGTTGGTATTTATTTACATGGATATTTTAAAAGTAAATCGGTTGGTTGATTGATTACAAATATAACTGAGCTATTTGTAGTTTTTAAACTAAATTAGTGCTACTCAAATCATTAAAAAGACACCAAAGGGGTTTATTTCTCTTACTTACTCGTAATTTAGGGGACTGTTTAAGTAGCAATTTAAACGACCCTCAATATGATAGTCACGCAACCTTCATATCTTTTGAATTACGCGGAGAATTAAAGAATTGTAAAGAATCGACATATTAGCGAAGTAACCACGTGCCTAAAGTATGAAGTACCTTGTCCAGTAGAGTGGGCACATAGGGTAACGCATCCGCTACAAAGTTGCATGTTATCGACAAATTATATTTGACACGTGCGAAGTGAAGTGATCTCTGAATATTGAGGATCTCAGCGAGACGGCTTGTACGTGACTATGGACCATTTTACCCCTATACAATTTATTTAAGTAGTCATTCTGTACCAGCTTTGTAAATAGTCGCTGACAAAGTTGCTCTTTTCAATCCCCGCCGACAACTTGTGGTTTGTAACTAAAAATTTTGAAGTAACTTAAAATTTGCTTATGTCGAACTTTGAACTTGATAAGTATGCTGAAGGGAGGGATCGTTTTTCATTCTTTTCCGCATTGAAAAGTCAGACTTGAACCTCGTACTCAATAGGGGTAGGCTGAGATAAGAATTAACTAATATTGTTGCGATTCTGGTTTTTTTTTTTGTATAATATTTGGTTAACTAATATTAATATTTAAATCGCTTTAGCCTTATTTATTTCAGTTAGCTGAAAAGTTACACAAAAAGAGTTTTGTGTAAGCGTTAAGAAAAAAAATTACGAGGCTAATAACGTACATTTATTATAACAAGGCCCTTACTGAAAAATAAAACAGAGGAAGTAAATTAAATAAAGGCCCGTCGTGCCTATGAATCATTGTTAGTGCCCTCAAATCTTGATACCTATCGCGCAAGGGTCAGCACCCCTCACAAACAGAGCTCGTGTGAGATGACCAAATTTACTTAGACACGAAAGCTATACAAGTTTCGCACTTCAGTACAGTCAGGTTCATATGCTGTAATTGGCAACGGGTCATTTTAGTTGCGTAACTACGATAGTGTCTAAACTACACCTATGAAAAGACGAGCGTCCTCTCAAAACAGGTCTATTGTGACTTTAAGTACTTAATATTCAACCCTTAAAATCTTATCCCTTAATCCAATGGATTTATTTTTTGTATGTATAGTGATCGATATAAATGCATTATTTTTTCTTACAAGATTTAGTCGCTGACTGTACTTCACGCTACTTCCATAAGGGTACTGCAAACACTACAGATGAATCATAAAAATCCCCAATAGTTTACGAGTGCTACGAATTTTATGGCTCCTCAGCAGATTGCCCATTGCTTTCGTATTTATTACAGGAATAGGCCAATATAAAAGATAAAATGTGTGATAATAACAAAAATATCTTATTAAAAGAAAAATAATATTCATTATTATTATACAATGCCAGGTTACTCAAAAGTTGTTTGTAACTATTGATTAAATTATGTATCATTAAAACATCAATGGTTTAGTACTTTTAAAACTACATTTTAATTAGGAATGTATTTCCTTAACAATGTTGTCTATTAACGGAATTGCTAATAAAAATTGACAGGCGTCAACAATACCATTCGACTGCTAAATATTTTAAAAAATACGTCCAAATTTATTGTACGCGAGAAATTTTATCGGAATTATAATAAACAACACGGACAATTGATTGATTTAATTTCACGATTGCTCCTCGGATTTATTTATTACTTTTAGCTACGGGTGCGGCTTTAAAATTTTACTGTTTACCCTTTTTCACGCTGTGATAAATAGCAGTGTCGAAGCTGAGCTTAATGGGATTTACATATATGTGGTAAATCCTCTCGACAAAGCCTTTTACGCAAACATTAGCAGGATTTAAACGAGAAACCTACATAGCATATCTGTATATCTATACTTGATACAATTGTGGTGGTTTTGTTTGCGCTCTTTGGAGAGACGTAAGCCTCGGTAATACCGGCAAAACGTCGAGACATGTAAAGGGTTCAGGATAGCTTAAACCCAATAGAACGTGCGACGAATAATGATTTTAAGGAACAAGAAACTTTATTTAATGTATAATATAAAACAATAGTTTATTATATTTGGTCTCGGTCGAGTCGTTCGTCTAAAACTTTGTAGACTAGCAGATGCGATACCAACATTTATGTATGTCGAAAAGATAACCTAAAGGAAAAGAACTTAACCTAGAAGATACACAAATCTCTACTTCGTAGTATTATTTAAACTACTTAAAGTAGCAGCTTATAGCGCTGTAAGTCATTTTTTTTTAATTTTTACAACCAGCAAAAAAAAAATTGTGACATGGCGTAAACACAATACCGGCAATGATATTCCCGTCATGTCAGTCTGGTGTAATGTATCTGTACGTAGGTCTATGGGAGGTCGTAATGAAATGCTGGAGCTGAGCCTCCCCCCTCACTACGGCTGCGGAATACTGATACCATTGGATTCGTCGCTTCTTTCAGGGGTGGCTGTGCCGTTGTCAACAAAAAAATCCATACTTTTTACACAATCAGGAAATTATGTAACAATGTTATCGACAATAGTTTTAATAGTATTTACTACTTTTCTTGACAGTAAAATCTTTAAACAACTAGCGTAAAGAACGACTGAATGACGATGGCGAATATATTTTGTACTTAATTTTGTAAAGTTTTTGAGTATTACTTTATTAGAATAAGACCGTTTTCATCAAAATCTGTAAGAAAATAACACAAGAATCAAGTTAGTCGCCTATTTTTAGCCTAATAATCTGAAATGTCTGTTACAAATTGTATGAACAGTAAACCATCAAAATAAGACGTAATAATTCTGAAGGATCTAATAAAACGCAATGAATTAAATGTTAAAGTTATTAATTCAAACGCCGAATTAGTTAACGAGCTGCTTTGCTCCAATTAAACGTTTTAGAAGCGTCCGAAATTAATTAGTAGCAAGGAATTGACGATAAATTTCGAAAATCCCGATGTTTAAATCGAAACGGGCTTCGAAAATTTCTCATCTGCTCCCTTATCTGTAATTAAACTCTCCTGCAGTAGGATATTGTTTCATCCTCGATATTTCCTCGCTCGCCGCCGCTGATATAATTTATGACACGCTCTGGCCGTGGCTTGAGTTTAGAAAAATTACTATACATTTGTTCCGCAAGTCTAGTTTAATATTTTTTGTCGTCTACAAAATAGAAATACTTTTTACTAAAACTCATGGGTACAATAGACTGGTTAGCATTTACGGTATATAAGTGAACAAGGCAAAGCTGAGATTTTAGTGTCTCAGCATAACCAATATAAAATCACATGCGACGCGTTTCTGTATATACGAACGTCTTTGATGTATTGCTTGTGTCGGTTAGAGACTAAAATCGGATACATAGCCTTGTATACGAAAAGCCTAACTATTACCACTGATGGCAAAAGGCACAGGAGTATGCACTTTGTGAATAATATTGCTTTTCTTTCGTATTTCACTACTCTGTTCGATCTTAAAGTTTGTCTGTGACATCCCTTTGTTCTACCATATGGAACGCAATAAAGATTGATTTTAAAACTTCTATGCGCAATAATATACACAAGATTTGTGAATGTTACAGAAAAAAGTACAATAAAACGCATAAGGAATATTTATTATTTAATGGCGAACGGGAGTTTTATTGTGAGAGCTGGTGGCAAACGATTTAGGGGCGGTCGTACGATGTCCGCTATTTCCGATTTAACGCATCGCTTCACAAAGACTCAAGATTTATACCGTTTTTCCAACAATAAAGAGAACTATGCAAAATTCTTAATATTTAATTTCGTATGTACGATATATAAATAATGCCAAATATTTACATATTAATTAAATAGTTTGTATTTAATAAAAATAATCGTATTTCATAGACTTTATTGCGTTACGGATATCGAAAAACCAATATTTAAATTTTATTTCTGGTTAACAGTAATGCCGCATTCATTCCGGGTAATCTCTAGAACGGCTAGACCGATTTTGACGAGACCTTGACGAGAAAGTAGCTTATGCGCGGAATGTTATGAGCCACTTTTTATAATTCTCCGCTGACGAAAGCGCAGGCGACGGCGTGTAGTGTATAGTTATTGCTTTTAAGTGATATCATGTTATGATTTTAAAAAAATCCTCGCGCTATGAATGATTTTAATTATTTGATATTTTACCTTTATCCTGGTAGTACATTTGGTCTGGTATTACATCTGCCGGGCTCAGTAAAACATATAAATCCCTTCAAATAAAAAGTTGGGTCGTAAAGAACAAACAAGTGCATGGTGTCTCCGAGAGTTCGCTATGAATACTTTATGTGGCAAAGCCAGATCGGTCGCGTTGCGGCGGCGAACGCCTCGGCTTTTGAGTTCCCTTACCAGCCATTTCACTGAGCTTAGGATCAACATAAAATAAAATTGAAATACAACCAGACGTTATGCGGTGTTACAACACTGTATGAATTTTGTATTGTCGATATTTAATCTATTTTTCACTTATTATTGTTTATGAATTTTATTGCCTAAATTAAATGATAAATGGTAATTCTAAAACTGAATATCATATCAAAAAGTCTTCAATATTTGTTGTATCTGCTGTGGTAAATAATCTCTGACATTACTTTCATGTTCCCCATTGAGTATTGTAGATAAATACATTATCACCACTAGAAAGTTCATATTAAAATGACTAAGTAATCGCAAAAAACAACAAAAGAGTCTTGCCGTCGCTTCCTACAACGTTCACGGTAATAAAGGCTCGTACACAAAGTAACAATCTTGTGCACGTCCCCTTTCATCTGCTTGGAGGGAATAAAAGAAACGACACGGTTTGTTGTCAATAACATCAGCAGGTGTCCTTAGGGACTTGGGGTCATTCACCCCAACAGCCCGTATTTAGTGCTTTATTACGTACTGTGGTTAAGGATAACGGGTATGTTGTTAAGTAATAACATTTTCTGTTCCGGCTCATAGCTATAAAGGTCTGCTAAATAATTTATTTCTTACCTGAAAATTGTTTGGAAATTTTATGTCGCGATGTCAGAGGTATTAGGTTTCTTGTCTAAATGATGATTGTCAAGCAGATTGAACGTTGTGTAGGCATTATGTTTAAGGATTTAATATGAAATGAGGATCTATATCGCTAGATACACCATCCAACAAGGTTAATTTAACGTAAAGTAAACAACATTTGTGGTAGAGCCCGCTTTAACATCTTCGCACGAATGGGCCGGCTCGCCCGGTGTAATACCACGACCACACAGAAAACAGGCGTGAAGTGGAAGCAATTCCTCGTTTCGTCTGATGAGTGTGGTGCCGGAGGCCTAATTTTAGTCCCTTTCCCTTTCCACCCTTATCTTAAGAGGAAAGGATGGGAAGGAAAAGTGGATTTGATGGTGGAGGAGACGCATAGGAAGGGGAAATGTCTCCTCCTCCGTCAATTAAGGGTAGGCAACGCATCTGCAATTGCGGATGTTTATGGGCAGCGGTCGCTTTCCATTTCGGTGGATTCAGGTGGCCGCTTGCTCGTTTGCCACCTTATATTATAAAAAAAAAAACAGTATCTAAACTAATCAAAAATTTTAAACAATATCCAAATCAATAAATTGTTAATTTGTTTGCAACAAAAAAGCAGCAGCTTCTATAATAGCATAATTTAATATTGAGGGAATAATAGTAAAAACAACGCCATCGAAAATAATGGATATATGCGACACTATAAAGGAAAGTAGAAAGCCGACGTCCCTCAGGAGCGGAAGGGAATTCGCGGATTGACCGGGCCAAGGAAGTTTCATAAATATTTTATACCAACGTAATATGGACCAGCTTTGTAATGTACTTTTTATGGGATAACGCTTTATACCGCGTTTCATTCAATATTCATTGTTTACTCATTTTCATAATAAACGTACTGTTTCTTGCTTTTAGCTTGCTTCAATCCACAACATGATTTGGATTTCTAAGAGAAGGTAAGGAGTAAAAGGTTAGCGTTGCATGGGCATGTTATGAGGAGGGATGAATCGCATGTTACAAGAAGGACGTTAGTTTTGAATGTGGAGGGGTACAGCGGTAAAGTAGACCTAGAAAGAGATGGATGGATTGCGTTAAAGGTGACATGATCGAGAAGGGAGTGATGACTGAGATGACGGATGATAGTTATTTGGAGGACGAAAACCCGGTGCGCCGAACCTACGGGAGTAGGATATAGTATGGGAGATGATGATGATTTGGATTTCCTAAATTGAGGTATAGGTAACAGTCATTTATTAATAAGGCATTAATTCGTTATTAAACTTTAAGTCTAGTCTAATTAATATTTTATATCTAAAACTCTATTAGTCTATTCATTCGGAATGTGAATTTTAGTTCGAATATAAAAATCGATTGCTTTCCTTTTTTAATTAAAAACTACAAGTGATTGTAAACATAACATACATTTACTTGTACTACAGTAAACAAACACAATCGATTCGTTTACGTCCTAAACATTTACGAGACTTCAGCATGGCATATGTTTCCAAATTGCGGTATTTCCAGCAATAATTGCTTTAATACGTGCGCGTTTCATATCAAACTAGCAGCGTTTAACAACTTGTACTGCAAGATAATTAAAGACTGCGCAATACGATTCCTTCAGTAACAAGTAACAACTTATGCAATCAAAAAGTAAGACAAATTAAAGTGTAGCTTGCAACCGTCTCAAAGGTACTATAAAACTTGCCTTATAGTTTGATAACGTTGAGTTATTTGATACAAACAGTGATTTATTAAAGGAAAAATAACTCATAAAGAAACAATCAAGCAATCGTGTTAGAAACAAAACGTCAATGAATAAAATATTGTCCAGGAAATATTTAAGACCTTATATGCTAAGGAAACGTCAAATTACTTTGGAGTACTTTTATTCGCCCTTTTTTTGTTTAATTTTCGATTGGCCCCAAAAATAAATTGCGATTGAACCCTATCGTTATTTTCATTAATGAATGTTGGCTTTGTCACAAAAATCCTCTATATAATTAATTAAGTGATAACAATAGGAAGGTCGGACCCACGGCACGATTGGGGCCGACTGGGGCCATTGCGATATTAAAGTACCAATCTATCCTATCTATCTATCCAAACATGCTAACAATACAATTTTCGGAATATTTTACATTAACCGTAGTTATTTAAACCTAGTCTTTGACTATTGAAGCATACTATCCGAGAATTGTGTTATTATTGTCATATACCAGCTTTAGCCCGCGACTCCGTCCGCGGGGAATTAAAAGTAAAAACAAAATTAAACAGCCTATGTGTTCTTCCAGACTATTCTCTACATATATGATAAATTTCATTGAGATCCGTTGAGCCGTTTAGGCTACAAACTCTAAAAACATCCATCCATCCAAACTTTCGCATTTATAATATTAATAAGATTACAATGCATACATTATTACATTAGATAAATATTAAACCTAGTTATTTTGAATTTTAATAAATTTTAAATTTTCTATCTATACTATCTATACTCTATACTATTATAATAAAGCGTAAACACACACTTCATTGTTGCCTAAGATGTCAGCAATTACAGCATATTTTTGAATAATTCTTTTTTTAATAAAAAGCCCTACACTTACGTCATGCTTTAGGCTATATATTTTCACGCCATTAAACATAGGGGGTAAATATTTTGGTTAAAAACCCTAATGTGGGAAAGAGACCATAAGTTGCTGCCAACATCAAGAAAGATTGCTAAGGTTTGTCATGTCATGTCATGTCATTTTGACATTTGCTATTGATAATTTGACAAATGTAAACAATAAAATAAAGTTTTTATAATCCCACGCGGATGCATCCGCACGCGAACAGCTAGTACCTAATATGAATAAGGTAATTAAAACGCAGAATGTAAATGAAAATTAATTTGCTATTATCATCAATTGTTAAGTTATTTATTATGTGTATTTTGTGAATAAATAATAAGTGAACCTGCGCTGGAATACGATAAACGATGTATGTATGTACGTAAATAACTTGACTACGTACTAAAATAATTTGATTTACTAATGAGACCTAAAATTATAAACAAAGCCGAAAGTCAAAAAAGTATTGAAATCACATTTTTTTTGTCAACACTTGTCACAATTGTAACGCATAAACATTTTTAGATAATAAACTCATTGGCTTTTATTCCGCGTAAAAGAACACTCGTACAATAAAATGAAAATTAATTCAACGATATAAACAACTGCTGACGCAAAAATATTACCTGGAATACGAAATAAACAAAACCATTACTTTGTCTTAGCAATCTCATATTTTATTAAATAACACGTTTATCTCCGAAAACAGTTATAAATAAGGCAAATAATCTTAAACGATAACAGTAAGTAATAAATAAAGCTAATAAAATGATGTTCTACAAAGGAATGGAATGAGCAGCGCACAAAGAGTTCCCTTTTGGTTTTCTTAGATGGAAATTTTCTACGGAGACGATATCTGTCCGCGTAACAAATCATGCCATTGTCCTCCGCGAGACCCTCTCTGTGCGGAGAGATTTTTCCACTCCATAAAATTAAACATTGCTACAAGAAGATGAATGTTAAGTACCAAAACATCATCCATTTCTGCTTGAAGACAAAACTCAATTTGGTACCTTTACTACAAAGATACAGAGTGTTTTTCTTTTCCATTATAAAAATAACTTTTGAGACTACATTCAATTCAAAAGGATTTAATTTCGGGATTAAATTAGGACAAGATTATAATGGAACTTAAGCGCCTGTATAATTCATAGTTGCAAAAAAACGTAACCTCAAAAATCAATAGTGTTCTTTTCTTTAAGGCAAACGTCAGACTTAACAAAAAGCTTCTGTAGTCATGGCAACGTGCACATAAAGTCGCTTTCCAACTATGAGCACTGAATAACTGTGCTACATTACTTTGTAAATTTAGTATACTTTAGTAATGCGTGTGCATATTCGGTTAACACACAAGTTGGAATATGTTGAGTGTAATAAAGTGTACCTCCCCCGAACCCAGCTGCATGGGCGAGTTGAAAGTAGATGTCGCTATTTACGTGAAGCCCTAACAGTTGCCAATAGCCTCGTACATTCTCTACGTATTGGTGAAAGCTTCAAACTCGTATTATACCAGAATTAAGGGGCTTTGGGACAAACTATTGAGCCTTTGTATGTTTAATATTGAAAGACGAAATGATACACTTAAAACGCTGCAAGTTGGTCTATAAACTATCGTTAAGTGGAAAATATTTAAGGATAATGGTTTATAAACCAACTCGGTTATACTACCATATCCCACTACGTCACACACTAATATATCGAATTTATTTATAAATTAATAGGAATCACTCTTTGTTGGATCACTTTTGAACTTTTTTTTTGTTGGTTACGAGATTGTTGTATCAACGATGTTTCATTTATAACCATTTCAATAAAAATAGACAAATTATTCCCTTATAATAAACCATATCTCTGCAAAAGAAAAAATGTTTTTCAAACAAAATAGCTAGTTGAATAGTTGTTTGGTCATAAAGGTAGTATTGTCCCGTACATTAGATAACGACTCCAAAGGGTGTTGTAATTAAATTATAAACTTTTGTGTACCTCCGGAGCCCTCTAGCGGGAGAGAGGGTCAACTCGTATTCTAAGTAAATGCCGCCTCGTAAAACTTTATTACGTGCCAAA